>OY751352.1:6171917-6874417 GCA_963564715.1 Catocala sponsa
CAGCCATTTGTTAAACGAATAACTCGCAATCGAACCTCATAGTGCTCTAAGTTGAATAGTTATATTGCTTTATATAAACCAAAAGCTTCGAATAAAACTCAGTCGCACAAAAGGCCTATAAACCAACACTCAACAATGAAAACTACGTACAGAATTTTCTAGAAGGCTTTGTCAGGCACTTAGTTAAGATATACGCTCACTACATCTCGTTTAGTAAACCTCTTAACCCTATCTCAATATTTACTTAATCTTTAATCAAAAGAAATCTGTCTTACTTGACTTTTACTCGCAGACGTAAATCCCTAATAATATTGTTAACTTAGTATCTACATGCGACATCGTCTGTCAATCCTATAGGAACGTATACCAGTATTAAAAGTGTTATGTGAATCAGCGATAGCCTAGTGGAGAACCGTTGGACTGCGACGGAGAGGTCTCGAGTTCGATCCCAAGGCACACACCCCTTTCGAATAGTTGATTATCGCTAGCTTTAACGGTAAAGGAAAACATCGCGAGGAAATCTGCATGTCTGAGCGTTCTCCATAAACTTTATGGAGAACTCGAAGATAATTATGTGAAATCTGTCAACTTGGACTGGGCCAGCGTGGAATACTATGGCGTAAACCTTCTCGTATTAATAAGAGGCCTTTGCTCAGCAGTGGTCACATATCTGATATTATTATATACTAGCTTTTGCCCGCGGCTTCGCTCGCGTTAATTTAGAATTTGACAATCAATTCGGGTTGTACTCTGCTTGTAATAATATAATTGAATCATGATTCGAAAGATACGTGACGCCATCTATTAAATTATCATAAGAACGTTATTGTTGTTTTCCTAGGGAACAGTAATTTTATTCGGGATGCAAGATGTCCGTTTCTGTACACCTGACAATGTATATGCAAAATTTTTTAATGATCGGTTCAGTGGTCTAGTCGTGAAAAGGTAACAAACAAACAAACAAACTCATTTTCGCTTTTATAATATTAGTTAGGATTATAAAGATCTTTATAATCTTTCACATTTAAAATATTAGTAGGGTTTTAAAGTGCGCTTGTTGGTTTGTCCTTTTTCACTCAGTAATAATATGTACTATCGGCTCCAGCGACGGATGACCATTTCAGAAAAATTTTCGCTTGCACGTGTTGACCAGTTGAGTTTGTATCGCCTTAGAATCAGTAAACAAATGTAAAGTGTAAAAAAACTCAAACAAAGAAAGGGGCGTGTCACGGGTACGGGTACCAAGTGTTGGCCTGCTATGCGATTTTAACCTTAGGAGTGGTCATCCGTCGCTGGAGTTGATAGTACATCAACGTAACGACATGAGCTTTTGCATAGAGATAGCTTATACGCTTGAAGATAGACTCGGCTGGCGTTCATACCAAAAAAATTACATTTCTTATAAATAGGCGTTTTCGTAGGATCATGGCAAAAAAACCCCAGGGGTAATAATTACCTAGTAAATAAATAAGTCGTAATTTTAAAAGTCTTATTTTTGGCAAATATTTTTATATCGAAATAGATTGGTTTGATGGCGAGCCTTTAAGCTGATAAACCCTTGGAAAATTTTGTTTATTATACATAAGCTTAGGCCGTTTACAATATAGAGCGATCCTAATTCCAAAAAGAATACTCTGATAGAAAAACTTAATACAGTTTTTTTTTTGTATCCCAAACTTTGTAATTGTCTGTTAACAAACATTATTTGGCCTATTTGGCCTGTCAAGTTAAGCATGATTTGCGTGATATTTAAAATTCTATCGTCACACATATAATCCCCTTAATTGCATACTAGCCATGTCACACTGCTTAACATTCCCACTTGAAGTACCCACAAAAATAATATTATTTTCAACTACCCTTAAAAACATCTACATTATGCGAATTGATAGAGACTTGTGGCTTTCATTACATTTGATTGATCGACTCACAATGACTCGAAATCATTGAGGAAACAATACAATCGGCAAATCATTAATGGTTTCCACCCTCGCTGAGGGGTTGAAACAACCCCAGCGGTATTTGCTTTGCCCATATGTCGGTATTTTAAATGTAAGTTTAGACAATAGAGCTTAATCTGGCTCTATGTGTTTTGACTTTCAATTTCAATTAAATTTATATAGAAAAACAAAACATGTTCATTGTTCAAATAAACAAAAAATATGAGTTAAAATTGTATTTTAAACAAAGTAACTCGGACACATATTCTCAATTTAAACACGGTTCGTTTAAAAACAGCATTTAAACAAATAATTATTCAGTTTCATGTTAAATAAATTGATCGACCGAAATCGTTGTAGTGTTCGGCAACCGTCGAAGTTTCAGAATGCGCGGGAATTTAAAAATACTTGGTATAAAGCCGGTCATTCGTTCGTTTCATTCATTCGATGCTATGTATCGGTTTTAGGGCTGTCAAACGCTGATAGTGTTGGAAGATTTTTATTGTTATTCGCCCTCATAAATAACGTAGTATAGCTTCATGGCTTCTATTAACAAAGGGTTATGCAGAGTTCTGTTACAGATATTTTGCTAGCTATGTTTCTCTTAAGGTTATAATACGAGCATATGTTGCCCGAGTATCATGTTTCTAGCTGCTGTGATTGCCTAATAACACTGGTATCACTTGAATCCCTACAACAGGCACTAAATGTGAGTATACATATTGCACGGACGGCGTAGTGGTTTAAGGTCATAGCTCGTTAGAGCCACCCAGCACCCGACCAGCAACGCCTCGTCGCTAGGTATCCACTCGTTGACGACAGAACCTTTAAAGTTCTCCCTCGCCACTGCTACTGCGCCGAGTGTTGTGGGTTCGAATCCCACACGGGACAAAAATTTGTGTGATCCATAAATGGTTGTTCCGAGTCTGGATGTTCATTGTGTCTGGTGTGAGAATGTTTGAAAGTTCCTCGCGATACAGGAATTATTTGTAGAGCGTGAGTTGTCTTTTCTAATTAAAAATATATATAATATATATATTGCCCGAGTATATATACGATAAGTGGTTGCCAAGCCATTGCCATTACGCCGTTCACTACGGGTTCGAATCCCTACTAGGGACAAATATTTTTATGGTTCACCAATGGTTGTCACTCGTGTCCGTTGTTTCGAATACAGGAATTATTCCTAACACGGTAGGTGTCATTAAAAACACAAAAGACTCTTATAAATGCAGGACTAACAACTTTTAAAGCTATTTAGAGGCATGGGCTAAAAATCGTCAACTTTTTGCTTCGTTCTTAAACCAGTATTTGTTGGCCTGACCCAAGGTTTTACCCGGTGCCTTTTGATTGGTAGTCTTATGCACTACCTGGGCTAACGAGGACATCGAAACAGATAATAGGCGATAGCTGTGAAGGAAAATAGCCGGACAGGAAAATAATAATTTCAGTTGAGCGACAACCCTGTCATATCGGATACGAATGAATGAAATGAAATGCAAGGATTGTTTGCTTTCAATCGGATATTAAGGTGGATCCATTGCTTTGTGTAGGTATTCGAATGAAAACTAATAGCTTCGTCCCACTCGCACACTAACCCTATCGTACACAGTGCCGAAATTGTCCGATTGTGAATTTTAAATTTGCCCTAGGAATTTACATTCTATACATATTCTAGGACTTTATAAAATTTCATTAGTTTTCTTTGGAGTCATAAGGTTAATTGGTTTTAGTATTTTTTGCTCGATTTTATAATTAGAAATAGAAAAAGCCATGGATCGTATAGACTACGTTATCTTTCTGCCGAGATTACTCAATAAAATTGTTACTGCTAAAGACGGATGTACCTAAATCGGTTCGCTGGTTCTCAAGTTATGAGTAATACAGACGGACAGACAGTGAGATGTTGTGAATTGAAATATTATAACAAAAACCCTTAACTAACCACGTACTAATTAATCGTACGTACCAGTCGGTATTTGAATATTAATATTTGATTATTAATTTATTTTAATTTTAATTGCTTTATAGAAATGAATACCAATTATTTCAGAAATTCATAATTATGCAATTAGCATATTTTCAAACTTTTCAATAGACTCTTTATGCTTATAATACAATACAAAAGCAATACAGACTCGTAGTTCCATTGTCGCAGTAAGTATTTACAACTGCCTCCGTGGCGCAGCGGTAGTGAATGCGACTGTTGTGCATGAGGTCTCGGGTTCGGATCCCGGGTCGGGCCAACAAAAACGTATTGGGGTTTTCTGTTAAGAAATCTCAAGTTGGCGGTGTTAGACACCTTCGTGCCTCGGAAAGCACGTAAAGCCGTTGGTCCTGCGCCTGATCTCTCTCCGGTCGTGTCGAATTATTCATCCCATCAGACCATGAGAGTTAGGGAACAGAGAGTGCACTTGTGTTTGCGAACACACTTGTGCACTATAATATGTCCTGCGCCGTTGGCCAGTCTCCGTTAAGACTGGCCGCCGTGACCGAAATTCAGTCTGGAAGACATTATTAACCTCTTGTGAGACAGCTGGATGTTTACATTATCGCCCGTTATCGCCGCGTGCCACTTGAGATTTTGTTATTGTTAATTACCGGCCCACTCATAGCTCGTAGAATCAAAAAAATGGTACTACAGAATTTGTTATGATGTCAGCTACGTAGTAAAATATAAACAAGAGCTTTTTTCTGGCTCGCATGCGAGCCCCTGGCACACTAGAGGTTAAGTATTTACGCTTACAGTCGATTGTAACCTCACGAGTTCGATTCCTTGATCAGAGAAAATCTTAAGTTATTCTGTAAGGGTATGTCCAGATCTGGCAAATGCGCTGTGAATGCAATCTTGACGCATTCAGCATGGGCTCAACCCCCTTCTCTGTATGAAGGGTTAGACTATAGACCATCATGCCATCCCAGAGAGGGCTGGCAATCTAATCTAATCTGAGAAAATATACAGTAGCAGCATACAATTTGGAAAACGGTTGACGATAGCTTGCCGCCTTATTATGTGGAACCTTAAACCATAACTGGTAGTTAAATATTATGTCCTAAACACCTCTTCTCTCAACGCTTTCGCAGATATATACAGAGATAACAGAAACATAGACTTAGCTATATACTAGCTTTTGACCGTGGTTTTTCTTGCTCGGAAACAGTACTATTTTCTCGATGAAAGGTACCCTACGTCTTTCTCTGTAACCCCTGACAACGTGTATGCGAAATTTCACGATGATCGGCCAAGTAGTTAAGGCGTGAAAGCGTAACAAACAAACTCACATACGCATATAAGTTAGGTTTAGGATACACGTAACTAAGAATATTTTGTTTTCAAAGCGGCATTCTGGAAGTTGGAGTACGCCCGAATCCCACGACGTGGCTGTACGTATCCATAGGAGTTCAATATTGTCAACATTTTTACGATGCATGATGATGAAATATTGTCCTGCTATATAATAATAATAATATAATAATATTCTACCACATACACACAACACCATCTAGTCCAAACTAAGCAGAGCTTGTAATATGGGTACTAGACAATGGATAAACATACATATATACCTTTTTTTTTTTGTAAATGCATACATATTATACATAGAAACACCCAGACCAAGACAAACATCCATGTTCATGCGCACAAATATTTGACTTGTGCGGGAATCGAACCCGCGACCTCAGGCGTGGCAGTCGGTTACACTCACCACTACGCCATCGTATTTCTATAGGATTCGCGCGGGCAAAGCTTATAACAAATATTCACTCGGACACTTCTTAACACTGAAAATACTGTTATCATCATATAATTTGCGTTATAAAGGATATATTACCACATTTTTATGACACGCTCCCCAATGTCCCAAATTAGGGCAAGCTATAAAAGAAGAAGTTAAAAATTCCGAGCAATTAATCCGTTAGAATTGGTCGTTGATAGGTTAACTACTATGTGTTACTGGCCTAGATTTCACAAGACAGAATAATATAACATAAATAGTCTTACGTTTATTTCCAAGAAGGGATATTCAGGGGTGCATTACACCAACATTTCGCTACCATTGTTTGTAGGTCTCAAGTAATAATGCCTACTGTCGTTAACCGGACATATTTCCAGACCCTGTTCCGCCATTTTAATTTATACAAATATTATAAAGAGGAAAGATTAGATATTTTATTCGTTTCTTTGTTTATTTGTAGGGCATTAACTCAAAAACTATTCAACCAATTTTTTAAATTCTTTCTATCTTAGAAAGCTATATTATCACTGAGTATCATAGCCTATATTTTGTTAAAAAAGTGGTGTTACTAACACAACCAAACTTAACCTACTTTTACGCGAGCGAAGCCGTGGGCAAAACCTAGTTTTAAATAAAAGCCTAATTAAGCCTGCTTGAGCCGGGCATCAAACCCAAGGCAACATATAGACCTCCTCTATGGCACAGCGACACTGTTTGGAAAGCTACACGTATAATCACGATGGACTGATACCAACACCTTACCAACCCTTTTTAGCATATTTCAGGAGTGACTTTCAATTTAGAGTGCTCGTTGCCATATAACATTATAAATATGTATAGGTGCATATTTATAATCTATATATTAATACGTGAAGCAAAAACTTTGTACCCCTTTTTACGAAAATTGCGCGGACGGAGAAGTATGAAATTTGGCACAGTTAAAGTTTATATGGAGAAGGAGTGACGAATCCTAATATTTATATAAAATATGCATTATAAATATATTAAATTAATGAAAAAACACTACACGCACACAACCACGCATTTGACACACGCAGTTAAAGCGCGTAACTATGGTTACATATATCAATATATAATGACATAAGTATATCAGCAATATCTTACAGGCAAATTTTGGTCGAATTTCGAGCACTAGGCGACCGCTAGTATTAAATGAATCAACAAAATGGTGATATGACTAAAGTTTGTTTTCAATATTAGTATCATTATCTACTATCCAAACAAAATCTAATACCAGTTTATTTTCACATACACACAGTACCGATCACTGAACTCATTCAATTTTATTATTCAATTTATATATTTTACAACCAGCTGTAAATCTGGCCGGTACCAGAATACATCTTGTCTGACTGATGCCGTCGGTCTGGTGAAGGGTGCGATTTTTCTGTCGCATGACAAAGCGATTCTGTCGCGTATACCTAAATCAGGGCGCCTGAGCAAACGCGATAGCCAAACCCGTCTGGTAATGAAGCCGGAGGTCTGGTCGGAGGGTCGTTGAACTTTCGTTTTTAAACCTTCAAAGTATCTATGGGTGAGTCGGGAATTTTGGACGAATACTGAAATTTAAACCTTGTATTCTAATGATTTATTTTACGTATCATAAAAATATCCTTACCTATAAATGTGAATGTGAGTTTGTTTGTTTGTAACGCTTTCACGCCTTAACTAACTAACTTAACTAACTCGACCTATGATCATAAAATTTTGCATATACATTGTCAGTACAGTTACAGATAAGGCCAAGAGGTACTTTTCATCCAGTATAAAATTACTGTTCCCAGGGATATAGATTTATTGATAAAATCTATATTAACCCGAATGAGGCCGCAACCGAAATATAGTTAGGAATAGATACGAGTGAGAAACGGCAATGAATTGCCGTAAATCTTAGAGTTCAAAAAAATAGTATCACGTGACCTTGAGGTCATCTGTCAAAGATCATAATTATTTCGGGGTATATCGACTATGCTGTCGAATGGCGTTGACCGCGAGTATCTAGCTCTTACGGTTCTTGAGTTGAAAGTTGTATAACAGACGGACGAACGGACGGACAAAGCTGTTGTATAAGAAAGAAAGAAAGAAAGAAAGAAAACAGTTTATTTTGTCCTCTACACTGGCATAAAATAAATAAAAAAATAACAACAAAAAAGAACAAAAAATGTTAGGTATACAAAAACAATAAAACTAAGAGTTTTTTCGAACTCTAAAAAACTATAAAATTGTATTAAGCCGTGCCTTGGTGGTGAAACTGTTGTGAATGCGAATGAGGTCTCAGATTCGATTTCCGGGGCGAGTAAGTGTTATTGAGAATTTCTGTCAATAAATTTTGAGTAGCAGCATCTGGAACTAAGTCTGATATACGACAAATAGGCTCGCCGTTAATAACGTGGAACATAAAACTATATCTGGAGAAATGTAAGAACAATATATCACTGCCTATCCTTTCAGGATTATAGGCGTGAGATTATGCATGTACTGGCAATTGAAAACAGTGGCCATGTGATTCTTGCATGATTCTTCTCATGTAAGGTCAACATCCAAACTAGATGAAACTGTTTTTTTTTGGCTTAAAGTTTTCAGGATATGAAGACAAGTCTATATATGTCTGACATAACAATATTACGATAAAAGTCATAAAAATATTACATCATTTAAAAATACTGTCTTTCATAAACTTTTCCAACAAAAATATATTAATCCCATTGTAGTTTCAGATTTATTGAAGATTAATTCAAAAGTATTTTTCTCCTTAGCCAAGGCTTCCGCCTGGAGTCCAACAATTAATCATTTACATTTCAGACTCAGTAATAGCCTGGATTTCAACCTGCACCTGTGTCAGACGATTTTTAACCGAATGCTGATAAAAAACGTCGAATTTTGTTAAAATAATTTGTTAGTTTATTAGTAAGATCATGATTAACTAGAGTTAATAGAATAATTTATGTAATCTCAGAAATGATATCAAGTTGATTATATGTCTATATATTGTTTATCATGGAATCTAGACAATGGGAAAGTTCTACCTACATCTTTTATTCAAATAAATATAATTTACGAAAACGTTACGTTATTTATTATATACGTACATATATACATATATAACTTAGCTGTAGTTGCGATTGTCAAATAGGGCTAGATCCCATTTATAAAATGCTATTCTGCCCGTGGGTTTAGCTGCTTTTTTACATCACGTAATGAAATACAAACTATATTTTTTCTAAATTTTAGTTGTTTTACGTCTAATATGCCACGGAAAAACATTACCGAGATATTTTTATTTTTTTTATTCTAATTTTGTTTGAGAGCTTTTAGCCACACACGGCCATGTCAGCTCCATCATACCCTAAACTTAATAACTATTCATATTCTACCTTAAGTCAACCTTATATATCGAAATAAAAGTATTCCTTACGCTAAGCTAGTACATAGTCTGTTTATATGCCATTTTTCATTCCAATCTGTTTAACGGTTACACGTGACTGAGAAATAAACATCCAGACGTCTTCACAAACTTTACAATTTTGATTTCTGGTAACCAACCTTAGTTGCGATGTTCGAGTAATTGTTGATCACAAGTATTTGAAGAATATTTCCACCTTTACAATATTGCCTAGAAACCACGAGAATTCTTCTAAAGCTGTCTGATCTGTTCAAAACTATTGTATTCGCATTGTCTATCTTACCCTATAATCTCACAGTGAATCCTTTTTCTCGCATAACAAAAGCTTTAGGTGTGTATCCTTTATTCTCTTCAAAGGAACTCCTATCATCTTTTTAATACATTTACGGCATTTACACCTCAAAAGATGATTACTGTCAGACCGTATTAAAAATGTATTTCAACTCTGGCTCCCACAAAATTATTGGTCATTATGGTAAAATAAAATTATAAAGCAAATTACGACGTATAAGACGTAAGGCCTGTTCCTCACACGTTCGTATGTTGCCTGTGTAGTTTTGTTTCCACCGTGTTGCTAAATATATGTCGGGAGCCGTCATTTTACACTTGTGGTTAAGTTGGAAATGCAATCATTTCATTGTCGTATTAAAACGCCTGCAATACGAGGATATTTTGCTAAGGAATGTTTATATAGAGATACATATTTGCAATGACAATATATTCATATGGAAGAGAATACATACTCCGCCATTTTCCAAATAATTTAGAGAATCGCGATAATCATGTTTGTGGTAATTGTCTATATTGATGATATGTACCTATGATCCATATTCTTTTAATTCCCGACGACCAAATTCTGCGCTAGATTACCTTAATTTGTCAATTTAATTAATGCCTTTACAGAATGGCTTATAGAATATTATAAGATTGACTAATTATAGAATATTTGAGATAAAAGACAGACTCTTCTAATTAATTATGTAGGTACATCCTTATGTCTCAAGTACCACCAAAATTCTAACCTATAAACACACTCACAGCTTACTCCACTTATTCTATTCTGCAGAACCTTAAAGCCTCGATCTACATCTGCATTCTGCAGAACGTTAAAGAAAATACTGACCTACTTTCAAGTCACACTAAACAAAACATGACATTGTATTTCAATAAGTATAACGCGAGACGCTATGTACACGTTCCTTGACATCCTCTATTATAATAAAACAAAGGACCAAGTACAATGTCAACCAGGCCTGTGACACACACAGTAATTTACTATACGGAAATTGCTTTTGAACAAAATCACGAAAAACTGCTCTGACACGAGGCGACGTCTTCGCATTTCAGTGTCAAATTCAGTTTTTCTTTCAACTTCTTTGAATAAAGATCAAAACAATTTATAATAGGAGCAAGCCTACCACAATGGCCGCCGAATGAGAGCTTTTCTCCAAAGCCTTCGTATTGAACAAGTTGGATTTCTGATTTCGCCATGGATTAGTAATTGTAATTAGATATTTGTGTCTGAAATGACGCTGCCATCCCAGTTTTAAGACACACTCGATTACCGAGATTCAGCAATCTTAGTCTCGGGTAGGAAGTTGACATCTTTAAGCAGCTTTTAAGCTCAACACATCCACGCTTTTCGGAAATTGATACGGTAAAAATGACATTCACACACATCTACTACAGGAAATTCGTTTAACATTTTTATGGGAATGTCTGTAATTAAAAAAGTTATAACTAGTGCTGAGGATATAACTCAAAGAGAAGAACCTGCCTTAAATATACGACCGCTTCTTTGAAACGACATATTAGATTAACAATTTTTTCCAAATGTGTCATCATTTTACATGAGTTGGTGAAATGTAGTTATACAAAATCTTAATTCTAACTAATATTCTAGAAGAGAATGTGAGTGTGTTTGCTAGTTACGATTTCAAGCTTCAACTTCTTATCCGATCATCTTGCAATATCGCATACACATTGTCACAGAAAAAGACAGAGTACTATTCATCCAGAAAAAAGTACTGTTCCCAAGGGATATAAAATTAATATAACCTACATTTACGCGAGTAGAGCCGCAGGCAAAATCTAGAAGTGAAATATACAGCGGATTAAAGGTATCCTTCAGTCGGTTCTAGATCTGGTAATGTACGAGATATCTTTCTGGTGGTTTTTTCGTTGAAAACAGCCGAAGGTAATGATCCTCACCATACCTAAAACAAATGCGAAACCACTTGGTTACTCATCCAGAGCGTCTAACGGAGGAATCTTGTCTCTATATCTAATAAATATGGGTTATGGTGCATCATGTATCTATGACACGACTTCAGCTATCAGGCAAAGCCATAAAGTTATCATTTATAAAATACAAGCTGTCTCCCGCGGTTTCACACAAGTTTATGATTACTGTTTTGCTCCTGTTGCTTGTAGCGTGATGTTATATAGCTTATGTTACTCTTGGATAAATTAGCTTTCTGATGGTGGAAAAATTATTAAAATCGGCTCAGTAGTTTCAGAGTTTATTGATTACAAACTAATATTTTCTTTTTATATTATTAGTGTAGATTATATTAGGATATGAAGCAGTTACTGTCATTAACATCTATGGTCAAAGTTGACCCCTCAACTATGCAAAGAAGCACTTTAAATAATATTTGACTCACCGCATTGTCGTCATGACCAGCTCAATAATTCACGGGGTTATCCAAGTCAAAACCGTGAAGAAAGACTATAGTACAAGACCACACTACGGCAGCAAATCGCGTCATAAAACATAACCAACGGACACGCACCTTATTCTTCAATTGTGTTCGTAATTATAGATTTTCCGCAACAGCCTTTACATATTTCATGTTAATAGGATAAGAATCGCGTAGGCTTTGACTCAGCGCCATTTTTTATTAAGTTCCATTAGGGATTTACTATTAATGTGGACGTAAGTAAGTAAGAATTTGTAATACATTGTTATGGGTGAAAGCTTTGAATATTAAATATGTTTACATATATAACTCTGGTTTATTCGACTGCGACAAATGAGAAATTATCGATAAAAAAATCGAATTATTCGTATCTTTCAACAAATTGAAATATTGATTAATTCGCATTAAAGTCTGATATTGATTAATTATTAAATATTGTTTTTATTTCTTTTGCCTATTGCTATTTGAGATAACATTAGACATGGCCAGTGTAAGTAAACCTTTCATCGCTAACATAGTTCTAATAGGAAAAGTTCATCACGTTGAACTGGTTACAGAATGTTTAAGTTCAAACAAACCAAAATATGGCAAATTTTTATGTCAGTATAAGCACGTATGTCAAATTTCAAATTTGCTTTGCCTATTAGTTTGCAAAGAAGCCATGACGCATTTTTTATAATTTAGTATATCTTAAAAAGTTCCCCATAGAGTACCAATATTCGGTCTACATATAAACAACCAACAGTATTATATTCTCATAAAATATAAACCAGAATGTACAGCAACAAGTTTTTTAACATAAAGTCACGAACCCCACGCACTAATGTTTTTTTAATACGTACCGGCGCAGGCGCAGGTGCTAACCCACCAGATGCCCGTCGCGTGTATAATCGACCGCGCCATGTTGCCCGCAAATTGCGTTGCGATTTTAGGGTTAACATAGTTTTTTATTGCATTGTGTGGCGGAATGTGAGATTGGGTTTGGAGATATTAAATCGAATACCAATCACGGTTTGGAAATAACTTATTTAGTGAGTTAATTTGAATGCACGTATAGCAACGTATGGCGTAGCGGTTTGAGCTCACATTGCTTTCACTCATTTGCGAAGTGTTGGTTTGAGTCTTGCACGAGAGCATATTTTATGTGATCCAAAGATAATTCAACCAGATTTGTGTGTATATATTATCAATTCTTCAAATATCAGTCTAAAAATAATTATAATATTTATATTACATTCATAGAATTACTTCTTCTTGTAGGTACACACAGCGACACATCAACCTAGACTGTTTGGACTTTGAACTATTAGAAGTTGAACGCTGCAAATCGTGCCAGAGAGTGCGTTATATTTTTGTTATTTTGTCTCATTCACGCTGAATAGGATGCGACGCTCTATCCTTACCATTACATCGACACCACTATGCACCGTCCCTTTCCAACAATTCTCTATTTTGTATGTAGCGTAGTAATGCGTATATAGGGTGTCTAACTTGATGTGTAACCGTGTATACCTGAATATATAGACAGAAGTGTATTACACCTACATTTTCGACCGCTTTGCTCTGCGTTCTACTAAAATAACAGCAAGATTATGACCATCTACAGAACACAATTTCAGTGTGCCGCTACTAAGAGTTTCTTTACAAAAATCCTCGGCTTGGTGATCGAATCTGGAACCGTACTATCAGCCAATAAACAAGCGCAAGCCGCGAGGCAACTTATACTAATAATTTTTTATTCTATTTTTTTTTAATTTTTTTTGCTCGTCAATATGACCACACTCCACCTGATGGTAAGCAGTCGTGTGAGCTAAGAGCAGTGGCCTCCACACCGCCCTCATAGCCCGCCAAATATGCACTTTTTTCACATAATACACTTAATCTGAGCTCTATGTACTAATTAAGAGGTTATATAATTATACAGATAGTGGCTTTCTGCCAAGTATGCGGCGTCCGGACTCTAGGCGGTGCCGCAAATTACTAGGTACACGATACGACTACCGTTTTACCACTAGACCAATTACCTAAAGACATCATGCAAGACTCTTACATTCTTTACGAGATTCCATCTGTCAGAGAGGTATGTAGTGCGTAAAATTATCCTAAATGATTATATTTACATACTAAATTTTGCTCGATAGCCTAGTGGGAAACCGTCGCGTTGGACTGCCACGCAGAGGTCTCGAGTTCGAGCCCACGTCGCGCACCTCCGACTTTCGGAAGTTATATGACTTTTCGAAATTATGTGCGTATTGATTGACAATTATCGCCTGCTCCGTGCCTCGGAGAGCATGTTAAGCCGTCGGTACCGGCTGCCATGAACATCTATGGCAGTCGTTATTGGGAAGTTAGTGCCCTCTAATATCCTGACACTGGTCTAGCCTTAGGGTATCGTTAGCCTTCGGGTTGCGGAGGTCAGATGGCAGTCGTTTCGTGTAAAAAACTGATATCAGTCTGTTGGTCTCCCCACTGAACTATCGCTGCTATGCATGTTCTTGCATATAGCATACCAAAAAAACCTTTAAATAACAGTATCAATATTAATTGGAAAAGAAACAAGCAATAAATAGGTACTTAAAATTTGAATATAAGAATAAGGTTTTACTATCTCACTTACACGCCTGCATTTTTCAGTAGTTACCTAACAATATAATATCGTCGTCTTTTTCTTTATTCGACATTTACTTTAAAAGCAAACTTGAGCAAAAGAATTCTTATCTTATTTTTGAGTAGTATCAAATCAAAATATTTAATATTTTAGATATTGGGTAACATAACTTTATGGTTGCAATAATAAAAACAAATTAAGCCAAATACCCAATCACTATAAAACCAAAGAAATGAAGCTAAATGTAACAACGTAGCTATCTAATCATATAGTGAATGTGTAAGGGTTATCCTTTTATCACTTTACTAGATATGCTCGTGGTTTCACTCGCGTTTATGGTTACTGCGACGCCCCCGTGGGTCGTAGCGTGATGTTATATAGCCTATAGCCTTCCTCGATAAATAGGCTATCCGACACTACAAGAATTATTCAATTCGAACCAGTAGTTCCTGAGATTAGCGCGTTCAAACAAACAAACTCTTCAGCTTTATAATATTAGTATAGTTTTTAAAGTAACAAGCTGAGAGCTAGGCGACAAAAGTATCAGTCGGCCTCGATGACGTAGTGGTTAGTGTAACCCACTGCCACGCCTGAGATCGTGGGTTCGATTCCCGCACAGATCAAACATTTGCATGCATGAACATGGATGTGTGTCTTGGTCTGGGTGTTTCTATGTATAATACGTACGTATTTACAAAAAAAAAAGTATTTATGTATGTTTATTCATTGTCTAGTACCCATAGTACAAGATCTGCTTAGTTTGGGCTAGATGGTGTTGTGTGTATGTGATAGAATATATTATTACTAGCTGTCCCGCGCAACTACGTCTGCTTAACAATAAATAATCTTTAGCAGCTTAAAAAAAGAAATACTTTCCTAACTTTTAAGTTGGACCAAATTACAGATGGTTACGAAGTTTGATCAAAATCAGTTCAGTAGTTTAGGAGATTATAGCGGACAAACAACGTAACACGTAATTTATATATATTAAGATAATATATATCCTTGATTTTACCTAGGATTTTACTCAAGCTGAAGCAACTGCATAGAGTAGTACCTCCATTCTAACGAAAATCACAGCCAAACACACTTGAATTTGTCTGCACGGATGGCGTAAGAGGTCACCTAGCCACTGCCTCGGCCGCCCTGCCGAGTGTTGTGGGTTCCACACGGGACAAGTATTTGTGTGACCCACAAATGGTTGCTCCGAGTCTTACTTAGTGCTCGTTGTTTGAATATTTGTAAAGTCCCCCGCGACACAGAAATTATTCCTACTACGGTTGGTGTCTTTTTAAAGAAAAGAAAAGTTATGATCTTGCATTTTATATTATTATGAATAAATAATAATATACAGATTTAATAACAACTAGCTGTTACCTGCGACTTCGCCCGCGTAGATTTTAACTAAAAAGTGTAGCCTAAGTTACTCCTTATAACATCAGCTATCTGCCAGTGAAAGTCCCATCAAAATCGGTTCAGCCGTTTCGGAGATTAGCCGGAATAAACAGACAGACAGACAGACAAAAAATTTAAAAATATATGTTTTCGTATAGGTTCCTTATATACTTTCATATGCATTAGATAAAAAGCTGTTATTTTGACATTACAAACACTTCAATTTTATTTATTTGTATAGATATAGATGTATAGATAAAAAAGAAAAGAAAAGTTATGATCTTGCAGAGAGAAAGGTTACCAGGCCATTCGAAGTGACACTACACTTCTGCTGTCATCAGGGAACTAAGCGTGTTCCTTGCATTTTGTACTCCATGCGTGATACTAATCTGTCACACTAAGAGCTTATTGAAGCTCTATGGCCTCACCACCACTGCTTAATACATTGTCATGCCATGTACAAGAACTAGATAAACCTATACACTCTGTAATACGCTGTGTCTTTCTCAAGCATGCAATAGTGACAATACCTCAGGTCTTTAACCTATTGAGTTGCAACGGCACACCAGCGGCAGGGCGCAATAGGATTTGAATTATGTCTGACATTTCAAGAATTGACAGGATAATCACATAATCCATAGCGCCACATATACACTTATAGTTTTGCCCGCGGCTTCGCTCACGTACTCAATACTCAATACATTTATTGCACTCCACAAGTTAAATAGATGTTACAATGGTATAATATAAGAAACATGTGTGGGCCTTGTCGGCACGGCAAGATGTAGGAGAGAGGAGGAAGTTTTACATATTTTATTATTTACATATTTTAGTTATGATTGATATTTATAATTTATTGACTATTATAATATATAGGTAATTTTATTAAGGTGCGCTTACTATAGTTAGATAGATATATTACTATAATTATTTTTATTATATGGTATTCTATTATATAATTATTATTATATTATTTTATTTATATGATTTAATATTTTTATTAATTATATATTATTGTAGATTATCATTATTTCAAAGTTTGTAAAAACAAAAGGAATTAAATGTCCCAGATATTATTATTATGAATGTATGTCATGTTTGTTTATATATTATGTATTTATTTGTATTTATGTTATTATTAGGTATATTATTATAAGTATTCATTTAAATTTCCATTTATTATGTTTCATATACATTTATCATTTAGGTATTCATTTATATGGTAGTAACATTTGGTTAATAGAAAGTGTTTTAATTTTTTTATAAATATACTGTCTTTAATTTCATTTTTATTTGCGAGGGCTTAGGGCGGTAGCTTATTATATATTTTTATCGACATGACATGTGGACTAGATGAGTGCATTTTAAGACGGGAGCTTGGTAGGTTTAATCTATTTTTATGTCTTAGTCTCTGGTTTTTGTCTTCTCGTGTTGTATAGAAACTTTGGTGACTTTTAACAAACTTACATATTTCTAAAATGTATAGGCTAGGTAGCGTTAATGTTTTGTGTTCTATAAAGTGTGGCTTACAGCTATCAGTATCTTCTATGTGTACAAGTATTCGTATAAGTTTCTTTTGAAGGGTAAAATGTGATTGCGCCTCTGTGCTGTTTCCCCATAGGATAATGCCATAGCTGAGCCAAGCGTAAGCATAGGCGTAATAGGTGACGAGTGCGGTTTGGATATCTGTGGATTTTTTTACTTCGCGGAGAGCATATGATAACTTAGCTAGGTTAGATTAGTAACAGAACTTTTTACTGGATGCTCTATGGCCTTTTCTGTTTCCCTGACAAGTTGCATGTGAAATTTCATGATGATCGGTCGAGTAGTCAAAGCGTGAAAGCGTAACAAACAAACTCACATTCGCATTTATAATATTAGTTAGGATTCCATAGTTTTGTCACAAAAATAGGCGTTCGATTTCCACCGATTTGTACACAAAAACCTTTTACCTAAAAACCATTTCTTTCATGTCGATCTCGCTTATAAATTCAATACCCTAAAAAAACAGAACTTTCTATACCATATATTACATCGTAAAAACCTGTAGGGATCTAAAACAAATAGTTTTAGTACACGACAGATGGTAGATGGTACATTCCTAAGTGTGTTTGCACAATTACTTGGTACATTGAATAATGACAACATTGGCCTATTTTTACGAACAATCTTTGCCTATTTTTTTGGCTGAGATAGACTGTTGTACAGATGGCTGGTGACCTGAATACAGCACCTGTTTATTATCTTCGTGGGTTCGAATAGTGAAGACAAATATAGTCTGAAATTTATGTTTTTCTAGTTTTTATTAGTTCATAGTGGATATTGCAATATTAAAATCCAGACAAAAATTTGTGCTCTCTAAATCAGTACATATAATACCTAATATTATGCGAATGTGAGTTTGTTTATTACGCTTCCACGCCTTAACTCGACCAATCATCATGATATTTTACATACACGTTGTCAAGGGAACAGAAAGGGCATAGGGTGCCTTTTGTCCAGAAAAAAGGACTGTTACTATCCTAATCTAAATTAACGCAAGCGAAACCGCGAGCAAAATCTAATATTGTATAAATAATATCCTCTAGACCGAATTTAGGCCACGCGCGGCGGCCAGTCTTAACGGAGACTGGCCATCTGCGCAGGAGATATTATAGTGCACAATTAGTGTGTGCGCAAACACAAGTGCACTCTCTGTTCCCTAACTCTCATGATCCGATGGGACGGTAATCCGACACGACCGGAGAGAGATCGGACGCAGGACCAACGGCTTTACGTGCTTTCCGAGGCACGGGGGTGTCTAACACCGCCAACTTCCTAACTCTGGGCTGCTATTGAGATTTCATAACAGAAAAACGCAATAACTTTTTGTATTGTATAAATACATGAATAGGCTCTTATGAATCTATCCCCGGAGGGGTAGGCAGAGAAGTATTACACCCTAATTTATCCAGCTAAGATTTTAGGCCTACGTAAGGGTTGAGCCTACTGCAGTTTACTGGCGACATTTTCAAACTCCATGCTGCTCCTGAAAATTTATTGACAGGAATACCAGTACCCTTCGCCCGAGCCAAGAATTGAATCATGCATAGCAGTCGCAAATACTGCCGCTGCGCCACCAAGGCAGTCGTATATTAAACGAGATGGGTGTAAAAACCCAGGATTCAACCTCTTCGTCTTCATGTGACCTTGTGACCCCTATATCTCGGGGGTCTTTTGACCCACAGGGCCCATATTCAAACTCGACCGAGGTATGACGCCAAGGTGTCTGCACACTAAGTTACAAGTCAATCGGTACAGTGGTTCCAGAGTTATGCCTATCACTAACAGACAGACACACAGATCCACATAGTGTTTTCATTAAGCTCTGAAGGAGATTCAGAGGTTAATAGATAAGATAAAATATAGCAATTAAATGTCGGCGTTGTATTTGTTTAGCCTTTAATAGCTCTCAATTAGTCAATACTAGCTTTTGCCTGCGGCTTGGCTCTCGTTAATTTAGAATTTGACAATCAATTCGTGTTGTACTCTGCTTGTAATAATATAATTCAATCATGATTCGAAAGACACGTGGCGCCATCTATTATCATAAGAACGTTATTATTGTTTTCCTCGGGAACAGTAATTTTTTTCGGGATGAAAGGTGGCCTATGTCTGTTTCTGTACACCTGTCAACGTATATGCAAAATTTCAGGATGATCGGTTCTGTGGTTTAGGCGTGAAAAGGTAACAAACAAACAAACTCATTTTCGCTTTTATAATATTAGTTAGGATTAGGATTACGATAATAAATTTCGTCATAATCATAAATCAGCAAAACAGCGTTTATTTTTATTGATTAAGCTGCCATTTTTTGCTTACACCATCGTAATTTAACCGTATAGAATCTTTAGTAGAATTAAGCATTTTTTACTTAATAATATAAACATCGATGACCCACTTCGATCTTTTTTTAATAGATTCCAATGACATTGCTTTTTGTAACGGCGCGGCGCCGATGCAGAATTGATTGCGTCATTAGTACCTACAGATGCGTATGCGCAGCATAAAGTTGTTAAGATTTGACTGCACGGATAGTGCAGTGGTTCAAGTGGTCGCCTCGCCGCTGTCGCCGCGCCGAGTGTTGTGGATTTGAATCCCACACGGGACAAAAATTTGTAGTAGTCGTTTCGCACCAATTTGTTCGCACGAATCGTGCTAAAAGACACTTTTTAAAATAATATTTTTTTTGTAGTCGTGTCGCCCACGTTCCCGTCGTTCCCGTCTGAAAACGCAGGTATCGTTTCGCACATTTTCTTTTTTCTGCTAATAATAGTAGAAGTTAAAACTATTATACTTCGTGCGCGAATGTATGGTACATTCGCGCACGAAGTATAATAGTTTTAAATAAAACAAGGTATACCAATAAATCAAAAAATATATATAATTATAAGTAAGTAATATTTATAGTATGCACTTAAAGTAGTGTGTGCACGACTGTATTTTGATATTTTTTTTATTAAAACTACAAAGCGTGCGAAACGACACCTGCGTTTTCAGACGGGCACGATTCGCACGAAAATATATTCCATGTGTGCGAAACGACTACAAAAAAAGTATTATTTTTAAAAAGTGTCTTTTCACACGATTCGTGCGAACAAATTCGTGCGAAACGACTACTGAGCCAAATTTGTGTGATCTACAAATGGTTGCTCTGAATCTGGGGGTTCTTTGTGTCCGTTGTTTGAATGTTTGTAAAGTCCCCCGCTACATAGGAATTACCACTTGTCCAGGAGACATCTTAAAAAAAAAGGTGGAGTGGTATATATATTTTAAGAATTCTGTATTCTTTCGCTAATTGTTTTTGCGTCAGGATAATTGCGTGCCACAAGAAATACTGTAACTTTTTGAATGGGCGAAACTGCCGTTGCTTATTTTCTGGTGACAAAACACAAAAGAAGGCTAAACTAAGTCAAGGATAAAATATATGTTTATTTTGAATATTAATATGCTTTGATTAAATAAAAATACCGTAGTTATGTTTTAGTTCTATTCGTATCGTCTGGCTAGTAACTAGGTATTTGACTAGCTGTCCCGCGCAGCTTCGTCTGCTATATAGGAGAATCTTCCCCATTATCGCAACATTTTTCATTTCTGCACCACTCCTACTGGCCGTAGCGTGATGTAATATCGGCTATAGCCTTCCTCGATAAATCGGCTACCCAACACTAAAAGAATTTGTCAATTCGAACCAGTAGTTCCAAAGATTAGCGCGTTCAAACAAACAAACAAACTCTTCAGCCTTATAATATTAGTATGGATTATTATTATTAGCCTAAAATATTTGCTTATTACAAATGTTATAATTAAAGTTTTTGAAGTGCGTAATTAGTTTTGCATCGGCGATATTGTATGATTTGTTAATCAATAAATAATATTAGGTTCTCAGTCAAAGTTATCAGAATCTCAGCTTTAATTATTTCAGTGTTATTAAAATATGGCTCTGTCTTTTAGGACGATTGGGAATACAAAATAATTAGTTCTCAAATTATTAATCTGATGTCAAACCTGTAGATATATCTTACATCTTACCATTACTTATAACCTCTCCGCAACCAAAATATAATACTTCAGTTATATTTATATTTTAAAGACTACTCTCGCATTAGAATTAATCCCTGTGTCACGGAGATCTTACGAACATACGAGCTTATAAACAACGAAACAAAGAACAACCAGACTTGAAACAACAATTTATGGATCACACAATATTTTGTCCCGTGTGGGGATTGAACCCACAACACTCAACGGCAATGGCGAAGTGACCACCGAAACCACTAAGCCATCTGTGCAGTCCACAATCAGTTAAAAGCCTACAATTCCCTGAAGAATAAGCAAAAGTGTCTAAAGGACACCTACCTTCACAACCGGGAAAGCGCCCAACGGACTTGTTGTTGATACGACCGTTTGCTGACACTGAATCTCCTAACAGAAAAACTCAACTTAGCCCTGCGAATCGGACCTAGGCCCTCATTAATTTAAAGAAGCATGAAAAGTTCATTACGTCAATCTGTTGACCACCGTTTTTCTATCTATAAACAAACAGCCATGTTAGACAGCCAAGCCCAAAAAACACGAAAATCATTTATCTTCGTAAAAAATAAGCCTTATTGTGATATACGATTCAAGCAAAAAAACAATATATTAAACTGTTTTTATAGTATTATCTTAAAATGAGATAGATTTCTGTTTACCCCATATTTTATAACGTAGCTTGATATTTTGTTTTTGTACTGACATTTACAATGCCCTTTTTATCTCACCGTCGATCTTCGTCCAGTGATCTAAGTATGAACTCTTGCAATTTGCCGATACTCAGATAACGTCTTCAAGTCCCCCTCTAGACAGTGTTTATTTATTTATTATTATGGTTCATCAACAGCAAATGTTTACAGATTAACATCAAATAGATCACAAAGAAAGTATTGTATCACAATGTAATTGAATCATTCTGTCAGTTCATTTTCGAGTAGCTTTGCCCGCTAGATAGCAGTAGGCTTGCTGCTATTTCACGTAGCAGTCACCGTTGTATTTAGGTAGAATATTACTAAAGACGACCAAAATCGGCAAGAAATTCGCGCGAGAGTGAGACAACGCATCGACTGTATAGCTTTGTCTCGTATTCGCACATGCAATATTACTTTAACAATTGGTGGTAGCACCCCAGGTAAGTATGAATATTAACCCTTTCGCTGTCCCGTGATTGACACAATTGAAAATCAATTGTTATGTATCATATGTGATTCATTGGACAGGGAAACTGTTAAGCAAAGCGTCATATCTTTATATCGCTGAGGGCGTAGACAGAGATTATATATGCATATACATTTAACAAAATAGTAAACAGTTGTTTATCCAAACCCATATCTAAATAAGACAGTTTAAACTCAGCTAGAACAACACACAGGAATACTAGTAATTTGTAACCATAAATATATCAAGTTTCCTCTTTATTCTTACTTGCAAGAAGCTGCTGCTTATTTTTACTTGCAAGTCTTGGATAAGCTCACAAAAACATACTTTTGGCATGCTATTGCTAGATTTAATATAAAATCTATTCAATATTCTTAATGAGTCATGTTAGTAAAAAGGGCAAACCGTCCAACTATTGGTCTTGAATAAAGGTCCACAGCTAGTAATTTTATCTGTTCACTAAATGGAATTATAAACGCTTAATTTACACTCCAATATTAAAAAATTACTGGAGTGTTTCTAGCACCTTGATTTTTTTCTGTACAAAATAGAGCGTAACTCCGAAATATTCACTTAGTTCTCGTTGAAACGGTCTTCGCAATACAGTACCCGGGACCAATCACAATTTTATGCACCCGATGTTATTACTGTCTCAATATTCAATTAGTCCATGGCCCTTACCTGCCATTGTTATATACACCTCTCGCTCGAACCCACTTTCTTTATATTCCATCTTATTTCAACGTTCGAAGACCCGTTTTTATAGGGAAAAAATGTGGGCCGCTTTTGTTGCTATTTAGTTAGGAGTCGAATGTGCCGTGAAATTTTGGAAGAATTTTTTGATGAGATTAGTTGTTGATATTTCGTGACAAAAGACTTGTTTGGTGGAAGTCTGGTATAGAGTTATAGACCACGTAGTCGTGAGTCAACTGAAAAGTTGGAAGATTGTGTAGAATAGTCAGCTTTGGTATAGGATCGACTTTGTCATAGGTTAAAACTATTCGAGTGATGTTAATATTTTAGCCTAGGTTGCTCTTCGCTGGTACCATATTATAAGTTTGGCGTTATGAGGTTTTAGGTTCAATGTCTAGCCTAGTTATTAAATCTGAGTCCTAAAATGTGTCCGGTAGAAGGCAATAGATTTGTTCTCTATTACGTATAGTTACCAAAAATTACAAATTGGGGCAAAGTCACTAGTTATTCTGCTAAGAGACATGATGCCTGTTCAATGCGCTCTAGAATATTGACTCACCGCAGGAACAATATAAGCAATAGATACAAACTCAATTAAAAAATATATTAGTGATGTACTTTCATAATTTTATTCGCAATTATATTCGAATACAGTTGTGAATAACGATACTTACTATACATACAATGTTAACTTGTCAAATATTGTATATCGAATGCGTATGCAAATCGCTAAAATATCTCTCAATTTTCTAGGTACTGTGCCTTCCTTAAGAAATGTATATGTAGATGGTTGTCAAAATTACCCGTGATACCAAACAAGGTCACACACAAAGACAACTTGAGCTTCCTCAAATATTATTGTCATATCTTACGCACCCCAAACCCCAAACCCGTGACGGTTGGGGTAAATATTTTCAATGTCCTACAAAAATTATAAGTATATATTTTGTTATATTTTCGTATGATCATATCAGAGATAAAAATAAAGTACATATTATGTTTCCAACTCCTTCGATGGTTCGCAGGTTAAGTAGGTAGTTAGGTTAGTTAGGTAAGTTGGCATCCGATTATGAAGTCCCAAGTTCGATTCTCAGGTTGAGTTAAACGTGTAGTCGGTTAGAAATTTCTTAGTAGCACGGAGACTAAGACGGCACGGTTGGTCATAATTATAACGCAAACTTAAAATTTGCGCTATGTTTGCATGCCGTTAGTTTATGCTGTGCTTTTTCATAAATAGCGCAAATTCATGGCTCTATAGTCTAGTGGAATAAGGACAGAAAGAAAAATATATGATTTGTAGTATGGCCCTATAATAAAGGTACATACATATAAAGGTATGTACACCCAAACCAAATATGGTTATACGAACCTCATAAGATAATCATATTATGAAAACCGAATGTAGGTAAGTGTTCTATAAGTGTTTTATCCATCAATCAACATCAACCAAATTACAAATAAAATATTTTATCACTCAAGCCAAACAAAATATACGAATCTCATTTCAGATATCATTTATTAAAGATTTACGTAAAAGTGCTAAATCTCAGGTTTCACAAATCCAAAATGTCTGCCGTATATTTATTTCAATTGCGAATTCATTTTGCGTACCGAAGATACAGGGCCGATAGTGTCCATCAAGATGAAAACGAAACCTTTCTTTAAGGTATTTTTTATTCGATATTCGTATTCGATTTAAGATCAAAACATTAATTTACGTGGCTTTACAACAAGCTCGAAACGTGATTTACGACTTTAGTAAGTCATGATTTGAGTGTCACAGAACTTATACTATTCCCGTTTTAATGTCTGGCCTTTGTGTAGTCTAGATATATGGTGCTTGTTACTGATAATAAATCGATTGCTGCTATAACTGTATAATCCAGTATTCGATTGTCATCAGCGTTGAATTATAGTCGAATAATGTAATGTGACTGGCAAACGTGCGGGGGCCAATAACAACACGAACAAGCCGGTAATTAGTAAGAGCTAATGTCACTGCTAGCTAGGATCACAATCGGATACCATTATTCGATTGCAATCGCATAAACGGAATAATCGGTTGTGCATTTGTCGAATTACTATTCTTTTAGTAACCAATGACAATAATTAATCTGAACTAATTGTAATTTTACATTCAACATTTTTTCTTAGTGAATGATAAGGAAACCATGTTATATTATCCCAATGTCGCCTGGGAATTTGTAACATTAGATCGTTTTCTATCTTTTAAATTTTTGTCAAAACTATCAGTTACCAGATCCCGATTATTCTGAATTTAAAACCACCAAAACAATTACGATGTTCAAAGAGAAATAGACCTTAAGCCAATGAAAATAAAATGCTATTTAGGAAATCGAATATAATTTTTTGTTTTTAAAATTGGTTGAAACGATAATTGTTAACGAAGGTTCGTGGGGCTCATTATTGTTTTTTTTATTTTCACTCTAGGGGGTTGGTTTTTAGATGTTTAGATAATGATTTCGAAAACTTCTGTTGAATTGAAAGAAATACCAAAATTATCTGTTTGCTATATGTTGACAATGACATAGAGTTTTTTTTTGTTTTGGTTTCAAATGGTTTTGTGGAACCGCATATTTACGACATTATTTCTATATTAAACTTGTTTTTGCCGCGTCTTCATCCACTTGCCTAAAGATATACCGAAATAGGAACCGTGTATTTTCTTGGATATAATGCTGTCTATGTTGTCTCTATGAAAATAAGGACATCGATTAGACGAACCAAAAAACATTAAATACATGTTTCGCATTTATAATAACTACACTAGATTTTCCCGCGACTTCACTTGCGCAGATATTGGTTAGGTTAGTAACAGTACATTTTTCTCGATGAAAGGTATCTTAGTGTTTTTCTGTACCCCTGACAACGTGTATACAAAATTTCATAATGATCAGCGTTTACTATCAGGCGTATCGTACGCATATTTGACACATTGCCAATAAAAAATAATACACACAATTCAAGAGCCCCAAATTCAAATACTTGCCCGAAATAGAGTACCTACGATAGACAGTGTTTACTCAAACTGTCTGTAATATAGTCTATACGTCATGTTTACTTGTCGATCCGACTGTATAACGGCTCCCCGAGGCATATAGAGGTATCTATAAACAAACAGCGGTCATCCAAGCTGACAACGACCGTAGCAACATTGCTTAACCGCAAACAATCATGGCAGAGGGTATGAGCTGTGGCAATTTGTGGTATAGGTTTCATTGCTAAATCTATTTGACGGCAAATCTATATTAGCAAATCTATATATTAATCCGAGGAGTAGAAATGTATGCTAATATTTAATTGTGGTAACGGTTACTTAGGGTCTTTATATACTCAAAATCATAGCAAAATAAATGGTTTTTGAATATACGTTTCTGACTGGCCCCATGGCTAAAATTTGCGCTTATCTATGCGACCATAAGATCTCATCTTTGAAACTCCGGTACGCAACTATTACTTATTTTCTTTTGTGAAGTCATAGGAATTTGGTAGAAAGATACGCCATTTCTTTACACAGAAGTATTTTACAAAAGTATAAATAACTACATACAACTAAAGTCTCACAACTTTTACTGACGGTGTAGGCAGAGCTGAATTATAGCCATATTATGCCAGCTATGATTTTATCTACCGCTTGATAGAGGTTCGCCTTCTGTCGTCTTCGGCACAGTTCCAGACTCCCTGCATCGCTATCGCAGAACGGAATTTGAAACTTATGCCTTCTTGACAGAATAACACAATAACAAAAATAATACATATATAAAATATTGACCCCGTGACACAAGACGACGTCGACGTCGACGCCGATAGAGAAGACCTAAAACAGGCAAGCATGATAACTTGAGGAAAAATTCGGGCAATGGGATTGTTAAGAACAAAGGTGTGGTTATTAAGTCGCCAAGAAATTTAAGTGACCTAAGGTTCTCCATTATGTTCTTGAAGACGTTGTAGTCTGTCAACCTAGCTGTGGTCTTTAGAGCTCCTATTATTTTGAGATAAGATCCGATCCCACTTATAGAACAATTCATAAACATTAACAAATTAAATGCAGATCAACACAAAACGAAACAGAGTTAAACAATTTCCAAAGCCGATGAAGATTGTTCCGAATGCGGTTTTAATGCTCATCGGAATCGATTCGCCTTTAAGTAAAAGCGCACGCTTAAAAAACGCACAAGTTTCAAATGTCCGCCATCAAATTGAATAGTTCAAAAGGAGTTGGTCGGTAAATAGTTTGAGTCCGACCGACAATCGGCCAAGCTAGGGCTAGCAAGTATCAAAATTAAGCGTAATATTTCTCTCTGGTATGCACGGATGATGTAGTGGTTTATGTTGTCGCCTTGTGACTACATCGAGAGTTGTGGGTTTGACTACTTTCGACTCATGAAATTTAATATCGATTAATGCTAAATACTTCTAATATAATCCATTGTCCTTTATTCCTGGAAAACTTTATTTACACGAATAAATTAGGCGCAAATTTACGCATTTTGTCAATAGATATTTCATCAAAATTGTTTTTAACAGTTCTATGACGGTGGCAATTATGTGTTGTAATAAGGTCGCAGTTTCCATTCCTGGATGAAATTTTTATCGGAATTTTCTATCAAGAAATTTTCTAATAACAATTTTCACAGGGGGATAACACAGGATGGAGGCAGGACGACATTTGGAACTGTGCCTGAAAAACGGTAGTAGGCCCGTTCCAAGTGTCAGGCCAAAATTCATAGCTGACTAAATATGGGTGTGATTATAATATATTTTACTAGTGACCCGTCCCGGCTACGCACGGGTAGTACAAAACTTTAACAAATTATACACCTAAACCATCACTCAGTCTATTGGTGAAAACCGCATGAAAATGCGTTAGTAGTAATAGTAGTTAGTAGTTTTCGAGTTTATCGCAAACAGACAGTCAAACGCGGCGGGGGACTTTGTTATGTAATAATATATAGTGATAGTGATAATATACCTTTGCCGACCTCTTTGGGATATAAGCGTGAGTCTATGTATATATCTCAACATACAATATTACTTTCGCATTTTGCAAGAGTTTACTGCCAACCCTAACTGTCCTCAAAGTTCGTCGCTATGAAGTTGAGAACTCTAATCTTTCCACTGTGATTTAGTACAAAACAATTATTCGAAAGATATCGGTGACGCCGCCAAGTTTAGCGATTGTCATGTTGCGGATTCGTACTTGGCGAAATATTAGATTTTATCACAAATTCTGACTTTGTTTCTTTACTTGACTTGGCCCGTTTGAAAGTCAAGTCGAACAGACAATTTTAGTTACAAGTCTCTTGAAGTGTTGGGAATTCGTTTTGATCTTAAGTTGGGAATTTACCTACCCTTTGCTTTCTCTGTTTCTCGAAGGGTAGGCAAAAGTATATTAAACCTATATTTTGTCAATAATATTGTAAAATACAATATCCTTTAGCAAATGCGATTCATATGCATGAGCTCTCGGCCAAGCGTTATTAAGTATTTCTGTTCTCAAGAAATTCTCATAAGCAGCACGAAATGTCAAAATGTTCCTGGTAGGCGACAATAGACTTGTTCCCTTTTACGTTGGACGAAATGTAGATGTCGTATATGATGTAACAAACAAACAAACAAACAAACTCATTTTTGCTTTTATAATATTAGTTAGGATTATAACGTAAATGGCAATTTACTGACGACAACGAAAGAAATCTGGTGACACATCTCTGCCTATCATTCAAGAATAACAGGCGCAATGTTATGTAGAAACTAAACACACCACGACCTTGAAGGTAAAGAATCGACTCCCAATTTGGTGCGACAAGCCGACGAAAAAAAACACAATAGCTCCGCGAGGCGTTGAGTGACAAACTGACAACCAAATAGTTTTATTCGTGAGTTCGAATGTTGCCTTGAACTATAATTTACTTTAGTAGGTACAATTTTTTTTTTTTTTTTTATACAACTTTGGTGGCAATCAAGCATACGGCTCACCCGATGGTAAGTGGTCACCGTAGCCTGTGGACGACTGCAACACCAGAGGCATCACTGGCGCGTTGCCGACCCTTTAGGAAAGGAAGTGGGAAGGAGAAGAAGCGAGAAGGGGCTAAGAGGGTGATTGGGCCTCCGGTACTCTCACTCACCGAACGAAACACAATAGTAGGAATACTGCTATTTCACGTCGATATTCTGTGAGAGGGTAGTCCTTCCCCGGTCGAGCCGGCCCATTCACGCTGAAATCAGCGAGGCTCTATTACTCAAAAATAGATAATGCTCGCTGCTTCGCTCATGGACTACGATTTTTTCGGCGCATCACACTCACATTTAGACAGTTATGATTTAGGTCCAATATAATAAGCGCTGAATTAATTTCATCTATAGAACAGCGATAGCTTAGTGGGGGACCGCTGAACTGCCGCGCAGAAGTATCGAGTTCGATCCAAATGCACGCACCACTGCTAATTCGAAGTTATGTGCGTATTAAACAGTAAATTATCGCTTGCTTTAACATTGAAGGAAAACATCGTGAGGATACCTGCATGTCTGAAAGTTCTCCATAATATTCTCGAAGATTTGTGAAGCTTGCCAACTCGCATTAAGCCAGCATGGTGAACTATGGCCTAACCCTTCTCACACTGAGAAGAAGCCGGTGCCCAGCAGTGGGTAGTTCATGTGCGTAGATGATATTATTATATTATACCTACTATAGGACCAATTTGCAAACTTCATGCTACCGTTAAGAAAGCTTTGCCTGACCCGGTAATTGGATCCTACATCTCTCAATTCTAACGTAAACCAAGTGAAACTTATACCTCAGGACAAATAAGTCAGAATTTTAACACCTTTAAAAGAGGATATCATTGAGACATAACTCAAATATTGAACATAATGCGTCACTAGTTCTGGTTCTGACAAAGTAAATATGAAGGGGTAAACACAAAAGATTGGAAAGGGTTACCTTTAAAGTTCTTGTCTGACCACTTTTGAGTAAAAAAGTAAAACTGGAATCCTTACAGTAATTATGGTAATCGAATCCGAGACCTCGTGCATAACGGTCGCATCCGCTACGGCTGCGCCACTGATGCTATGATATTATAGAATAACTAGCTTCTGCGTGCGGCTCCGCCCGCGTGGTACCTATATCAATAAAAAGAAAAGCCTATGTCCTTCCCCAGGTTTAATTATATTTGTACCAAATTTTATCGTAATTGATTGAGTGGTTTAGCCATGAAAAGGTAACAGACTGAGTTACTTTCGCATTTATAATATTAAGTAAGGATTTGATTGCCATGTTGGTGGTGTGGCCGGGTTCAAATCCCGGCTCGAGTACAATGCTATTGTGTGCCTGAGTGACGAGACGATCACTTAGACCGTAGTGGTCTAAGTCATCAGTGCAATCTAATAATAAATAACTTTTGATAAAAGCAACAAAGTTATTTTAAAATAAAAAACGTGTGCTTATTAATATTATAAAAAATATTATAAATAATTATGTATTATTTATAAATCATAGTTCTTTTCATTTTTGAAAGACAGCTCAAGTCAAGCATCAAGTTCTTTGTCGCAAGAGACTTTACAATCATACAATTAACATAAATATATGTAAGTACAACAATAAAAAAATTGTTGAACACACAAATAATTGTCCTATGCAGGATTCGAACTCACATCACAGTGCAGGAGAAGTGCCGACGCAACCACGTCCCGTTACCTGAGCAGTCAAATAATTAAATAAGTATTATTCATAACCATATGTTATAACAATATATTTTATAAGTAGCTAAACTGCTAAACCGAATTTGATAAAATTTGACATTATACGCAGATTACACTTCAGACTATTCTACATTCTTCGCGGTGTCACATATAAAATTTTTACTAAAAAGGTTCCTCTTTTTGATATACTTTTCTCTTGGAAACAGTACTTTTTTCTAAATGAAGAGTCTTTCATCCAGAAAATAGGTAGGTAGCTTAAGACATTGGGGGTCCTTTTCTGTCCTTCTGGCAAGGTATATGTGAAATTTCATAATTATCGGTCGACTAGTTAAGGCGTGAAAGCATAACAAACAAACTCACATTCGCATTTATAAAATTAATTAGGAAATTTTGATTATACTTTACAAATAGTATATCCCATTGGTCTATGACACAAGTTTGCCCCTATATTTACATGTGAACATGAGGTCTGGTAATTCTCAGTAACAACACAGAGTCTGGAAATATGTCTAATAAACGGTAACCAACTCGCTCGGTCTGTTACCATAGGTCTTAAAACACACCTGACAGAATATGAGTATCCTAACTTAGTATCATAATTATGCGAGGGTGAGTTTGTTTGTAACGCTTTCACGCCCTAACAACTCGACCGATCATCATGAAATTTCGCATAATACACGCTGTCAGGGGGACAGAAAAAAAGAAAGAAAGAAAGAAAAAGAAAGAAAATATATTTATTTTGGTACAACACACGAAATAACATTACATAAAAACCATAAAGACATTAACACCAAGGAGAAATTTTGACACAAAATAAATAATAATAATAATATCAGCCCTGTATTAAACTGTCCCACTGCTGGGCACGGGCCTCTTCTCACTATGAGAAGGGTTAGGCCATAGGCCAATAAAATAAAAAATAAAACATTGACATATACATAATTAGCCAAAAATGGCTGGAAAAATAATTAAGAAGAAGTTATAAAAGCTCTCGTGGCCGCGCCAATATCTCTCGTACATACCTTTCATCCAGAAAAAACCGCAAGCGAAGCCGCGGCCAATATCTAGTAATAAATAATATCTTATCTCTTCGGGGAAATAGCTACAGGCTTATGTGTATGTACAATACAACATTGAAGAGGAGAATACAAATGAATGGATCATAATAAATCATTGTTTCATAGAATTTACTAATGAAGCACGCGTTAACACCCTTGTTTTATACCGACTACCCTTTTCCGTGGCTTCGCTTCAGTTTTCTTGTAAAATATATAGGCTATGTCCATTTGGAATAATATATCTTTTTGATAGTGAAATAATGTTTAAAATAGGTGCCACGGTTCCTGAGATAAACCTCAACATACACACAAATGTACAAAATTCGCAATCTTTTGTTATGAGTACATACTAGTTGTTCGCCGGTTTCAGCCCTTTTATGATTTCTGCTCCACTCCCATAGCTCATGGTGTAATATTATATAGCCTATATTACTTCTAGATAAAGTTAGCTAACGGTTAAATAATTATTAAAATTGGTTCAGTAGTTTCAGAGATCATCGAACAAACAAAGAAACATATTTTTACTCTTTATAATAAACGTATCCAATCATAAATATAAGTACGTTAAATAAATAGTATTAATAACGCTGCGTTATTTCACAATACTAAATAGGTAATAGAGTATAAATCAACTCAGCCAAAATTCATGGAATATAATACTAAATTCCACAAACGAGAATTATCAACATTTTATTTTAACTAAAAACTAATACATCGCAAAAATTTTATATCGATAGAAACAACCAAATCCTTAATCGATTACTGTCATTCGATTTCTATCAAAATATGAATATTTTAATAAAAAAATAGCAGATGTCGTTCAATTTGCATGGATATTAAAACAGCGTTAAATTTTGTAACACCACGATATATAAAATTGGATGTTTCGTAATAGCCTTGCACACCGTTGTATGCCCCCAAGCGTTTACCTGTTTTTCATTCGAAAGCTCGTAAGAGCGAGACAAAACACATATTCCAAAAGTGTATGAAGAATTCGTGGCAACAAGCGGCCAAGATCGGGGCCGACGCCACTGACAATGCACGATTCTGTGTCTGGTTATATTAAGCGACCGCTTTCAAAATACATGGGATTATTGTAAATTGGGTGTTCGAGTGCGCCTCTCCATTTCGGCCGGCGTTCAAGTGAAGCGTGGTCGGTGTGGCAACCATGCGCGGCGCATTCTTCACCAATGGGGGGCGACTTCACGCAGTTGCGTCCCGATCGTCGACGAGGACGGACCTTTGTCGCACGCGCCGCCGAAACTATCGTACAATAAACATTTAAACAAATCACAAGTGTATCAAATCGATTTCAATTACAAATCTTAGTACGTCATTAGTGATGAGAAGTGTAAAACACGACGCGAATATCGATATCGTACGATGACCGAAACTTTAAGTTGGGGAGAACGGAAAAAAGTTGTGGTGCCGAATGCACTCCTACTGTATACAAAAAATGTGTGCTTGTTGTAAAGTGATGGCCTGATGGGATCGCAGTGTGGCCAATACAGTGTAGTTAGTGATGTGTACTGTGATATAAAATATCGGCAGTCGCGTAGATGATTGCCGCTCTTGAGTGTGATATAATTAGTTTATTAGTTACCAAAGATTCCTGATGATCTTGTACATTAGTTTGTGTTTCATATTGGTAGTTTTAGGTAAGTACAATTGACTTTATAACAGTTTATCGTGCCAATTATTTTATCTTGATTTATTAGTTTCACTCGTATTGGCAGTTAATTTGCACGCTGAGTAATTATGACAGTCTTGCAATAGATAATATTGTAATAACTACTTTAACTTGATAATGATATCGACTTCGATTTGCAAGTAAACATTTGAGTAATAAATTTTGTTGAACCATTCAAATACAGTCTTAAACATGTCACAATAATATGCACTGATATTACGAAAATAAAAGTGTAGTGTAAAGTCTAAGAAAAACCTTCGTCCAGATAAATCATTACTAATATTGTACTAAAAGCGAATGATGCATAGAGCCCGCATACAGTAAGTCAGGTTAAATTAAATAGTTATAAATTTCCAAAGTGGATGGATGTGTGGTGGCCACAAATTCAGTTAACGTGACATTATAGCCGTTGCTTAGTCGGCCGAGTCAATTAGTAGGTAGTTCATTAAATGCTTGGCTATTACCAGACCACACAAGGAAAAAATAAAATGGACGAGATTTACACAGACTCTTGAATATTTATTATGCCTGACGCAGATAAACTTAGTGCTCATTTTGAAAGAAAAATGATAATAGCGTTATAAAAGTTTATGATGATATTAGAGCTAAAAGTAAATGTTATATTATAGAGAATAACTTAATATGTCACGTTGAGACGATAGAACTGAATATAAAAGATAGAGATCGTGAAAACAGACGTTACGTCAAAAATTTATGACATAAATCACAGAAGAGGCAGAATTGAAAGTAATTTTTGTGACGGTTGATAAATACATGAATATAATATTTACAGATAATGTAATAAAATTCATATGTAGCAATGCGATCATAAAAACCTAGAAACACCGACGATTAAATGCTTTGCAGAACAATCATTCAACGCATATAATCTTCTAAATAAAATTAATTAAATCTATTCTCAACTCTCAATTATAAACTAAAATCTCTGTGAGGTTTTTTAAAGCTAATATTTTATTTTATATTATCCACAAAAACATAATACATAGTTATTACGTTCAGATTATTCAATTTCATTTTAAGATTTTTAAATCTTCAACCTATTAGTATTGCGCTTAAAAATAAGCATCAAAGGCTCTCAAAAATATAACCACGCCTCTGCAATTTTGGTAATGTTGTTATAACCATTTATCATAAAAATCGGAGCAGACCTCTCCATTTCGTTTCTGTTCTCCGAAACCTTGTTTAGCTAGTTTTTTATTAAACTTTTCGAAATATTTATCCTGTTATGATCTTAATTAGAATCATAAATTTGTCAAACAACTCGAAATATATCTTTGACTTTAACAATAAGTATTTTAAAAGCATAATCTGTTTTATTCGCATTGAAATCTTCGCTTCGGGGCAAGACATCAACATCTCTCATATGGGTCTTATCCGTATTACAGAATTTTACTGCCGCACAGTTTACGATGCTTAATTTTCTCGTCCTAACTAATTTTCTATCATGAGCATTCCGTCTGCTACGGTAATAAAGTTCGCTGTTGACAAACAAACATTTACCATGTAAATAGAATCGTGATTCAATAAGTTGGCACTCGGCATCTTCAACTTCAATATTTTCAATAAAATGAAGGATTTTTAAAGCTATATTTTTTTTAGAAAGTGGCCCCGGCAAGCCGTACCTAACTAAATTAAGTCGACGTGACTCTGAAGCACGAACTCTGTTCCTTTTAGGCCTTCCTTTTTTATATCTGAATGTATTTGTACCGACTGGTTTATATAAAGTCTATATTATTATTTTACACAGAAACTCTTGTTATATCCATAGCCGTTATCATTCCGCCATAAGTTCATTAATTTGACAAAGTGCCCTTTTGTATGTGGAATGAATCGTTCAGTTATTCGCAAGGAAATCTTCTACGTAAATTTTGGTTTATTTATATTCATATGGTAGAATGTATGTTTAAGTCACAGAAATAAATATTAGTTATTTCTGTGGTTTAAGTGTTTTAGTAGATTCATTTTGTCGTTTTATAGTTGCATAATAATTGTTATAAAATGGTTCGTCGATTAAAATTTATTTAATAAATATACCCAGTCAAAACACTAGTCTTGAATAAAATGTCAGCGAATATAAATAAAATTTTATATCTAAGATATTATGAAATAACAGATTTAATACAAAAGTAAATGGCTCATTCAATATTATAACTTTTTAGAAACCAATTCCAAGATGTTGAACATTCAATTTACTTATTATAAAACTTTTTGTTCTTAATGTCAAATTAAGCATAATTTAATGAAAGCCGTTTGAAGATATACAATAACAATGTTTAATACGTCGCGCGTGGAAAAGGTACCTTTAAGACGAGTAGCGCCATCTGTGAGCGAGTAGCGACACTGATGTTTGAATATTGTTATACTGATTATTCTGAGAAATTAATAATAACATTGTTTATAGTAAATACAGTACGCAGAAACGTGCTTACATACCTATTTATTATTTGAAATAACAATAAGCATATATTGTGGAAGTAGGTACATTTTGTTACAAAATCATGTATTCATTTAAAAGGTAACCTAGTATCCGATATTTTCAAGTCGCTCGATGGTTTCTGACCTAGCCTAACGACTATGTATTAAATGACATTCAGTAGTGTTTAACCTAGTGAGTCGCCGCGGCACACCGGTGGCCTGACACAAACGATTTTTAATATATCTGGTATTCCTAAACTTAACAGTCTACGACGGCCAAGTACGTCCATTTACGTGCAATGTATACCTATATATCAATGTATAACCTATTCGATGCTTGGCTATGCAAATGTTAGGATAATATTTGTAGCTAAGCTAACCGCCTAGCTCTGCCTAGGTAATCATTTCCTAAAGCCAAATTAGCATTAAGTATTAAACTCACATTCCCGGTATATGTTCGTTAGGCTTAGCACACATTAAAGTTATCCTAATAAATGAAATAATGCTTGTGATGTTGTTGGTATATTTGTTAGTCAATCACGCGTAAAGTATTAAACAAACTTAGATTGACACACAGATAGACAGTGTTCAAAACTAAATTTATTTCAGAATGAAAGTGTTTAGGCTATAATCATCGCAGGCCAGGTTATGGAGAACTTTAAAACATGTCAATTCCTCGCTCACGCTGTTTTCCTTGACCGTTAATCGGTACTCTAGCGATAATTAAATTTTATGAAAAACATAACTAGGTGTCGTGTATTAATGTGAGTAATTTGAAACCATTTAATTTACTTACCTTGCTAGTCCTGTGGCATTAATTGTGGACCACATGTGAAGTCCTAAATTTGATGTCCGGACCGTGAAGTATTATTACGTTTTTATGATAGGACATTCCCAAAAAAAATCCCCTGTAGGGATCAAACACACATTAACAAAATAAAAATAAGTAAAAAATGGCTAGGTGATCAAACACTTCTACGCCATCATCTACTATCCATATATTATTATTCTTCATAATTTCGTTGTATCAATAATCACATGTCAAAACAATGTTCACAATAAAAAAACAAACCCGTACATAGACAAAAACAATATTTGCCGCTAAAAGCCATACATCAAAGAAACGTCCAAAGCATAGAGAATAGAGTTATGCCTTCCGGAGCTTTTGTTTGTTATAAAGAAAAACTAATAATAGTATCTATGGCCTCAATAATGATGCGTGTTAGATGTGTGTTGACCTAAATATTTCAGTAGTAGGCAAGACTTAGTTAAGTCTAGGCATGAGATTACAAATTTCGTTTACGTAAACCTGAAAAAGAATTTTATATAGGACAGCGGTAGAAATAGAATTATATAAAACAGGTATGTTAAGACCTAATTTATGAAAACATTTCTAATGTAGGTATAGGCACTTTCATTTCACCTTATCTAATATTATAAATGCGAATGTGAGTTTGTTTGTTGCGCTTTAATATTCTAACTACAAGACCGATCATCATGAAATTTCGCATACACGTTTTCACGGCTACAGAAAAGAATATAGATTACTTTCATCCAGAAAAGAGTACTGTTTCGAACTGAGCGAAGCCGCAGGCAAAAGCTAGTCAGCTATATTTCTAATACCACGTATTAGGAGTGAGCCGTACTGTCTGCCGAGCACATTCCTAAACTCCGTGATGCTAATGAGCATGTACTAATAGAATACTCCGACCACTAGCAATACTCGATCCAAGAATCGAGCTCGAAACTTGACAATCGATTACAAATCATAACTTATACCGTGAAATAAATACATACATACATAGATTCACGCCTGTTTCCCAGAGGGTTAAGCAGAGACTACGGATTTCCATTTGCTACGATCCTGACACACTTCTCTGGCTTCATTCACTTTCATCACATTCCTCATACACGCCCGTCGGTTCAAGGAGCTCTTACCTGGCCTTTGTCCAGAACGCCTCCGATCTGGTCGAGAAACGTTCGCCTAGGTTTTCCTCGTGAAATAAATAAGGCAAATAAGCTCCCTTTTATTGTGTGTAATAGAGAAAATGCGGCAATAACTTACGAGGAATCTTTGTACTCTTTTTAAGCACATTGCGCGCACGAACGACTATGAGATTTGACATATTTGATTATATGAAAAAAGAGTGCAATACGCTAAAATTCTTCACAATAATATGAATTATAGTCGATTTTGGACCCTGGGTGATTATTATCTAGTATAAATACATAAGGAACATCTCAAATTTGATTGTCAATTGCACAAAACACCCGGTCTCTATATCTAATCTACAGTTATGTAGTTTTCTTTTACCACGCACGTGGTTTGTAATGTAAATGTTTACAAAATTTGTTTTGTTTACGTTTTCAGTAACGGGAGCGAACATATGTTAACACAAGGCTACTTTGTTATGGCACTGTTTTACATCCATAGTTTCGTAGAAAGTTTCTTTTTTGTTGCGTTACTTAGAATAGAAACATAGAAGATGTTCAAAGTTCAAAACATTACGGTTTTGCTTACGTATTGTGTTCTGTTACTAAATAAACAGATTTTATTGATATTATACGTAGAATAGGACTGAAGTTTTTACACTTATACGCCTAAATGGGCAAAAATATACTACATTCATATTTCGCCAACTACTTTCTAGAAACCACGTTATAGCCAGCCAGCCATTAACTACGTATACTTCTAGATCCCATGCCGTTATTGAGACGTAGTGGTTTAAGTGGTCGCCTCGCCGCTTCCACTGCTTCGAGTGCTTTGGGTTCCAATCCCACACGGGACATAAAATTGTGTGATACACAAATGTTTGTTCAGAGTCTGGATTGTCTTAGTGTCTGTTGTTCGAATGTTTGTAAAGTCACCCTCGACACTGGGATTATTCCTAGAGTGGCAGTCGTCCTAATTAATAAAAAAAAATTGTAATATAAAATCTTTACAAAAAGATTCCCGAGTCGAAAATCGAACTGGTCATACAATGTTTACTGTTAACCGTAAGCTTTTCTGAGCTAGTAAAGCATACAGTGTATTCAATAATCCACATTTAATATCCATAAAACCATCATATAGATCACTCATAAAGCATATTAATTTTTGGTTTAAACCTAATTTATATCGTTCGGCGGTTAAAATTAACTACAGGATTAGTTTCATCAGATAGTAAAAACCGTATTTAGTTATTCTTTGCAATCGTAAAACCGAATTTTATTGCGTGATAGTGGATTTTACCCTGTTTACCGGTTTTTACGACTTTTTAGTTTAGATAGATCAAAAACTTCTTTATAGTTTTAATATCGAAAGTTTTTTTTCGTGTGGAATGTTTATTTTTTATACAAGAACCTCTGTTTTGATTTATTATTATGTTTTTTTTGTTATGAGAAGGTTGATAGCCGTAGTTTTTTAGTGTTATGTTTTATGTTTTACTAACTATGTTGGATTAAAAATTATGGAAATATTATGTTTTGAAGTTGTTTACTGCCAGCCCAGATTTTATTTACTACCGTTTATATTTTATTGATATATTCGTATAATATCCGAACCAGATTTTTGTAATCCCTGTCTAGTACTTTACAATCGTAATAGGAGACACCTAAACTTGGAATGCTTATCTATAGATCGAATGTTTTCGTTTGCGTAATATCCAACTTCAAAATCGTAACAATATAACTATGATAGTTTGTGAAGGTGTTGGTTTTTTATTTACACACTAGATGTTCCCGCGGTTTCACCCGCGTTTATCATTACTGCGCCGCCCCCGTGGGTCGTAGCGTGATGTTATATAGCCTATAGCCTTCCTCGATAAATTGGCTATCCAACACTAAAAGAATTTCAAATCGAACTAGTAGTTCTTGAGATAAGCGCGTTCAAACAAACAAACTCCTTAGCTTTATAATATTAGTATAGATAAACTGATGCACAGATTTGGATGAAACTTGATATACAGATAAGCCATGTCCTGGCATAACAAATTACTTCATATAACGCACTTTTATCCCTTTTTGCGTTCGCGATTCACGCAGAGGCTAGTCATAATATAATATTAACCGATACTGGCAGTGTTGACGTGACCACTTCAGCAACTAAGCTATCAGTGCAATTATCATATTTACTCTTTACTACATTTTGCTCGCGGCTGCGATCGCGTAAGGCTGAGACTACATTAATCACGGCATCAGCTACATCAACTTGTCAGCGAAATTGAAGCGAATTCATTAAAAATGTTCGCTTATAATGTAGCCATACCATGTTTATATCGTTTCGCTTTCACAGTCGCATCGCGAATCGCTGCCTACTGTAGTCTCAGCCTAAGTGTAGGTTATGTCAATTTTCTATATCTCGTGAACAGTACTATTTTCTGGATGAAAGGTACCATTGTCCTTGCCTGTACCCCTGACAACGTGTATGCCAAGTTTCATGATGATCGGTCAAGTAAAGCGTGAAGGGGTAACAAACAAAGAAACTCACATTCGCATTTATAACATTAGTTAAGATACAATTATCTTATAACATTGTTGTAAAATCTGGTTAGCTCTTACAACAATGTTTTACACAATGGTTATATATAATAATAGTTATATATAATAATGATACCATTAGCACACCAAAACAAGTCTCCATTAATCAAAATGAAACGTATGGGACACCGAACACTTTCTCAAATAAATTAAAGCACTCAAACTATAGTCGTAAATAAACTTACGCATTTCGAAATATGTTACTTATTTACAAAAAAAAGTACACGCCCTCAGAAAACAGACTTCCTTCACTAAAAATAGTTTGAACTCAAGTTGATACTTTGAGTGTATCCCCTTCCGAACAACGGTATCGGTTTAACCCTCGCGTGTTTAAAAACAACACATAAACTTTGTTGTTCTAAAATTGGTATTAAATTTTTGTTTAATGGTAAGACGTCGGTGCTTAGTATTATATTATAATTTTATTTTCGTTAAAAAGCTATAACTATACCCGTTTGATTGCTAAAATAATGTTTCCAAAACGGGCTATATATAGCTTTTTAAACATACTGCGGCTTTATTGCAGTTTCAAGTTATTTCGGTGACAAATTTTATTAAAATCAGCGTTTTACACGTGAAAACGTGATATTAAAAGTTATCTTTGTGCTTATAATAATATAGTGTCTATACTACTTATAATAGTATAGTGTATTTTCTTTAATATATATTATTTATTCAGAAACAAAGATAAAATCGATTGAAATTGCTTGTGAAATATTATTTTAAAGTTTGTGTAAATATTTTTTTAAATATTGAGGATGCGAACATCAAAACTAATTTACAAACTCACTATTTTTATTCTATCGTTTTTACAATTGTTTCTTTTACTGTTTCTGAACAAGCTGTATTTACTTTTATGGTGTACTAAAAATTCTGCCGTCCACATTTGTTAAGCTGTTTGTAGATGACATTGCCAAGTCCTGGCGTGATCGAAATCTGGCCTATCTCTTATCTATAATTCTAATCTAACTGCAAACCCAGTTGCAATATCTCTCGACTTGAACACGAATCTTTAACCTCAAAAGATAGCAATTGCAAATAGAAGTCACAGTACTTTATAAGATTTAGCATTTAAAAATGTAATAAAGAAACGCCTTACCACAACTTAAAGTATTTTTTTTTTATTAAGTTATAATTTTATATTCTTTACTATTAAAAATAACAATGAAATATTATGTTACTAAAGGTAAAGTTATAAGAACTATGAAACGTATATTTTTATTTAAAAAGATTCTTCAGACTATGGATATTGTTATAAAATTACTTGAGTAGTCGAAACTAAGGGACCAACAATTTACTATTTCTAAGTACTGAGACAGTTATTTTTGTGTGGAATAATGAAATTTTGTTCTGTTGTTTTTTCTAGAACAAAGTTTATTATTTTGTTAGCGAGCACTTTAATCTTTCTTTAACTTTTAATGAATATTAGTTTTCGTTTCTCAACTTTGATTGTTTTTATTAATACTTGAAAAAGCTGCTGATAAATTTAATTTCAAATAAATTATTGCTCCTTCGTTGGAGAGACTCGACACAAAAAATGTAAAACTATAATTTAATTATTTCTTCAAGGACAATTATTTTACAACGTGATAGAACTACGAACGGTTTTTTTGTGACGCGTGACGTTCGGAAAACTAATTAATATTTAAGTTGAATAATATTGTTTCAATGTGAAAAGTAATTTATTTCTCAAACTATGATATTAATTTTAGTTTTTGCGATATTCATGTTCATAAAGTAACTAAATTCGTTGGTAGTTGCAACGAATTTATAGTAAAATAACTACACATTTCGTTCACGTCGCATGTGTAGGTTTTTAGTACACGGATATAAAAAAAGAAAATTAGTTCTCACGTAGAACTCGCCGTTTGTGTGTTAATTCCAAAATATTAAGAAATAAGTTATATATATGTGCACAAACATCTATATTATTCTTCTTTTTTTTTACAGTATAAGAACAAATGATGATGTAGCAGTATTATTGATTGGATATATTATTTTCGAATATAAAATGTTCTCGTCTTTCTTCCGACTCATAATTTTTATTTTGACGAAAAATTACACAATCTGGTTACGTACAAGCTTTTAAGATGTAATGTACGTATATGTGTATCTCTCCAAAGACCCTAAAAACGACAACCTTTTCTCGAAAATACAATTTTGTGATTAAGTACCTATTGAATAAGATATAATGTAATGTAGATAATATTTTCTATGATCCTTGCATCTTATTATTTGGCATAAAAATATCGCCTTTCTTATTAACTAACATAAAATCTTCCGCATGTCTTTAAAATCTTTATCTTCTAATTGACTCAACCCTTTGCCTGAACCTAGCGACTAACCTAAATGTAGCTTCAGTAACTTAGTAAGCTCACTATCTCTCATAAGTATTCCTTTGTGATCTAAATGAAAAATCATTGTTGGGAGTGTTTATGACTTTGAAAATGTATCCTACGCTCCATGGTTTAAGTAATAAGAGTGCTTTCATCAAAATCTTTTTTGCGACACGGCCTCGTGCTTGGGTATCAAACATCTATACTTTCAAACATACAATATGAGTAGAGAGAGTTTAATATTAAGGAAATACAACCTCATCATAAAGTTTATTACATATCGCAGATGTTTATAACGCCTGTCGTGCCGATTCACTATAATATTAATTTCGCCATCATACAAACACGGCTTTCTTAACCTCCGTGGCGCCATCTATTATCGAGTAGCGGCAACCGCGGATCTTCATACGAACGAAAAGTTCCGAGAGGTTTACGGATTCGTTTATAATGTGAATACTAATAAGCTTTATTGTTCAATTCTTTGTATTTAAGAATGTGATGGGTGTAATGTGAAACGGCACTGCTTGACTGGTAATAATAGATACGGCTGATACGAAAGATTCAAATTCAGTGTTACGTCAACCTACCGCGATGTTCCCACGGTATAACTTTGCACTTGCGTATGTGTGATCGTGTGGTCCCAGGTTTAATTCTTGAGTCGGGCAAAATAGTATTAAGTTTTTCTGATAAGAAATTCGTAGTACCAACACGGGACTGTGCCCGATAGACTATAACCCTGTTATATGAGACCTAAAATATAACTGTTTGGATATATTACACCTCTGATTTTCTTGGGAGATATAAACTTGCCATATAATAGTTGAACGAAAGATTAAATTTCAGTATATCGCCATTTTAAACAAAGTCTAAAGTAGTCACCGTAGCCTATGGACGCTTGCAACACCAGAGGCATCACTTGCGCGTTGCCGACCTTGTGAAAACCTTTTAACGCCCTTTTTCAATTTAATAATAAAATCTATGTATCAGATAGTGTAATTTTCAAAATGCTAGACGTTATTAATTTTCAGAATTAATGTTAATTAATAATGTTCAAAACCGCCCACATACGAAATTGTAAGACCCAAATTAGGCACTATTGAAACTCTGTAGATTTTGTGGCTTTAGCTTTTACTTGACTCGAGACTCGAGTTCATATAAAAGTCTTTGGCACGTATTATCTGAGTGAGTGAATGGCTCAATAGTTTAAATGGTCGCCTCGCCGCTGCCAATGTGTGTGATACACAAATAATAGGACCGAGTCTGCTTTGTGTCCGAATGTCTGAATGGTGTGTAAAGTCGCCGTTGGTACAAGAATTACTTCTAAATAGGTGGTTGTACCTTTTAAAAATCTAGAAAATCAGGTTAATATGGTTGTATTTATAACCTGTGTATACGCTTACTATATTAGGGTTCTCAGTTCTCTTCCCCATTTGTTCAATTTTGTTAGTATTTTCTGTCTAACCACTACCTCATAAAGCATTGTCATTGCATGCATGAAAATAAGACAACGATATAGTGTATAGCCTTGTCTTGTTCTGGTGCACGCAATGACAATGCTTTAAGAGACAGTGATAAGACCCTTGGCATTGTAAGCTTCAGACGTCAATAGTCTAGTTATTACATAAACCCTAAACATAACTAACAAAACTTGAGTGCCACACACCTCTGCTTAACCCTTAAAAGATATTCACGCACGACTTACAATCCACTTCAACCGTTAAAGTATCCCTAAAGTTATGCCGAGAATCTCTCAGAATATTAAGTTTAAATTCTTCATGAACTTTGGGGCTAAGCAAAAACTAGGCTGAAATGTAGACTAATAAATCTGTCTGGATTTAGGATCCACCCTCTAAAGGACACTTATTTATATACTGACTCTGCCCGGTACCTTATTTAGTTGGTTTACATCATCAAGTCTATTTTATGCTAATTTTACTTCCAAAAAAGTCCATAAAGTAATTGGATTCTGACTTTTGTTTCAAATTATGCTGCTGTTTAAAAAAATATATGCGCATAGTCTCACGCTTATATCCTTGAAGGGGTAGGTAGGTGTCCATTATACCTACATTATAATATAATAATATTCTATCACATACACACAACACCATCTAGCCCAAGCTAAGCAGAGCTTGTGCTATGGGTACTAGACAACAGATAAACGTATATATACACTTCTTTTTTATAAATACATACTTATTATACATAGAAACACCCGGACCAAGACAAACATCCATGTCTATGCACTCAAATGTTTGACTTGAGCGGCAATCGAACCCGCGACCTTAGGCTTGGCAGTCGGTTACAATAACCACTACGCCATCGAGGCCGTCAAAAATTATGCCAATTATAGTTTAGGTGGCAAATAAGAGGCAAGCCTATTGTCTCTGCTAGGCTACCAATTAATTTCTTTACAGAAAACCTTTGTAATACTATGCTCGAGTCTATTCCCTTCTGCTGGGCACGACTCCAAACTCCATACTGTCACTGAGAATTGCCTGAGGTCTCAGGTTTGATTGTCAGATCAGTATATTATTGACAGCCCAAAGCGTAAGACGTCTGTCCCGAAGACATCAATACACTCGCCTAATTACGTAAACCCTAAAAAACGGTTTTGACATATGAGTATTAAACACACTTCAACTCCGTCTAGGCTACACAGCCATGAGTTTTTGCCTATGACCATACATTCTACTATAAAAGCTGCTTTAGGGCCTAGAGAAAAGACCCTAGACAATATCAGAAGTCTATAAAAGCCATTTTCTCCTTCGCTTCTTAAAAACTATTCTAGCAATAGTCTAGATAAGTAAGGTATTAATAAATAAACATATCTGGGACCTGAAAAGTCGTCGCATCTTCGAACTGCTAAAATATTCTAACACCGTTTGTACGAAAGGTCTTCAATTATTTGTGGCAACTTTTTATGCTAGCTGTACCATGATGACTTGGTCTGAAACGTTGGTTGGGTTTGCATATATGTTTTCGGGCGATTATGAGGTCTTGAGTTCGATTACTGAGTTGAGCTGTAGGTTATTCTCAGTAGCAAACCGGTGTCTGGGAGCTAATAGGCTCGCTATATAACGTGGAACTTAAAACATGGCTGGCGAAATAAAAAAATCTAATAGAAATCCTGATTACATACGGTCAAGCCGGGATTCGAACCGGAGACTTCACGATGGCAATCATGTTTGGATTTACGCTTCTATCCCTGGATCAGTATATTATGTGGAATCTATATTTTCTTAATATGCCACTGCGTCAAGTGGTTGATCCTCACTCGTGACAAAAAATTGTGGATCACACATATTTTCTGATTTAACGATGATCGGCCGAGTAGTTTAGGCATGAAAGCGTAACAGACAAACTCACATTCGCATGTATAGGTATTGGTTAGAATATTCTCTACAATAGTACTAGTTTACATACATAGTTTCACGCTCATATCTCCGACGTACTAGGCAGATAAATATATTACACCCACATTTCGCCAGCTGTGGGCTTAAGTCCTTAATAGGAGGTAAGCAGTCTACCGGGCACAATTCCAGACAGTTTTTTTTATACTACTAACGTGGCAAACAAGGATACGGTCCACCTGATGGTAAGTGGTCACCGTAGCCTATGGACGCCTGCAACACCAGAGCTATCACTTGCACGTTGCTGACCTTGTAAAAACCTTTTAACGCCCTTTTTGAAGAATTTCTTAACAAAACACTACACCCGGGAATCGAACCGGATACCTCATACACAGCACTCGCATTCCCTAACGGTGTTCCACCGAGGTAGCCTATTTTATCTTATCTTATGTGGGAGCCAGTCAGTGCAGACCGGCGACACTTCGACCCAGTGGGATCTTTTGTGTCGACACTCTCCCAATAACGACTGCCATACATGTTCATGGCAAGCGGGACCAACGGCTTAACGTGCTTTCCGAGGCACGGAGCAGGCGTTAATTGTCAATCAATACGCACATAATTTCGAAAAGTCATATAACTTCCGAAAGTCGGAGGTGCGCGACGTTGATTCGAACCCGAGACCCTCTGCATTGCAGTCTGTTGGTCTCCCCACTGACCTATCGCTACTCTAAAAGCTCTAGCCTATTTTACTATTTTACAATTTAAAAATAATGTACCCACTAGAATATCATAGTCTATATGTATAGTTTAGAGCAGATGAGCCATATCTGTCATCCCTTGCCTTTTTAAAATACTTCTTTCAGCTTTTGAGCATTCGATTTAAAAAGGACTTTTCTAAAACCATCTCATAAAATGTCCAATAAAATGAACCCCCGTAAGTATAAGCGTCTGTAGCACAGACAGTTCTATTTATACTGGTAATGTACACTACACTGGATTCCACGCATTCTGCATAATATAATATCAAATAAACGGAGTCCAGTCCCTTGGAAACACTCCAATGCAACATTAAGCAATGCTTAACTGAGGTTATCTTTCGAGTTATCTCGTGTCACACATACATATAATGTTGGCAGTAGACGGTTTTGCCCATCCCTAGATGATTCATTGCATAGGGACTGTATCTGTTTCATAAGCCACTGAATCGCAACCATTTGTTTTCGATTAATGTCCACACAATTGCGAGACGAGCCGATATTAATTGAAGTGTTCCGGTTTTTTCATGCCCGCAGTTCGGTTTTTTATTTCGTTTATTACTGCATATGCGTCGGTGTTTTTTTTGTTGAATTAATCTCTTGTTTTGTAAATGTTTAAAATGGTTTAATTACAAATCTAAAGTATAATACTTTTCATTAATGTTTAATTAAAAAGTGTAGTGATTAATGTTTTAATCAAAATTAATTAACCGCTACACTTAGTGTTATGATTTTAAATTCTTCTTAACACAAATTAATAACACTATAATAAAATGATTAAATTAAAAACAGAAACGCATCTCTTAATTTAAAGAAATATATTTTCAAACGAAGAATTCTTTTTTTTTTGTTTATGGTACCGTATATCAATCTTTTTTTTAATTTGTGTTGTCGTGTCTTAAGTCCCAAAGCGTTCAACGATTGCGTCGTTTTGGCAAGTATTTACGTGTTTTAATACGATGCCCAAACACATACTACTACACATATACTTAATAGCGTTACTCAATCGTGCTCGTATAAACAACATTCCCTAACACTTCAACCCGACTATCACCAACAAATCTTAATTAAGTGCCACGACCCGTAGTTTCGTTCATTCCAGTTAAATTAATAAAGGCCGGGTTAAAAGCACATTACATAGATAAACAAATATACTCCTAACAGCATACTCTTGTTAAGAATATTAAGAAACTAGCTTTTATTAGCGGAGCCGCTCGTATTTGTATGTAATTGAATTTTTCCGTACACACGACTGCACTTATACGGGTTTTAAAATGGTACTAAGCTTAACTTAACCCTTAAAAGCGATGCAATTGTTATACGCGTACTGAAGATAAACAGTAAATTTCTTTATCTTCGAATGATTCATTATGATTTATTGATTCAAATTTGTTTCATAAAATAAATTACTCTGAAGACAAAAAATAATTATTACTGTTCTTACCTTTTTAATTAGTATATCGCACATGCTAGATATATCTCGCAAATACTTTAAGTAATAAAAATGCAAGCAAAAAGAATAGTTTACATTTAAATAAGGATCGTTAAAAGTAGCCAATAAAGGAATTCGAACCCGCAATACTCGAATTATTTGAGGCTTGAACTACTGCACCAAACCATCGTAACAAACAAACATTCTTATTTCCAGTTCAATTGTTCAAGTCAGTGAAATATCGAAACTGAGCGACTGCAAACTGAGCAAAGAAAACGCTCAACTCTCGTTCAAACGAATCTATTTAAAACGGATGAACAAAAGCTTTAATAAAATCATCAAGAAAAGTACAATAGGTGCTTGTAATAATATTAACTTTTGTTTGAATTTTCATTGTACCAACAGGGGTGGCAAGAAACAAGTAGAATTAAGGATTTAACGAAACAATATTGAAGATATCACGGCTCGTAATTTGTAAGAATTTGTAGTAGCATTACGTAAATTTAATCTATTCTTTATTTATTTTATTAACCCGGCGGTACTCGCTAGGTATTTACGAACATGAACACTCGCTACATAGCCGTTATTTTCGAAAAGACGTTTGAGTTTTAATGTTTGACAAGAGCAGCGATAGCTCAGTGGGGAGACCAACAGACTGCAATGCAGAGGGTCTCGGGTTCGAACCCACGTCGCGCACCTCTGACTTTCGGAAGTTATATGACTTTTCGAAATTATGTGCGTATTGATTGACAATTATCGCCTGCTCCGTGCCTCGGAAAGCACGTTAAGCTGTTGGTCCCGGCTGCCATGAACATCTATGGCAGTCGTTATTGGGAGAGTGTCGACACAAAAGATCCCACTGGGTCGAAGTGTCGCCGGTCTGCACTGACTGGCACCCACATAAGATAAGATAAAATGTTTGACAATTTATTTGTGTTATTGGTACTATTGTCGATAAATAAAACTACAAATGCAAGTTTTAATGTATATTTATTTGTACTGAGAGTTTATCCCAAAAAATTAACAAAATATACTTTTTTTTCCTTAGTAATCTTACAAAATCAACAATAATATTTTTTACGAATCGATGAACAAGATCTTCGTTCGCCAATAGGTCCTGGGAAATGATAAACAATATTATGGGATCTTAAGGTTTACCAACAGTTGTTACAGATATAATACAGATAGAAACATACAAGTATTTGTGTCTTAAATCTAACTGCACAACCAATTATAGGCACACACCATATGCAAAATATTTACTGTATCAACATCTTATAATTTAATATACTTATATACAATGTACTTAAATTCTAGATATGATAATATATACTTAATTACTATTTATCACATTTTAATACATTTGACATGTCTGACAAACGTCGATATTGTATATTCTTACTGATAGGTACTAAAGGGAAAAGATTTGTATGTTTGTAACGAATCCTAACTAATATTATAAAAGCGAAAATGAGTTTGTTTGTTTGTTTGTTACCTTTTCACGTCTAAACCACTGAACCGATCATCCTGAAATTTTGCATATACGTTGTCAGGTGTACAGAAACGGATATGGGCTACCTTTCATCCCGAAATAAATTACTGTTCCCAAGGAAAACAACAAAAACGTTCTTATGATGATGAATAGATGGCGCCACGTTTCTTTCGAATCATGATTGAATTATATTATTACAAGCAGAGTACAACTCGAATTGATTGTCAAATTCTAAATTAACGCGAGCGAAGCCGCGGGCAAAAGTTAGTAAACTCATAAACTACTGAACCGATTTTATTCTTCCACCATTAGAATACTACTTTATCCACAAGTTATATAGGCTATACAACATCACACTACAAGGCACGGGAGCGGAGAAGATATTATAACGAGGGTAAAACCGTCGGTGCAAGGGATAGCTTGTACTTACTTTATATTTAAAAAAAATGTTTTATTAAGGACGAGTATCCATAAAAAATACAACAAAACGACTGAAAAAGTATTAATATAAATACCTAGTTTTAACATAGAGCCAATTCTCGTAATAAATTTATTTTAACAGTTAAATAGGATTCCGTTCTATTTTTGGTGCCATAAATATTACAAATGATATTCGCCTATTAAAATAACCGTCAAATGTGAATATTAATCGCATTTAATTTCATGTGAATATAAATCGGAATGTTATTTTGAACATATTCTATTATGAGAATTGGCTTTTAGTTTAATAGCCGTAGTTTATAAAAGTATATTTCGATACAATCCGTATAAAATAGTTTAATTTCAGCACTCAAACAATTCCTTATACCTAACGCATACGTACCCGTATATATAATATGATATTATCAACGATAATTCGGGCGTTCTGTGGCTATTGTTTCAATTATTATTTTGCCGAATTTATATTTAGAATAATTCTTTTGGAAAATATACCACTTGTTATTTGTTTTCGTTACATAAAGTATGAAGACGGTAAATATCTAAGAATAAATAGAACAGGAACTTTATCCGTAAATTTGCCAAGCCCTTGGCCTCCCTATTAACAAACAGGCAAACTTGGCAATGGAATCCACTTGAAATTTATTAATTCTGAATTTGTAATCCTGTTAGACTTTAATTTCGAAGGGCCACTGTTGGGCTATTATGCTTTTGGGAATTATGTATACGTGTTTGGAAAACGAAATTTTTTGGGCAATAAAATTAAAAAGTTAACGGTATTAGGGCGCGTTTTGTTTTTAATGTGATACTTTTTTGTTAGAGTCCTGTTTATGGCCGTGTTAAAACGATGTTGACTTGCCAGCAGAATTCTATTAAAAAAAAATCATAGCTTAGTGGGTAAAGCGATGGGACTGCTTTATTGATAACAATACATATTTTTAAAAAGGCATTAAACATGGAGACGCTTCAAACAGAAATTTCTTATACTTCATTATTAGGAATACCTACTTAGACTTACGCCTGTATATTCTTACAGGAGCTATTAGAGGTATATTACATACTCGTTTCTCCAGTTTTGGTTTAAGCCCTGATGTAATAACAGGCCTACTGCTATTCTTTAGACTTTGGTACTGTTACTGAGAAATCATCATCAATCATCATGCAATCGAAACAAAGAGTTACATAAACACTTAACGCTGATTTACATACATAATATATTTATAAAACTGGCGTTTACGTCATCTTTTTATTCACACGTCAATATATTTATGTCTCTTTTAATATAACCCTGTTTCAACATCGCCAGTCTGCACCGCCATTTTGAAACCGTTGCACAATCTTCAAAATTCGAACGCTTAATTTAATTTTAAATCGCGATATCATAAACAAAAGAATAAAACCTACACAAACAGTATCGTGTAACGTATCAAATTAGAAATATTTGTTGTTCCCACAGGTTATCGAATTCAAAGTTCAGTGGAATGAGATAAACGGCATTGTTCTTGATGCCAGGTCAACAGCAACTCGACGATGTTTACTGTTTAACTATGAACCTCTTTGTTCGATGACCCACTTTATTAATTTTGAACGTAGAACAAACCTACTTTTTTAAACGGTGATGTTTTGACACATGCTATGAACAGCATAGATTTCGTCGGCAAGAAGTAGTGTTGTATCTTCACGCCTATACCATAGAGGATTTAGCAGACAGTTATAAGTTATATGGCTTATTAGATTTTACCTGCGTCCCCGCTCGCGTAAATGTAGGTTATATCAATGTTCTATCCCTCAGAAACAGTACTTTTACTGGATCAAAGGTACCCTATGTCCTTTTCTGTTCACCTAACAAAAGATTGCATGATGGTCGTTCGAGTGCGGAATAATGCGAAACAAACAAATAAACTCACATTCGCATTTATCAAATTTGTTAGGATTATAAATGTCATATACATAGCAAAATTCCTCATTTCGTGTTTCTATAAATAATTTGCTGACAGAAAAGCATGATAATATGCTGAGCTGCCTGGTTGGTTTTGGGCCATATGTATACGAGCATGCGAACCATCTAGTCGTATTTGATTCTGAGGTCAGACAAAAAATCATTGGGTCTATATTTATATTCGGAAGTTCTCTGTTACAGCTTCCGGACTGGACAGTGGACATGTTCTTGGTAGAAGGCAATACCCTTACCCATATAATAGGGACCTAAAACGTAACTGCTTGAATATGAGTGTCGTACATCTGTTATCAATTTGCAATATAGACATGACTCTGTGTAAAGAAGCTTGATCTAGTAATTAGAATCCAGGACAATCGGCTGTCGTGTCTGACAGCTCAGAGATTAATTTAGTCGTAAGTAATATTTCTTTATGCATAGCCCAGCTATTTGCTTACTAAGATTTATACAGAAACCGGTCGCCCTTTTGATGAATCAACCGAGATACAAGTCCATATTTGTACAGGGTCTAGATAAGTATAAGTCGTAATAGAAGCCTCATAATCAAGTCTTGAGCGAATAAATACACGACTCTATTGAATATTGAACTAAAGGTCACATTATGAACGAACAAAGCACCCGAGTTGCTTACTCATCGTCTACTGGCACCGAAATAAATCATTTTCCACGGCCAGATATAACAGCAACAATATCTAATATCAAGTATACTTTTCATTCATTAACCAAGCCATGGAAAATTATTTACCGTTACTTTTTAAATCAATGTAGTATGAACGTTTTATTCGTCGACCTACATAACGGTTCTATGTTTAAATAGAATGGAGAAAGTATCGTTCTTTTTTCAAACAAACTAATGGGAGTATATTCCATTTTTAAATTTGAAAAATTTGTCGTTACGGTTTTGTTTACGGACTGCGTAATGAGGTTACGACAGAAACGCCCCGGGCTGACAATAGCGCCACTGTTCTTTAACTTTATGTCTTAGTTTCGTAAAATTTCCTTTGAATGAAATGAATTATCATTCCATTCCGTCTCATTTACTTCGGCTTAGTAAAAATCCTCCAGAGTTTCAAGCCCACGCACCCGAAAATTACAGTAGGCAGCAATAAACAGGAAACAACAATTCAGAATAGCCGAAATTAGCTTTTTTGCACAGATAAAAAATTATAAACCCAATGCCATGTTATACACGACCACCTATTATTATTTAGGGAGCCATTATTACGAAACGTGTGAATACAGACAAAAAAATGTGGCCAGGCACGAACCGCTTAATAACGTGGTATTTTATACTTTTTAGCGCGTTTTTACCGCAACATGAGTCAACTTTTATTGTGAAAACTTCGCGAATGCGTTCATTTATAAAAAGTTTGAGTAAAAACGTGTATGCTTTAAACATCGCGTCGATTAGTGTTGTGGGAAACATTTAAAATAATTTGACAGTGAATCACTAAAATAATTACTTTTGTCTATTTGTTTAAATATTTGGTGTTTCTTTATTTCAGTGGCATATTCGTGATTAGTTATAAGGTTCCGGTTTCAATACTTGAGTCGATCAATAAGTATAAAACACGCTTTCAATAGCAGCACGGTGTTTAGACGGATGCTTTGCTACAACAAACGAAAAGTCAAAAGCGTGTCTGACGTCAAACTCAATACCTGGCAGTCCAATGTTCTCTCACTAGGCTATTCCTGCCAAATGACATATCGCTGGTTCACTATTGTAAGGTTCTATGTTATTTTTTTATTAACTTTGGAGAAATGAGGTTTAAAATTTGCTTATCAGTTAAAATAACTTAAAAAGTAACTTGGAAGTATTTGAGATTTAATATTATGAGGTGGTAAGTGCTTCCATCTATTACTATATTAGTCTTAACAAAAAGGAATGACATAGAGAACCATGCAATATTCGTAACTAATTTTTTTCCAAAATGTAACATGGAACCTTGTAATATTGGACCAGCGATATGGTGATTTGAATTCATTTATTACAAATACAAAGAATACCCAGACTAGGAACGATTATTTGTGGATCACGAGATTTTTTCGCCGAATCGAACCCACTATACCCGGTGCAGTGGGGGAATCGATCCTACAAAACTCGGTGCAGTGGCGACGCGAGCACTTAACCACTACGCTATACGCACGGATTTATTCTGACTTTTAGATTGCACAATCTAAAAGTCTGAATTTTAGAAGAAGATTGTAATATAAATTAGTACCGATAAATTACGCATCCAAGGAACCCTAACTAACAATTACCGATACTAAATCGGTTAGAACGAAATAAAAATCATAATTGTGTGGATGAATCATTATGATTGCGGTTGCGGTTTCTGACTCACTCCCAAAGGTACGAGGCGTGATGATTCAATTAGAAATGCACTTTTTCCCCTTAAGTTTTACAAGCTTGTCTTAAAAATTACATTAATTTGCAGCATTTGTGCGTCATAGACTGCGTTGATAGTCCCATGGGTTACGTTTGCGGTTATGATTGCGTGCGATCGTGAAGTCGGGGATTCGATGCTTGAATCAGACAAAGTGATTTTAGGTTATTCTGTTTGTAGTAGCACGGAGTCTTCAGATCATGCCAGGTAGTCGGCATTAGACTCGCCTTCCTTTTTATGTCTCCTTTCGAACAAAGTGTTATTAGTTTTTTCTGCCAAGAAATTCTTAATAACAGCATGAAGACAGGAGTTATTGCCCAGTAGATGGCAAAATGCTCGCTATTACGTGGGACTTAAGAACACTGCCGGCGTATTGTGGATGTAGTACACTCTGCCTACCCCATCGGGAATTTAAAGGATTGGTCTATGTATGTAATGTATTTATTCATCCTAAACATGCTCGTTTCTTAAAATGGTAGGCAGTTGCCATAGACTGTACTGCATGCTAGGTGTCAGGCGCCGAAATAAAAGATGTTGCTTTGGCCAGACTATATGCTGCCAAATTTGCTGCTACAAGCGAATGACATTTTGCCCAATTTAGGGATCAAACACGGCAGCTTCTGATGAGTAGTTACGCTTACATTTATGCCGCTATACCTATTAGAAAAGCCTAATAACCATACCCACAGCCTTACGTTTATATTTAAAAAAATAGGGTTAGATATTGAAAATTAAAAAAGAAAGAAAAATTCGAATGTTATTTGAATAAAGTTTCAATTAATTAATACTCAATTATTTTCCATTAATTAATTAAATAAATAACTTGCTTGTTGCGGTTTACTGATGGTTTTTAATTAAATGCTACTTTGCTTCTATATTAAACATTCACATGTCATCAGCGATGATTTTAGGTCCACATAATTCTGGACAAGCCTATTACCCGCATCATACCAACTGGTTAAGCCTACTACAAATACTAAGAGTTACTTAACAGTAAAAGTTGTAGTTGTTGTAGTAGTTTGTTCGACCCGGGAATCAAAACCTTGACCTCATTTACAGCAGTCGCATTGACTCCCGCTAAATTTACTAAACGGTTCTTATAACTAAACCCAGTCATTCTACGTACTGTATTAGTTGAATATGAACAGCCTGTCTTCTAGCTAAAACAAAAGCTTTTCAAGTGAATCCCATGTTATTCTCAATAAACATATTTCCTTTTTTCTATATAACCTAAAATTTGTTCGAAAGGCAAGCGTACATTCATGTACATTATGTCTTACAATATACCAAGTCCCTACGTACATACATTCAAGATTATATCCTCAAAAACATTTTACCGAGAACTCGAGAAGGAAGACCGTTATATGATAACGAGGGATGACGTCATAACACGTTATCAAGTACATTTCTACGTATCTATGTATATATATAATCTGTTTAAACGCACATACGTGTAACGGTCGTATTTTGTATACGCGTACAAGCAAATATATATATAATATAGGTGCTTTACACTTTTGATGACGAAAACGACATTCCAATTCCGAATACAGATATTCTTAATTCAAATGTGATGGTTGATTGTTAATTTCCGGCGTCTTTTATTACGATGTTCGTTTTTCAAATAAATTATAATTGCGCGACATATTTTGTTAGACGCATATTTAAAATTCGAATGTTATTTGAATAAAGTTTCAATTAATTAATTCTTAATTATTTTTTTATTAATTAAATTAAATAAATAACTTGCTTGTTGCGGTTTACCAAACTGGTTTTTAATTAAATGCTACTTTGCTTCTATATTAAATATTTCGATGATATATTTACTTAATAAACAACTTCAAAGGAAACGAAGCCATTTTGTTAAATATAGGTGTATGATAAGAGTATAAAGAAATATTTTTCTCGTTAAATACATAATATATGGTTTCTATTTCCTTTATCAAAGTTTTGCTCTTCATATAACCAATGTTATGATTTAAAACTACTCGGCTTTACGGCCCACGATAACAGCCAATACGTTAATACCTATCAGCACCTATCCTAGATAATAATAGACAATAAGTCTATTAAGGTCTATCATACCGTCGGCCTCGATGGCGCAGTAGTTAGTATAACCGACTGCTACGCCTGAGGTCCCGGGTTCGATTCCCACACAAGACAAACATTTGTGTGCATGAACATTGATGTTTGTCTTGGTCTGGGTGTTTCTATGTATAATATGTATGTATTTACAAAAAAAAAAAAGTTATATAATATGTATGTTTATCCATTGTCTAGTACCCATAATACAAGCTCTGCTTAGTTTGGGCTAGATGGTGTTGTATGTATGTGATAGAATATTATTATTTAAAAAAAATATATACTGTCTTGTATATTAACCAGACCCTGTCGTAGACTAGATGGTATACATAGGATCACCTGACCACTTGGTCCTTTACTTTGCCAGTATTCACGCTTATTAGAAGCTAAACTTAGGATCCCACTATTGGACCCTTCAGGCATAACAACACCTTTCTTGTAATATATAACTTAGTTCGTTTATTTTTAATACTATTCGGTCGTCATTCAATACCTCACTACCGAATCTTCTTTCACAGTGAAAGTTTCACATGAGAAATTAAATGTCTTATACCCCCGATTAGTTATTTATATAGTGTTTTTCTTCTTTACAGCTGACCCGTTGCCAGGCAAGCACGTACCACTAGAGAGCTATGAGAGCGAATTGGAGAGGGAACACGCTCTGCCGACGTCCGTCCCCAACGCAGACATACTCAAGACTAACAGCAACCCGACGTATCATAAGCCGAGGTAAGTTTCGTCATAGACAAGAACAATATTTCAATTCCAAATTCAAATTGGATTTTAAATTGTCATCACTTGGCACTGATTTAACAGTCATATAATTCAATTAGAAATTAGAAACTGAAACACTAAATAGATTTTTTGTATATTTGTCTTTCTGTCAAAACATTTGTCAGAATTTTGTCTGTCTGCCTGTCAGCACAAGCATCGAACTGGTTTAAATTCGGTTTTCACAGCTTAGTAGCTTAGGGCTCAAGTCTAAACAAAGTTGTATTCAATTGCATTTAGTAGAATCAAAGATATAATTCATAGTGTATAACTTTGTAAATAACGTCACAAAATAATTATAGTTCAGGCGGACTAAATCGCGGATAGGATAAAAGAAATATAAATCAGAATAGATTTCAATACATTTGCAATAAACAAATATTTGTTCACAATCGGATCGTTCCGCGGGTACAAATAAAATATAATTATCGTAAAACCCGAAACGGGATAGGCCTAATCGCGATTTTACACGATCCGTAAAACGGTCAATTCTTTACGCGAAGCGCGTAAAAAGGTAGATTTCTCACGCACCGTTTGGTAGATCTAAATCGTAAAATTGGCATATCTTTTATATCTTTTCCGAAAGATTAGTTTTAGGGTCGTCAACGACTTAAAAATGTTTTATTTTAAAGAATGATAATTAAGTGTCTTTGTTCGAGGTAATTACATAATTGTGTTTGTCGAAATTAAGTATACAGGAAAACGGTGACGGACTTGAGGGGGAGATTAAATAGGGTGAAAATGTGATGGAAAATGAAAAAGTTGTTTTGAAGCTATGCGGGGGTGACTTAGTGACAAATTATCATCATCTAACTATTTGACTACTATGGAGCAGCGGTATTTAATCCATCTGTTGTGCATGTGGTCTCGGATTTAATCCCGGGTTAGGCCTCCGAAAAGTTAATGTGATTTTCTGCCAGAAAATTATGTGCTGCTAGTGAGAATATCGGGACATAAAACGCTATAATTTTGACCGAAACGGGAATTGAATCTGAGACAACACGGACGCAGATATCAGTTGATATATTTATACATATTTAATATTCAAAGGATACAAATATCTGGATATAGGTAACACATTTTTGCTTGACCCTTTCGGAACGTCCGTGGTGACAAAATAGGTGTTGATTTTAGCACAGCCCTAATCCAAGAGACATTCTAAAATGATTAGCTAGCAAATAAATTAATTAGATATTTTATCAAATAACCAGTTCAATAACTTTATAGAGGAGTTCGGGTTTCATTTCCCGTGATTTTATTGACTTGACAACATAAAGCGTTATTTATAAACGATTTTATTACATTATTTACATGTTGTTATAAGTATTATTTAAAATTATAAGATATTTGTCATATGATAGCCGAGATTAATGGCTGAAATAGTTTTTATATGCATAACTTTGTTGCTAATAAGCTTTCGACCTGTATCTGTATAAGCTTTTATTTTTATTTATTTTATTTTATTCTAAAGCTGTCAAGTCCCGCTTTATTAATAATTCGTATATTATATACATTCAAACAACAAATACAAATAAATTATCTCTACATATTATTAAACAAAGTCTCCCGCCGCGTCTGTCTGTCTGTCCGCGATAAACTCAACAATTTTCATACGGTTTTCACCAATATACAGAGTAAAGTAAAGTAAAAATGGTTTATTACTGCAAAACATTACAAACAGTAAAAAATAAATACTTGTGCCACAGAATACATATTAATACTATAGCATATATCAGTAGCAATACGTGCCCTATTTATTGCATACATTTTGCAGAGAGCTTTTAATTTCAAAACCTAAGTCTCCTAAGAGAGGAAGGAAGTTTTGTCTTCTGTTTACGCGAATGTTATTCATTGAAATTAAGTATACTAAATATAGTAGTGTAACAGTTTTTCAAAATTTTGTAATAGTGTCAAATAAACAACGCGATAAAATCCGTATATAAAGGTTTAATTTAAGGTTAAATAATTATAAATAACTAGCTGTCCCGACAGACGTTGCCCTGTACAAAAGAAAAAAAAATAAAAATAAGCATATCTAAACCATCCTCGAATCCACTTGAACACACACAAAAAGTTTCATTCAAATCGGTCCAGCCGTTTAGGAGGAGTTCACTGTCAACACACGTTCAGAAGAATTATATATATATAAAGATAATAATTGTAAATAATAATATTAATAATCTATACTAATATTATAGAGCTGAAGAGTTTGTTTGTTTGTTTAAACGCGTTAATCTCAGGAACTACTGGTTCGATTTGAAAAATTCTTGTAGTGTTGGGTAGTCTATTTATCGAGGAAGGCTATAGGCTATATAACATCACGCCACGACCCACGGGAGCGGCGCAGTAATGATAAACGCGGGTGAAACCGCAAGAACATCTAGTAATAAATATTTCTAGTGTAGGAGTTGTCTTTTAAAAACCGAAAAACTAAAACATAGTTTACGGGTACTGCGTGAGCAGCGATAGCTCAGTGGGGAGACCAACATAATGCAATGCAGAGGGTCTCGGGTTCGGACCCACGTCGCGCACCTCTGACTTTCGGAAGTTATAACTTCCGAAAATCAGAGGTGCGCGAATACGCACATAATTTCGAAAAGTCATATATGATTTTTCGAAATTATGTGCGTATTAATTGACAATTATCGCTTGCTCCGTGCCTCGGAGAGCACGTTAAGCCGTCGGTCCCGGCTGCCATGAACATCTATGGCAGTCGTTATTGGGAGAGTGTCGACACAAAAGATCCCACTGGGTCGAAGTGTCGCCGGTCTACACTGACTGGCTCCCACATAAGATAAGATAAGACGGGTACTGCGTACCATCAGGCAGACTGCAGTAGCGCAGTGGTAGTGAATATCCAAGAGCTATGCATAAGGTCTTGGGTTTAAATCCATGGTCGGGCACATAAGTATAGCCAATTTCTGTAAAGAAATTTTGAGTAGCTGCAAAGAGAAAACTGTGTGCAAATGGCAATAAGGATGCGTATTAGGTAGTAGGTACCTAAAACATTTTGCAAAATATAATAATAATAATATTCTACCACATACACACAACACCATCTAGCCCAAACTAAGCAGAGCTTGTACTATGGGTGCTAGACAATGGATAAACATACATATATACTTTTTTTTTTGTAAATACGTACATATTATACATAGAAACACCCAGACCAAGACAAACATCAATGTTCATGCACACAAATGTTTGACTTGTGCGGGAATCGAACCCGCGACCTCAGGCGTGGCAGTCGGTTACACTAACCACTACACCATCGAGGCACATCGCCACCTAAGTATCTGAATGATAAATAATGTTTGTAATATTATTTATCATTCAGACACTTCCTACTCAGTAATGATTTATAATCTTTTGTAATTTTATTTTTTTATACTTTTAATTAGTTTTAATATAGTCAGACCTTTCGATTTGTGATGTATCTAATTATCACTGTTATTTTGTCCACCATAAACAAGTAGTCTCTTTAATATATAATGTATATTAATATATAATGTAGAGGCGCTCATAGCCAGTTGCACTCACTGATCGGTAAACGATTAGCGAGGTTAAGCAACGTTGGGTGCGGCCAGTCTATAGATGGGTGACCGCTTAGTGGTATTTCATCTGAGCGTCTCCGGGCACGTAAAAAGTCGGTCCCGGTTGTTGTCAAATTGATAGCAGCCGTTAAGCCATGTCAGAGGCCTACGGGCGGCTTGAACAACTCTTGATAACAGGTTGACCACTAACCATACGAAAAGAAGAAAGAAAGAATATATAATGTAATTGAAATGTCATGCATGCCTGTGATTTGTTTAATTACTCTATTAAATTAAGAATGTCTCAACTACACAACATTGTAATTATACAGTTGGTATGCTTAAATTATAAATAAATATGGTGATAAACAGCTGTCACAGTATATATAATACTAGATGTTCCCGCGGTTTCACCCGCGTTTATCGTTACTGCGCTGCCCCCGTGGGTCGTAGCGTGATGTTATATAGCCTATAGCCTTCCTCGATAAATAGGCTATCCAATACTGAAAGAATTTTACAAATCGAACCAGTAGTTCCTGAGATTAGCGCGTTCAGACAAACAAACTCTTCAGCTTTATAATATTAGTATAGATATACCTAGAAAAGAAACTTCTCGAAAATTAAGTTTGTTAAATTTGAACATTTAAAAAAAGCTTTTCAAACTAAGGAAATTTTCCTCACAAGTTTAGCAGTAAAATGGCACATTAGAATACATAATGTTTCCAAACTCAAATTGTTCTACATTTAAATCGTCTATAAAGAAATGTGTTCATTTAAAAGCGTTAATGTTCATTTAATTCTTTGGTTTTTATTGAGATTAATAGGCTATAAAGACTATATAAAAATATTGGTTTTATATAAAAAGCTATAAAACTAGCCACTGTTTATTAGTCATATCAGAATTTGATTATTATGTAAATTATTTTTCGATTTATTGGCAAATCTTTACGCTTCCATATTTGTGAGGGCTAGACAGAAGTATCTCAGTTACATTTCGTATGATGTTTATGTCCCACTAAACACGAGGCGATCCTACCGCCCTCTATCGGTCAAAGATGACAATGCGAGGCACGAGACTGAATGATAACGCATTATTTCAAGATGTTTTTAACATTTCGAATGATGTTTATGACCCGCTAAACACGAGGCGAGCCTACCGCCCTCTATCGGTGAAAGATGACAATGCGAGGCACGTGACTGAATGATAACGCATTATTTCAAGATGTTTTTAACAGATGACTAATACAACAAATTCTGACCTGAGAATAGATAACCGTACCTCAAAATTGTGCTTAAACTATCCTTATATAACTTAGCCTATCCACTGCCACTGCGCCGAGTGTTATGGGTTCGATTCCCACACGGGACGTAAAGTGTGATCCACAAATAGTTCTTCCGAGTCTGGGTTTTTTTCGTGTCCGTTGTTTAAATGTTGGTAATGCTCCCGCGGGGCAGAAATTCCTGGTGCGGGAGTGTTTCTTTCAGTCCTACATTAACAGCAGTTGACGCGAGTTTGACCTGGCCCTGAAATCGATTTTGTTTATTTGCCTTTTTTTATTAAAAGGTCGATATCGATAAACAAAATAGTACATACATTCAATTAATGGACTTTTACTTTATAGTAGGAAGCTTAAAAGGGAAGTTACCTATACCCCCCTCTTCCCTTCCCCCTCCCGCCTACTCCTTAAGGCAAATTTCCTTTTATCGTACGCTCGATCAATCAACGCCTATATTGACCGTTCAAAGAACTAAGTTTAAAGTCAGTGGCTCTCAAAGTTTAATAGCCATTTTCCTTTAGTTATTACTTCGAGATGAATTTATAACATGGCTTTGATTTTCCCCGGTTAAAACTTTGAGCATATTTGATAGGGTAAATTGCCAGTGCCGTGGCGTGAGGTCAAGTATGTGCGATCGATAGATAGTTGTATTAGGGCTCAGTGTGCTTTTATTTTAATATTAGCTTTTGCCCGCGGATACGCTCGCGTAAAAGTAGATTAGGTTATGTTACAAACCTTAATTTTTTTTTAATATAAATGGCCTGTGCTACTCTCTGTGATACTATAGCTTTCTTATAGTAAAATAATTAAAAGTATTTTTTTTTATACAACTATGGTGGCAAACATGCATACGGTAGTGGTCACCGTAGCCTATGGACCTCTGCAACACCAGAGACATCAAAAAGGAAAGAAAGTTGTTAGGCCTCCGGCACTCTAATTCAGAAAAATCTAAATTGTAGTATTCTTACCTACGTAACTTGTGCGTTTTGTAGAATTTTAAGGCATATGGAGCTCAGTCAGAATTTTGCGGCTGATCACTAGTATTCCGAGTTCAGTTCCCTGATCTGGCAAAATAATGATAGGATATGTTTTAGAAAAGTCTTCGTACCTAGTAGTCTTTAGTCTTAGTACTTAGCTGGAATCTGGGTGTGCCCGTGAATTCTCAAAAGGCTCGCCCTTTATTATAAACGCGATCAAAAATATATAACTAATGAAATATTGGTATTAACACTACTGCCTACACGCCTTCTTTAGGCGTAACAAAGCTGGCCTAGTGCCTTAAGTCCGTTTACATTGCGAATTTAAGTCGGTATGTAAACTTTGAGTAACGCTGTGTCAACACTCAAAGCATTATTCGTATTCATTATTGTTAAATCGGGATTAATTTGAATGGAAGTATTCTTTTGTAAACTTTGTCAAATGAAACAATGCCCTACTTTGTGTAGTTCAATATTAATATTTTAACTTATTCTATTCTATGAGGTTTTTAAGTAAATAATACCCGGCATTTGTCGCAATATCGACGTTACTTCTAGATAAAGTAGCTTTCAGATGTTAAAAGAATGATTAAAATCGGTCGAGCAGTTCCATAATTACATACAAACAAACAAATCTATCCTCTTTATAATCCTAAGTTCCTAACTATCCTAAATTTAACTTGTATTATAAATGCGAATGTGAGTTTGTTTGTCACGTTTTCATGCTTTAACTTTCGCTAATCGCTATACCACAAAACCAAGGAGCTACTGAAATAATAATTACCTGCAAAATGGTACCATCATTTTCTACATTTGAAATGTAGAAGTTGATTAGGTATCTTTCCCCATTCAGAAGGGAGATAAGTTTTAATTTATTCTTGAGTAATTAAACAGCTAAGTATTCGAATGGAATATAAATTAAAGCTAACTATGACCTCTGGGTCCCGTTATTGTGAATTCGGTGAAGTATCTTCGAGTTTTAATAAAATACGTGACAATAAAATTTCTACAAGAATTAGAGTTGGGTCATGAGAACCGCGAGAATGACATGTATTATGACGTCATACAGCTTGTTGACTTCTTTATTTGAAAATTGTAATGGCGGCAATACATTCGCTTGCTTGATGGACTAAATCGCCGAACAGCCTTCCAAGCGGTCCCTACTCCCATGTCCCGTGACATACGTGTCACGAAAAAACTGACATTTAACCGAGCAAACAAGAGACCCGTGTCACACACACGTGTGTCTACATTTTCAAGCTCGGTCAATTTCTGGTAGTCGGCGACAGTATTCTTGCCTTTTCAGGATTGCCAAAGCGCGATTCATAATCCTGAGGTTGCGTCAAGCGTCTATTGGCTACGGCAACTGCTTACCATAACACAAGCCAAAGGATAACTTGGCACCTATGTGGTATTAAAGAAAATAACCAAGTGTCACTGAAAGATTGTTACACGCATTAGGTAGCATTCCATACCAGCGCTGGTGCACTCAATTTGGGTGCCCAGCTAATGCTGAGGTGGTGACCCTTTTCGGCGAGGGCATACACATTTTGTTTTTTAATATGTATAATATGTTTGTTTATTTTGTTTTAATTAATTGTGTGTGCTCTGTACGAAATAAACAAATTTCTTTCTTTTCTTTCTTTTATTCTATCCTAACATTACTAATATTTGAATAATATTTGTTTTATTACTGGTAGATTTATCGCATGATGTAATAAAGTCATGCAGCAAATATGTTTTAGTAGAAACAATCTTTGGCTCAGTGGCGAAGAACAGCATTTTGTATTATTGGAAAAATTGCTAAATTTTGGATTTATTAAATTTTAACTCTATTGCAATTTCTCAACACGAATATAATATTAGAGTTTTAGTCACACAATTAGAGGCTAGTATGAATGGAACAGTCGCAAGGGAAAGACCTAGGCGAACGTTTCTCGATCAGATCGTAGACGTTCTGGACAAAGGCCAGGTTAAGAACTCCTTGAACCGACGGGCGTGTATGAGGAATGTGATGAAAGTGAATGAAGCCAGAGAAGTGTGTCAGCATCGTAGCAAATGGAAATCCATAGTCTCTGCCTATCCTTCTGGGAAACAGGCGTGAATCTATATATGTATGTAATTAGAGTTCGAATTACCTTACTTTCAAATTTCTAGTTAAGTCACTTTTTTATGAAGAATACGATATGTATTTGTCTACCTTACCGAAACCGGAGTGTCTGTAGGCATATAAAACAGTGCGAAAGAAACGGGCAGTATTTTAGAGTCCATAAGTTAGCGTTATAGTTGAATATTGGACCTTACAAGGCTCTCAACATTGTAAGGTCCAATATTCAGACTTTTATTTATGCCATAAGTTTTGTTGCTTGTAATAAATTTTCTTATTACGCATTCCAAGTGTTCGAGGTGTTTTAATGACTTATAATTTGTTTAATGTAAATAAAACCACTTTGTAATTACATTGTAATAATTTCAAATGACTTAGGAGGTTTTTTTTGGATTATTTTATATAAAGAGTTTTGTTATAGAAAATATGAATGTTTTTAGGGTGCCGCGGCGGCCTTGAGGATGCCCCAAGTTAAAATAAAATTCAAATGTCGCCGTATGTAGACTTTTAGGGACAGTAATCTTACAAACATCTTCATTCAACAAGACGGTTATAACGTCGTTATAAGTAAAAATTCTAAATAGTATTGTTCATAATAATGCATATAAATGCTAGCTTGCCTAATAAAGATGCTGTATGTAATAAGGGTTATATATATAAGTATATATATAATAAAGAAAATTAATAAGTAATGTTTTCACAATGTATTTATCAGACATACTAAATATTTTAACTACACATCGTAAAAAATATCTTATTAAAGGCTTTCTTTAGTAAAATATTTTTTATGAATAAGACCGTTATTGTTTTTAGGTGGAGTAGTCTTATTGTTCTTAGGCGCAGAAGTCTTATTGTTCTTAGGCGCAGTACGTTTACTGTGTTTAGGCGTCGTAGTGTTATTGTTGTTAAGCGTAGTAGGTTTATTGTTTGTAGGCACAGTAGTCTTATTATTTTGAGACGCAGTAGTGTTCTTAGGCGCATAGTACCTACTACTTTTTTTTATGCAACTATGGTGGCATACAAGCATATGGCCCACCTGATGGTAAGTGGTCACCGTAGCCTATGGACGCCTGGAACACCTGAGGCATCACTTGCGCTTTGCCGACCCTTTAGGAAAGGAAGTGGGAAGGAGAAGGAGCGGGAAGGGGGAAAGAGGGTGATTGGGCCTCCGGCACTCTCATTCACCGAACGAAACACAACAGTAGGAATACTGCTGTTTCACATCGGTATTCTGTGAGAGGGTAGTCGTTCCCCGGTCAAACAAACTTGTGTTTCCAACTAAAATGGTTCGTAAAGGTTGGTACAAAATGTGTACGGGCTTATGCCCGTACCTCTTTTTAATAATTATAATTGCACTAAATTTTGCCCACGGCATCGCTCGCGTAAATGTAGTTTATGTTAGGTTAGGTTAGTAACAATATTTTTTTTCTAGATTAAAGGTATCCAAAAACCCTTTTTTGTTCCCCTGACAACATCCATAATGATCGCTCGAGTAGTTAAGGCGTCCAAGTGTAACAAACAACTCGAAAAACCCACATTCGTATTTATAATATTAGGTAGGATTACGGTTTCGGACTCCTGTTTACCATACTGCTGCTTTAGAGGCTACCATTAAATTTTATTAAATGCTTGAGTATGTTCAGTAGTAATTCATGGAGAAATGGTTGCAGCACCTTACAGTTATGATTTGTAAACAAAATTTTATTGTAAACTTGGCGATTAAAAAGAGTGGCACTGAGTTTCTTGTCCGTTCTTCTCATGAGCCCTACACCCTTGCTTTGCTGAACGTGGCAGTAAATGTAAATTCACATAAATTTTTTTGTGTAACTTTGACATTCATAAGTGTTACCTTGTAAACTAACTTGAATAAATTTATTTTTCATTTTTATTTTGATTTTGGTTCGAGAGCGCAAGTGCCACAATATTCATCATCATCATCATTATCATCAGGCTATAATAGTCCACTGCTGGACATAGCCCTCCCCCAAAGAGCGCCATAGCGCCCTGTCTTCAGCTTGCCACAATATTACTACTCAGGAATTTAGTCACGATGACAAAACCTACATTTTGTATCTAAATCTAAGTTATGCACATTGGGTGACGTGACAAAAACTGCTACTAGTCCTGGACACATTGGATGACATTATTAATAACACGTTATATTGTAGCGCATGTATGCGACAAGGTGACATGACAAAAAGTCAATATCTTTATAGCCAAAATTATGTTTATATATTTCTTAGACACGTTAATTATAGAATATTTTAAATATAATAAAATAAAACAGGAAATAATTTAGAACTATAAAAACCAAGTCAAGAATGTCAACTCTCATGAGAAGAATTTTATGCAAAAAACTCAAGGTCACTGTTTTATTCGTTAATTATTTACATGTTCTTGTATGATCTAACGTGTTGCGTGACAAAATGTTCGTATATTTGCATTCATTCAATTGACTGCACGTATGGCGTAGTGGTTTAAGTGGTCGCCTCGCCACAGACACAGCGCCGATTGTTGTGGGTTCGAATCCCGAAACAAAATGTTGTACGATCCACAAATGATTTCGAGTCTGGATGTTTTTTCTGTCCGTTGTGTGAATGTTTGTAAAGTCCCCCACGATACAGAAATTATTTCTAGAGAGTAAGTTGTACTTAAAAAAAAATTACTATTGTGTTATTCACAAATGGTGGTTCCGAGTCTGGATGTTATTTGATTTCGGTTTTTGAATGTTTGTAAATAAGTTATAGTACGGAAGTCTTTTAAAAAAGAAAAACAAGGAAATCAAATATTAGTAAAATTATTCATTCTTCATTTTATAAGATACCCTTTTCTAGTATATAAAGAACTCGAAGTACAAAAAGTACGAGTACACGAGTAATACTGTCATAAAAAATAATAAAATTACGTTTCATAGACTTCTCGCTCCGCTCCCCGCCATTCTTATAGCTCTAAATGTCGACTTATAAGTCGTTGGTAAACTGAAGTTAGTGCGATTATGCAAATCGCCAAGAGTTACAAAGGGCACGATTCACGACTAATCGTGTTCGTAATCAGTTTTGCGATTTAACTTTCGCATAATCGTAAAGTAAACAGCAACCGGATCGAATAAAAACTAGGCACTCAAGAGAGCTTATATTAAATTGAATTTTGCTGACTACGACGAAACGGTATGCGGGATTACTCCTTACTAATATTATAAATGCGAATGTCAGTTTGTTTGTTTGTTACGCTTTCACGCCTTAACTACTCGCCGGATCATTACGAAATTTCGCTTACATGCTGCAGATATACAGAAACAGACATATGGTAACTTTCATGCAGAAAAAGTACTGTTGCAAACCTAACCTATACAAAACCTATGCAAAATATAATTGTTTAATAAATTATTGTGAATGGAATGCTCTCTTCCGTGTTTTTACAAATATGTCGTCCGTAAAAATCTTGCTATAAATCCTTTTAAATTACGAGGATTTGACTTTGGCGACTTATCAAATAACCTCTTAACAATCATAGCCCGTCTGTTAAAAAGTTTATAAAAAACCTTATTAATATTAGAAAAGGCTATTGTGAGTTTGTTTGTTACACTTTCAAGCTTTAACTACACATGACATTTCACATACACGTTCACACAGAAAAGGTCATAGAGTGCCTTTCATCCAGGAAAAAGTACTGTTTCTGATGCGAGCAAAGCTACGAGCAAAGGCTAGTATGTAATAAATATTAAAACATAAAGTAAAAGCATGAAATATAAAGTATCTCCCGTGGATAAATCCTGACGATCGATCCAAGATGATCTCGGCCAATAGCATTAATTTGTGCTTGCGGACGAATCGATTCCGGGAGAGTGTATTACTAACTATGTAATAAAAAAGTTATGGCTCTGCATATTTTTTTAACTGAATGAATGTATTTTTTGTCGGTTTTCCTCTAAACTGGAATTGCATGGTCGGCCTTTCGCGAAAACCTTTCGAAAGGCCGGCGCGCGTCTCCAACTTGTTACGTCACAATTCTACAGGCTATCCCTTTTTAATTAACAATATTTGAATTTAGAATTACGGAATTTTAATACCACTTGTCAAATTTATTTATTAATGTAATAAGAATAGATACAACTCAAAATAAATAATTTATTAATCACAAATTTCCATTGTTAATTCCGCTATCGCCCGCGGTGTCGCTAGTGTGCTCACAGTATGTACCGCGCAATATTATACAATTATTCATGCTCAACACGAACTCGTATAAAGTGGAGAACGACTAGAGGATTTGGCGTGTTAGGCGATGTTTTTAATGCGGGCCCTAAGCCTGATTGAAACATTAATCCTGTACTGTCAAAACGTATAAATCCGATATAGATTTGGTCTAAGTCAGAAGGGAAACGATTTGGCTCAATATTAAAATACAATTGAGCCGTTTTATAAAATCTGACGGTTTAAAAAGATTTGTTACAAAAGCTTTTGTAATATACCTAATTGTAGGTATCAGTCCTGTATTAAACTGTCCCACTGCTGGGTACGGGCCTCTTCTTAGTGTGATGTGGTCCATAGTCCATAGTTCACCACGCTGGCCTAGTGCGGGTTGGCAGACTTCACATAATATATTTGAACATAATGGAGAACTCTCAGACATGCAGGTTTCGCCGCGATGTTTTCCTTCTCCGTTAAAGCCAATTAATTTAGAATTTGACAATCAATTCGGCTTGTACTGTGCTTGTAATAATATAATTCAATCATGATTCGAAAGAAACGTGCCGCCATCTATTATCATAAGAACGTGTTTGTTGTTTTCCTTGAGAACAGTATTTTTTTCGGGATGAAAGGTAGCCTATGTCCGTTTCTGTACACCTGTCAAAGTATATGCAAAATTTCAGGATGATCGGTTTAGTGGTTTAGGCGTGAAAAGGTAACAAACAAACAAACTCATTTTGGCTTTTATAATATTAGTTAGGATTAGGATAGGATTTAATACGCAAACTTGGGTATCGAACTCGAGACTTCTGCATGGCAGTCCACCGCGACGGTCTCCCACTAAGCTATAGCTCCTTATAAAAAGAATAATAATAAATAATTGATAATATAACATTTTATAAACTTAAATATGGTATTTTGTTGCGGTGATAGTCACCGAGTCTGAGCGAATCTGGGTTAGCTTTGTATCCATTATTATAATGTTTGTAAAGCCTCCGGGACACAGGGATTATCGCTTAAGCTAAAGGTACCTCTTTAAAATAAAAATAATATACTTTTTGTTGACATATTTTACTTTTATTATAAGAAGATATGAAATTCTCAACGCAGTACCATCTTAGCTGGTAACACTTTTGCTTAAGAAGATTATAAAAGAGACACAAGAAAGCAGCACGAAAGTCTATTAAGCTGTTCTTATAATGCGGATTAAGGCGACGGTTTTAAGATGCTACTTTAGTTTTATTGTCACTCTACCTACAAGGAAAACTATCAACGCCATCTTGCGGTAAAATGTTTTAAGTATTTGTATTCAAGGTTTTATAGAGATGGGTAAATTTTTTTTAAATAATAATTCAAGATATTTTTAAACACTGCCATGCTATAAAATTGACTGCTGCAGTGGTGCAGCGGTGGTTAATGTGACCTGAGGTCTCGGGTTCGATGCCTGGGTCTGTCAAAATGCTGTTGGATTTTTCTGTCAAAAATTTATCAGTACCTAGCACATCGACATCTAGATCTGTGCTTCTTAGACAGCAATAGGATCGCCGTCTATTACGTAGAATCTAAAATTAGCTGAGTGGCCAAAATACATCTCTAACTATCCCGTGGGGCATATTCGGGTCAGACTATGTATGTCGCTATACCTACAAATATCCTTATCCTTATCTATACTATCTATGTACAAGCAAGTTGCACAATATATCACATGCCACGCGCGTCCCTATGACGTAGTGTAAGTTGACCCGCGGTATTACGTATACATTCCATTTTATAAGACATTTGTAACGATTTCTTTAGTACAATTAAATCTTTCAATCAAATCAGTTGTGTATTTTTCCAAACCAACCAGTTAGTTGTACTCGTAGCTTAAATCAATGTTGGTGAACACACCAACAATCTATACTAATATTATAAAGCTGAAGAGTTTGTTTGTCTGTCAACAACAACAATCAAACAAACTCTTTAGCTTTATAATATCTAAGTATAGACTACTAGTATGTAACCTATGTTTGCCGAAATTCGAGACGAAATAATTGATCTGTCAACTCTTAGAATACGAGATATATCTAATTAAAAATATATTTATAGTATTAGGCCACCGGTGTGCCGCTGAAACTGAATTGGTGAATGCCAAAAAAGCCGATTTATTGATTGCTTTACATTCTAGAATATATTAATTCGTTATAATATAACATAATGCCTTTTATTTGTAGTTCTAGTTACATAAATAATAATAAATTAAACGAACTCGTCCAATGACTACAACTTACGAGTATGGGGCCGGCTAGGCGGTCGACGGTCCTTTTATGCTATTGTACGCCTTTATGTATGCGTTTTATTGCCAAACCCAGTCTCATTTATAGTTGAAACTTCAAAACGTGTGATGTGAATCGTTCTATAGATGATTTGAATACGTAAACGTTCGTGTATAAAAAAAGAAGCACTATAATTTAAAAAGACACGTCTTTTTAGTTTTATTTTCTAAAAGATATGTTTTTATACGTGATTTGAGTAGACAAACACCCACACTCATTACGATTCGACATTGAAATGACAAATTAATATTCAATTCGTCATAAATACTTGATAAACCAGTATACGTGCTAAATATAATTGAAGTCACTCTTTACGCCATCTAGTAGCGAATAGCAGAACTAATATTGTTATTTCATTCAAAGTTAAAGTTGTGTAATCTTTTTATAGCCGTATTGTTATGGCTTTATTGTCTTTTATCTTTTACTATATCATTCAAAGGGTTATGAAACAATTTCGGTTTTCTTTTTAATTGCTAAGACAATGATCATCTTTGTAGTTATTAAAAAAATCGTAAGTTATTACGTTTGTACTTTATAATCTGCAATGTGCTGGTAACGCCATCTGTTAGTGAGTTATGTAAACTTTATTGTTTATTCTTTTTTAATAAAAGTGTAAGTGAAGTCTAGCAAGAGAGGAGCTCTCTTTAGATTTCTTATATTTCAATAGTCTAACTAACGAAATAAATTGTGGTCTTTCGTTACGAAACAGTAATCGACACTGACGAAAACAAAGATATAATCACCTCAAAAGATATCAACAGGTATATTATTAAACTAAATCTAGCTTTTTCTAGACTCATTAAAATGCGGTTTGCGTACTCAAAATAAAGCGAACTGAATGGCCAAGCTGTGGCAATGTGCCAGAGTCTGACATTTCCATAGCAGACTTGTACGTAATATTGATCTCTCAATCCATCCAAATAATACCAAAAAAGGGTTCCACGTATACTGGTCTATTTTAGTACGTAAGTTCAACGACATTAGGAAAAATATTCGCATATACAGTGCTGTCGTAATAAAATTTACGCTCAGTATTTTGGGATTTTCAATTACTTTTTGATAATAAAGTATGGCTTATATAAACTCATATGTCTTTGTTCTCCAGAGGTGTTTTGCACCTATATTTCGTTAATTTACTTTTAGGTTCTACGTAATAGGGAGCGAACATACTTACGGAGATATTTTGTTAAACTTCGTGATGCTACTAAAAGTATTTTAACAGAAAAAAAACATGATAAACGTTTTTTGATTGTTGATTGACGTGTAATTAACAAATTTATATTTTCTATACGAGATCAAATAAAATTGAAATACCTATGTAGAAAGTTTCTTATTACAAAATTTCAATTAAAACACTTAAACAAGAATTCAATGGAAATAATTATTTCAAATACTCAAGAAATTTAATTAATCTATACAAATATAAGGTACAAAGAGATAAAATTTAAAATTAAATTTCTTTGTAGGTACTTACGTATTTAATTGCGGTTTACTTTAATTTTATTATTTACATTTTTAACGTTTCGTTGAATTTTATAAGCAGCTAAGCCACTGAGTAACTAAAATGGTGTCAACTCAGTTAATTTGTTATTTTGTATGTAAGAATTAATCTCTAAAATTACTGGACCGGTTCTGAAAACGATATCGCTAAAAGACAGCTAACCTTTACAACTTCAACATAGGCTATGTTATAATGATATCCCATGCAAGCGAAGCCGTAAAATGAAGCTAATAGATACGTCGTAATATAACGAAGAAACTAAATATACTTATACTACTAGGAGGTATTATACATATGAAACTTAAAAAAAAACTTTAAACATTTTCTCCATGTACCGTTTTCTGCTTAATTGTATTTATTATTGTTTTTTAAAATTATGTATGTATGGAGATTCAAATAATATATTTTTCTTTCTTTCTTTCTTTATGATGATTTTAGTTTGTTTGTTACTTCATCACTCCTAAACCGTTGAACGGATTTGCATGAAAGTTTAGCGCACAGATAGACCATGTTCTATATAAATAGGATACTTTTAATCCCGGTATGCGTTCCCTTGAGCTTCACGCGGGCGTAGCCGCGATGAGAAACTAGTGGATTACTTTATTTTCTATTTCAACGTCTTCATATAAATTATAATTGATTCGGTAATAAAGTACTCCATTAAAATAATGAAGGTAGTTTATACCTATCATTATCGATTGCGAGTATTATGAACCTGACTGAACGAAATTGACAATTAAGATTTAATTATTGATAATAATAATAATAAACCCAATAATTTCGAGAATCCTGCAAATAATTATACGAAAAGAACAGCTGACATTGATTAATTAGGAGTACCTGGTACGTCCAGAAATGTCAATTTTAATTATGAAATTTAATAATTCAAAATTGAAATTGACATGTAATTGACAATCGCTCTTTGACCTTTTTGGGCGAGTTTCCGTGCATTCTTCTTAGAAATCTTATCTTGTTTTGATTGTAGAGAAGTATAAATACATACATAGACTAACGCCTGAAAATGTTGCAAGGAGCAGACAGAAATGTATCTTATCTTATCTTATGTGGGGGCCAGTCAGTGCAGACCGGCGACACTTCGACCCAGTGGGACCTTTTGTGTCGACACTCTCCCAATAACAACTGCCATAGATGATCATGGCAGCCGGGACCGACGGCTTAACGTACTTTCCGAGGCACGGAGCAGGCGATAACTGTCAATCAAAACATACATCATTTCGAAAAGTCATATAACTTCTGAAAGTCAGAGGTGCGCGACGTGGGTTTGAACCCGAGACCCTCTGCATTGCAGTCTGTTGGTCTCCCCACTGAGCTATCGCTGCTAGACAGAAATGTATGTCTTACTCTAAATTTGAAGACCTATGTTTTTATGTTCGCCGAAATTGGAAGCGAGCGAGTTTTTTTTTAAAAGAGATCTAGCAAGTTGTGTTTCAAATTACTAGTATGCCTGTTAACCCCTCCAGCTAAGTTAGAATGCTTGTGTAAGGAGTGGGTTCACGTCAGTAGTGTAATGAGTGGGATTCGAACCCGCCGAAAAAGCTTTCATTGGGTATATGAGCAAAGTTTATGTTTAAATAAGAATTACCAAATAAATAGTCAGTACCTACCATATCGCGGCTCGCGATACGAACCTGTCACCTCACGATCGGTCATAGTGTATATAGAATAGTTATGCTATTCTTTAATTACAAAAAATAATAAATTGCCTTCTTAGTTCCGTGGCATTAGTTAGCACTTAAGCTGACAGCCAATCGTGCGCTCTCTAGTTCGATTTCCGATTGAGTAAAGTATTTAAAAGCTTTTGTAAAGCTATTGTCCGTACCAGCAAGGAGTTTAGAAATATAACCCTGGAATTAAAATTAAAATTAAAAATTGTTTATTATCGTTTTCTTATAAGCTATTTTATAATCAGTAGTTGGGGTACTCTAGAATAGAAATAAGAATTTGGAATAGAAATAAGCTTCCCTTGTTATAATAAATGTGTCTCGGATTGTAAGAAACTAGATCCCACGACACAGGGAATCCTAGTGTGGGGTCTAGGGCATCAAACTGTTATATTTGTAACCTTTTTGAACAATTAATACTTATTATTATTATGTTTCTCATATCACAGATATTTTCTAACATATAAGTAAAATATCTGGCCCGTTGGGAGGCTTACACGAGTACATGGGTCCAACAAGCAGAGGCCCTTCGAGAGTTTTAATCTAAAGTGGGATGGAACACCTACGGTGGCACTAGCCGCGGCAGGCGTAAGGACTATTGCTACAGATGGATTCTAATATTATTATTATTATTATTAAATACTTATTACTTATTTTTCCAACAGACTGCAATGCAGAGGGTCTCGGGTTCGAACCCACGTCGCGCACCTCTGACTTTCGGAAGTTATATGACTTTTCGAAATTATGTGCGTATTGATTGACAATTATCGCCTGCTCCGTGCCTCGAAGAGCACGTTAAGCCGTCGGTCCCGGCTGCCATGAACATCTATGGCAGTCGTTATTGGGAAATCAGTGCCCTCTAATATCCTGACACTGGTCTAGCTTTAGGGTATCGTTAGCCTTCGGTTTGCGGAGGTCAAATGGCAGTCGCTTCGTGTAAAAACTGATATCCAGTCAAATCCGGTTAGACTAGAAAGCCGACCCAAGTGACTTGGGAATAATAAAGGCTAAGGAGAAGAAGATTTCTGGTAGCATAAAAATATTAGTCGATATTTGTGATAGCTTTATCCTACCCCTTCGTGGACGTGGGCTATCTATGTATTGTTAGAATATATTTAGAAAACAATCAATACATCAACGATCAACTTATTATCGAGGACTATAAACCTCGTACAAAAGACACGACTTTTCCGTTTAAACATTCGTTTAGCATGACCACGACTATCTGTTACATGTTGTGTCCGATGTCCAAATGCCTTCGTGATGCGATCAGCATTACATTTGCGTGTGATTATCATATTACCAGGAATCTAACTTAAAAGTGCTTAATATTCCACATTTGTCTCATCGGCTGTGTATTATGCAATTTGTTGTGCACGAAGCATAGATGTATTTTGGTTTATAAATAAGTATTGCCGGTTTAATGGCTGGTATTTCCAGTTACTTACAAAACAGTCTTATAGGTTCACATGCCTAACTCCTAATACACGGATAGGTCTTAGTGATCGCCTCGCCATTGCCTGCGCGCCAAGTGTTGTGGGTTCGAACCTCATACGGCACAAAAATATGTGTGATCCAGAAATAGCTGTTTAGAGTCTGGGTTTTATTTGTTTCTTAGCTGTGAAGTTTCAAAGTTATTTGCTTATGGAAGAGTTCATTATCGCCAGCTCTAGCGTTAAAGGAAAACATCAAGCAAACCAAAATATACCTATTGACCATACAATTCACCCATAAATCTAAAAATAAACACTAAATACATGATATCTTACTAGTTTATATATTATATTACATTATTGTTATTGTTATATGTGTATATATTTATATGTATGCATAATATTTTTGTAATCTCCAAATACCAAATAATTACTATTGCTAAAATACCTTTGTTTTTCTAAAATAAGTTACTTAGGAATTTATATATCTAATGTATGTCAACCGAGCAAACATTGTAAACAAGCGTTAAACGTAAATATGTTGGTACCCACAGGACAGGCAAGCCTAGTGTGGGGCCAAAGGATAATTTCAATTGTACTGTTTCTTTGGTAATAAATGATTTTTATTTTATTTTTTTTATTTTATCATAAGGAAATCTAAATCTGATAATTCTCCATAATGTTGCACAAGGTCGGCGTGGTGGACTAAGATTTTTAACGGGAATAGAATCTTATCTTATCTTATGTGGGGGCCAGTCAGTGCAGACCGGCGACACGTCGACCCAGTGGGATCTTTTGTGTCGTCACTCTCCCAATAACGACTGCCGTAGATGTTCATGGCAACCGGGACCGACGGCTTAACGTGCTCTCTGATGCACCGAGCAGGCGATAATTGTCAATCAATACGCACATAATTTCGAAAAGTCATCTAACTTCCGAAAGTCAGAGGTGCGCGACGTGGGTTCGAACCCGAGACCCTCTGCATTGCAGTTTATTGGTCTCCCCACTGAGCTATCGCTGCTCAACGGGAATAGAAAACATCGTGAGGAAGTTTAAATCTGAGAGTTCTCCATAATGTTCTAAGATGTGAAGTCTGCCAATTCGCACTAGGCTGGCATGATGGACTAAGACTTATGGCCCAGAACTTTTTATACTGGATAGAGCCCCATGCGGAGCAGTGCGATAGTTCATAAATAGTGCTGATATTATTATATAAGTCAGAAGAGGTCGGCAGAGTCATATCGTCGTTTTGATTTTAAACTCACTGTCTAGTGTTTAGTCTATTGTAAAGGGAGCGAGCCAATACCCGTCATAGGGCACAATGCCAGATTCTGTACACCTACAGAGAATTTAGGTAAAAGAAAAAGCCAATAATAATTTGCTTGACCCGGGCATTGATCATGGCATCTTGTGATCGGCAGGTGCACATACATAAACGCCACGTGACTAACGAGGTATCTTTATTAATTTTGTCTATACAAATAAATAAAATTGAAATGTCTGTTTGTAATGTCAAAAAACATCATTTTACTAAATGTATATAACGGTACTCACATTAAAAACAATTTTAACATTTTTGTCTGTCTTTTAGTTCCGGCTAATCTCTAAAACTGCTGGACCAATTTTGACGGGATTTTCACTAGCAGATAGCTTTTATATAGAGTAACTCAGACTACTTTTATCGTAGAAAATAATGAGGTTTCCGCTATAAAAAAAACCATACGGACGAACGAAGTCGCGGGTAACAGCTAGTTCAAAATTAAAAAGAACTTCTAGGTATTTATTTTTACAAGATAAATAAACAAAAAATAATACGGCAGTAATGGGAGGTGCATATTTTTAATTAAAAGGTATTTCTGCGTAACAAGGTTCAGAGATAAATTAAAGCAAGAAAATGGATCGTAAAAACTGCATTGAACATAATTTATAAAGCCGTTCGTTCGTTGATTTTTAACTTAATTAATATTGTTTAATAAACAAGTAAATAAAGGATCAAAGGCTTTGCATTTTTTAAATTAATTAAATTATATTTCATTAAGTTTTAAGTTTTTATAAAGTATGGACGTCAATCTTGATATTGCTTTTGCAGACAAATCTTTATAATCCCTGGCCAGAAACTAGTCTTTATAAAAACGTAGTTTATTATAAAAATAATAGATTTACCCGCGGCTTCGCTCACGTAAAAGTAGGGTAGCGGTATGAAATATACTTATACTATTACTATTACTTATTCTCATACCTACCAAATATACATAAAAATCGGTCGAGCCGTTTCGGAGGTGTTTGACCACAAACACGTGACACGAGATTTTGGAACGAAGTTCCTTACGGCAGGCTTGGAGGGGATAGGGATTTTGCTGCGCGACCGAACTGAAAAAAATGTGATAGTAAAACCGTAAGAAAAAATCCATGGAAAAAAGTGCGTGGAATAAAACCGTTAAATGAGACGTGCACAGGCGCGACAGTCGCATACACAAGCGAGTAGTGTATAATACCAGGATATCAGAAATCACTAAATGACCAATATATTTAAATGTTTGGAATCATTTAAATATGTGGTATAAATGAATATTCTTTATTCTATTTAGTGAATTGAGCACGATTTTTTTTGCAATTTGTGTCGATTCTACATTAGCCGAAGGAACTTCGTTCCTACCTGGTGTCCCACGACACCACATAATTTTTTTTTATATATATTGGATTTGATGATCGTTTGGATTTGTGGTTCTAATTACTATTTTGTCGATAACGTCTGTTATTGTGCTAGCAAAAGTGTAAAGTACACTTTGTATGCGAAACTACTACACTACAAACGAGTACAGTACTAGTACTGTACTGGTACATTTTGTATGAGAAACTAATACACTACAAACTAGTACTGTACTAGTACACTTTGTATGAGAAACTACTATACTACAAACTAGTACAGTACTAGTTTGTAGTATAGTAGATTTTTCATATAAAGTGTACTAGTACAGTACTAGTACTGTACTAGTACACTTTGTATGCCAAACTACTACACTACAAACTAGTACAGTACTAGTACTGTACTAGTACACTTTGTATGCGAAACTACTACACTACAAACTAGTACAGTACGAGTACACTTTGTATGAGAAACTACTACACTACAAACTAGTACAGTACTAGTACACTGTATAAGAAACTACTACACTAGAAACTAGTAAAGTATTAGTACACTTTGTGTAAGAAACTTACGACCCGCCCCAGCTTCGCACGGGTAGTACAAAACTTCAACAAATTATACATCCAAACCTTCCTCATGTATCACTTTATCTATTGGTGAAAACCGTATAAAAATCTGTTCAGTAGTTTTTGAGTTTATCTCGAACAGACAGACCGGGGGGGGATTTAGTTTTATAATATGTAGTGATATTATCTAATGATCCTGTTCTTTCACAGGCCTCCCCAGCATCACGGCGCGGCTCTCCTGGCAGGGGTGGGGGGAGGCGCGGCAGTCCCCTCGTATGCTCCCCCCGGAAGAGCCTTCTTCACCCCCCCTTTGCCGCCCGAGTACAGGAACCCCTTTGCTGACAAGCCTACACTTAGAGGTAAGATCTACCATATCAGACCATTCCACTTTCTGCCGAATTCTGGAGAATTTGTCACGCCACAATTTTACTCTGTCCTTAGGACAGCAATGGTTCATTTGCTGACGTGCCCCACGAGCCCAGAATTGTGCACGCTTGATGAGATATACCAAGCAATGGCTAATGTGATTCGCGTTGCCGAGCACTGGGCTAAAATCATTTAAAACTGTTGCCAAGAAAAAGAAGACTTTTCCACTTAGTCTGCAGTATGTCCTTGTGTCGTTGCTGTTCTGTGTAGAAGTAAATGGTTTTTTGATTCTAGACTTGCCTGGAATTTGATTAATATTACGTAGATTGTGAGAAGCTGTTTAGTGACTTAAGATTAATAATATTCGGATTTACCGACATATTTATTTTTATTCATTAATTAACAGAAAACGGTAATCAGACACGATCATGCGAAGTATTTACATACCTTTTTGAAATGAATGAAGTTTTGGCCACGCGTTAATTTCTATTTTTTGTTTACACATTGGAATTTGAAATTGTGATCTACTTATGTAAATCACGCAACGTCAAGGTATTGAAAAATTACTAATTTTCAAATTATTAAAACCTACAAATCGAATAACGATTTATATTATTCGATGAAGTACCCCTAGATACTTCAGTATATTAGAATGACCAAATACGAAATGCTTTTCTTTTACTATTAATTTTATTGAAATATAAATCAATTAAGCCTAAAACCTAGTAGATAGTCTTGCAATACCTGAACATGGATTTTCAGTCTCCATGATGCTGTCATATATATATATATATATATATATAAATGTATATATATATATATATAGAGAACTGAATTAAATGTTCAATTGCGAATGTTACAGGCACTAACACAGACGGGAACAACTATCTCAACCGGCGGCCCATCCCCCCGCCCTCCCTCGGCCCGGGTCATGACAGGATACCCATCAGACCTCCTGGACAGGTATGTAGAACATCAGCAGTCATATCATAATTTTCTTCTAGGATATCAAGTGCAAAGACATTTTGCTTCACAGTCAGTGCACCGGTAGTAAATGCAACTGCTGTGCATGAGGTCTCAAGATCGATACTCGGATCGGGCAAAGGTTCTCCGTGTAGTTTTTTTTGTAGCAGCACAGTGTATGTATTTTTGCCTGGCAGTATGTTTATGGCAGTGGCCGGCCTCCTATTTAGTGGAAAAGCTAGCACAAGGGGTATGAGCATGGGGTTTGCGAGGGTGTGGTTAGGTTAGAATATTTGTATCCATAAATATGTATATTTAGCTTTGGTAAAACCCAATCTAGGTATTCTTTGATCGTTTGTCAATGTCTATTGTTTGTTACTTACTGGTATGCTTGTGAACAATTATTAAAATTACAATGCGGTCTCTATTTTGGGATCGGCGATACGCTGAATTCATTTGTTGACGTATTTCATTTACATTTATTATTTTCGGAAATATATGTGAGGTAGAATGTATTGTTAGGTTATAAAATTAAATGACTTCGAACTTCACTGTAAGGTGTTATTCCATATTATTTATTCGTAGGTACATATATTACCTAGGTGTATACTTTTACGCCTATATCTTTGAAAGGACAAACATGAGTGTTCAACACCCACATTTTGTTAGTTAAGTTATAGGCGCCAAGTAAGAGGCATGAGTTAAAGGCGAACATAATATCGTAATTCCTTAACAGAAAACTTTTGTAATAATAGTACTAATGTCAAATCGTGAGTTTACGGTTCCTGGGTTGGACGTGTGTTCAACCCTGAACCGTAAACGCACGATTGGCCCTCAAACCTATACAGTACTCAATATAAGTGTGTTTTAAGATAAGCTAAGCCAGATCTAAGTTTTTTAATAGTAAAATATATATGAACCATTCTTGTTTGATCTCAATTCTTAAATTGTATTTGTATGTTGTGGATTTGTTCAGCAAAGCTCACTGATGGCATAGTAACACTAGTTTGAACAGAATAAACTATTACATACATATTTTGAGTCAGTCGCCAAGCCGGGCATTTTAACTTATACGAAGGCGTCCCCTGTTTAGTTCCTTTACACGTAAGCTAAATCATAAATGCTGTGTTTCTAGGAGACATCCTCGCCACAAGTGCCGGCCCCGCCGCCCGCACCCCCTCTGCCGCCGGCGGGCATCGAGCCGCAGAAGAAGAAAGCTCTAAACACGCCCAGCCATAAGGTAAGCATAACTACTTTTTTTTTACTTGAGAAAATGCTCCTGATGCCCTCTCGCCAAAAGGGGAGGTGAAAGGGGCTATATCGGGCTCTCCCGTCTTTGGGCCTACCAACTAAAACCACCACGGAATGACAACTCGCTGCTTTGTATGATCGGTGGGTCGCTGGAATTGAAATCTATGGATCATTAAGTCTACGTTCACTCAACCGCTAGGTTCACAAAGTCCACCTAATAAAAAAGTCACTGTTTACTAATCACAAGTGTAAGCTTATGAAAGGCTAGCTGCTTCTCTTCCGTGGCTTGTTCTTGTTGTGTGCTTGATTTGTTATATAACAATGGTGGCAAAGCAGACGGCCCGTCTGATGTTTAGTCGTTACTAGAGATATCAGTCGCGCGTTGTCGAAATCTGAGGAGAAACTAATTTAACATGCAATTAATAAATAAATAAATGGATTTAGTAATTAAGTGTAACATTGCTTTTTCTTCTTTCCAGCCGGACGAGCTCGACAGCGATATTAAGCAGCCAGGAACGGACCAGGCCAATTTCACAGACTTCGTTCCCAATTCACTGAATATCCCGACCATCTCCAGGATCCTGTCCGGATCTAACGGGAGGAAAGAGGACATCCCAGATGTCCTACTGCGAACTGTTACTGCGAAACCTCAACACAATCAAGAAAAGACTTCGAAGAGTGACATTTACGTCACAAAAGATGCAGGAGTCACTCTCAGTGATTCAAATAGAGATTCTTCAACCGAAGGATCCGTTTTAGCTGTCCTAGACCCAGAAATGAATAATCTAGATAGACCTTTAATAGTAGACCAAAATGGTGAAACAAATACGCGAAGGAATCTTCAGTACTCCACCAACAAACAGACAGATAGGAATGATAGTAGAAAGGATGATTATACTCCAGCTACTACCATAGGTTTTGAGCTAAAAGACACTGAAATGTCAACGGAGAGATACCATAATCTGGCTAATGTAAATTCGGATAAGAAGATCCTGAAACAGGATCCTAAGAACAATGGCCCGGTTCAGAGGCCAGGAGCGGCCTGGCCATTCGCCTGGAACCTCCATATTTATCTAGCGACAGTTATGTTCACAATCTTAGCAGTCTACTCCATATTCAAAATCTTCTGCTACAACAAGTACACGCATTTATTTACCCAATACTATTTTATAATACTGCATTTAATTTTAGTACTTGTATGTCTTTTGAGGATCTTCTACATGTGCTACGATCCTTACAATATCAATAATTCCCTCCCGAAATTCATCAGTGAAATTCTACTTCACGTTCCAGAAATTTTCCTCAGCATAGCGTTTGCTTGTATCATACTGTTTCTCCTTACCAATAGTATTAATTTTAAGAATACCTGCTGTGCATTCCTTCTTCGTCCTAGGATTATAATAATAGGTGGCAGCCTGCACTTGCTGTCGTGTTTAATGTTGCATATCTTCGAAAGTAGTAATACAATAAATAGAAATACGCACGGCGTTGAAAAGAGGGTATTAGGTCTTACGTGTCAAATAATATTTATCATAGCATGCCTAACGTTGGGATTGTGCTATCTCTATGTATATAAAATGCTCAAATCAGTTCTCCAGAAGAAAAGTCACACTTATATTAACGGTTTCCAAAATCTGCAGCATGCAATCCAAATTAAATTAGCAACAGCACTGCTTTTCATTTTGATGGCAGGTCTGCAGATTTTCGGCATCTTTGGCATCAACCAAGTCAACATGACCAAGTTTGACTGGCTACAATGGGGCTACCAGTTCTCAATGAGGTTACTAGAAGTCAGCATAGTAGCACTAATCTCCTGGGTAATAAGTCTGAAAGTTGGAATCGCTTTGCAGCACGAAAAGGCTGATGGCCACAAAATATCAGGACTTGGACTTTTCGCTTGCGGAGCTGGTTCCAGCAACGAGCAATTCGAATCTGACTATCCAGCAATTTGTAATACCAACACTAACCTTCACACATACACGATGAGAACTGGAAAACCTATTTATGAAAGTACTGGACACCATCCGAATTTGCCGATAGCTGATCCTTGCTGTGCACCAGCTATCGATCACCAGAGGTTCCAACTTAACACACTGACTGGAAACTGCGACAACAATTCTGGAACTGAAAACTATTCAGGACACAGTTCTATAGCTAATGCTGGACATAGCAGCTCAACAGAGTCCAGCAACGCAACTTCCAGTCAAGGTGTCACCAACCATCTGATTAAACACCATCCAAATATTGGAGCATACAATGGGATTGAATCTGCCTCGGATGACCATTATTCTAACTGCGATCCAGCCATCCAATCCCTTCAAGGAGATGACCCATTAGACCATGAGTACAACGTCATCCAATACGGCAGCAACAGTGACTTTATAAGAGACATTAAGAACCAAAACTACAATGGTGGTTCCAATCGCAGTTCCCATAACTTCAAACACATGTCATACGACAGGGTGTCTTCTAGGACCAATAGTAATCCTCGTAAGAAACACAGAGCGAAGAACAAGAACGTCCAGAACTGTATGACTATGGGTTACGACGCCTCAATTGGCCATCACTACCATCAACCACATTCGCCTGATGAATACGGCAATTATAACACGGAGAATGCTTCTTACCACGCTTCTGGTATTCAGACTTTGAATCCTAACAGGAGTTACAGCAATGACCCGTGCCAACAGATCAGGAGTTCACAGCGTAGAAACTCTCCTTCCACATCCATGGTCAACTCCAGTGGAAGCCAGAAGCGTGGTAAAGGCAACGGTTTCCCTGACAGGCCGAAGTCTACAGACTTGTATGGTTTTTCAGAGGACCCTAACGAGAGGGGGTATCCATGCGCGTTGGGAGGTACCCCTCAGCCAGCTCCTAGGAACTGCAGCTACGAGGCCTCGTACTCCCAACCCCAGGATGAAATACCCAACGAAGGTGAGGGTAACAGCATGCTAGTAGCTCAAGATGGGTTCCTTCGGATCCGTTCCATGAAGGACCCGTCGCCGAATCCTCAACCTTCGCATACCTGATTTACCATAAATCTGTCGTATACGACAGAACTCAGTTTTTGATAATATTTACTGTCTGGCAAATTGGTGATATCAAGTTTTAGAGCCAGTATATTCTTAAGGCGTGCATCGTCAACCGAGTTGACTGATGGTTTGATACTCATAGATTGATTGACAGTGATCAGTGCGGAGTGCGAAAGAATTGACACTAGCCTTAACTAAGGCGATATGAACATTTCAATGCTATTTTATTTAAGTAACTTAATTATTCTTAAATGTACAGTTCATAATTATTGTTTTTTCGACAATTACGACATCTAATTTTACGTAAATGTACGTATCAACTTAAATAATACGATAATTTTTATAGCCATGACTCATTTGACATTGTCAAATCAAAATCATGTAAAATTGTAAATGTTAGATATAACACGTATTATTAAGACTATAAAAACATAACGGCCTTTTGTAAATAGCTTATTTTTAGTTTCTACGGTCTATGTAAATTATATCTAATCATTCAGCAAGCTTGATTTCGAATTGTGTGTGAAAAAGTCTTTTCAAAAACTTTTCATATAAGCCGTGTTACAAAATCCGCCATATTGTTTTAATTTGTTGCCCGATCAAAAAATATTGTATAATTTTTCACATAGATCATAGTATAATAGTAACAGTATCATAATCCGTTTTTTAGTGTTTAAAGAAGATTTAAATGTATGTGATATCAATAAAACATTTTATTTGAAACAATCTGTCCATATTTAATGTTAAGATATTATCAAAATATTTCTAAGTATTATTCGCACTGTCCAACATTTTGTCTAAATGTTGTTCAGTGAACTTTTAGTCATTTTACAGTTAATTTTTAATATGGCACTCTTATCTCTAATAAAAAAGTGATATATTTTAACATTTACTGTAAACTGACAATGTTTATAATTCAGTTAACTATACCTGCATTACGATTTATAATAAAAAATATTTATATCAGTTGATTTTCTGATCTAAATATTCTATGTGTCATTTGTCATATCTATAAAATAATTATTTGTCAAATAATTATGTCCAATTTCATAGCTACAGATTCACCTTGATTAAATGGTATTAAATATATAATTGTCCCTAAGTGTTACCAGATTAGAATTTCCTAAATAGGAATCTGCTAAAAATACAATTCAGCCTAGTCAAGCGGTAATTTAGGCAAATTAAAATATTCTGCCTGTATTTGCCTAATGTGACGTAAGGCTCTGCCATTATTAATTATAAATAGTTATACCCGTTTTGTATCTGTTAACATAATCATCAATCAAAGATATATCTATGTAGATATGTTGAAGTGTACGACATAAAATATATGTTGATATTTGAACTATGAGTCAGTAATATATAGAAAATAATTTCGGCAATGTATATTTAAAACACTTTTTTAGTTTGGCTATATCTGCCGCAGTGTTGCCAGAAAAGCTACATGAAAGCTTTTATAACGGACCTAATTTTTAATAAATTCATATCAATCTTAGACGCATTTTCCATAAATTACTAACTCATATTCAGAAGACATAGTTAATTGAAATAATAAATGTTGCCACTACAATAGATAGCTAAAAATAATTGTATAAATTAGACAAAAATACTAAAGAATATTTATTGATAAAATACCATCTTTTCACATTAATATAACATTATTTTGAAATAATAAAATGATGTGGCATTGAATAAATGCTCATTAAAATAATTCCTATGTAAATAAATTTAATGTTTAAGTACTAAGTATGATAAACATAGGCGACCATTGATGCCACGGTTTAATTTTATTTTTTACATTTTAAGTGTATATATATTATATCGGTGTACATATGTACCCCGATACAATAACATTCAATTTGTTGTAAATTATAGCAACTTTTTTTTATATTCCCAAGACTGTACGTAATCATCTAATATGTAAAAATAAATTCGAAAAACGGTATTGAATTTGTCGTTTTATTTTGCCTTTGTAAAAATGCCTGTCGCCTGGTTTCTATATTATTATTATACATAAGATATCTTACTAGGTTACGGTACACGGGCACATGTCCATTCAAGATGTAGGTACCTACGCACTTGAATCTGTGGAAGTAGTAATAAAAATAAAATCAACTACTTATTGATTATATTAGATGTAGACCGTTCGCGGTTTTCAATGATTGCACGTAATGGCTGCCATTCAAAGTTACCCAACCAACAAATACTAGAGCCTATACATATACATAACTATGTAATTCTATTGTTGTTGTCACGGTTGTTGTTACCACTTGGTCAATCAATAAATATAATTAGTGGTTTCCTGTAGTGTCTGTACATACATATTTACATACATAGATTCACGCCTGTTTCCCAGAGGGGTAGGCAGAGACTACGGATTTCCATTTGCTACGATCCTGACACACTTCTCTGGCTTCATTCACTTTCATCACATTCCTCACACACGCCCGTCGGTTCAAGGAGCTCCTAACCTTGTAGTATCTTGTATTGTCTGTAAACCAAACAAAATCTAAGACATTTCATTGGAGTAAGTACTCACCTAATTATACGATATAAAATAATGAAGAAGTAAAATAAAACTGTAACGTAAGTATATTAATACTAGTATTATATCCAACTGCCGACCATTCAGCTGAATCTGGGTCATCATCCGCTACTAATCAGGCGTAGATGAAGGCGACCAAACCTTGCGACGACAGACTTCTTATTGTAGGCGTTAAAAACAGCAAAATCCGGGCTAGTATTACGAGTAACTAATGATAGTCCACTAATTAAGCTGTTATGAGTTGGTAAATGCCATCTATTGTCGTCAAGGACTACATGGCAGTTTGTATCGTGCGTCCTTTTTTTGTCATTTGACAATTACCCATACTACCAGGTTTAAAACAATGTCTTGCGTTGATATTCTTGTGCAAGGTTTATTGGACAATTAGCACCGAAGCTTTGCCAGTACTCATGGGTGTCTTTTTTGTCCATCTCGAGATCTAGACGCGCAGCAATGGATATGAGAGTCAAGATGGCGGGTGTACCTTAATGAATCGAGTAATAACATTTACCAAAAAAATTTTCCTAAATTGTACTATTTAGTACCTCGCTTAAAAAAAATTGTACCTCTTTTAGAAGGAAACCACAGCAAAATTTAGATACTCCCGCCATATTGACGTCAATATTGACACCCGCCATATTGACGTCAATATGGCGGGTGGTCTATAACATTTTATTATTTTATTAGTAATGGTTACATTACTAATGAATGACACATAATGACACCAAAAAAATTTACCTAAATTGTACTATTTAGTACCTCGGTTAAAAAAAACTGTACCTCCTTTAGAAGGAAACCACAGCTAAATTTAGGTACAGCAGCCGTACTGAAGTCAATATGGCGCACATAGGAGTATTTCAGGTAAAAAACAGGACAAAATTATTTATTGTATTATTTTACTTTTTTATGAAATAAAAGACAATAAGTCATCTAATGATCATGAAAAATACAAAAAATATATATTATGAAAAATACATAAAATAAAAAACATTTAAAGATCTGCATATAATAGGATATACGTAGTAAACAAATTACTACTGGCATGACATCGATAGTAGTTATTAGGTCTAGTGTAAATTGGAATCATCACTTTCGTGTTCCTTGCTGGTATTATTCTCCTCGTATTCGTCATCGGTGCACTCATTGTTCGGTGTTGATTCCACTAAAATATCTAAAGCTTCCTTGGAAAATGGCTTTCTTTTTCTTTAATTTCGTCATTCATTACAGCTGATAAAAGGATCAGATGTTAACAATAATCTGTTTCAAATGTGTCTGGTGAGTATAGTCTACTAAATAAAATTGCATAAGTTTTTCTTGTAACATTGAAAATTTTCTTCTATTTTTCTACGTATAAATTCTTTAAGAATAGTATACAACTCTATTCTGCTGATTTTCTTCACTCTTTCCGAGGGATCTGTGACGAAAGAAAACAAATAATTATACTTGACCCATTTTCATAATTTTGTCTCGTTTTTTTAATATGCAAGAAAAAATTATGGGGTACATTGGGGGAGATTTTTTTATTATTTCTACTTGCTTAAACTTTACATTTTTTGTTGACGTTAAAAGTTTGAGGCGACAAGACGCGACACATGAACAAAAACACTAATATATATCAAATTTTAGTAAAAGTCGGGTCGTAAAAAGGATATTTTAATAATGACCATAAAAGTTTAAAATAATGAATAAACTACGTGAAATTTGTTTTAGTTTAAAGTACTAACCTTCCATTTCCATGTCCAAGTCGTATTCTTGCTGTTGTTTGCCACCAAAAGACATTTTGATTTAAAAACTGAGTAACACAAATGGGATCGCCGAGAACAATTACACGTTATTAGCATAAAGGCTGTGTTCCGACTGCCGTTGAGGCCCGGTGTCAAGACAAGGAAGGGGAAGGTAGCTGCCTTTCAATAAAAAGGTTATCGTATATAAGCAAGAATGCCTTTCAGGTAGCATTAGACTAACTTTGCGATTTTCTATTATGTCCTGTTTTTTACCTCAAATACCCCTTAGTGTGGCGGGTGTTCTATAGTATTTTATTATTTTATTAGTAATCGTTACATTAATAATAAAATATAATGACACCAAAAAAATTTACCTAAATTGTACTATTTGGTACTTCGGTTAAAAAAAAAACTGTACCTCCTTTAGAAGGAAACCACAGCTAAATTTAGGTACAGCAGCCGTACTGAAGTCAATATAGCGGGTGGTCTATAGTATTTTATTATTTTATTAGTAATCGTTACATTACTAATAAAATATAATGACACCAAAAAAATGTACCTAAATTGTACTATTTAGTACCGCGGTTTAAAAAAACTGTACCTCCTTTAGAAGGAAACCACAGCTAAATTTAGGTACACCAGCCGTATTGACGTCAATATAGCGGATGTTCTATAATATTTTATTATTTAACCATTTCTAATAAAATATACCTAATAACACCAAAAAAAATGTACCTAAAAAGTACCTCAAGTAAAAAATAATACACACTTGATCAGTTCGTACTGAGAAATAAAACAACTGTGTCTTGTGTCTAAGCAAACACGATAATTATCATGAAATATTGATATAAGCAGTTACATACAGTGGCGTAGCTATCGGAAGGCTAGGCGGTGCCATGCACCGGGGCCCTCAAGCTCAGGGGGCCCTCGGAACCTGACCAGCAAAACCTCAAACATTCTAAAATTTCTCCAATCCTAAGAATATAAATATAACAGATAGCAACACGAGTTTAATTGTGGCAACTCAGTTGAAAGAAATTTATAACTTGTAGGGAATTCCCCTGAATTCTTTCTGTTGTTGTGTGCGTTACGATTGCTCCGCCAAGTTATACAAACTGAAAACAACTTCGCCAGAAAAATTTTCGAAATTTGTCAAAATCGAAGGAAAAAACTAAAAATTTGTCAAAGTAGAAATAAAGAAGTTATATGGGTTTAAAGTTGGCCGCGCGAACGTAACGTCCACGATTGCGCGGCCATAGAGATCTCAGCAACTGCTTCGATTAGAGATCTAATTCTTTTTGTCAATGGAAGACTGAATTTGTCAAAAATTTTCGAAAAAAGAATTACAAGCTTTAGATCAATATTTTACGAATTATTCACCTTGGAAGTTATGGCCGCGCAATCGTGCACTTGTTGTTTCTTTATTGTAGATTATTTCTTTAAATTTTAAGGCTTCATACAGTAAAACTGTTACAAGAAGAAAGGTCGTAATTTGTCAAAACTAAGGAAAGCAACAAATACTACCAAAGTTTACTAAAACAGACGAAATCAGTCCAAAACAAAAAGTACGTGGCCGCGCGGTCGAAACGTTACTTCGTAGGTATTTCGGATATACTTAGGATTTCGGTGTGAACTTCCATTTATTCGACATATTAACCTCATTAGAATGACATATCGTTTTACCCTCAGAACAGTTTTAAACGCGTGTAATTTCAAAAATAATGTGATCTTAAACAATGTTCGTACAGGGTAACCATAATTTCGATTTTATTTGGAAATATTTCGAACTAAAAACATTGTATGTTTCAATAATTCATCACATCTTGCAAAATTAACATCATATAAAATGACAAAAAATCAACAAATATAATAAAATTCTCTGAAAACCTTTATTTTAATGGAATATTTATTATTTGGAACAGGATTGAAAAAAAACAGGATAAAACAAAGAAAAGAAAAAGACTAACACCAAGAAATAAATGTTACTAAAACAAAAATCTAATGTAAGGCAAACGTTTTCAAACGACTGTGTTTTTAGAAATACCTTCGTATGTTGAAAACTGGAGAGACGAAGGTGTCTCTACAAGTGAACGATCCTATAAATATGTTTCACTCTGAATATAATTATTGTTATTATTTTTAATTTATTTATAGTCAGTAAAATATGGTATAATGGGTACAACACCTTGACGATATGATTTGTAAAATACTGAAATTATATTTAATTGGCGATTTAAAAGAGTGGCCTTGAGTTTCTTGCAATTTTCTTCTCATAAGATCAATCCTTTGCCTGAACCTAGCAACTAACCTAAATGCAGCTTCAGTAACTTAGTAAACTCACTAACCTATAGGTATATTTTGACGTTCATAAGTGTTACTTTGTGTCATAAAGGAATAAACAATTTTTGACTTCGAAAATGGTAATTTAACAATTTTCTTTACAAAATATAACAATAACAAATACATGTATATTTAACTCCCGTTTTATTTTTGCTAGCGAATATAAAGAAAATACATACATACCTACGCGATATATTTGACAATAATAATTGAAGGAATAACAATGAAATAGCGGTTTTCAAAATCTAATGCTATTCTGATAACTATGTTGAAGCAAAAACAAACTGCAAATAAAAATTGCTTCAAAATACTTTAAAATAAGCGATATAGTTTTCACTGTAACACTGCGCGCTACATTTATTTATGAACACATCATAAGTGACACTATTTTCGGCGCTAGTTCCATTACTAATTGTTCAAATAGTACGCGTATGAATTCGGACCCATCAGAGAGGAAACACGTATTACTACCTTTTTTAGATTTAATAAACATTTTTCAATTACCACATTGGAAGAGGCTATTCTTATTCATGATTAAGAAAATATACCTACGATGCACAAAATGCAATGAATTAGTTGAATTTGCTTATAAATTATAAAAATAGTAGCATTTGATTTAAATCGCATACAAATGACGTTGTTACATGACATAAGTATATCTAAATATTATAGTTAAACAAAATGTTTTCTTTTTATATTGCAAAAAAGATTACCCCTTTATTGTTTTTTTTTTTAAAGATTACCTCTCTAGCTAAGCTAGAATGGGTTCACGTCAGTTGTGCAATGGGTGGGATGCGAACCAGCGACCTCTCGATCGCAAGTTCAATGCCTTATCCATTGGGCTACCGCCGTTTATATATTGTTAGGTGCTATTGAATCTATTCCTCCAATCCTTGGAACAATAGCTCACTACATGTGTTAGTTTTCAAGAAAAGCCGGGCTATTTTGCTACGATGACAACAAAAGTAAATTATCTAAATGTTAAAAAGTCTCTGTTTGCATCGATTTTCTCCAAAGATATTGTATAATAGTTCTCACATATGCTTTATAGAGGTGTAACTAAATTATTATTTGTATTATTTAATTTTGATTGGTTGATTTTTGTAAGTACCTACAGATTTTAAATTTTATAAAATCGGTTCTGTACCTAGATGTTTTTAAAGAATTTTATTTTATTTGTTGATTTTTTGTAATATTTATCTTATTTCATTTATTTTAATTTTATTTTAACATTTTAGGAAAACTTATAGCTAAAATACATTATTAACATAATACTAATAAGGTGTCGAGCGTCAAGGCCAATTAAAAGTTTTCACTGATAAAATTATGTTTGTTAGTTTTGCAAGCTATGATGAATAAACATATCAAATTATTGAAACGTATTTTTTTTATTTAGTAATAATACATTTTGCAGATTGAGCTACACGTTGTCTAATATAATTGTTGGTCTCCAGTTAGAAATATTTCCAAATAAAATTGAAATTATGGTTACCCTGCAAGAACATTGTTTGAGATCACATTATTTTTGAAATTACACGCGTTGAAAACTGTTCTTAGGGTAAAACGATATGTCATTCTAATGAGGTTAACATGTCGAATAAATGGATGTGCACACCGAAATCCTAGCAGTTATCGATAATGAGATATTAACCTACGAAGTAACGTTTCGACCGCGCGGCCACGTACTTTTTGTTTTGGACTGATTTCGTCTGTTTTTCTAAACTTTGGTAGTATTTATTGCTTTCATTAGTTTTGACAAATTAAGACCTTTCTTCTTGTAACAGTTTTACCGTAAGAAATCTTAAAATGTAAAGAAATAATCAACAATAAAGAAACAAGAAGTGCACGATTGCGCGGCCATAACTTCCAAGGTGAATAATTCGTAAAATATTGATCGAAAGCTTGTAATTCTTTACTCGACAATTTTTGACAAATTCAGTCTTCAATTGACAAAAAGAATTAGATCTCTAACCCAAGCAGTTGCTGAGATCTACATGGCCGCGCAATCGTGGACGTTACGTTCGCGCGGCCAACTTTAAACCCTTATAACTTTTTTATTTCTACTTTGACAAATTTTTAGTGTTCCCTTCGATTTTGACAAATCTCAACAATTTTTCTGGCGAAGTTTTTTTCTGTTTGTATAACTTGGCGGAGCAATCGTAACGCACACTAAAGAACTGCTGTTCTGGAAGAGGTCTGTCCGTATGTAATAAGTAGCTTTGCTTTGCTGTACCCTGTAGTGCAAGATAAAGAGCTGATGATAAAGTAGCTTTACACCTTTAAAATATTTATATATATTCATCAGTTTAAATAGGGCCCCAATAGTTATTTTGCACCAGGGCCTTTGGTTACCTAGCTAAGCCACTGGTTACATATACATCTATATTTTACGGATATTTTTTATTACGAATTATATGAACACGAATAGAAGCCCCGAGCCGAGACCAACAGACTGCAATGCAGTCTCACATTCGAATCCTGGGCGCGCACCAATGACTTTTCGAATGTTCAAAATGTATGTGCTAATTTGTTAAATAATGATCGCTCGCTTCCGTGCCTCGGAGAGCACGTTAAGCCGTTGGTCCCGGCTGTCATGAACATCTTTGACAGGCTTTACGGAGAAGTCAGTACCCTCAAATATCCTGACATTAGTCTAATCAAGCGAATGACGTTTCACCTTCTGGCCAGTAGCGATAGCCTAGTCGGGAGACTGATAGACTGCCACGCAGTAGGTCTCGGGTTCGAACTCACGGCACGCACCTATGACTTTTCGAAGTTATGTGCGTACCTATTAAATTGTTAATTATCGCTTGCTTTAAACGGTGAAGGAAAACATCGTAAGGAAACCTGCATAGAGTTCTACATAATGTTCTCGAAAATGAGCTTTATGCAAATCTGATCTTAACCGTGTAAATATACTTATATTAGTTTTGTCAAAAGTCTTGTGTGTAAAATATGTTATTCTTCTTGTTTGCTTTTAAATACAAAAAGTAGGATTAATGTAATCAGTAATAACTAGTGATAATATAATAGGTAGTGCGATTGAGCATGAAAATATTTGCGTATATAATAATAAATAATAATACCAGCACTGCTGGGCACGGGTCTCTTCTCAGTGAAGGGTTAGGCCATAGGCCACCACGCTGGCCAAGTGCGGGTTAGCGGACTTCACATGTTTTCGAGACATTATTGATTCAGAAGTGTTATTACAGTATTGACGAATTTTATAAGGATAAAAATAAATTATAATTGGTAATGATTAATTTTATAATGTATTGCAATAATTTAATATATCAATAATAGTATTTTGACTTCCAATAATTCAGATGATTTGACATTATGTATTTTCGTTATAGTATTATTATTTTAATGAATGAAAATTGATTTATATATTTGGTAAAGTGTAATTCTAATGTATTTATGTGTGTATTCAAATATTTCGACACAAATGTATATTTGTTTATGAAATAAATAACTGAAACTGAAACTGAAAATGCGGTGTGTGTACCGCAGTTGAGTGGAACATAAATGTTGTTCTAAATTGCTGTTCTAGTGATAATATAGCGCTAGTTTTTTCAAAACTAGCATTTTGCTGAGTTGCGACCAATTTGCAGTAAAATTTGCTTTTTATTTTTTTTGTAATTAACTATGTCTGATGTATGTAGTGCATAATCTGCTGCAAATAAATGTATTTTTTTTCTTTCTTTTCTTTATATTGTTCAGTAGTAACATATAGTGTGTGGAAGGTTCTCTGTTTTTTTATCCATAATCTAAAGTGCCATATATTTTTTTGTCCTAATTATCATTTGTCCGAATAATAACTTGCCCGAACTTAATGTCACATAATATCTAATGCCATAAAATAGAAATCTCTAAATACAATATGCCCTAAAACTTTTTATCATAAATGTTACAATCAATAATATACAAAAGACGTAAATTATTATACGTAAGTTATTATTTTACTAAATCCAATTGATACAATACATAAATGTAAAGATGCAGACGCAAGCTTTTGTCATGGCTTCGGCGCTGCGGGTTTTCGGCGGTCCCACGCGTGCTAATCATCGCAGACGGCTTTCGCTCACCACCGCAACTTCGGCTTACTGCCTCAGCCGCGACGGCTCGCTCGCAGCCTCCTGGTCCTAAGCCCGCGGGCCGTCTTGCTCCTACGCGATTTTAAATTACACTCTAGGGTTAGAGCAGACAAGACTGCGTGGAGTCAGGTTTACAGCGATTCGTTTCTGTCACTAAAAACCTAACCTAACTATTAGCAAATGTTTTAAGACTAACAATTTTATTATAAACGAACATTTAGATTTAATACACATTATATATTATGATACAATACTTATGACATATGACTTTATTTCATACAAAATTAGGAGATTCAATTACTATAGTAGATACTCGATATTGTGTCACAATAGTTTTAGAAGTAAAGATTTCGAGTTTTTGAAGATAAGATAAGATAAGCTTTATTTGCATAAACATGTGTGTGTACATACAAAGAAAATGCATACATACACGATGACAAAATAAATTAAGTGCAGACATGTTTGTCACAGTATGACGTGCAAAATAATTATAAAAAAAAGATCAGAATCAGAAATCATTTATTTGTAGAAACATAGGTTAATACAAAGATGTTACAAATTATCTGTCTTCTATGTTCTGTCATTGAGACATACAAATTTAAATGGGTTAGTATCACAAAAGAGAATATAAAAATAAAAATATCGTCAATGTCAAGAAACAAATTCAAAATTACATGACAAATACATAGCAAATTAAATTATTACACTAAAACCAAATATATATATTACCATTTACAGAGTTAAAATATGATATTCTTATTATATTATACATTATTATCATGTTATTAAAATTGTGTCATTTAAATATTCATTCAGCGAATAGTAGCTTTTATTTACCAGAAAATTAAAAATATACTTTTTAAACTTAGTTAAAGACAAGGTTTTTATTTCATTAGGTATTTTGTTGTATACCTTTGGAGCTATACCAAAAACACTCTTTTGCATTAGAGCCGTCTTGCACTGTACATTACACAACTGTTCTTTATATTGAGCACGTATTGGACCTATTTTCACATCTGATACTTTTTTAAAGAGTATTAAATTCGTTTTTACAAAAACAGCTGTTTCCATTATGTACAGCGCTGGTAAAGTTAACAATTTGAGGCTTTTGAAGTAAGGTAAGCAGCTGTCTGTAACTTTTAAACCAAACATTGACCTGATACACCTTTTTTGCATTCTGAATACTAGTTCTCTGTCTGTTGACTGACCCCAAAATATTATGCCATACCTTAGTAAAGACGCCACTAGACTGTGGTATGCAGTTATGAGAGATTTCTGGTTTACTTTTCTGGAAAGTTGTGAAAGGGCATACGCTATTTTACTTAGTTTTTTACATAATTCTGCTATATGGGGCTTCCAGGTGAGTTGATCGTCAATGGTTATACCAAGAAATTTCGCTACTTTTGTCTCTTCTATTTCATATCCATTGAATGTAATATCAAATTTTGGTATTTTACTTCTTTGGTGAAAATGCATTACATTTGTCTTTTTTAGGTTAATTTGCAAATTATTCCTATCGAGCCAGCTAATAATGTCGAATAGGCAATTATTTATGTCATTTTTGTAACTATTAAGATTACTAGAATCTGAATTTTTTATTATTGCTGTACTATCGTCTGCAAATAGAACCATGTTATGACAGACAGATTTTGGAAGATCATTTATATATATAAAAAGAGTAGCGGGCGCAGGACACTACCTTGTGGCACACCATATTTTAGTTCCCTTGGTTCAGATGTATAAATTATTTCTTGTTTGGTTTTTAGACATAATCTAGACATTTCTGTACATTGCGTCCGGTTGCTCAAGTACGATTCTAGAAGTTGTAGAATGTTACCTCTTATGCCATATCCCTGAAGTTTATTTAATAAAATTTTATGGTCTACGAAATCGAACGCTTTGGTCATGTCAGTGTAAAGAGCACAAACAGGTATTTTTCTATCGATAGAATCCATAACACTAGACATGAATTCAAAAATAGCCATATTTATTGTAATTTTTTGGCGGAATCCTTTCTGTTCAGTACAAAATAGTTTATATTTGTTAAAATATGCATATATAGATCTATAAATTAGTTTCTCGAAAACCTTAGAGAATATAGGAATTTTAGCTGTAGGTATGTAGTTTTTTAATTCAAATTTATCTTCCTTTTTATGAAGAGGTTTGATAATTGTATGTTTTAATCTCTCAGGGTATATTCCATCTGTTATGCTTAAATTAAAAATATGCACCAATATAGGAGCTATTACTTTAATGACGAATTTTATTACTTTTGTAGAGATGCCATCATAACCGACGGTATTAGTGTTTTTCAGACTGTTTGTTACCCGTATTACGTCGTCTTCTTGGACTGGTAGCATTAATAAAGATTGCGATGTCAAATTTTTAAATTCATTACAAGAATGAATGTCACGTTTGACATTACCTTCGATTTCGTCAACAAAGAAATTATTAAATTCGTTAGCGATATCAAGAGGCTGAGTAATCAACAAGTCATTTCTTTTTATTGATGTAATTGGGTTCTTTGGTAAAGAGATATTGGATTTATTAATTATATGCCAAGTCGCTTTTGCTTTATTTTGAGACGTATTTATAAAGTGATTATTTTGAGCTTTTTGTGTTAATTTAATTATTTTTCTATATAAAAATGTGTAATTCTTAAATGCAAGTTTGTTACTTAAGCTCGGTTTCAGTATAAAGGCCCAAAGTAATTGTCTCTGTTTCTGACTACAAATCTTTATTCCTCTAGATATTCATTTAGTTTTATTATTTGTTTTTATAGTTACAAGTTTTTCTGGAAAGCACAAAGTATATAGCAAAGAAAAATCATCCATGAAACTATTATAGGCTTTGTTGGTGTCGTCTGAATTATAGACCTGTTCGAAGGATAAACATTGTAAGTGGTTATAAAATTTAACTAGGTTTTCATTAGAGATATCCTGTTTCTATATTTTCCAGTATTTTAATTTACACACTTTATTAATAGGGACTTTTAATATTTGAGATGTGTGGTCAGAAAGCAAGAGATCAATAATATCTGCATTGCATTCTTTCTGATAATTGTGAGCAAAATTATCAATACATGTTTGTGATTGCAATCTAGTAGGTCTATGTAAAGCTAGGTTTAAGTTAAAACCTAATAAGAAATATTCTAAATCTAGTGTGTGTTTGTTTCTTTTCAATACGTCTATGTTAAAATCTCCACATACAATTATTTTCTTTTTTGAGCATCGATAAATTTTTGATAAAATATTTTCTAAATGTTCATAAAATATTGTATAATTATATAGCGGAATTCTATAAATACAAATTATCATAATACCATGTGAAACCAGTTCAACACCACAGCATTCAAGTATACCCGAGACAGACTGCTTTGCTATGTCTGGTAGTTCTTTATACTGTAAACCAGCCCTCACAAATATACACGTACCACCACGTTTCATGTTATTTCTAGAAAAGAATGCAGCCGGGCAATAATTTGGTATGTGAAGTAGATGTTCGTAGCCCATTTGGACAAAATGTTCAGTTATACAGATCACATCAACATTTGTGCCTGCGATGCTTAATTCCTCCAGCTTGACTAGAAACATGTCTAATTTATTAAATAACCCTGCTATATTTTGGTGTAGAATGTTAAGTGTATTATAGAAAAAACTGGGTATTAGAAGAGGCTGAGAATGTCGAAGCGACAGTCTGATCAGCGTTTCTTTCATTAATATCATTGATAGATGTATGTATTATTATTTTCAGTGCAGTGAGTTATCACACTACCATTGCGATAGTTCAATTCTAAGTTCCAGTAAATCTAAAACAACGCGCTTTAAACCATAGTGATTAAGAGATCCATTATATCGACTAAACATAGCATAACCGACGTATACATGTAACAATATATTATTTTCTTGTCTAAATTATTTAAATTTAATTAATTTATATTTAAATTATAAGATTAATCAGCATTATTATATAGGTCTAAATAAATTTAATTATGTCAATACAAATTCTTTTTCATGAAGGAACTCAGTCACGCTATAATATGCTCTGGCGGTCAAAAAAGTACGAAGCCTATTTTTAAACATAGATTGAGACAGTTCCTTCCAACTTTTTTGTACTTTGTTATAAATAATTGGTGCCATGCAGTACACACTTTTGCGCATCAGGGTCGTCTTAGCGGATTGGAGACAAAGTTGACTATTGTCGCGTCTATTGCGTGGAAATTCGTCGGCTCGACGCTTATAGTAATGCGGGTTGGACTTAACAAACACAGCTACTTCTAATATGTACAAGCATGGTAAAGTTAACATTTTGTAATTTTTGAAATAGGGCACGCAGCTTTCGGTCTGCTCAAATCTAAACATCGCCCGTAAACATCTTTTTTGAGATTTGAATGCTGATTCTTTTTCCGTCGAGTTACCCCAAAATATTAGCCCATAGCGTAGATGAGTTTCTACCAAACCGTAGTACGCTGTAAGTAGAGCATCCGTATATAATTCGAATGAAAGTGTGTGTAAAGCGTATGCAGATGTACTAAGTTTTTTACATAACATTTCAATATGTGTTTTCCAGTTAGGGTTTTTATCAATCTGGAGGCCAAGAAATTTTGTTGAGTTAACTTCTTCTATGTTTTCATTGCGGTATTGTATGTTGAGGTTCATTCTAGGTAACCGTTGCGTAAAATGTATAGCCTTCGTTTTATTTAGGTTTATTTTTAAATTATTTTCCTGCATCCATTGGATAGCTGATTTTAAAGCATTATTAATATCAATCTCATACGTCTCTACACTTTTACAAGGTACTGACAAAGTACTGTCGTCCGCAAATAGTGTCACTGGTCCTTCAATGCATTTAGGCAAGTCATTAATGTATAATATAAAGAGAAATGGTCCTAAAACGCTTCCCTGCGGTACCCCATATTCTACTTCACGACCTGATGATCGATAAATCTCTTCTTTCTTCTTTACGTTATTTATATGTCTAATTTCAGTAATTTGATACCTATGTCTTAAACATGATTCAATTAAATTAAGGACATTGCCTCTTATGCCATAAGCTTCCAACTTTTTTAATAATGTAGTATAGTGTACGTGGTGAAATGCCTGGGTCATGTCACAGAATATGTCACAGACTGGATTTCGTTTATCAATATTGTAAATAAAATTGTATAAAAAGTCATATATAACCATATTAGTTGTCCTATGTTGTCGAAAGCCTTTCTGTTCATCACATAAAATATTACTTTTTTTTACGAATTCAGACAGTTCTTTATATATATACTTCTCAAATATTATAGACATGACTGGAATAAGTGCAATAGGCCGGTAATTTTCCATTAGATATCTATTCTCTTTTTTAAAGAGTGGCTTTATAATAGAAGTTTTTAATGCAGACGGATAAACACCCGCGCGCTTAAACTTAAATTTATGATATGACTTAGATGACCACATACTTCCGCTGATACATGTTTTATTACTTTACTGGAGATATCATCATAACCTACGCTGCCTGTATTGTTTAAAGAATTGATAATTTTATATATGACTAGTGGTACGCTTGGTGCCATGAACATAGATTTGTTGTTCCAATCTGATTTAATACATTTGCGATTACTGGCAACGTGCATTTGTGGTTGGATTTTAGTAACGAAATAGTCATTAAACATTTCTGAAATTTTCTGGGGACATGTTACTAAGCGGTTTTCCAATTTAATTTGACGTATGCTATATTTAGGTAAATTATGCTTAGCACGATTAATTATTTGCCAGCTACTTTTAGATTTGTTTTTGGATGTTTTAATAAAATAGTTGTTTTGAGCCTTTTGTGTTAAGTGTATTACCTTTTTAAACAGTTTGCAGTACCTCTTAAAACAAGTCTTATTTTGACTAGTAGGGTTTAATCTAAGCTGCCATAAAAGTTTTCTTTTTTTACGACTACACAATTTTATTCCTTTCGACAACCACTTTGGTTTTTTTATTATATCTATTTTAATAAGTTTTTTCGGAAAACACAGATTGTATATCAATTGGAATACGTCAATAAATTTGTCATAAGCTATATTATGATCATTTGTTTCATAAATTTCCGAAAAAGAAAGACTGCTGATATAATTTTTAAATTTAGCTAAATTGTCAGTATTATAGTCTCTTCTTGTCGTGTACCAGTAATTTATGGCATAAAATGTTTGTACGGGACAGTGAAGCAGCTGTGCTGTATGGTCGGACAAGGCAAGTTCTATAACATCAGTCTTACAAGTTTTACTGAAATTATGAGCAAAATTATCTATACATGTCAATTTAGCCATACGAGTGGGTTGTTTTAATGTTAACTTTAAGTTATAACTATTCAATAGACATTCAAATGCATTAGTGTGACCATTTTGTTTAAGCACATCTATGTTAAAATCACCGCATAATATAATGTTCTTGTAATGCAAACGTGATATTCCTCGCAAAATTATTTCTAATTAATCCATGCAATAGTCAAAATTGTTTACATTTGGAACTCTGTAGATGCAGACTACAATTATCTTATACTTAATAAGCTCTATGGCGCAACATTCAAATACACCTGGAGTTGATACATTTGATATTTAAGATATATCCTTAGATTGTATACCATTTTTAACTAGGATACATGCTCCTCCTCTCCTTTGCTGCTTTCTACAGTAAAAAGAAACCAAATGGTAGTTCGGTATATATAATTGGTTTTGGTAACCTTCCATGATAAAATGCTCAGTGATACACAATACTTCTACATTAATTTTTCAGATAACTCATTCAAACATACAGTGAGATTATTTGATTTATTTATCAACCCGGCAATATTTTGATGCATTATTTTAATATATTTATTCGATTGCAATTTATCTTGACCTTCAGTATGTAAATGAGTAATATTCGAATTAATTAGTTTACAATCAACACTATCAACGAACAAATTTTGTACAGTCATTATTTACATTTGAATTAGTCAGGGGTATCAAATTTTGATAGTCTATGTCAATTTTTATATTTTCCATAATTTTTTTATAAATATGTATAAGTGCCCTTTTATTAATTGATCATGTGATACTAGAGAACATGTCAAAACTTAAATAAGAATTTGTGTCAAAATAGTATGCGTAAGATGCACTATTTATTTCCTTAAATAATAGGTTATTAAATATCTCGACCTTATAATTATATATAGGAGGATTCCGCAAATATAAGTAGGACTACACACTATTTACATTTGTATAAGTTATATGCTCAAGCGATTTCCTAATGGTCTCTACCATATGTAAGCAGTTTGAAGAAGTTTTAAGATCCTTATCTCCCAACATAACTATACAATAATCATTTATGCCGAAATTTAACAATTTATTATTAATATTATTCAAAAGACGATCTGTACTACAGTTTGGAAAATTGTAAAGACAATAAGTGAAATTGTGCCCAAACGTGTTTTCTATGACCTGGTGTGGATTATTTGATACAATGTTGCTCAGGATACAGAGTTTGTTCTTCTCACGTTCAGTTGAGTTAACTACAACCGGGGGATTTCCATCAATGGGATATTTTGATTTTGAGTTATCAGTATTTATATTTGCCTGCACTGCTTGCGGTGATTCACTATGGTCATGGTTAGGTACACGCTCTGTAGTCTGCATTTCTTTTGTGGTAATGGTCCTGGCTCGGTTTGTTATTGGTGTTTTATTCGGCGCTTTTATTTTATGTTTAATTGGGCTGTTCGAATTTTTTTTATAGATTTCCTTTTTCTTAATTAGCTCCGTATTTATTTGACGTAATTTACTGTTCTCCAAGAACAGTGATTCAATTTCTTTGTGCGCACTAGACGGTTCTCTATTTCTTCTTTGTATGATATGTTCTCGTCTTCAGACATGTCTGGCATGCTGTTCGTGGTATAATCCAGAGTACGGGAAGTTATACTGTCGTCACTATTATGCTCCGATCGTGTGCGTGTGCGTCGAAACGTGATATTTTCCATGAAATTCATAATTTTATAGTTTCTTTGTTTTATTTAATTAATTATTGAACATTATGGTTACTGAAGATTATAGCAAACGTGTTATGGATAATGATTTTCGGACAAATAATTTTAGGAGACGAAAAGGACTACCTGTGTGGAAACCGGAATGTCTGAGATTTTCAATAATGTTCTCGAAGATATATGAAGTCTGCCAATCTGCACTGGGCCAGTGTGTTGGAAAACACAAACCTTTTCACACTGAGAAGAGGCCCGTGCCCAGTGGGACATTTTATTTACAGGGCTGATATTAATATTATAATATATTTATTAGAAACGAATATAGTCTCAAAGCTCAGTCTCATAGCTGTATGATATTTAAATGGTTTGTTTGTTTACCAAATAGTCAAGTAAGAAACATTTTCTATATTATGTACTCTGTGAAATCGATGATTACTTAGGGTTTCCAGATCAAATAAAACATAATTTAAAACGTCTTGTTTTTAATATAAGTAACATTTACAAAATATATTACTGATATGTATTATTTACAAAAATATACAAATTATTGTACTTGTACAGTTTAAAATCTACATGAATACATACAAATTATTGTAGTCTTACAAATAATTAATAAAATATATATATAAAATTATCTGGAACTAATTCTAAAAGGCATCCATCCAAAACGTATTACATAACGCATTTTAAAATTTAAATATCTGTCTTAGTTTATTGTTATGGAAATGCGTAAATATATTTAACTAGCTTTTGCGCGCGGCTTCGCCCGCCAATCCGCACGCAATACATCAATAAAAAGTAGCCTATGTCCTTCCCAAGGTTTTAAACTATATCTATGCCAAATTTCATCTAAATCAGTTGAGTGGTTTAGCCGTGAAAAGGTAACAGACAGACAGAGTTACTTTCGAATTTATAATGTTGTGTTGTTGTGTGATTAATGTGAGTTTGTTTGTTTGTTACGCTTTCACACAAAACTACTCGACTGAGCATCAAGAAATTTAGCATACACTTTGTCAGGGGTACAAAGGATAGAGTATCTTTTACTCAGAAAAAGTACTGTTCCCAAGCGAGGAAAGCTTCGTCCAAAGGCTAGTGTGTAATATTTCGTATTTACATTAAATTATTGCCTGCAAAAATATTTAGGATTTATAAAAATCAAAACGAATGGAAATTGTTACTTTTATAACCGGCAACACTAGCTTAACTAAGTATTTACGTAAAATATACAATCGCCAATAAGTGAGTGATCTATTTGTGTACTACTTTATACACCGTTGTGGGAACCTAAAAGAATTAAAAATGAACCTGATTGCCACTTTATAGTATACTAGCTTTTGCCCGGGCCTTCGCTCGCGTTAATTTAGAATTTGACAATCAATTCGGGTCGTACTCTGCTTCTGCTTATATATAATTCAATCATGATTCGAAAGATACGTGGCGCCATCTATTATCATAAGAACGTTATTATTATTTTTCTACGGAACAGTAATTGTTTTCGGGATGAAAGGTAGCCATAAGAACGTTATTATTATTTTTCTACGGAACAGTAATTGTTTTCGGGATGAAAGGTAGCCTATGTCCGTTTCTGTACACCTGACAACGTATATGCAACATTTCAGAATGATCGGTTCAGTGGATCCCTGACATTTGGCATACGAAATTTCATGATGATCGGTCGAGTAGTTAATGCGTGAAAGCGTAACATACAAACTCATATACGCATTTATAATATTATTTAGAATTGTGATGTCACCGTCAAATAAGATCTTGTCTTGTCTGTGAGTTACATAAAAACGTTATATAAAATATTTGTACGAAAACATGCGTCTAGAAACAGCTTCTAAAGTATACAAACATACGTGATCATTAAATTAAATCAATAATATACAAATAATCCATGTGAATTTCATAAAATTGACAAAATACTTTGCTTAAGAAAGTACCATAAACGAAAGTAAACTATCTAAACTTGCCTAATAAACACTAAATATATTTTAGTAATATTTTTTACAACTGGCAAGACCTATTAAAATAAATGATCAGTCGAAAATTCTTTGTATCCTGTACAATACTAGTCTATAGTTTAAATAATAATTAATAATATATACAAACCTGTGTAAATCTTATAAAATATAAAATTTACTTTATTATAAATACATATAAAATATAACATCACGCTTTTATATACCGTTAGGGTAGAGCAGGCAGGTATAATTGCCCCACATTTCGCTAACTACGTTTAGGCCTATCCCGGTATGGGACAAGGCTACCTCTATATGGCTATATTAAGTACTAATACTACTGTAATAAAACAAGTTCGAGTCGGACTCGCGCACGAAGGGTTCCGTACCATTATCTATAAAAACGGCAAAAATATCACGTTTGTTGTATGGGAAATTAAATATTGGTTTAATTTTAATTTAATTATTTATTTTTAAAGTGAATATATAACTTAATATTCTGTGAATATTTCAAGCGTCTACCTGTTGCCGTTATCAATATCGAGCAAAAATATCACGTTTGTTGTATGGGAGCCCCCTTAAATATTTATTTTATTCTGTTTTTTAGTATTTTTTGTTATAGCGGCAACAGAAATACATCATCTGTGAAAATTTCAACTGTCTAACTATCACGGTTCATGAGATACAGCCTGGTGACAGAAAACAAAACTAGTCGACAAGCCTGTCTGTAATACTCAATACTCTAACTCTAATAACTAATAACTAACACATCCCTAACTACCCTTTTACATTATTCAAGCGTGAATATATATATATCGTATATACGTCAACATATCATATTTTAACTTAAAATAATAACTTCAACTGGCCTTATTTTTCGAGAATTGTTCGCCTAATATTTTCATCACCTGCGCATGAGTTCGTGTACCATCTTTGAGTGATGCGTAGTTCTCTTTGACGTATAAAGCGAAGTCGTTCGTTGTACCTTTTCTGGCAGGCGTGGAGACGATGACGCCATCCTTGTTCTTCTTGTTTAGGATCAGTTCGAATGTGCCGCGGCAGTAGCCGCAGCATTTTTTTGTTACGTCTATTGATTTTGAATGGCGTTGGACACTGGAAAAAGAATGGAATGATATGTGAACAAGTCCTTTTTAGTTACACTCTTCGATCAAATATACCATAGATGCACGATCGTCGCTTGAAAAACGGCCCCAACAAAACTGTGCATAAATCAGTCGTATGCATAATTTCGCTCGTAAATGCATGTATTACGCATCTGTCCCACTCACTCTTGCGTGCGCTGCCCGTAAGCGAGAGCGAATCGACACCACTACTACGGTGGAGACCGTACCATATACTTAGTACGCTTGCGTATCGCGAGTAACACACTTAGGACGCTTTACATTGACGCCTTTTAACTAAACTATTACAAAATGTTTCTCAGTGGGCGTTCAATGGTTATTCCGGTTTATTTCCTGGATTGCATAATAAATGCAGACACTTATACGTAAGTAGTACTGGTCAGTGCCACATATTGACGAGGTTTTTGTATGAGAATGTGCATCTATGGTATATTTGATCGATGGTTACACTGTTTTAAGTTTTACGTATTGGTTAGTAGTGGTTGGATAGATGGTCACCTAATCGCTGACACTGCGCCGTGTGTTGTGGGGTCGAACGGCACACAGGGCAAAAATTTGTGTCATCCGAATTTTTTTTTTTTACTAATTCTGAGTTCCGTTCAAGGCTGGGTGTTGCTTGTGTCCTTTAATTTAATATTTGTAAAGTATCGATACAGGATTTATTCCACGTGAGTAATAAAATAAAATATAAGTGACCTTAGTTTTTAGTGTTTTCGTATAGTCTGTAAAACTGCTTGATTTAATTATATTTTCTTTAAAAATAGTTTTTATTTTCCGTTAGGGATAAAGCAAAATTTTAAGAGCAGAAAATATTGCCAGACACAACAATTGGATTACACAAATAATTATTTGTTTCATGTGGGATTCAAACTCATAAGTTTGATCCCTTCGGCCGTCTATAGAACCTGGGTTTCGGAACTGGTTCCGTACGAGGTTTTTAATTTACTTGTATGGAACTGGTTCCCATCGAGGCTTTTAATTTACTTGTGTGGAACGGCTTTACGTGCTTTCCGAGGCACAAGGGTTTCTAATACCGCCAACTTCCTAACTCCGGGCTGGTATTGAGATTTCTTAACAGTAAAACCCAATAACATTTTGTTGGCCCGACCCGGGATTCGAACCCGAGACCTCACGCACAGTAGTCGCATTCACTACCGCTGGGCCACGGAGGTATAATAGTTAATAAGCTAATATATTACATAGAACTTTAAATATAGCCGGCGGAAAGTGAGTGTTATAACACCCACTACTCATTCATCTTCGGCGATTCCTCACTCCTATGTAGGTCTGTGTATATACATTCATACATACATACATAGATTCACGCCTGTTGCCCAGAGGGGTAGGCAGATACTACGGATTTCCATTTGCTACGATCCTGACTCACTTCTCTGGCTTCATTCACTTTCATCACATTCCTCATACACGCCCGTCGGTTCAAGGAGCTCTTAACCTGGCCTTTGTCCAGAACGTCTCCGATCTGATCGAGAAACGTTCGCCTAGGTTTTCCTTTTGCGACTGTTCCATTCACACTAGCCTTATAAACTTTCTTAGTCAGTCTTTCCTCGTCCATTCTTTCTACATGTCCAAACCAGCTTAACATACCCTTCTCTATTCTTGTAACTATATCCACTTTCATGCCGTATCTCTCTCTAATCACACTATTTCTTATACTATCTTTCAGAGATATACATTCATACACCAATATATGTATTATAGTGCAAAAATTAATTTATCTCACCTATAACCACACTTGGTGCATTTATAAGAGTACTTGAAATGTATCTCCATGTCGTGACATCGTGATATCTCACCCAGTTCTGGATACACACGTAACGCACGCATCGCCCTGTAAAATGTTTGTAATTAAAATCAATTCAGTAATCAAGCAAGTAGCAATATTCTTAAATAAGGTGTATGGTAAAGGTAATTTTATTTTAATATATTTTTAATTAATTATTGTAATTTATTGTTATTTATAATCTATGACATATATAAATATGTATATGTGACGAGCAGTGACGAGAGTTTAGTTATAATTTAATTTCTTTAAAAGTAAGCGTTTTGGGTGTTACATCTGTTAGCTTGTAAGATCGAATGAATAATATGAATAATAAATTACTAATATTATAAATGATGATATATTATATATTCCGGCCAGATGGACCGATGACCTGAAAAAGGTGGCTGGAGATGACTGGATGGCGAAAACGGGAGATCGGGCCTCGTGGCGCACCCTGGGAGAGGCTTATGTCCAGCAGTGGACTGCAATAGGCTGAAACTATGATGATGATGATTATAAATGCGAAAATGAGTTTGTTTGTTTGTTACGCTTTCACGCCTTAACTACTCAACCGATCAACATGAAATTTTGCATACACGTTGTCAGGGGTACAGAATAGGACATAGGGTACCTTTTATACAGAAAAAAGAACTCATGCAAATCGAACCTAACCTACATTTACGCGAGCGAAGCCGCGGGTGAAAACTAGTAATAAATAAAGGAAAAAGAAGTAAAAAGTGGTTTATTACTGCAAAAAGATACGGAGTTAGATCAGTATAAGAGTAAAACTTAGATACTTAAAATAGTGCTTGTGCCACAGAATACATAATTATTAATACTAAAATATACATCAGTACCAATATGTACCCTGTTACTGCATATATTTTGCTGAGAGTTTAATTTTATAACTTAAGATTCCTTTGGTTTCTTAACCACGCAAGCATGTATGGAGGAAACCTTTTATGCCATGGGTATAACGAAAATTAGAAATTTCATTAATAATAATAATATTCTACCACATACACACAAGACCATCTAGCCCAAACTAAGCAGAGCTTGTAATATGGGTACTAGACAATTGATAAACATACATAAGTATATACTTTTTTTTTGTAAATACATACATATTATACATAGAAACACCTAGACCAAGACAAACATCCATGTTCATGCACACAAATGTTTGACTTGTGCGGGAATCGAACCCGCCACCTCAGTCGTGGCAGTCGGTTACACTAACCACTACGCCATCGAGGCCTCAATTAAAGTACTATTCCTGAAAAGAGTCAAGCCGTGACAGTGTAGTTCCCTGATTGAGCCGGCCTGTTTATTAGGCATTCGCTTTAGTCATCATCATCTCAGCCTCAAGACGTCCTCTGCTGGACATTGGCCTCCCCAAGGGATTTCGACACAGACCGGTTTTGGACCACCCTCATCCAACCACTTCCACGTCCACCTTGTAGGGGTCTACCCCTGCTGCGTGTTCCAATCCAATGTGTGGCCACCACTTCAGAATCTTTCTGCCCTAGCGACCATCGGTTCTGCGTGCTATGTGCCACTGCTCCTTCAGCTTAGCTATTCGTTTTAGTACTGAAAAATAAATTAAGAATGAACTAACCATTTGTTCCATAGAGGTCCATGTCCCGCTCTAAGCTCAGCGTCTATCAGCCAGGTGGCGGCGTGACACAGTTCGTGTATAAGTGTGTCTCTGAGACGCTGCGGAGCATCCACCACTTTGATCGACAGCTTCACGCTTGAGGTCCGTATACGATCACCTCTAGAGTTTTTTATTAGGCGGTTTGTTGTTGTGCTGGAAAGAAAAAAAGATTGTTTTGACCAGATGTACCTACGTTTATGATTATTGCACCGCTCCCATGTCTCATAGCATGATGTTATATAGCCTATAAGCTTCCTCAGAAATTGGGGTATCAAATGTACAAAAAAAATTTCAAACCCGACTGGTAGTGTCATATATTAGAGCGTTCCAACATAGGCTTTATTATATTAGTACTAGATTTTGCCTGGGGCTTTGTTCGCTCGGGAACAAAGCAGGAACTTTTCAGAAACCCTCACAACATGTAGGTATACAAAATTTTATGATGATTGGTCGAGTAGTTAAGGCTGGCCGCATACATACGTTTTCCGAATTCGATTTCCGAATTCGTTTTCCATATTCCGAGCTCCGAATGCATGGAATCAATATAAAATACACTAACTGCCGCACACGTCCGCTTTCTCTCCGAACGGAAAAGATTCCGTATGTACGTTTCGAATGCAAACCCGTGCGTTCAGAGAAACCATTCGGAAAAAACCTAATGACGTCATGCGGAATGCAGCCCTTGCATACATTTTGTTTGTGTCGGCGCATACATTCGGAAATTCTCATTCGGAACCGCGTCCGCGCCGCGCGCATCGTACGATACGATACGAAACGATAGTTATAATGTGTAAGGTAGAAACATTAATATTGTCTATTGAAAAATACCCTTGCTTGTGGAATATATGTACATGACAAGGACTACCACAACAGAGATATAAAAGACTAGATGTTCCCGCGGTTTCACCCGCGTTTATCGTTACTACGCCGCCCCCTTGGGTCGTAGCGTGATGTTATATAGCCTATAGCCTTCTTCGATAAATAGGCTATCCAACACTAAAATAATTTTTCAATTCGGACCTGTAGTTCCTTAGATTAGCGCGTTCAAACAAACAACAAACTCTTCAGCTTTATTATATTAGTATAGATTTGGCCTGAGAGCAGGTATTTAAAGAGGTATAGTTCACACTATTCACATAATTTCGTTTAAATATGTTTGTTTTATTTAATGTTGTTTTATTATTGTTGATAACTGTTAAATATTGTTATAATTGTTTACTATTGAAATGCAATCGCTAATAAATCATCGTCGTCCATCGACGTGCGTTCACTACGCTATCACTATCCATACTGACAGTATACATTCCGAATGAAAAAAAACTAACGTGTGCGCTAGTCTCACAGAATTCCGAATCGAGATTACGTGTTAGGAAATCGAATTCGGAAAACGTATGTATGCGGCCAGCTTAAGGCGTAAAAGTGTAACAAACAAGCAAACACACATTCGCATTTATAATATTAGTATGGATACAACATTTCTTTGTTCATACGTCGTCTCTACGTCTATGAATAACAGTTACCGCTTACCATAAGGCGGACCACAGGCATGTAAGCTACCTGTTATAAATCTCATACAAATTTATTGACAAAATCTACATTACCGCGAGCAAAGCCGTGGGTAAAAGCTAGTAATAAATAAATATCACTTACCCCGCTGTGGTCCTGAGCTTAGTATCCCATAGTATAGGCATGTCTGCGTCTAACGCGTTGTCAAATACGCCCTTATTGAACTCCACATAGAGCCTTCGGGTCAGTTGTTCTCTGAGCGTCTTGTAGCTGTCCCTGTACTGAATGGCTTCAGGGTGGCACCGCCATGAAGGCACGTTATCTGAAAATAATCGACACTAATATTATAAAAGCGAAAATGACTGTTTATTAAGTTTTCTTGACTAAACTGTGTTAGTTATGATGAATTTTGGTATGAAGATATTTTTGAACAACTATTATAGAAAATACGGAAGAAACAAAAGTCCTTCTATGAAATAAATTTTACTTAATCATAGATATTTTTGCGATTTAAAGTAAGGCCCTCCAGATCGAATATCGATCAACGGGCGACAATCTTACCAGAGATTAATCATCTGCACAGGATATAGTGCACAAATGTGTGCATCAACTTAAGTGCAGTCTGTATAATATATCTTCAAGGGATATCAGGCATAGGACCAATGGCTTTACGTGCTTTCAACTAAAGCACATGATCAACACCCCCATTTTTCTAATTCTGAGATGATATTTAGAAAATCTTGATAGAAAGCTACAAAATGATTCTCACCTGCCAAAGAGCCAATAAAGCTCAGCCTCCTACAAGTATCAACACTGGGTGTGACAGGAGTGTGCGGACTAACACCAAAGTCTTCCACCTTCTTCGTCAACAAGTCAACATCATTCTTCATAATTTCCACCATCTCTGTCACACTCATAGCTTTGTTAACCTTATTCTTCTTCGTAGTACTGCATACATTCCGTTGCTTGGACAGTCTAATCTTTGGCACTTCAGGAGTACTTGGAATCTTCTCAGTATACAATTTCTTCTTACTTTTCTTGATCGTGTCCATAACGGACAAATCAACTTTACGTTTAATGTCAGAGTTTGTTAGATACAACATTTTGTTACGTTTTAAATCATGTCTGATATTTTCCTTATCACTGCTATCGTCATCAAATTTCAGTTTCTTTGTAACCGCATCAAAGTTCTCGTATTTGGCTGATATTGCTTTAAATAATTTCGGTATAGATTTCCATGATTCTCCGTATAATTCCTGAAGTAATTTCTTCTGTGATTGTTGTATTTTCTTTATAGAGCATTGTTCCTGTGATTCATTGGCTATGTCTTTTGGTGTTGATGGTGTGGGTTCATGTCTAGGTGTTGCGGTAATGATATTTTGTGCTGGTGACCAGCCACCATAGCTTGGTCTGCACTCTCTGGATGGTGACGCATCTTCTCTTGAGCAATTGAATGACACCTGAAATTGTATAAAAAAGACCAGATAAACAAAAAATTATTTTACCTGTGCTGGTAGAAATTGTTTGCCCTTTTAGGTACCACAGTGTGTAAAATTACCACATTGTATATGTATTCTTTTTACAAAAAATGAGTATGTATATATATTTTTATTCTATACTAGATTTTGCCCATGTCTTCGCTCACATAAATGTAGGTTAGATTAATATACTTTCTTTTGGATTATTTTCTTTTTTTTTATACAACTAAGGTGGCAAACAAGCATATCTGATGGTAAGTGGTCACCGTAGCCTATGGACGCCTGCAACACCAGAGGTATCACTTGCGCGTTGCCAATCCTTTTGGAAAAAAAAGGAAGTGCGAAGGAGAAGGAGCGGGAAGGGAGAAAGAGGGTGATTGGGCTTCCGGCACTCTCACTCAACAAACGAAACACAACACACAACAGTAGGAATACTGGTATTTCACATCGATATTCTGTGAGAGGGTAGTACTTCCCCAGTCGAGCCGGCCCATTCATGCTGAAATCAGCGAGGTTCTACTACCTATATTCTTTTCTATGTGTATGCGAAATTTAATTGTGATTGATTGAGAAGTTAAGGCGTGAAAGCGTAACAAACAAACAAGCAATCTCACATTCCCATTTATAATATTGTAAAGAGTAAGGATTATTTTTGTTATATTGTCGTAATTGCCCAAGTTTCATTACATGTGCAAACAGTGTTGAGCTCTTATCTTATCTTATGTGGGGAGCCAGTCAGTGCAGACCGGCGACACTTCGACACAGTGGGATCTTTTGTGTCGACACTCTCCCAATAACGACTGCCATAGATGTTCATGGCAGCCGGGACCAACAGCTTAACGTGCTTTCTGAGGCACGGAGCAGGCGATAATTGTCAATCAATACGCACATAATTTCGAAAAGTCATATAACTTCCGAAAGTCCCTCTACATTGCAGTCTGTTGGTCTCCCCACTGAGCTATCGCTGCTCTTTAGAGTCTGTGTTGAGCTCTACTTTGTATGAAAGCTAAAGAGAAGTCAAGATAGATATCTAAGGACTTGTGCTCATTCACCTATCTGTTGATGTAAATTACATTGGAGCGTTTGGGCGCACTACATATAATTTATATTCTAAGCCAATCTGCAATCCTTGCAATGCATACCATTATCATTCAGCATGCATTACAGAACGAGTGCCCATTTCTAGACAACATGTTTCTACTGATAATCAGAAATACAATGGCAAACGTAAACATAAACAAAATACTAAAATCGTGACTAAGTACTTACATTTCCAGTATTGCTAGGAGGTTCTTTTGTTGCGAGGCTGACCTTAGGCAGGTCATCGTCAAATGTTAGCTCACAAGAATCATTTATCACTATTGGAGAATATATTTTCTGACTTGTTTGCACCTAGAAAATAATAATTTGTTAAAGATAAGACAGTTAATTTTTATAATTATGTATTTTTAAAGACAACTTGGTTTCCTAATTTGCAGATTTCAAAACTTACTATAAACAAACACAATTCCTTTTAAATGATCTTTCAAATTATATTTAAATCTAACTTAATTTAATTAAAATACAAGCTACCGAATTTGTGCATGCAGTACCTACCTTAAAGTAAGGACTATACAACCAACAAACATTATCAAACCATGTATGTAATATAAGTATTGTTGTGTAACCACTGATTGTACTACAATAAATAAATAAACAAATAAACAGAAGCACAATACAGACTCTTGACCCATGTCGGATTCAAACCCACAGCACTTAGTGCAGCAGTGGCCAGGTGAACGATGGCCCATAGTCTAACTTATTGCTGTATGACATTAAGACAATGAAACAAAGGGTTTAAATATTATGACCATCAAAAATAGTAATTGCACAGCATAACGAGCACCTATACGCCTCAAATCACTGCATTCCGTCTCGGAAGGGTTAGGTAATATTAGGTTCCTTCTTAAACCCACCCAAAAATAGAAGGCTCTGTCGACTTACGTTTGATCTCTTTAAATATATTTTGCTGTGCAATTTGTATTTTTGGTAAGCTTATTTTGCTGTGCAACTAGTATTTTTTTCTATACAGTTAAATACTACCCCGAAACAAATACTATGGCATCCATTCAATGGTCAAGGATCTATGGCGAATAGCCATAGAATCACATGTTATGACAATACTAATACCATAGAAAATATTACATAGAATAGAGTATGAATTTGTACACAAAGAAAATTTTCAGAGGTGTTACTGTCTTTAATGTAGAAAAACAAATTATTAGTGATACTTGTATTACATAGACTCAGTTATCAATTAATTGAATGGAATTATTTTATGTGTATACATACATTGATCACACAAATCATTCATTATTATCGTCTTGAATGTGAATATTTTTTATTGTGTTCTAAAATAATTGCTTCAGCATTAAATAAATATCATCTGACTACAGTGGAAGAACTATTTGATTGAGATTTGAAGTAATAAAAGTATTTTAACTGTTATATTATATACAAAATCAGAAACTATGCTTGTAAGATGGATTTTACAAAGAGTATGTACTTATTGTTGTTTGTTTATTTTGTACATATTTTAGATCCCTTGTTTATACTTAAAGTAGATGCAAATGAGTTATATCAGCTGTATTAATACCCAGAACAGGTATTTTGATTAAGTATATAAGTTTAATGACTGAAACATTGTGTTTAGTACTTACAATAATCAAGAGAACGATGTCAGATGAATAGAAATTATTGAATTAAAATGTACTCACTGTTTTTGGTAAATCTGATTTTAATCTGTCGAAAGATTCGTCAAGTATTATAACATCCGAACTGCGATTGAGTTTCTTCGCCTCCTGGTTTTCTTTTAATCTGGATTTCTTCAAAGACAACTTTAAATAGCCTGCAATTACATGTTTTCTATTTTTTATACGAAACGCAAAACAACGATATATAAATTATGTTTCGTGAAAATCGTGAATACTCACGGTGCCTTTGGCTGTTTTGTGTGGTTTTAGTGTCCATTATTGTTAAGAAAAATATTTCTGCGCTAAAATAATATCCATGAAAATTGATACGGCCGTTGGAGTTTGATAAATTTGACAATTCACTAGCAACATTACAAGATTAGAAAATAAAACTTAGAATTTTTAATTTTCTACCATAAATAAACAAGTAGAAAAATTTCTTCAAAGGTATATTTTGCGTCATTTTTTAATTATTTAAAGATTAACGGTCTTATTATTAAAACTAACAAAAAATTCTAAGTTATAAATTTTTTATTGATAACACAATAATTATTGTAATAACGTTGAGAGGCTCACAGAACGTTGACGAGTAATGATTTTAAGAAACGTTTGTTAGACTTGCTAAGTATTTAAACAGCTGAATGCATTTATCAGCGTTTATTTAGGATATTTTATGAATAAAAAATGTCTAACAGCTAAGGTACAACACATATTATTTTATCTAAGTGACTTCTGCATATTTTTTGTTTTGGTAGCATTTTGCCGGAACAGCAGCGACATCTAGTTAAATATCTTGATTATTTAACTAGATGTCGCTGCCAGTGCCATATAGTCTTCACATCTTTATGTATGTACCACTAGATGTGCCCGCGGTTTCACTCGCGTTTATGGTTACTGCGCCGCCCTCGTGGGTCGTAGCGTGATGTTATATAGCCTTCCTCGATAAATAGGCTACCCAACACTAAAATTAAAATGTGTGTGTGTACCAGAGTACACAGGTAAGAAGTGAAACTTCTTTACGACATTAATTAGTTAATTAGTTAACAAAAATTATTTAACTAACTTTAATATTAATATTTATTTCATAACTTAATAAAAATAATTCAAAGCAGATATTTAATGACTTAATCAATTACACAAGTTATGAATAAATAATTGGAATTATCTTTTCAAAGTAATACAATTATATGATGACAGTTAATCTTGTAGAAATGCAACGATTTTATAAAATTAAAAATGAATAAATAAATAATTAAAAACGAATAATTAAAAAAGATGTACGTATACATATTTTTATTTTCTAATCGTGTTTTGTTTTATTTTAAAATTATTATTTAATTTATATTTTTTATTGTTTTTAGAATTATATATTCACTAGATTTACAGTCATATTTATTAATACTTGCTAATTTTAACAGATTTATATACATTCACTGATACTTACAATCAAAAAGTGAGGTTAACCTCAAATAAATATTAAAATCATGCTCATACGTGTTGAATTTATAAAACGAAATATATAATCACTCTCACTTTTCTTGTAAATTCACTTAAATTTGAATAAGTCTTTTTATTTTATCACTTTCAAATTAATATATTGTTATTCTTATTTCGAACCAAACTTCAAAACTAATATATTGTTGTTATTATTATAAATATATTACATTATATTCTTTACGTCACTATATTAAACTTTGATAAAAAAGCAACATGGCGCGTAACCGAAAAACGTGACGATTTTTTTTTACACTGCTACAAAATTTCTCCCATACGTCGATAAAGAAGTTTCACTTCAATAATATTACACCGATATTCAAGAAAGGGGATAAATCGGATGTTAAAAATTATAGACCAATTGCTATTTTATCTTGTTTACCGAAACTGTTTGAGTCACTTGTTTATCCTACCATCAGTTGTTACCTCAACAAGTATATTACACACCATCAACACGGTTTTAGAAAAAGTCGCTCTGTTCAAACCAATCTCGTCACCTTCGTATCGAGCGTATCGCGTGCTGTGGACCAAGGTTATGAAATTGATGCTGTCTACACTGACTTTACCAGCGCTTTTGACAAAGTCAGTCATAATTTGCTCTTGAATAAGCTGGAATGCTTTGGTGTTCACGGACCAATGCTAGCATGGTTTCAATCGTACCTAGTGGGCAGGACACAATCTGTTGTGGTTAAGGGATATGCTTCTGATGCCTTTTCTGTCGATTCTGGAGTGCCACAAGGTTCCCATTTGGGACCATTAATGTTCATTGTATATATTAATTATATAACTAACTATATTAAACATTGTAATTATGAATTGTTTGCAGACGACTTAAAAGTTTATAGAAAAGTTGCTTCCTCTGAAGATGTTTCCCTCATTCAAACTGATTTAAATAGCATCCAGGCTTGGTGTTGTTCTAACTGTATGACATTGAACCACAACAAGTGTTCATTCATACGTTATACCAGAAAAACCTGTCCTGTTTCATCTTCGTACAATATTGATGGCAACGCATTGCAGGAGGTGAAGGCAGTCAAAGATTTGGGTGTACTCATTGACAGTAAGCTTAAATTTACTCCACATATAGATCAAATAGTAAATAAGTCGTCTCGTATGCTAGGCTTCGTTTTAAGGAATTCGAAACATTTTAAAGAAACAACCAGAATACTTAATATTGTATTCTGTTTACGCGAATGTTATTCATTGAAATTAAACTACTATATACGGATTTTATCGTGTTGTTACAGAATACTATTATTCAATGCGCTAGTCCGAAGCCAATTGGAGTTATGCAGTGTTGTGTGGAATCCTCAATACGCCGTACATTCCCAGCGTCTTGAAGGCATTCAAAGGAGTTTTACCAGGCGAATTGCCTTCACTTCTTACGGTATATCCCACAGATGCCCATATAGTCAACGATTGACATATTATAACATGCAGTCACTACGCGATCGCCGTACGATGCACGATTTGTTACTACTTCATAAATGTATAAACGGCTCGGTTCAATGTGAAGCCATACTGGAATGTTTATGTTTGACTGTACCATATCAATATCCAAGACAACGTATTGGCAAAATTTTCCATGTACCACCCTATAAAACTAACCTGGGTCGACATTCACCAATTTCCAGAATATGCTTTGAATATAATGAAATTAGCATATTATACCCAGACCTTGATGTGTTTTCCAACCCGCTCGCTAAATACAGACGTGTAATATTGTCCAAAACAGATTCATCTTTACAGAATTAAGTTTTAAACAATTTTTATATCATTTTGTTATTTTTTCGTTTTGTATTTTTATATTTTAGTAGTTTTTATCTTATCTAAATTTGTAATATCATAATAACTGTGTGCTTCAGTGGTAAATGTTGTGTATACCTGTAATTGGCATATGTATCAGACCGTTTCCATGTACCTTTTTTATTTTAATTTTAAAATATGTATGCTGTTGGTGTACCTAATTAAATAAATAAAATAAAAAAACAAAAATAATTTTTCAATTCGAACCAGTAGTTCCTGAGATTAGCGCGTTCAATCAAAACAAACAAACTCTTCAGCTTTATAATATTAGTATAGATTAAAATGAATAAGTACTATAACACTCCTATAATATCTCAGTAGGCAAAGGTACCGCTCTCTTTTTTGATGGCTAAAGTTTCGGGTCTCACCTACTCGGTTTTGAGTCTATAATAATTATAGCCGTCTACCGGCCTTGATTGTAGAGACTGCTTTGCTAAGAATGTCTTTATATAAATCCTAATAACACATTGTCTGAGCGACCGTCACTTTGCTTAACCAGGAAATCGAATCCGATATCTCATGATTCGGATTCGATTCAGAATCATAGTGGCATTAGAATACAATAGAATATTTATTTATTTGTAAACATGGCATGATAGTCGTATTCAGGTTTAGGTAATACTGTTTTGCCTAGCCGTAGGTACTAGGCATACTGCTGTATTAGGTAGTAGTAGGCGCATATTAACATAAACAAAATATCTTCATTCAACCTGCTATGAAAATATTGTAGGTACTTATTTACATCAAATCACTCACTTATCAATTTCGTAACGAACATTACCTTGACTCACACGCTAACTGTCCCTTTTTAAGTATAATATACGATTTGGTAATAATGTGAAATAAATTGTTCATAGTTCAAACAAGACTGTTGGCTCAGCGATTTTATTCGTTCTTAGAAGTTAATAAAACCTTCGAATTGTAGTTTTGCCATGCCTTTCATTTGTATGTTTACGCAAGAAGACGAATTGAGAGCTAGGTGCACCGTCGCGCAAGTAGGTCAAGTAATACAGTAAGTAGGTACACTATGCTTTTATTATGAAACTATATTGGGCAGATTCACTCAGAAGCCGCGCGTCGTTCCGCCGATAATTTCTTAATGATTGCGTTACAGAATAGATTAAGATTCTAATCTAGTATTGTTATATGTTTCCGGTTTTGCTGGGAAGTTTAATACGTCACGTTTTTACTTCACTTGTATTTAATTTTATGGTCGTTGGACCCGCGTTGTCTTTGTTTTCAAACAAAAGAAAGTGGGTTAGCGGTAGCTAGTTTTTGTTTATGCAATTTGCATAAAAATAGCGAATGATAATTGTATTAACTGTTCTAAGAAAATTAGTGTAATTGGTAAACGACAACATGGTGTTTTTTTTGTTTTAGCCAGTAAGTAATGTCGAGTTTTAAAGCATCATAATTATACCAATCACAATAGCTGACGTTTGAGCGGCTGTTAATAAAAATAAAAAGAAATTTCAGAAATCTGATGAAAGTCTAACATTATCTGTCAGTATTTATGGATTATTTCATACTATGATCTGTAATCATAAGTGCTATATTGTGTGCCACAAAACCAACATTATTATTATCTTTACAAAATACACATCACGCGATGTGTAATAAATAACTAATAAATCTCAAGAAAATCAAACAGTTTTGAAACTTGGGCGTCTAGTTTCAAAACATTTTGATTGATTTGGAACGAATTTAACCAGAAATACTTACTTACTTCTTATAAAGAGTTAATTGGTATTTACCTACTGCGTAATTTTGTTCTGACCGAAATAATTCGTAGGTAATATCCTCAATATTACGAATTATTTCGGTCAGAACAAAATTAATATTGCCGTGAATATACAAATTGTTCTGTAAACCACTTTTCTTATCAATAAACATAAAACCAAATATAATTAAAGTCAAGGGCCAAAAAATAAAAGGCTTTTTCAATATTCGCTGTGTACACATTTTTATAGACATTAAAACGTTAATACAAAAAGCGTTTTGTATCATGGAGCACGATTAAAATTAATGGCATGGACACAGTAGGTAATATTTCGGTGTATTTTTAAAAGGATAAACATTTTTGCTTTATTACTCCGAGTTAATGGCTATTATAATCTGTTTGAATTCTTATAAAGATTAGCATTATATTTCATTATTTGTAGGCTCTATTTTATAAATACCATTATAGTGACAAGGACCTATGTAGATATATGTCGATGGTAAACTGCGAATGTAGTGATTGGATATTATGTGACCTGATGATGCTCCGTGATGCATACATCTAATGACTGATGGCAATGCGCAGAGTACCGCTGCAATCTCTGAAAATATGGAAGTCTCTATGCTGGTAAATATGTGCCAAAGACGACAAGTCTCCATGCCAGTGGCATAGCATATAAAGGACTCCAGAAACCATCTACACCACAGCAACTAGTAGGTAATCTTTTTTGCACACCGATGCTCGCTCGAAGATATACCACATCCCCGACACTTCGTAATGAAAGCAACTGCTGCTATTACAGAAGCACCAGGCTAATCATCGCAGAGCAGAACTCATCAAGAGTGATAAGGGCAACGCTATAGGTAAGGAACGTGACAGCCGAATGACGTCGCGCGTCGGTATTACTAGTAAGAAAGAAAGACTACACTCTAAATTGATATTATTGATATCACTAATGATGACGCTGAACATAATTATATTACAATGGTATTGTTACAAACAAAAATCTTCTGGTACCGAAGGTTCAAATCTCTCTATCTCTCCGTTTTATCCCATCACTCCAGGTTTCTGGGCCGCAGTTATCATCAGATAGCCTGTACAATATTTGACCACTTTGATAATACATTTTATTTTTACTGATTTTAATCTTGGCAACATTTGTGGTTATGTATAAAATCTGACACTACTGTGGTCACTTAATGCCCGGGTTACACGAGGATAATTTTTGAAGCTAGGATAGCAAGCTAGTACTCTACTAAACTATCCTGGCTTGCTGACCTGGCTCGTAACATGCTAGTTCTGTTTACATGAGGCTAGATTATTTTAAGCTGCTATTATTGCAGTGACTGAGGTAACCACATGTTCAAAATTAACTGCATGCGAAAAAAAAACACTATTGGACTGAAACAGTTACTTCGAAAACTGTGCCAATTCGCACTAGACGAACTAGAAGATGAATTACAAAAACGGGTGTGGACAAGACCGTGGATTTTAAGAAGAGATTTACTTATTTACTTTTTACCTCTTTGGTAGTCATATCAACACCTACTGTCTGTAATTCGCCACACATTTTTTGTAGTGCTGAATCACGTTTAGACTAGTCTTTATAACTTGGAAGGGTGACGTTCCACAGACATTCAAGGTCACGGTACAGTTGTACAAACTTTAAATTAATCTCCGTACTTAGTTTGGGCATCTTAAAATCTCAAAAACACGTCGCAGTTAGAAAAACAAACGAAACTCGTGGTTCCTGCTTACTCGCCAACTGAAAACTAGCTTCGCCGGCCACATGAAGCTAGTACCTACACAAGCCAGGATAGTAGAATCAGTGCTACTAGTCTTAAAAATAGAACTCCATCCTATTAAAAACTGTCCTGGCTTGTAAACTAGCGTACTAACTTAGAAATGAAGCTAGTTTTGTCTACACGAAGCCAGAAGTACTAGCTTGCTAGCTTACTGACACTAGCTTGAAAAACTAGCCTCGTGTAGCCCGGGCATTACATCGGTTTATAGCACTAGCCAGTAGTCACTAACTTGTAATTAGTCATTGATTGGTCATTGGCATACGTATTATGGAACTAGGAAGGCTGGCCGTGTCTTCGCCAGGATTGTCTGGTGTCCACGAGAAGAAGCTTTCAAATTAGAATTTTAGGCGTATCTTCGTCAGAAAATTATTACAAGATACGCCTATGCTATTAGCGTCTATCACTGCCTAGGCTGAGATTCAGGCGATTTTTTTTTTGTCCCTAATTGATTACCTACCGACATTTTGGCGCTATATTCCTTTGTAAACAGATGCTGAGTTTTAAAGAACTATAATGTCATAAATGTAGGTATATGTTACTATTTGATTGTAAATAATGCAATTTACAATATTAGTTTCAGAAAAGCTAAACGTCAAATTGACATTTAGCTTTTACCTATTTGCACGCCTACATCCTCCAAGGGTTAAGCGAAGGACTATTACACCTACATGTCGTGGGCTATTACGTGGGAGCTAAATCAGCAGGCGTCATGTGGGTGAACTTAGCCTTTCGCAGTATTTTATAAGTATGTGGCTACCAAAATAAAAAAAGGAATTACACCACTTCCAACAATATGGTTAGGAAAATGTAAGTTAATTAATATTTTACTTTATTTGTCACTCATATTATGTTGTACTGTAATGCTAATGACAGAACGAACGGCACACACTAGGCCTTAGGAAAACGGCATAAAAAATAGGAATGCCTGTGCCGGTAAAAATAAAAAAACTACTAATGCAGGTACGAAGAAAAACAGTTGACAGTCGGTTTTTAGTTGATTTTGTTTGAAGTGTTGTTTTTTATTTTGTATTAAAATGATTTTAACAATGATTAATAAGTTATGATATTTTAAAAATGGTTAGTGTTTAGTTCGACGAACAACTGACAGCGGTGAGTTAAATTAATTTATAATTTATTTTAATTATGTTGTTTAGGTTGTGTGCGGACATCATTAATATTCTAATTTCGTAGTTAGAATAATTATAAACTACAACTATAGTAATTTCGAGACATGTATAAGTTTTGTAGTAGGTAATAGGTACCTAATTAAAGTTTATAATAATACAGTTTCATATCAAATATAAAAACAGCATTATTTACCTTCACGGCTCGGACCTTATTTACATTGTAAATTTGGCACTGTCTGATTTTGTGATTATTGTTTATAGCTGGTCCACCTTGTTCGTAATATAATAAATTCTTGTAATTAAAGTAGGTATTTGTCTTTCTGTCTAGCTTTTAAATAAATGTATATTACTAAAGTAAGTTTGCATTTTGTTGGAATGACTTCTAGGTGTAAAAACAAATCAAGAAAAACCACAGAGCACGATGTGCTGTCCGCTTCTATACGCGAACGTGACTTGATTCCGTTAGGTATTCTATAATCTGTGGTTCCATGTTGTTAGAGGAAAACAAAATAGAATTAACTCGAATCTTTCACGGATGTATTCAAAATATGTTTTTATATCCATGACTATTTTCTTACTTGAGAACCTTTTATGAGGCAGGTTGTGAATATTGAATACTTCAATTATTTTTAAGTTCACGTTACTTAGCCTACCTAAGTAACGTGAACTTAAAAATAATTGAAGTATATACCTACTACCAGTCTTGTTTATGTAGGTACGTTCTGCTGTGTCTCAGTCGTGCACTGGTAGGGAATGCAACTGTTGTACCTACGTGATAGTCTCGCGTTCGATTCACTATTTATATCATAGTACCTTTTGTATAGGGTTCCGCGAAATAGGGGGCGCCCTTAATGATGTCTACCGCGCACGTGCCTGACTCTGTGCTGTTACTGAATTTCTTGACGGAAAATCCCAATAAAACTGCCCTACTTCGGTAATGAACCCGGGACATCACGATCGCATGCAAATATAAAGCTTACCGTAACTTTATATCATGGAATTAAAGCCAAACGAAATGTTATATCTTCAATATTCTGATTCAAAAATAGCATTGTGTATAATAATGGAAATACTTTGATATGAAGTAAAATAAACATATATCTAAAGAACAGTTGAATACAAGTAACATAACATACAGGGTTTAATTTACAGAATGAACATTAAACAACGTTGTTAAATAAGGAAAAGAAAAGCAGTTTAATAAAATAGATAAAAGAAAGAATGAGCTCAGAGTCGTAGGTCTAGTTTGGTTTTACAATAGTTAGGTAATACGGTGCTAGACTCCCCTGCAAGGCTCCAAGTACGTCTCCATCGCAGCCCAGTTGCAGTGTAGTAGGTAGAAGGTAGCAGACAAGAAGACAGCAGGAAGAAAAGGTAGTTGCAGTTCCGCCCAAGGCGGTAAAAGAGTAGTCGTCAAGGAATAGTTCTATCCCGAACGTAGCTCCTGAGAATCGAAGGTATGTGTTTTTTATTAGCTTTTCACTTTCATATATCTCTGCCTATTCCTCTGGGAAACAGGCGTGAAACTATGTATGTGTGTAAGTATAAACATATATCAATGTCATATACTTAGGTATATTATTTTATTAGATATAATTTATTTACATGAAATAAGCACAAGTCGTCTGTTCTGTATCTCTTCCTCGCAAATATAACTTTATAATACATATAAACAACGTGTATATCCTAAGTCTAGACACATTATTTTTTAAGACAATTCCCGCACCAGGATTTATCCCTGTGTCGTGTAGGCCCTTACAAACTTCCAAATTATTGGGTTACCTATCTAGATATTTAGGCAGCTATAGCCACGTTAGACTGCCACGCAGAGGTCTTGAGTTCAATCCCAAGACGCGCATCTCTGATATTTCGATGTTATGTGCGTATGTATCTAATGTCAGAGAGTTCTCCATAATGTTCTCGAAGATATGTGAAGTCAGCGAAACCGCACTGGGCCAGCGTCGTGGACTATGGCCTAACTCTTCTCACGCGGAGAAGAGACCCGTGTCTTGCAGTGAGGCAGTTTAAAACAAGGTTGATATTACTATAAGTCTGCTCATTAGTACTGTCAGCCAATTCGTAAGAGCAGTATTTTTAAAAAGCTTTTCAATTCTATAAACACTTTTCTCTAACGTCCAATAGGCATATCGCTAGTTGCCAGTCTTCAGCTAGACTGAGAAGGATGTACACAGCTATTGGTCAAATAATACGCAGGCGCAGAACGTTGGCATCGGCGGCAATTCAAACATTTCGCATGGTCATTTGCTGTCTTCTGCTTGTGTACCTACGCTTATCAATAAATAATTTGATAAATAAGATTTAATTCTGCACAGAGAAACATTCTCTCTAAAAGTTATTTAATTTTATTAATAATTAATATAAAAAGCACAGGGAGCTTAATATTTTAAATATCCAGTAAGTATACCTACTTATGCAGTGTTTCGGAAATAGAGATTCGTTGGCTAAAACATTTTAAATAAAGAAGACGGACTTAAATGAAAACAAAACCATTCTTAAACTTAGAATAGATACACGTATAGTACATACTTTATTCACTATAATTATTAATCATAAATCGTCTATGGATAATAAAACAATAAACTTATCCTCTAACTAGTCTAAAAGCAATGCTGATAATGAGAAAAAGAGATCTTTTAGTACCCAAATGGCCGCAATTGTTTAACGATAGACAATAGCGGCCATTTAGTTTTATTTTTTACTTTTCATTAGGTATAAGTATACCTTATTAAAAATAAAGAGTATTCAAAGATACTTGACTGCTACTTGTACTCTAAATGCACGCAAAAACGAATAGCTTAATATTAAAACGGCAACATGTCACTTAAATGACGTCTATCTTGTTTATGAGTGTTATTTGGAATATTATTACACTTCTACCCTTGCCCTTAAAGTCACGCATGCGCTGTAAGCGTCGCGCCTGGCGACGACCTAAAATGGCGACTATTTTCTATAAATAAGTTTCAATCTAGACAAAACTGCAGCGTTTAAATCGATTTTCGTTAAATAAAAAAGCTTGCATAACGTTTCCGTTTCAGTGTAAATACATTAAAAGCGTTGCTGCAAGTTTTGAAACCGATAATTGTACCGCGACAGTGACCTCTGACACGAATACTAGCCGTTATAATTAGAAACGCGTTATAGTTAAAATCGTTTGTGTATAGAGTTCAGGTTAGTGTGGAAACAGCTGTTTTCAAAAATCGAATGCTTACGGACTTAAAAAATTGTGAAATTTTCGCCAGTTTGACGTCAGATTTCGTTGAGTGCGGATGGATATTTGCACCGACCATGTAATGGTGAGTGGCACTAGTCGGTGGAATTACGAAATAGTGACTTAATGTAGAGTAGAGTGTCTTGTTTTATTCAAGTGGAATGCGTAAAAACGTGCTTTTTATAGAAATCAAGTGTTAGTGAATGTTGTGTGTAGATATTTATTTTTCTTGTTTAATTTGGAATGTTTTCATCTAATCATGATATAAATATAATATGATATAAAAATCGATAGCGTACGTCTACTCGGCCACGTGGTGTCTGGTTCAGTGATGTTGTATGAAATAGCACCTTATAATATTCAGTGGACAACTCATTTTGGTTCGACCATATTGATTGAAAACTTAGCCAATGTTTTATGAAAAGGATTTTTTATTTGAGCGATGCGGTTTGTTTTCTCGATAACGTATATTATTGGACAATGCATTATAACTTAATGTAAATATAAAAAACAGATTTCTTACACATAATTATGAAATCTTAGGCCTTTGAAAATTGTTACGTTTTTCAAGGGATTATCAAAAAACGTTCAATCGCAATTAACTTAAGCACCTGTAAATATATTAGTACCATAAACTTATTGGTCTATGTTTAATTTTCGTAGCACCTAGGTGAGTATTATCTATACTGTGGTATTATATACATATTTATACCTACATTTTCTTATGATTTTATTCGATATGTCTGCCATTATTCTACTTATTACACGGAGCGTAACTGTTTAAATATCTTTGCTTAATTTTCATTTTATGGTGATTATTTTATACCCACACATTTACCCTAAAACTAATATTTCAAATTTTTTAAAAAGAGCTGATCTATTTTTGTAAACGGATTTATCTTAGTAGGTAAATAACAAACGTATAGTAGTGTTATACCTACTACTACTACCTAATTAACTTAACACTCACTAACACTCATGAGAATCGCTGAATTGATTACTTCGGCAGTTGCTATGGGTGTATGTTATACATATACTTGGGTAGGTATCTACATTGTTTATAAAGCTTAAATAGGTAGATATCTACTCTCTACACCTCATTAATCTATCAAGTCTTAGAATACCTACTAAACATAATTAATATCAATTGCTGTCTGGTCGCCGGTGTACCGCTGCGACTCAATAGGGCATTAAACCCCAAAGTATCATGTACTAATAGACGCACGGATTAAAAGGCGCTATGTGATATGATATGCGTCCTCATATCATGTAGCGGCTTTTTAGTTAAATGACAGAAGAGATGCTGCAAATTGTTTGTGCCTAACAACTATTGTCGTGGTAGAAAGCACAGAGTGCTGCAGCTGGCGGTTCCAGTGTTTTTGAGTAGTAGAGCCTTGCTAATTTCAGCATGAATGGGCCGGCTCGACCGGGGAAGGACTACCCTCTCACAGAATTGTTAATCGTTCGGTGAGTGAGAGTACCGGAGGCCCAAAGACGCCCTTTCCCCCATTCCGCTCCCTTTCCTTCCCACGTCCTTTCCTAAAGGGTCGGCAACGCGCAAGTGATGCCTTTGGTGTTGCAGGCGTCCATAGGCTACGGTGACCACATACCATCAGGTGGGCCGTATGCTTGTTTGCCACCTTAGTTGTATAAAAAAAAAAGTGTGCCCTTCTACTGCATTCTCTAACTCAACTCATCCATACCGCACTCCCTTAAATAGATGAATGCTTTCTTGTACTTGAGTATAGAAGTTGATTTTTTTGCGGATGAATGGAATATGTTATTATTAGAATGCAAGAGGTGCTGTGGGGAGAAGGAGACATGCTGTTTTAAGTTTATGCTTTACCATTTAAAGTGTGGTTAAATAGTGTTATTGGCGTAAGTCGTTCTATGTAATGTAAATAAATAAATAGGTGGCACCAAAACCTGCATTACATTAACTATAGACAAGAATCCTTTTATTTTTAAATATTTCTTTATCTCTTTATGTTCCGGGAACAATCAATAAGTATCAATGTATAGTCAGTTGTTTTCTATTGGCGGCATATATTATCAATATTTTAATATCTATACTAATATAATAAAGCTGAAGAGTTTGTTTGTTTGGTTAAACGCGCTAATCTCAGGAACTACTGGTGCAATTTGAAAAATTATTTTTGTGTTGGATAGCCTATTTATCGAGGAAGGTTAGGCTACATAACATCACGCTACGACCTACGGGGGCGGCGCAGAATTCATTAACGCGGGTGAAACCGCGGGCACATCTAGTCTATACTAATGGATATATATCTACGGATATTTTTGCCACGTTTGTGTGTGGATTGAACTTTTGGCACGGCGTCAGTCGGCCACTTAAACCACTACGCCATATGTGCACTCAAATCAATGAAATATTAAAGCGCCTATAGGTATTGCAATAGCCAACTTTCACAATATTGTGACATATTACATATTAGAGTAGTAGAGCCTCGCTGATTTCAGCATGAATGGGCCGGCTTGACCGGGGAAGGACTATCCTCTCACAGAATATCGACGTGAAATAGCAGTAATCCAACTGTTGTGTTTCTTTCGGTGAGTGAGAGTGCCGGAGGCCCAAACACCCTCTTCCCTCTTCCCGCTCCTTCTCCTTCCCTCTTCCTTTCCTAAAGGGTCGGCAACGCGCAAGTGATGCCTCTGGTGTTGCAGACGTCTATAGGCTACGGTGACCATTTACCATTAGGTGGGCCGTATGCTTGTTTGCCACCATAGTCGTATAAAAAAAATAAAAAATATGGACATTGGTGTGTTTTCACTGAATATATGTTGTAATAGTTATGTTAATGCTTTAATAATACCAACAGAATGGTATGAAGATGCTTACTAGTGTTATTATTATCTTACTTTGTATAAGAAATAGTGTGATTAGAGAGAGATGCGGCATGAAAGTGGATATAGTTACAAGAACAGAAAAGGGTATGTTAAGCTGGTTTGGACATGTAGAAAGAATGGACGAGGAAAGACTGACTAAGAAAGTTTATAAGGCTAGTGTGAATGGAACAGTCGCAAAAGGAAAACCTCGGCGAACGTTTCTCGATCAGATCGGAGGCGTTCTCGACAAAGGCCAGGTTAAGAGCTCCTTGAACCGACGGGCGTGTATGAGGAATATGATGAAAGTGAATGAAGCCAGAGAAGTGTGTCAGGATCGTAGCAAATGGAAATCCGTAGTCTCTGCCTACCCCTCTGGGAAACAGGCGTGAATCTATGTATGTATGTATGTACTTTGTATAACGGTCTCGATGGCGTAGTGGTTAGTGTAACACGCCTGAGGTCGTGGGTTCGATTCCCGCACAAGTCAAACATTTGTATGCATGGACATGGATGTTTGTCTTGGTCCCAGACCAAAATTTTATGTACCGTATATATTTACAAAAAATTTATGGACAATTATCGCCTGCTCCGTGCCACGGAGAGCACGTTAAGAGGTAGGTCCCGGCTGCCATGGACATCTATGGCAGTCGGAAGTCAGTGCCCTCTAATATCCTGACACTGGTCTAGCCTTAGGGTATCGTTAGCCTTCGGGTTGCGGAGGTCAGATGGCAGTCGCTCCGTGTAAAAACTGATATCCAGTCAAATCCGGTTAGACTAGAAAGCCGACTCCAAGTGCCTTGGGAATAATAAAGGCTAGGGAGAAGACGATATATTTACAAAAAATAAAAGTATATATTATATATGTTTATCCATTGCCTAGTAGGTATCTACCCATATAATAGTACAAGCTCTGCTTAGTTTGGGCTAGATGGTGTTGTGTGTGTAGAATATTATGATTATTACCTATATTAACTCTGTCTCTCCCTGTCGTAAAGTAACATCTATATTAATACGTGAAGCGAAAACTTTGGATCCCTTTTTACGAAAATTGGGCGGACGGAGGAGTATGAAATTTCGCACTCTCACGTATAGTTTATACAGAGAAGAAGTGACGAATGCTAATATTTTTTTAAGATATGCATTAGAAATACATTAAATTAATGGAAAAACACTATACGCACACAACCATGCATTTGACACACGCAGTCGAAGCGCGTAACTATGGTTACATATATATATAATGACATATAATGACATAATATGTCAGCAATATCTTACAGGCAAACTTTGGTCGAATTTCGAGCACTAGGCGACCGCTAGTTACAATAATTATGTATCAGAGATATTTGTATGGCTCCGTATATATGTAGATAAACATATTATTATTAGGTATAAATCTTTATGCGCGTTTAGTACAGTTGAAGTCTATTTCAAAGTATTAGGTACATAAGCATGTGTGCAAAAACTACAAAAAAATATGATCGTACAATATTACTTACTTTCCCCTAAAAGTAGCTAATAACTACTTAATAATTACTAACACTTAGGCAAGTATCCACAACTGTGCGTTTTACCAGAAATTTTCTGCCTCGCACGACTAAACTGTGGAATGAACTGTCGCCTGCGGTATTTCCGGACCAATACGACCTACAAACCTTTAAGAAAAGAGCGTACCTACTTCTTTTTAAAAGGCCGGCAACGCATTTGTAACTCCTCTGGTGTTGCGGGTGTCCATGGGCAGCGGTAATCGCTTACCATCAGGCGATCCGTCAGCTCGTTTGCCTCCTATCTCATAAAAAAAAAGTATTTATAAATTCCAAGCATAATGAATAACCTTTTGAGAAATGTCAAACTATAACCATAGTAACTACTATTTGGCTTACCCTTGGCTTTGCCTGTGTCAATGCCAAGGATACACATATCAGGATAAAAGGTCCTTCCCCGGCATACCATCTATCTATCATCAAAATCGCTAGAGCGGTTTAGTCATTAAAGCGAAACAGACAGATAGAAAGACTTAGGTAGGTACTTTCGCATTCATAATAATAATATAATAATATATAATAATTAATAATATTAATAATTAATAATAATAATATACATGCGAAAGTAAATCTGTCTGTCGGTCTGTCTGTCTGTCTGTTACCTTTTCACGCTCAATCCGCTGAACTGATTTAGATGAAATTTGGAATGAAGATAGCCTGAGATCCTGGGAAGGACATAGGCTATATAACATCACGCTACGGCTCACGAAAGCGGCGCAGTAACCACAAATACCAATGACGCGGGTGAGACCGTGGGCACAGCTAGTCATTAGTAAAGATTTTGAGTAGGTACCTATAATAATTACGCTTAAGATGTTATAACATCTTTGGTAACAAGCTATAGCATGTTAATAATGCTCACAGATAACAAAAAGTGATGTTACTTGGCTTATAATGCAATTATCATAGCAATTTTAATTAGGAAATAATTTATATTTGTTTCTGTACTACCTACCTACTTCGTTGTTTTTTTTGTGACGTAATTATGTTCTGGCCTTGCTTATTTTTGTAACAAAGTGGTAATTGCCATTGATGATGTACTTACTTAATGTGTAATAATAACATCATGATGATAATTATCTAGGTATTACAGTTTTTTTTTAAATAATATATTAGTAGTGATCGCCTAGATAGGGATATTTATTTCTACTAGCGGTCGCCTAGTGCTCGAAATTCGGCCACCTGATATATATTATGTCATGTCATTATACTCGTATATTGATATATTATGTAACCATAGTTACGCGCTTCGACTGCGTGTGTCAAATGCATGGTTGTGTGCGTGTAGTGTTTTTTCATTAATTTTATGTATTTTTAATGCATATTTTATAAAAATATTAGGATTCGCACCTCCTTCTCCATATAAACTTTAACTGTGCCAAATTTCATACTCCTCCGTCCGTGCAATTTTCGTAAAAAGGAGTACAAAGTTTTTGCTTCACGTATTAATATATAGATAAAATATTTGTTCTCTGCTCTGTTTTCTAAGTATGCCAAATCCTATACTCCTGGCGTGCAAAGTTATCTCCTCACATGTTAATATACCTACGTATATACCTACCTAGATTACATATTGTTCTTTCGTTATTCTTACATATTATTACCTAACTTATTTTAAAAGTAAGTACTGGTTACACACGTTTTTTGTGTGGATCAAACAATGTATTAATATTATGTCCAGTACTACCGAACGAAAACAAACAAACATTTTTAAAACTTGGTTGGGCAATCTCGAAATAAAATAAACTCGGTGTAACTACACAGCCTAGTTACAGTTTTAAAATTACATAGGTACTAAATGTCCCGACAGACGATGTCCTGCACGCAAGAAAAAAAAATAAAATTTAAACCATTCTCGAATCCATTTGAACACACAAAAAAATTCATCAAACTCGGTCCAGACGTTTAGGAGTTTACAAACACACGCACAGAAGATTTATATATATATATAAAGATGTATAAAGAAAAATGTAAAAATAGATATACCTATTTATATAAAAATATTAAGTTAATATTATTTTTTAAACAACCAACAAAAAAAACTAGTGTTATCATTGAGGTTAGGACAAGAGAACGGACATACAAGGCAATTTAACTATTCAGCACGAAGAACATAGCTTAACCCGTCAACTGTCGAGCGGACATACGTCTGTCCGCAAAAATAAGTAATAAAAAAAAAACAAAAAACGACAAACGTATGTCCGCTGCACACTTGACTCGTTAATGAGTCAAGTGTCGAGCGCACATACATTTGTCCGTTTGTGTATTGTTTGCACAATGAAATTTTAATTATTTTTAAGTATTTCCCCTAGACGTTCAAGACTTTATATCGTGTTCCTGTGTAGAGCATGGCTTTCAGAGTTTCTTGAAAACATGCTCTGCTATCTTTTTATCACTTGTGTTAAAAAGGCATTGCTTCTAGGTATTTCACAAGGCCATTTTGCAAATTAGCTCTATATATACAGCTAATAAATATAACAGTCTTACAGGTAACATAATATTTATTAAATGTATAAATTAACATTTTTATATTACAATAAATAATAAATATTCATACATTTATAAACGAAAACAAAAGAAATAGAATGAAATATTAAAATATATTAATAACCATTTATTTTTAGGTTAGGAATAGCATATTTAACTAATTTAATAATAAAATAACCAAATATTATACAAAAAGATATTGGCAGCGGTGGGATTCGAACCCACGCCTCCGAAGAGACTGGTGCCTTAAACCAGCGCCTTAGACCGCTCGGCCACGCTACCACTTGGCGCTGATGTTGAAATAGTCTATCAAATTGTTCAACCAATGTTTTTTAATGACCTTGATGTTATTTACGTTTGTAGGGCAAGATATATTATATAAATGCGATTACATTTCGCATTCCGTTCTTATGTATTTATATATTGATGCATTGTAAACAGCAGCGAATTATGATTAAAAATATAGATTTGAAAAATATACATAACTAGCTTTTGCGCGTGGCTCCACCCGCGTGGTATCTACATTAATAAAAAGTATTAGCCTATGTCCTTTTCCAGGTTTTATTAAACTATATTTGTACCAAACTTCATCTAAATCGGTTAATTGGTTTAGCCGTGAAAAGGTAACAGACAGACAGAGTTACTTACTAATTTATAATATGTATTAGTAAGGAAGTAAGGATATGTATAAGTAGTCGTACATTGTGTACAAATATACTGTACTAAAGTTATACTTTATACATAGGCGTTAGGTACCTACATACAGTCGAGTTTGTAATTGGTATATAAAGGATAGGATTTTTATTATATACCTCAGGTTCAGAGCGGCCAAGGAACCAGTTTGAAGGCCTGGTTTTATTTCAAAACAATTATTTATCCTTTTGTTCCTTACTTTAAGTTTTTGGCATCCCTGAAATATACTAGGTACTAGGCTGGAAATAAGTCTACTGTCATATTAAATACCAACCTACTAGGCCGATGTTTTGTACTCAGTACATTTTGTTTATTTAATTAAGTACATTTTATTATGTAATAACCTTCAAATCTTAATCGCTAATAAGACCCGTTATCTAGTATTTAAAAATATTAAATACTAGCTTTTGCCCGCGGCTTCGCTCGCGTTAATGTAGAATTTGACAATCAATTCGGGTTGTACTCTGCTTGTAATAATATAATTCAATCATGATTCTAAAGACACGTGGCGCCATCTATTATCATAAGAACGTTATTATTGTTTTTCTCGGGAACAGTAATTTTTGTCGGGATGAAAGGTAGCCTATGTCCATTTCTGTACACCTGACAACGTATATGCAAAATTTCAGGATGATCGGTTCAGTGGTTTAGGCGTGAAAAGGTAACAAACAAACAAACTCATTTTCGCTTTTATAATATTAGTTAGGATTAGGATTAGTTAGGATGTGTACGAATCGCTAAAGCCTAAAAACGTTTATGATATGACTTAACTTATTTTAATATAATACTAGATTTTGCCCGCGGCTTCGCTCGCGAAAATGTAGGTTAATTTAGTAACAGTACTGAAGTAAAACATCTTGAGGAAACCTACATGTCTAAGACTTCTCCATAATGTTCGCTTAGATCTATATGTTAAGTCTGCCAATCCACAGTAGGCCAGCGTGGTGGACTATGGCCTAACCCTTCTTATACTGAGGAGTACGTGCCCAGCGATAGGACAGTTTAATACAGGCATATTATATTATAGGTACATCGATAGTTGAATTAGTATTAAAAGGATAAGAAAATATGATTTTCCTTTAGTTAAGCATCATGGCGGCTGGAAGCGCTTTATCTTCAACTTTAAAGAATCACCGACATGGTTTTCCTACCTAAGTTTAATATGCAGATCATACTTGCCATCAATTATGTTAAATTAGAATTAACATAGACTTCACCTCGGACTAGAGTTGCCAACATATTTTCGACGAAATATAGTATTTTTAAAATAAGCTATAACAAAATATAGTATATTTATAAAAATATAGTTTTTTATGTAAAAACATTTATTTGTTGTCTACTGTTATTTAAATATGTACCTTGTTAATTTGACATCACGGACAGGTTCGAAACGAAATATGTACGGATATATGCTTTCGCATCAGTAGTAAGGAACGGCGATAGTTTTTTTGAATAAAGGTTTTTTTTTGTTGTTTTTCGTTATTGAAATATAGTATTTTAGCATACTATATATTTTTTCAACAGTATATAGTACGCAGACTCGAAATATAGTAAAATACTACGTACGGTTGGTAACCCTACCTCGGACTGGAATATGTTCTCGCGTTGTTTTTATTCTATGTACACGTAAGTAGGTGATAAACTATTATTAGACGCTAACTTTTTAATATTACTTGATTGCCCACGGCTTCGCGTTAATGAAGATTTTGTAAATAAATTTATATTCCGCAGGAACAGTACTTTTGTCCTGAATGAAACGTACCCTGTGTCCTTTCCTGTGCCCCTGTATGTATTTTGTTTGCGAAATTTTAAAAAGAGCGGTCGAGTAGTAAAGGCCTGATAGCGTATCAAACACAAACTCACATTCGCATTTATAATATGAGTTGTGTAATAGTTGCAGATACTTACAGAACTGACATTTTTTTTTTTTTAAATCTTTATTTATTTTGGAGTTTTTATTCTAAAGAATACGTAGACTCCATCGTGCCTTATCCTTAAATATAAACATTAAGCACTCTTGCTATAAAAATATTACAAAGTAAAAATAAAAAACCAAATAACACTTAGACTTATTTTCTAATCAATGAATGTAATTAAATTGCACAATTTCTTTGCTATGTCAGACTTAGGATTAGCTAAGATTGTGTGGACAAGTCCAACGTCAACAACATTTAGATTACATTCATTGATGACAGAACTGACTTGTAAAATAAAAATATGTATCTACTTATTGTAAACTTTACATTAATTTACAATTGTAACTTTGACGCTCATAAATATTATTATGTGACCTATTTAAATAAATTAGCGGTCGCCTAGTGGTCAAAATCCGACCAAAATTACTTAGCTTACTACTTTGTTTTCTGTTTTTCTCTATTACATATACATAAGGTATAGGTAACCATAGTTACAAAGAATTGTACGACGTCAGACAAACAATGTCGAAATACTACGAACGCGATTCGACTGCGTGTATCAAATGCATGGTAGTGTGCGTGTTTTTTTTTTAATTTAATGTTTTCCTAATGCATATTCTATGAAAATATTAGGATTCGCCGCTCCTTCTCGATATAAACTTATACTGTGCCAAATTTCATACTCCTCCGTCCGCGCAATTTTCGTAAAAAGGGGTACAAAGTTTTTGCTTCACGTATTAATATATAGATATCATTTTGATTTGATTTGATTAATCGTTGACTTTGCGGCATCAGTTTGCTCTTAGTCTTATGTATCGTGCGAAAGTGACTTCACAATCGACTAAGTATAGTGTTATTTGGTTTTTCCTTTAAGAAATTTTCAGTAGCAAAACGATAGCATTAAGCTCGGCCTTTATTACGTGAAAAATGCGGATGTAATAGGTACCTACACTTAATAATCTTTCAGACTACCTTCGGAAATATACAGACGTCTATTGGGATATATCTTTAATGGGTTAAAGATATACTTGTACTTTATAATTACATCTCGCGCACTAGGAATAAATTCTGTGTTGTGGAGGACTATATAAAAATTCAAACATCGGATTTAAAGTACGCCTAGACTCGGAACAAACATTTGTGGATCACACAAATTTTCGTTCCGTGTGGGGTTCGAACCCACACGTCGCAGTTGCAATAGCAAGGCGACGATTTAAACCACTATGAGATCTGTGCAGTCATACTGATTAGAATCTTGAAATATTGCACACAGTCTTCTTATATTGAATTAGTTGTTAACCACGGGTTTGTTCGCTTTTAAAGTAGGTATTAAGAGTTTGTCTGTTTCTACGAGCTATAAATCTATCAGCTATCATCCGGCTTCCATCAAGAGCACGTAACATAATGTCATCTAAATAATATTAGGCACGAAATTCGGGTTTAGGTCCTGCTACAAAGCTAGCAACAAGTTACAAGCAAGCCAAATTTTAATATAAATGAAGTTCAGGCTGTGTGTGTACAAATATTATTAAGGTTAATACTATAAGCATAGAGAATGAATGAGATGAAATATACCTACCCCCTTCTCCGCAACTCACCGCCCGCCGCGCCGCGCCCACGGCCATGATGTTATTATATTTTCGCGCTTTAATTTTATTTCACAAATTATCTCGTAAACTTTATACATATATTGGTTTTAAACTTCGAGTCAAAATCTATTTATAAAAATTACATCAATTTTTATAAATAGATTTTGTTGTTAATATATCCATCCAAATATCGCATAAATTAACTGTTATTTATCACTAGGTACATATTATAAAACAAATTCTTCCGCCGCGTCTGTCTGTCTGTCTGTTGGTGATAAGCTCAAAAACTACTAAACGGATTTTCATGCGTTTTCTTCAATATACAGTGATCATGAGGAAGGTTTAGGTGTATAATTTGTACCCGTGCGAAGCCGGTCGCTAGTTACATATAAATAGGTATTGTGAATAAAATATAAACGTTTGACAATAAAGTAATTATAATAATACCTATATGTATAGCGTCGTAGAGTATTTTTGAATAACTATTACTTAGATACTTGTAAGATGAGTAACTTTAACTTCTATCCTCAACGATCCATAACGCCATCTTTATGCATATTTCATTAATTAACATTTTTACGGTCAAATCGTTAAACTGATTAGTTTAACGATTTGACCGTAAAAATGTAACAAATAGAGATACTTTCGCATCTATACTAATATTATAAACCTGAAGAGTTTGTTTGTTTGCTTGAACGCGCTAATCTCAGGAACTACTGGTCCGATTTGAAAATTCTTTCAGTGTTAGATAGCCCATTTATCGAGGAAGGCTATAGGCTATATATCATCACGCTAAGATCAATAGGAGCGGAGCACCAATGAAGAATGTTTCAAAATCGGAGGGTTTTTTCCTTTTGAGAGCTTCCGCTGCGTGCACTGCGTAAACAGTTAAAGTTTCGCAAAAATCATGTATAAGAGAATTGTTCCCCTTAAAAAGTTCTAAAAAAATGTCCGCTACAGCATATGTCTATCTTTTAAGGTTGGCTCGCTATAACCTTTTTTATGCTAACCAAATTTGTTCTAAAATAATGCATTATTTGCGAAGGTATTTTTCATCATCATCATCATTTCAGCCTATTGCAGTCCACTGCTGGACATAAGCCTCCCCCAGGGTGCGCCACAAGGCCCGATCTCCCGTTTTCGCCATCCAGGTATAGGTATAGGTAAGGTATTTTTATAAACATAATATTAATCCTTATCCAAATAAATACGTTATTAATCACAAGTATTTAATTTAAAACAAAATTGCCCTGTACATCATTCGATTTCAATGAATATCTTAGGAGATATCGCAGTTTTAAAATAACATTGCAGCAAAATAATTACCCATTATAGACATATTACAAACGATGTTTCTCCTGGTTTATTCTGCGTGATTACTACTGGTTCGATTTGAAAAATTCTTTTAGTGTTGGATAGCCTATTTATCGATGAAGGCTATAGGCTATATAACATCACGCTACGACCCACGGGGGCGGCGCAGTAACGATAAACGCGGGTGAAACCGCGGGAACATCTAGTTTATAATATAAATATAGATTTAGGCATCCTCTTAGAAAAGACAATCATCGCCATCTTCCTAAATCCGGGCTGTTATTAAGAATTTTATGATCTAAAACCCCAATAACATCTCTTGCCGTCCCAGCTCGAAATTCGAGCCATGATCTCACATTAACTACTAGACTAAAGGGGCAGTAATAATAAAACTGCACTAAACACACAAAGGTGATATGAAAAAATATTAATATTAAATGATAACTTTGATTGATGACAAGTATGACGCAAATGAGACATGACAAATTTATAGGGAATTAGTTATTGTCATTTAACGATATGAAAATCAATATTTATAACGGGTGTTATTTAAATGGTTAGCATAGTATTGGTATTTTTGTGAGCAGAAAAATATAATCTGTGAACAGAAATAGCTAATTGATCAGCAACTCATGGCCAGCAAACTTTAAAGAGATCAAACTAAGCCGACGGAGCCCCGCAAAGCGGGGCTCCTATTTTTGGGTGGGTTTAAAAAAAGGAACTTAACATAACCTAACACTTCCGAGACGGAATGCAGTGATTTGAGGCGTATAGATGCTCGTTATGCTGTGCAATATTTGCTGACCAATTAGTATTTTTGCTGATCATTATATTTAATCCCATTTATAACTACTTTGTGGATGATTAATTATTATTTTTATATGTTCTATTTAATCTACGATAATTAAAGGTGGAATGCCTTTAAAATAATAGAATTTGAATATTGATTGGTGAGATAGGCACGGTTATGTAACTTGGTAGTTTTGAAATATCTTTCAAACTCATTTCGAGTTTGAACCTCTTGATTAGAGAGAGATGGAGCACAGCAGCACCCTACATGCGATTTCGTTTAAAAATAGACTACCAACTACACTCGGGAGCAAAAATATTGACTCGGACCGTTTACGCGCATTCAAATGTCTAGCTCAAGCTACTTAACCCTTAGGTTCGGATACCGCTACCATATTGGATGTAATTCTTGAGCTGAGACCTAATATGATAAAAAAAAACTAGATTCTAGGACTTACATATTGAAATATAGACATTTTTCTACCAGTACATTGGCAGAAAAATGTCTATATTTCAAAATGTCCTAGAATCTAGATTTTTTTTAAAGATCTTAGTCGATATTTTTGCTGCTAAGTGTAGATTTAAAACATTTTTCTTACAGAATATTTATATCATAGTTATTATTCTTTGCCGTTATTATGTTCTTGCTATGACAGTAAAGCTTCTGGGTGCCTAATGCGAGTTGTTTTTACGTTAACCAGATGGAAATGTTTACTGCTTTTAGCTCTCTGATTGGTTGAGCTTGGAACGGGCCAATCGGAGCGTCGAACATGATAAACGTGTCGAACGCATTAATGTAAAACAAACTTGCACTAGGCACTCTTATTACCGATGCGCATAAATTCATTCGAAAGATACATAAGCCTTGCTTGCAATTCCGTTCAAAGAGCGTAACTGCCATAACGCTTTTGTACACAATATGGATAAAACGCAAGTTGAGGCTAGGGTTGCAAGGAGAGGAAAATATCAATATAAATATCGATATTTATATCGAAGGCTTGAAAATATCGATGATCGATAATATCGACAGTTTCAATGCGATATTAACGATAATTCAGAACTTTCAAGTTAGTAGTAGAAGTGGGTAAATAAGAAGCAAATAATAAATATTAAGTACCAAATATTATTTAAAAAAATTCTATATTGATATTCAATTTCTTATCGATATGATAATACCGTATTGATGGTTAGATATCGATAAAAAAATCGATATTTTTAGGGTCGATATTATCAATATTATTGAATATTCGATATATCGTTGTATCGCTAGTTGAGGCACTTACACTGGTTGTAAACATCGTGTAAGTGATCGATGTGAATCAAACGCGCTAGTTAACACATATTTTTAACTCGTTTCTTCGTTTTTTATTTTACATCTCCCGCACTAGGAATACATGCTGTGTCGCAGGGAACTTTTACAGACATTCAAACAATGGACACAAAGAACATCCAGATTTGGAAGAACTGTTTGTAGACTGCACAATTTTTATCCTGTTTGAGGATCAAAACCACAACACTCGGTGCATTGGCAGTAGCGAATTGAGCACTTAAACCACTACGCTATACAGGCCGGTCTTGCATCTAGCCTGCGTTAGAATCTTGCGCATATAGCCACGCTAGGTACTTGCGTTTACGATAATCGCTTGCAAAGGCAAAAGCCATAAAGGCGGCTTGTAAATTTGGCAGTCATCATGAGTAGTATAAATTATGATATTAAAATAATACGAATATCAATAAATAATATCAGAAAGATTAAATTACGTCAATTGGCTATTGTTCCCAGTAATATGTGTTCATATTATTATATATTGTTGATCATAGCTTAAATCAATAATTATGATCAATATGATAAAGAACATAATAATATATCGATAGCAAATACCTGATATTAAAACTGGATAAGATATTTGATAATTCTTTATATTTGTTTGAACTTTGTTGAATTAAATGTAATGCGAGTGTCAAAATATTTAAAGAAAAGGTTATTAACAGATCGATTGCTGTCGCCCTGGGCTCGAATGAAATATCAATGTGTGAAAGAGATGACTTCAGCTCGGTCTGATATTGAAATCATCATCTCGTATTGCCGTGTCTCCTTCCCCAATACCAAAACGGTTGCTTTTTCATGGGTTTTAGGAAGAATTTTTGCTATGTCTGTTTGTTATGTTTATTTATTTTATTAGTTTTTTGATTTTTATTTGCTGGATATCTGAAAACATTTTTGTAATCCTATAATCTAAACTGAGACTAAGCAGTTGCATTCTCTATCGCTGCGCTACCGGGGTATTCTAAGATAAAACTTTGCCAAAATAACATGTACATATATTAGAAGTCCTGTCCATTCAACATGTTTCTATTTAAGTATTCAAGGCAGATGTTGTTTTTCGGTTTACATATTCCGATCTATGCATCAACGAGCGTCTGGAGGGACGACTGGATGGTTGGACGAGTGTTTAAATGTGAAGATATTTCGGTGATTGGGTGGATGGGTGAAAAGGTGGACAGGTGATCGGGTGAAAGATAGACGGGTGCAAATCTAGACGGAAGAAAAAGTGGACGGGTGTAAAGGTGGAGGGGTGAATTAGTGAAAGAGAGGAATGTCTATCCATTCTTTCATCCAACCACCCATCCATCTATCCATCCTTCCACCCATCCAATTGTCTACGCCATCACCAACCACCCGTCGCCGCGTCGTTTCGCTCACCTACCAGTCCTCCACTCATTAACCTTTCCACCACCATCTGTCCATCCATCCACTCTTTTTACCACTGCAATATCTCGATAGCATTAGTAGTAACCTAATTACTATGTAATTAGGTTTTCTTTCAAGAAATTTTTAGTACCATCGCGTAATATAGTCCGGGAAGTCCAGTATACGACAATAGGTCTGCCCACTATTATATGGGACTTAAAATCATAGCTGGATGAAATGTGGGTGTCATTTAAGCTTACCTCTTCGGCAATACAGGCATGTGACTATATATGAGACTAGATTTTTACCGCGGCTTCGCTCGCGTAAAAGTAAATTAGGTTAGGTTAAGTTAGTAACTGCAATTTTTTAAATAAAATATAGCCTATGTTACTCAGTAATACTACCTATAGGTAGTATTACTGAGTAACATAGGCTATATATAAGGATATATATTATAACTTTCTAATGGTGGAAGAATTTAAAAAATCGGTTGAGTAGTTTTTGTGTTAAACCCTTTCAAACAAACGTGCAAGCTCTGAAATGAACTGCCAGCTTCGGTGTTTCCCGAGCGCTATGATATGTCCTTCTTCAAACGAGGTTTAAAGAGAGTTCTTCTTTCACGGTGGGCAGCGGCTTTGCTGTGTCCTGACATTGCTGAAGTCCATGAGCAGTGGTTACCACTTTCCATCAGGTGGGCCACTTGTTCGTCTGCCACCAATGGCAATCAAAAAAAATTAAAAAGATCAAGTCAAAAAATCAAATCTTTCCTCTTTATAATATTAGTAGGTAGGTATAGATGTGTGTATAAGATAAACTTTTGCAGGGTAGAGTAAGTTTTGTTTCAATACGCGCCACTGGGCATTGTCGCGTTGTAAAATACGTGTGCAGTTCTAAATGTTGAAATTGGCATTCCCATTATAACTTAAGGCGATTCACAAACTGCCCCGCGCCACGCTGCGGGATGCGTGGTGACAGAATCACGCGTGTGGGTGCATGAGTGCAGATCTGCCTCATAATGCAGATTTCTCCGCACAAACGTGACGCGTGACGCGCGCGGGTGCGTGTTTCCCCGCATGTAGACGCGTGATCTGCAGCACTGCGCGTGAATGCGTTTTCTGTGTGTTGCACTACGCGTGTTTTCTATACAAACACAGGTACTTGCAAACAACGTAAGAACACGCACTCTCGCACTACGCTGCGTGATGCGGTGCACTGTGCCAACCGCCTTAGGATTAACATTCAAATCCAAAGTCATTACGGAAAAACCTACTCTTATCTACCTGTCAAGTAGATTAAAGTGGCTATCGAATTTATAAATAGTCATAAAAATCATTGATAATAATGAAAAATATACAACATTACATAAAACGCAATGTAATCGAATCTATACTAATATTATAAAGCTGAAGAGTTTGTTTGTTTGTTTGTTTGTTTGTTTACTTGAACGCGCTAATCTCAGGAACTACTGGCCCGATTTGAAAAATTCTTTCAGTGTTAGATAGCCCATTTATCGAGGAAGGCTATAGGCTATATATCATCACGCTAAGATCAATAGGAGCGGAGCACCAATGAAGAATGTTTCAAAATCGGAGAGTATTTTTTCCTTTTGAGAGCTTCCGCTGCGTGCGCTGCGTAAACAGTTAGTTTCGCAAAAATCATGTATGACAGAATTGTTCCCCTTTAAAAGTTCTAAAAAAAAGTCCGCGACAGCATATGTCTATCTTTTAAGGTTGGCTCACTATAACCATTTTTATGCTAACGAAATTTGTTCTAAAATAATGCATTATTTGCGAAGGTATTTTTATAAACATGATATTAATCCTTATCCAAATAAATACGTTATTCATCACAAGTATTTAATTTAAAACAAAATTGCCCTTTACATCATTCAATTTCAATGAATATCTTAGTAGATATAGCAGTTTTAAAATAACATCGCAGCAAAATAATTACCCATTACAGACATAGTACAAACGATGTTTCTCCTGGTTTATTCTGCGTGATTACTACTGGTTCGATTTGAAAAATTCTTTTAGTGTTGAATAGCCTATTTATCGAGGAAGGCTATATATATAACGATAAACGCGGGTGTAACCGCGGGAACATCTAGTTATTTATATAATGTGAGCTTATTGTATTGTAAATGTGAAAATTTAGATTACTGCAAAGGCAGTTCGATGTTTGTTATTCAATTACTCTCGAATTGCTGAACGGATTTTGGTGAAATTTGCCACACAGGTAGCCTTTGATCAGGATTAACATGATACTTTTCATGGTCAGTCACATAACGAGAGTTATAAGAATTCATGGTAGACCAAGTTTGGGAGCCTTCTGCGCTTACTCATAAGTCGGCGTAAAGTTGACAAGGCCATTAGGGGTTTACAACTAAAACACATACACATACACGAACAAAAAAACTTAATTCGCCAAGTCTGCTATTACAATAGTGTCGGAATGGTCTGTCATTGATTTCATAATTGTTGATTTTGCCAAGTTTGGTAATCTACTAATATAATGGCGTCATTATGACTTTCCGATGGTCAACCACTGACACTCCATTGAAAAAATGGCATAGAATAATAATAATAATAATAATATTCTACCACATTCACACAACACCATCTAGCCCAAACTAAGCAGAGTTTGTACTATGGGTACTAGACAATGGATAAACATACATATACTACTTTTTTTTTTGTAAATACATACATATTATACATAGAATAGTAATCTCGTACATAATAATAAATGAATGACTGACGTATGCGGTAATCTGCTAAAATTTTGTCAATTCCTTTTGATCAAATTGCTTTTAACACTAATAAATAATATGTAAGAATATATATATATATAAACGAAATCTGCCATGAATAAATGTTCAAAAGTAGTAGTTTTTCAAAAATCACTGTCTGAATGACGAATTTATAAAAATAGTAGACTCGGGCCCCAGGTTATAAATTAGTCTACGGCGTACTTACCGCGATTTTTGACTTGACATGTACGTGTTTGTGTATGAGTGCATTAGTTCTCGCATTGTAGTTGCTTTGCCATATGGTACACTTTGCACTAGTCTTTACTATGGCAAAGTATACCTAACCATAAATTTAGTGAGCGTAGCGAAAAAATTCTAAGTCTATGTAGATAACCGATAAATATGCTTGCTGTGTCTACTATACATAATACGCATATGATATTTTCCATCCATTATTTACATAGTAAAAGGATACACTTGTCACGTTAGTTTTCAGAGGTGGTTAAACATTCTAGAAATAAAACTCAAATTATTAATTGTAATATAACCTCAAAATATGACACTTCATGGCGACGTTCAGAAGCCTGGTTCTGCCAAGTTAAGAAAATTTGGATCTACCGTGGTAGATTCTAGTTTCTTTTTTAGCGCCTGTTGTGTCTCACTGCAGGGAAAAGACTCCCCATTCTTCTTTCATCTTTCTCTATCCAAAACCGTAAAGGACCATTATTTTTTTAAATGAGTCTTATTCGTCTCGCTTTTTTTGTCAGGGCCTGCCGCGATGTCGCTTGTCATCTTGAGATGCAAGTAGCTCTGATTAATCTTTTCTTATTTTTTCTTTATTAATCTCATATTAACTATAAACAGGGGGCAGGACTTCCTTATCGGTCCAGTGACATATTCCGGTTGTTTAAACATTAAATAATGACATTTTAATGTAGTTTAATAACAATACCTAACTAAAGTAGCATGATCTGTAAACATTAAACAGCTATTCGTAATAATATCTATGTAAAATCCAATGATTGAACATTAAATACACATTTATAATAATATCTAACTGTATTAGTTTGGGATTTAACCCTGAAGAAATCCGGCGTATCTAATCTGAAGGGTCACACCTATTAATACATCATAAAGTTGTACTTTATGATTTAATAATATGTGTGACCCTTGTCATGCAATCATTATAATTATTATTATAATAATAATAAAATCATTTATACATATAGGTCACAAAATAACACATATGAACGTCAAAGTTTATTGAGAAAATAAACGTCAAAATTCAAAAGCTATTGCTTGCTTGCTCACTTTGATCGCTTATGAGCTGGTGTTTCCTCGGTCTCCATGTAACTTATACTTGAGATCTCGGTAATATTTTTGTTTAAGAAGTTGTTGAGTGGGCAGCAGATTAATATTATGCAGATTGATATTATTATTGAGATTTTCGCAGGAACGTGACTGCTTTGGTGGTAGCGGTAGTTTATGTGACTGCTGTGCCAGAAAAATCCAATAACACTTTGTCTGATCCGGAAATTCAACCTGAGACCTCATGTCTCAATTTTTCTGATAGGTAGGATATTTTCCGTAGTAAAATGATTTCTGGAATTCTGTTCGGTTGACGGCAAAAGGTTCACCCCCACATTACGCGGGACTTTAAATCTTATCTGGCGCTATTATAGTATAATACACCGCTGCCTTTCGGGAATAAAGTCGTGAGATTATGTATACATACATAGTATGTATGATGATTTCGATGCGATATATTCCAGAAACTTCCGCAGCCATACTGATCTAGATTTTAAATTAGATTCTAATGCGTCCTCTTAAACATTTTGCTAGTTATTAAATATGCAGACTATGTTTGCTTCATAAAACTATTTAGACATTTTACAAGCTTTGTGAGCTACATACACTTGTTTAGAATGCATAAGCAGGGTTTATAATGATTAGATAACTGGTTGATGTTCTCATCTGCAAACATATATGGCCATTCAATGAATATTAATACTTAAACCAAGCTATTAATCTTAATAGTTCTTATACTAGATTGATTTTATATAATACGAGCTTCCCATGATAATTAACCGCATGAAAGGTACCTTATGTAAGTAAGTAGTTAGGCGTGAAAAACAAACTCACATTCGCATTTATAATATTAGTTAGTGTTACGTTTACGCGAATATAAGTTAAACATTAAATTGAAATTAAACAACTTTACGGATTTGGCAATTTTTCCGCCCTGGTTCTGGATAGACTCCCCATGACCATGGCTGCTAAAAAGCAATCTACACTTCAGGGAAAGTATAAATATAAATGAATATAGTTTTAATAGCATAACAATAACATGACAGTAATGTTTTTTTAAATAAACTAGATCAAATGCATATAATCTAGTTCAATTTTATTGGTTTTATAGCTATAATTGCTATAATTTTACTGACATCTAAACCTGACATTTTGCATTGCACTGAGGTGCCGTTTACGATGAGAGTAGGAATAATAGTAATATTCATACTTACCTCAAATTTGGCAGGTAATTAGGTAATTATAGCCACAAATGCAAAAGACTTAATAACTAAAGTTCATGCGGTAGAAATCGCGGGTAAAACCTAGTCTTTGTCTCTGACATTTTCAACTACGAAGCTCGGATTGAATTTGTTTGCAAGTTATAGAAGTAACAAGATTAAGTAAGTTACGAACCGCTAAAACTAAAGTGAAACAAAAACGCAAAAAAATATTTTTACGTCACTAAAAACTAAAAACTCAATTATAGGTACATATTTAAATGTTGGACATTTAATTGTATGCTAAGCAGGTTTTGAACTGGTACAAATATGTGACCCGGTTTTTTATTTCGGTTCTTCTTTTCGGCACGGTTCCGATTTCGGTTCTGTTTCAATAAATCACTTCGTAATAAATGTTTAAAAATGCCCGTCCCAGACCATCCGATATAAAGGTACTTAAGAAAGCAGTGATAGTTGGTTATTCAAAGAATAATGGGGATAATTAACTAAAATATTCCCCTCATCCAAAATCTGGCAATTCTTCTTGTTTAAATTTAAAAACGCCGTTAAAAAACAACTTATTCGGAAGGGTTATTATTCAGTCAACGACTACTTAAATGACAAAAACTCATGGAGCTAGTTGCTTGTTGCATACAGGATTCAAAGATCTGTATTACTTATAAGTACAAAGTACACTTTGTGACTATGCAAAGGCTTAAATTGACTTATAAGTAATACAGATCTTTGAATCCTGTATGCAACAAGCAACTAGCTCCATGAGTATGCGCCATCATGCCATCCTACTGTCTATTTTAGATTTATATTAAATTATATATCTTAGCTCAAATTATTTCCTCTCTATAATATTATTAAGTTATTATTGTTATTAGCTTGAGTTTTTAATAGTCAGTAGTATATGGCATAATGGCTGTAACACCTTGTTAATCTGAGTTGTAAACTACTGAAATTATATTTAACTGGCGATTAAAAAGAGTGGCCGTGAGTTTCTTGCAGGTTTCTTCTCATAGGCCTGAACCTAGCAACTAACCTAAATGTAGCTTCAGTAACTTAGTAAACTCACTAACCTATATAATTTGACGTTCATAAGTGTTACTTTGTGACCTGAATGAATAAATGATTTTTGACTTTGACTTTGACTTCACTTATGTTCTTGATAGATTCAGATGTAGATCTATGTATGTATGTATCGTTTGCAATAGTGACATTTTACCTAGATTATAAATAAAGTTGGTCTTTGACATGATTTAGTGGTGTACCTATCCGCGCTGGTGCTTAAGGTAAATCCAGACTATGTAGATGTGATCATGACAATGATAGATGTTGGCCATAACTAAACATATGCGTATATCCTCATATAAATCTGCATTTAAATTATACTAGATACAATTTGGTTAAAGATTTGCCTGTTTTAACATGTAAGGATGGCGTGGTGGTTTAAGTGGTTGCCTCGCCGCTGCCATTGAGATGAGTTTTTTGCATCCAAATCCCAGACGGGACAAAAATCTGTGTGATCTACAAATGGTTGTCCTTGAACAACGGATTGTTTGAATGTTTGTAAAGCCCCCTGCGAAAGAGGAACTACTCCTAGTTGCCGTTTTAAAAAGAAAAATCAGTAGTACACTATACGTATTCATACTTGAAGAGAAAATGTTGTATCCGTTTTCAAGCATATTGCGGGAGACGTGCGGTCTTTAGTATGGTTAAAGTTTAAATGGAGGAGTGCAGAAAGATAAAATGTATAATGGAAAGAAAATAAATATGTATTATAGTCTAATTTGACTACTGGGAGACCACAAATCATTTGGCAAGTCGTTCTTGTTTACCAATTGGATAATAATAAGTAAGTAAGTACGTAACATTCTAGAATCTTCATAAAAGCGCAGTCTAAAATGTATTAAAAAAAGATTATGATTTACGTATTAATTTCAACCACTGGATAATTAATTAATTATTAATATCTTTTAAATAAGAAATACAATCATCGATAATTGAATACCTCGTTAGTACTTGGGTTTCGATCCCCGTGCCGGGTGACGTTGTTGTGGGTTTTCCTGGTAGAATATGCTCATTAGTAGCAAGTGATCAAAATCGCAAATACGTTTATTAATTTAGGTCAATTATTTATTTATTTTAAAAGTTTATGCTCAAAATAGTTTAATGGCGGACTACTTATTATCTACTATAAATTTACATTACCCTATTGTTGCTGAATATTGCAAAGGCGTAGGTAGTTTATAAAAAGAACTGGTAAGAAACTCGTTGCCACTCTTTTCAATCACTAAATTTACAATATTATCAATTTGACAAATTATCTGTAAAGAGTTACCACTTACTACCCACAAAACACTCTGGCTACAAAAATTGATTGAATAGAAGCATCGACTTACACGTAGAAAAATAAAAACATCACGCGACCATGTAGACCGAGTTCAGTTAGTTAGTAAAACTAAGGTACTAATATTTTGTACCGTATTAATAATTAGAATTATACCAATAACATATATATAACAAAGACTTACCACGCACCAAATTAGCAGATATTCACGAGATGGGCCTGCTATCGTCACCTTGGAATTCAGCAAGTCATTAAAGGCCACGGGATAACTCGACCCATGACGCCACCCAACATTTGAGTGAGCATCACGTTGTCTGCTAATATAATAGAGTAGACTGGTCCTAAACAACACATACATATAACAAAAATCTGGTTGTAACAGAACCAGCTACATCTTAGGTTTAAAGAATTTATTCTCAAAAAGACAATACAAGCCACTTACATGAGAACAAATTATTTTAACATAAATAATACTATTTTATACAATGGTCGCCTAGAACATTTAAATATTTAATGAAAGTTCAATAAATATCTTTTAAATGAGAAACGAGCGGTTGCTTTTTATATAGTGAGATAATGTGGACTTAAATGAGCTAAATGTGTCAACATATTCTTATATGTGAGGGCAGACTGTTATATAGTTGAATACCTTCAAAAGTTATACTGTTTTTTTCATAATTGGTTCTTATCTTGGCCTGTTTTTATATATTAGAAGTAGAGAAATTTATGAAACAACACCCTCATGTATTCAAACGGGCAAAAGATGTTACTCGACGTGATAACATAAGAAATCCAAACAGGCTTGTGCTAAACATGATACCGAGAAGCAGTCGGCTGCAAAATAACTCATACGCCATGTGTATAAAAATATATAATGAAATCCCTAATCATATAAAAATATTATCACTAAATAAATTTAATGCAAAATTACGTTGGTGGCTCATGCAGAACAATTTCTACTGCCTTCAAGAATTTTTTGAAAATACCCAATTATAATTGATTCGTAATTGACCTTATATAATTGATATTGTAAAAGTGAAATTTAATAGATATGTTTGTGTAAATGATATGACCTATTATACATATATTACATTTGCGTTTATGTGGCACCCTTAATTTACAACTCATTGCCAAATAAAATAATCCAACTACCTTATCAAAAATGTTGTATTGCATTGCGCAGCTGGTTGTTGCAGGAATGTTCTTATACGGTTGAAGTTTTTTTTTTAAATCCATGCAAGTTTTATAATTTGGAACGTTCATTGAGGTATAAGCACAACTAATGAATCAACAGTCGTGTTTTTAAATTTAAGATAATGTATCAATTTGGAACTTTATTGTTGCATGCTGTATAACGGCCAAATATGTGATACAAAATAATTGTAATTAATACCTTTATACCATACCATATTTGACGCAATAAATTATATTATTATTATTATTTTTGGCAGAACAAGTAGACTTGCTCGACGAGTGCTACGATTATTATTTATATCAGACTTTATATTCTAGCTCAGGGATAAAAAGATGTAGATGAAATAAAATATTGCTGAATTAGGTATACATATACATACGTTTTGCGTAGACCCGACGCGCGACGTTGTGACTAATTATTTAATAACGTCGGATCTACGAATCGCCCAATTTGTAAATCGGACGTTGTTACTAGTAACAACGTCAGTCACGAACTCTATGATCATAGGCGACAGTTGTAAGTAATTTTACTGATTTGTTTACATGAAAAATGATAGCGGCTGCGCCTAAGGTTTTTACAGTAAAAGTGAATTATTTTGTCCCGTTAAAAGAAATGTGACCCGACGACAGTTAGTTGTACATTTTCTCCGGGAAAGAGGGCCAGACACTTTTGTATTTACAAGGTTAGTAATGAAGCTTGTTCAGTCGAGGTGGTTCGTAAGTTGACATGAAAATGTAAATCTTATCTTGCTTTTTCATTTTCCTTGAGTTAATATTTTTTTAAGCTTGTATATGGTGACGTATTCACTGTAAATGACAAATATAGCTAGCTATATGACTAAGCTACTCATGCGGGCTCCATTCGGGAGGAGTAATAGTACAGGCTACTTCCGCGGATGACTTGCGTCTGTCTTTTAAATAATACATTTGTATGAACCGTGCAAGTTACTTGCGTCATATACAAGCACCATAAAGATAACAGACAATCGCCTTTTAAGAACTCGTTTATTGATTAGAATTATTGCCTTGGATGCCACTTCCAAAGACAATTTCGACGTGAAAATGCAATTAAAATGTATCTCACTACATAGCGCGTAACAATGTATGTTGCTACTAGAGTATACTTAGACTATATTTTTATATGGCCATAATAGCAAATAAGTATGTCTGCCTGTCTTAAGGTAAGCAATAATTGTAGCCTAGGGACGCTTACAACATCAGGAATAGACTTGGCGCATTGCCAAACCTTTAAATAAGAAGTTGCGGTACTACGGATGTTCATTAATTGTCCTTTGGTGACTGCTTTGTGACTCTTTACAGTGCCTGGAAACCTTACTCAGCAGAAACACCACACAAGGCTGTTTATATGTGATATTCTGTCAAATGACGATAGTTTTCTGATGACGGGCTGTTCCAGATTGAGCCAAATGCTAGGTTTAAGGGGCAGTCCCGATGTGCCTGACGTCTTACATTCTGTATCCATACATTAATATTTTGTTGAGCAATCTTTAAAGTAGCATGGGATTCTACTGTGCTCATAAATGCAATAAGTTTGCCTTGTGAAATATTAGTATGACGCAAATTTGCCCAGGGCTTACGGTAACAATAATATCAACTCTATACTTTCCCACTGGGTACAGTGTTTTTAATGTAAGAAGGGGCCATAGTCCACCACGCTGGCCCAAGAGAACATGATGGAGAACTCCCAGATATACAGGATGGTTTCCTTCACCTCAGATACCATGTTACGAATAAAGTCATTTTAAGTTATCTATACTAATATGATAAAGAGGAAAGATTTGATTTTTTGTTTGTTTATAAGGATTTAACATAAAAACTACACAACCAATTTAAAAAATTCTTTCACCCTTGGAAAGCTATATTATCACTGAGTAACATAGGCTAAATTTTATTTAAAAAAGAATAGGTACTGAAACTAACCTACTTTTACAACTTATCTTTACGCGAGCAAAGCCGCGAGCAAAATATATAATAGTTTCAACAATTTCTATTATTAACTTAATGAGCACATGCGACATTATTCTCATATTTTTCGTAAAAATCTAAATGAATCATACAGAGTTTCGTGATTTTACTGGAATGTGTAATTTTATGTGTAATTTTCCTGTGTCGATAATATAATTTATAGTTAGAGTATATTTGAAAATAATTTATATTATCGAAACAGGAAAATTATATTATTTTGTTGTGTGACATCAAATTTGTATTCTAAACACGATATTCATTGAAAGGGGATTTTACTGAAGGTCGTTATAAGGTAAAAAGAACCGTAATAATCTATAACTAGCACTAGGGATATCGCTTTATCGGTTTTTAAAGCGAGTTTCCATTCAAATGGTACTTTAGATTAGTACCATTAGCGAACATTGGGAATAAAGGGGTTATAAAGCTGGTTAGATATGCTAGGAGCGTAGCCAGTGGGAATCTGTAGTCTCTGCTTACCCATTCGGAAAACAGAGCTGAGTATCGGTAGGTATGTAGGTAGTATTGATCAGGTCCACAGCCGCATCAAAGCTTTCTTGTATCTACGCGATTCTATAGATATCCAAAGTGCTCAAATCTAAGTAATTAAGCCTTGCCGTTTTCAACATCAGTCGACTGCCGAACTAATATCGTCTCGCAGAATACCGACATAAAATGACAGCACTTATTGTTGCGTTTCGTTTTGTGAGTAAGAGCAGCTAAGGTCCAATAACCCTCTTAATACAACTAGATATCCATTCTAGATCTCCCTCATTTCAGGGGGCAACGAGTGAAATATGCTTCTATTATTTTGAGCGCACATGTCCTACAAAAACTGCTTGCCAGCAGCAAATAATTTTAACTAGTACTAGGCAAAGAAGCGACACTAACACACGTAGCAGTAGAACTGGCAGTGCTGACATCATTCGGTCAGAACCGCTCGCGCGCAAATGAGAAGTACTTATTGTTTTCTTACGTATAGCGTCCTTTCCCCGCACAAAAACCTACGATGATTAGTCTGGCTTTTTCATAATAGTAGCAGAATTACGGCAGCATAATTATAATAAATATGTAAACAATGAGACTGATCATGTTCAACTGAGGACCTATTTCCATCCTACTAAAAATCGCAATCAAATAACATAGTGCCGTTTCTACTGTGGTTAGTGTTGCCAGAGGAGACGCTGTGCTATGCTCTTGGACTCTGGCGACCCTATCAACGCAGCAGCTAGTTTTTTTATTGGGTGACGCACGTGAAGCGCTTCTAGAGTAGCATTTATAAGCTACGGATACGTTTTTTAACCGACTTCAAAAAAAGGAGGAGGTTTTCAATTCGTCTGTATTTTTTTAATGTTTTTTACCTCGTTACTTTTGACTAGGTGAACCGGTTATGATGATTCTTTTTTTATTTGAAAGCTGGTGCTTCCCGTGTGGTCCCTTTAATTTTGATCAAGATTTGACCATTCGTTTTCGAGTTATCCTTAATAATGCGTATTTGGCTACATTGATGATGTTCTCATATTTGGCAAGGTTCACTAAAAACCGAGAAATAAACAAAATTTTAACAAAAAAGAAAACCGACTTCATAAAAGAATATTCTAAAACTTAAAATGCACTAAAAAGTTAATAAATAATTGCATATTCTTGTGAATAATTAAATTATTGTTATTATTGGAGTTGGTGTCAGCCAAGGTAGGTTTATAACTAATTAAACATGAGATGTCTTACTATAATCATAACATAACATTGGCATGCACAATTACACAAATAGACGCAGCACGCGGCGCGGGCGGCTGACACCGAGTCCAAAAATAACAATAATATAATTATTCACAAGAATATGCAATTATTTATTAACTTTTTAGTGCATTTTAAGTTTTAGAATATTCTTTTATGAAGTCAGTTTTCTTTTTTGTTAAAATTTTGTTTATACTATTAGCCGAGCGATTAGATAATTGCCTGCGCGGATGGCGTAGCGGTTTAAGTGATCGCCTTGCGACCACTGCGTTGAGTGTTGTGGATTGGAATCCCAAACGGGACAAAAATTGTGTAATCTACAAATGGTTGTTTCCAGTTTGGGTGTTCTTTGTGTCCATTGTCGGCCTCGATGGCGTAGTGGTTGGTGTAACCGACTGCCACGCCCGAGGTCGCGGGTTCGATTCCCGCACAAGTCAAACATTTGTGTGCATGAACATGGGTGTTTACTTGGTCTGGGTGTTTCTATGTATAATATGTATGTATTTACAAAAAAAAAGTAGATATGTATGTTTATCCATTGTCTAGTACCCATAGTACAAGCTCTGCTTAGTTTGGGTTACATGGTGTTGTGTGTATGTGGTAGAATATATATATATATATAGAATATATTGTTTGAATGTTTGTAAAGTCCCTCGCGACAAAGGAATTAAACCTAATGCGGGAGTTGTCTTTTATAAATTGAAAAAGAAAATTATAAATGAATACCGGTTAGGATAGCCTTGACATTAAGCACGTCTTTGCCAATGAAATTGTTTTAAAATACATAGAAAATGTGTTGGATAATCGGCATTGTGTACAGTTTACTGAGTCATCAATAAAATTATTACGTACGATCATCTGAATTCTTGCCAAGTTAGCACAAAGTTTTAAGTAGATTTCTATGTAGATATTCTTAAGAGTTTCTTGGATAATGTCCTGGGAATATAGTATAAAGTTTTAAACCCTTTCACGTCTCTTTAGAAAAGATAACGATTATAATGAATAAGTAATTCCAGAGCAAAAGTACGCCGCTGCCTGAAATTTATTACAAAATTAAATACTTTTTACTGAGGCTTTCCTTAATTTATACTGAGTTTACGATGATAAGCTAGCTTAAAGCTGATAAATTCGTAATTTAATACATAAATAAAATGTATAACTTAGAGAGTTGTGACGTCTTAAGATCATTTATATAATGAGACTAGCTAAACCCGGTCATGCGTTGCCATGGCTCAGTCTGATGTTATTAATTGCCCGTTCATATGGGTATGGATTAAAAACGATATAAAACTAGAAATGAAATGTTGTGTAAAAATTTCAAGTCGGTCCATCGAGTACTTTCGAGTTTTGGGGCACAAAAATATTCCTTTTTTTATTTACATAGTATGTGTGCATAAAGATTGCAAAGAACGAATGAAGGATTGCACCGAGGCGGGGTAACTTGCAAACATAATAGCTCGACTCACACTTGGCCGGATTTTATTATTTGCTTTATTACATTCTAATAACAATTACAAGTTCAAATTTAAAATTGTAGCTATGTACCTATAAGATAAGATAAACTCAAAAAAATTGCTTGTCTGTAAAGTCGGTTTACGAACGATAGTTTAACGTGACAACGTCATAACGTGCCTTTCGCTCGCTCATGTAGCGCTCTCGCTCCGATCGTAACGTTACAATGAGCGTAACGAGACAATGAGTCATCCTTTTTCGTGCGTGCAGCCGGCGCGGCGTTCATCGATTTATTAGACGTTGTCACGTCAAAAATATGATTTTCTTGTATTTATGATGACTCATTGTCCCGTTACGCTCATTGTAACGTTACGGGAAATAAATTTTGTTATGATGTTGTCACGTTCAACTATTGTCCGTAAACCGACTTTACAGACAACCAATTTTTTTTACTATGGTATTTACCCATTAACATAATTATAATATTTTAGGGAATTTTGATCCAGGATGCTTTACGTCTCAATAGATGAAGTTCTTTGAAGGCTGGATAGACGGCGTGGGCTTAGTATTAGTGTTCCACTAGCACCCTTTAAATTATAGAGTGGCTTTATGTGTCAATTTTTCGTGTAATAAAGTTCAATCGCGCAGAAGACCTTTTGTACGGCCGGATTAACTTTCAGCTTCTAATAGGTAGATTATTACAAAAAGAGTTATTAGTTAATACACGGTTAAACGCATGTCAATTGCTGTAATTGGCTTACTGTATTAGAAACAGCCAATCAACTCATTAACATTAGTCTTAACCTTTCAGAGCGGTTGTAAATAACTGTGACCGGTAAAAATATTTCATTGAAATTAAACTATTCTGTATGGATTTTATTTTATTATTAGATAATTTTAAAACTATTAAACTATTGCTGTTAAACTTTACTTCTATTTAATCTGTTTAAATTATTGTACTATTTAGATATAGGTAATAGTCTTTCCCCGACGTTTCGGTTGCTTTTCATACGTACTGCGTATTGCTGTACTGTGTCCGTATAAAGTAATTTAACTTCAATGTATAACATTCGCGTAAACATAAACCAATATTATGTAAAAATATTTCGGTTCATAAATTATTCACGAGATTGCGTACATATTTTTACACTGCATGCTTTTGATATTAGAAACACGAATGGAAATGCAGCTGCACATCTAAACTTAATGACAATTCTAGAGTCATTAATTCGGTAATATTGTATGGTATTCAAAATTTAAGGTGGGTGTATTTTCCAAATATGTATGTGTGTTTTTTAGAATCCGCAAGTGGAAAATCAAGACGCAATTTAATTGAAGATAACAAGTTGACTGCCTTCAGAGTGGCTAACGTGAGTGCTAGACTAGTATTGCTAAAGATTTTACAGGAAAATTTATTTTAATTAAGTCTTTTTTAATTAAAGCATGAATGTCATTTTGTGGTTTTAGGCCACTAATTTACGCATGGTACTACAAATTCTTATGGAAATCAAAGTGACATCTACTCGCAATAATTCTATAAAACTCACCACCAAACTCACTTACGAGTATACTAATTTTTATAGTCGATAAAAATTAAAGATTATTCTACAGTAACAACTATGACAATAGATAATTAATTACTAACGCTACTGCCGTAGTGACAATAGAATTCAAAAAGTTTTATTTTTAAGCTATTGCATAGCTTCTATCGCGGGCCTTGAGCGTGGAGACCGAATCCAGAAATTCCGTAACGAAAATAACCTAACACCCCCCACTCCGACCGCCACAGCGGTGATACTTTTTAAAGTTATACTTCTTTAGGCGCGTTATGAAAAAATGATGAGAGTGAAATTTTAAGATGCGCACGCATCACTGTGACACAAATGCTACATGTTGAAGTTGGCCACAGAATAGAATTAAAAGTATATATTTTTTTAAATGACTATAAGTTAACTCATATACAGGCTAGTTGCAAAGTATCCAACGAAACGTTGTTATTTTCAAATTCGATAGAAATACCATTTAATATGAAATATATTATTCATATTAATAATCAATTCTAAAAAATGGTCAATTAAATATTTTAGTTCTTATTTAACTTGATAATAATTTTCTTTTAATCAATATTTTTTCAAAAATAATAGTAATTTCATGAATTAAAATATTTAAACTAAAATATAAATATTGTAGTACCTATTATATTTAGGTATCTTTTTATTGAGTTCATAATTTTTTAATACAGACTTAATCATTTTGTTTATCGAATATAGTAATTCTATCCATATTTTTTTAAATTTATATTATAGACCATTTTAATAATAAAAATACTGCATAAATAAAATAAATAAATAATTATAATTGCATAAGTTGATAAAAAATGCTATGCAATAGCTTTACCGCGGCAGTCTCCGAGCGCCGAAATTATTTTTACAGTAAACTTGACAGTGTTCTTGGTACTGCTGGTTATCATGAGCGACGATCACCAGTTATCAATTAACACCTCATGCAGAAAGAGCTTTCTCCAAAAAGACTAACCAATATTTTATATGCAAAATATATTTATTAAATTAACTCATTCGTTACATATAAAGTACTGCTAGTCCAGGCTTAGTCATCACTGGAAAAACCACATTGGATGAAAGTAAGCACAATTTGCTTACTTTCATTGAATGTGGTTTTACCGCACGCTCACTCACACAGTTAAAATGTATCTACCTCTAATATAGGTAATTATCTAGCAGGATGTGAGAATGATGACGTAGTTAATAGGTACGTTGTTGAGACGTGCATCTTCCGGGACAGTCCCAAGGATAATGACACGAACTCTTTGTTACAGTAAAGGTCTGACGTCATATCGACATGTTTCACAATTGTTTCTATACAGTTTCTTGAAGTTATCGTGTATTGTTTATGCCGATAAACATATTTCTTTCTTTTTATTGCGTTGTTTCTACTATAATGTGTTTTCTATTGTCTTTAGTTGATGAAATAGCGGCTAACCTATTAATTGCTAATCGCCACTTATAGAATTCGTGGTCCATATGTATTACATTACGAAACTTGCCAACTATAACAGTAATCCTACTAATAATATTATCGTAAATGTGTCTTTATAAAGATGTCTATAAAAGGGGGTTTACACGAGTGACTATAGCCGCACGATTTTTGCCGCGCGACGAAAATCGACTGTCTAAATGGCAATTCGGCTAGGTCGCAGATTAATGAAATCGCAAGCCCCAAAGTAGGGTACCATCCGACTTTGGCCGCGCGGCAACCGACCGTATGACAAATCGACCCGTGTAAACCCCCCTTTATTCAATCACGCATAAAAACGGTTAAACGGACTGATATACAAATTGGCACAAATAATAGACGATTTCTCCATATAGGATACGTTCCCCAATGCTCTCTATGAATCTCGTTTAAAAATGACAAATCATGGCAATCAGGAATCACCACGGCAGGTATTGTGAGTACCTTTTGATTGATTGATTTGGTTTTGGTTCATTCGAAATCTTGCACGTAAATGATAGGAGTGCTGAAAACGGTAAATCTTATTAGCAAATTCATTCGTATAACTGCATGAGTATGAACGCGCTAAAAGTGACAACTAGCAACGTATTTTCAGTCAGGTGGTTATTTTGCGTCTATGACGGGGTAATCATAGGCGATACTTTAGTGTCCATCAAGGGTCAATGGACACTAAAATACCGATGATCACCTAGATGACTAAAGTAGAATAAACTTAATTTTGGTCATAGTCCAGTTGAAACATAGGTAACTCAGAAAAGCGACAGCTTCTGTCATTTTTTCCATTTTGATACGTTACATCTGGGGGCACGGCAGTGGCCCCGCCAAGTCGAGCAAAAAAGCGGCACGACCGTACCATACTTTTCTCGAAACAGTTCAGGCCATTTTCGACCCGCTATAACTTCGTTGTGGATAAAACTAGAAGGCCACTAAATAATCTACTTTAATATAATATGTATTACTTGTGAGATACATTGTGCTTTCAAACGATTGCCAAATCAATCAATTTATTTAAAACAAAAGATTTTTAATATTGATATGGTCACTATAAGATGTTGCTATGTTAGCTAATTATGTAATAATTTAAGACAGAAGGTTCCTTAAGTAGGGACTGAATAAATTAACCGACTTGGTATTACATGGATCTCACAACTTTTGACGGTAGAAGAATTGAGTTGCGAGACTTGGTTTCTTTTACAAGTATGTTTTTGATGGCATAAATATTACAAGAATAATTTTCTCGCCAAACTACGGGCTTATCGGCGAGACGAGCTCATTAGTAAACTTAACCTACCTTGTCAGTAACAAGGACGATTTAAAGTAATTTATATGATAACAAAGTATTGTTTGGACTCTTTACAAGCATATTATTTGTTTGTTTATTGAATTTGTGAAATTTATCTCCCTCCTTCAATTTTAAATTTCAAACCTTTTTTTTGCTAAATACATCGACTCTGTCTGTGTGTGAATTTCTTCTTCTAATAGGACTCATGTTTTAATGTTTATATATCATAGGAGTCATTTCAATTGTATTGTTCTACAGCGTATGAGGAATGTGATGAAAGTGAATGAAGCCAGAGAAGTGTGTCAGGATCGTAGCAAATGGAAATCCGTAGTCTCTGCCTATCCCTCTGGGAAACAGGCGTGAATCTATATATGTATGTATGTTCTACAGCATTAGATATTTAGGCCTAAATATTGATACAAATTTCAATTGCAGAAAAGTTCCATCAGTTCAACGGAGCATTCAATAAATGTGTGCTATTAATTGTGTACTATGCTTGAAATTTTAATACTTACTTAAATAATTCTCAAGCTGCAATTGCGCGGTATTACTGCCCAACTCCTTTTCGCTTTTTCATTATTGATATTGATGTCTTAGCAGTGACCGCTTTAGGGGTTGCGAATAGGGCAACTGCGCTGGGCCTCGCGCTGCATCCCAAATAGAAAAATTATAGTATTTAAACCTTTTAATTTTGTCTTTAGTTTAATAGGTCTTTTATTCTTATTACTAATGGCATAAGAATAAAATAAAAGTAAATTCATAATTATTAACTTAGCCGATAGACGTCCAATACTAGACATAGGCCTCCCCCAAAGTTTTCCACACAGACCGGTCTTGGACCCGCATCCAGCTGCATCCCGTGACCTTTACCAGGTCGTCGGTAAATTCATAGTAAAATATATTATATTAATAATAACATAAAAATAATTATCATTTAGATTTATTTAATATCAGTATCGTACCTAATTAAAGTAGAAGAAACGATATCAAGACCTATGGCCAAGGGCTAAATTGTGTTGCCCGGGGCCTTAGTATATAATTATACTAAACTAAGGCACCATATATATAACAGAGAGTGCTTTACGTTATATTAACCTCTAGTGTGCCAGGGGCTCACATGCGAGCCAGCAAAAAGCTCTTGTTTATATTTTACTACGTAGCTGACATCATAACAAATTCTGTAGTACCATTTTTTTGATTCTACGAGCTATGAGTGGGCCGGTAATTAACAATAACAAAATCTCAAGTGGCACGCGGCGATAACGGGCGATAATGTAAACATCCAGCTGTCTCACAAGAGGTTAAAACACAAGAACAATAAGTGCAAAAGACTGTCCTCAGACATATTGCGTCAAGTCTGGAACTGTGCCCAGTAGGTATAAGGCAACAGCCTCGAGTAAATACATGTAGGTGAATTATACTTCTGTATGTAAGGATTTCTAATAGCAACATCAAGTTTTGCACGTTAACTTTGTCATAAATATAAACAGTAGAAATCTCGAGATCGATCCCAAGGCATGCATCTCTGTTTCTTTTACGTTAAATGCGTATTAAATAGCTTATTATCGATTGCTTTATCGGTGAAGGAAAACATCGTGAAGAAACCTGCATGTCTGAGAGTTCTCCATAAGGTTCTCACATATATGTAAAGTCTACCAATCGGAACTGGGCCGGCGGGATGGACTGTAGCCTTCCCTTCTCATACTGAGATGAGAGAGACCCAGCAGTGGGACAGTTAATATACAGAGCTTATATTTTGTATTAAAGAAGCAGACGATTTTAATTAACAAGTGAATCTTTTAAAGTTTTTTATCTACTATTTGTGTAAATATGTTAAAAATTAAAATATATATTTTGTAAACAAAAAATATTTTGACAACTTGGATAAACAAAACTACGATGCTTTGTTTATCTGTTCGTCCTGGAAACTTTTTTACGGATTACCGTAAGAAAGTTAAGTTATTAACTTTCAATGATAATTTCTACTACTTATGCAGCCTCTGCAATTACCTATATACCACTGAATTATACGATCAATCTATAAGGCATAACAAGACAGAAGCTTACCTGCATATACCTCTGAAACTATCAGTCTATGAACGGTAATCACCACTCGCCAGATAGACGGGTAACTCATCTGTCAACCGTGATAACAAAGTATCCATTACTGATTAGTATGCCAAAGATACCTCAAGAAAAACTGCAATGCATTTTACACCATATTGCTCAAAATATTACCCGATACTGAATCATGAACTACGTTACGGGGATGCCCAAAACCACATACGGACTTCATTGTCTTGCAAAACTGTTATTTCCTTTCTTGTTTGTTATTCTGATCACGATTGGTCAAGGAAAACGTCGATGGATATTACACGACGTATATCGTATGTAAGTTTAAAGGGATTTTACCTATCAAACATGTTAAAGAGGCGCAGACGCGATCTATGAATAAAATTATCCTAGAAAAACAATCTGAATAAACGGGTTTTAAAGTAGATGGGAAATGACTTAAAAGCTTTTGCTTTCTTAAGTGGAAGGAACATTTATTTATTGAAAATGTCGGCGTGTCACTGTCGATACTACAGATTAATTCGATGAAAGAGATTAATGGAACGTGACTTCGATCGCGATTAAAAGTATTATAATAACCTTTCTCAAAGTTCAAGTTAGCTTTTGGTCTAGTATCCAACTTATCTGTAAATACCTAATAAATAGACAAAGTTACTTTTGTATTTAAAATATTAGTTTAAATTCGCTACTTTTGCATTTAACATGTTAGTTTAGATTTTTAGTTTTATAATATTACTAGCTTTTGCCCACGGCTTCGCTCGCGTTAATTTAGAATTTGACAATGAATTTGGGTTGTACTCTGCTTGTAATAATATAATTCAATCATGATCCGAAAGAAACGTGGCGCCATCTATTATCATAAGAACGTTTTTGTTGTTTTCCTCGGGAACAGTAATGTTTTTCGGGATGAAAGGTAGCCTATGTCCGTTTCTGTACACCTGACAACGTATATGCAAAATTTCATAATGATAGGTTCAGTGGTTTAGGCGTGAAAACGTAACAAACAAACAAGCGAACAAACTCATTTTCGCTTTTATAATATTAGTTAGGATGCGTATGTATGTGCATACATATTGTTCGCAAACGTTTTTTCTGGAACTGAGAAAAAAAACGCACGTTCCAAATGGCCGAAACGCGGGTACAGTCTAGTTTATTATGTTGCGATTCTTAAGACGTATATGAATCGAATTTCACAATATTGTAAACGCGTACCGGAAACTTTGTCATATTACCAAAGTAAGTAGTGTCGAGCTACCTTGGTGGTGTAAAGAAAAAAATATTCCTTTTGTTCCCGTTTTATGTTTATCTATCTTTTGCATCTTCCATTTTAACGCGGCTTCTGTGTACAAATTACATTTATTATCTTAATATTCTCGTGTACTGTGCCCAAACGAAGCCATACAACTAGTGTACGGCTTCGTTTGGGCACAGTACCTTTTTCGCACGAAAGGTATCTATTTCTGTACCCTTGACAACGAGTATGCGTAAGAGTATAGTAGTTAGGGTGGCCAAGCCTAACAAATAAACTCACATTCGAATCTATAATATTTAGTTAGGATCTAGAAATAGTTCCTAATATTCGAGGTAAGAAGTAAGGCAATATGTTTCATAACTTCCTGAAAAATAATGGAATGGAAAAATAACACAAATTTATTTATTAATGTAATCAAGATTTAGCATATCTGTAAATTTGGTAATTTATTAATAATTACATGAAATCCATCATAATTTATCGATCTCTATTTCAGATTAAGACATTGCCAAGAACACATATCCTATTCAGTTGTATTGTTGATTGAATCAGTTGCCTTGCCTCTCATATGTGGTTTCCGGATTCCTAGACTATGACTCTCCTTATCATGAAGTCGGGCATATTAAGAGTTACTTGATAGGGGTAAAGAGGACATGTTCCTATTGCATAAAATAAAGCATGACAACGTTCTTTTGAAGGACTTTCGGTCACGACGTCGATTATAGTACACAAGAGTACGCGCAAAGGCTAGGACACTCCTTTTCTGACTATTCTCTAACTCATCTTTTTTTTAGCCCAGGAAAATCTTTTGTGGATAACCCCCTCCCCTCGGGAGGGGGGAGAGTAGTTATGTGAGACTCTCCGCCCCTGAAGGGGGTGGGTATATACACTAAAACCTGGGGTGAGCAGTCCTTACGCCGACGGGGTGGGTGGGGATGGGGTCGCGTTAGCAAACACCATCCGGCCCCGGATCCTCTCACTCACCTAGTTCAATAGTACCGCCATCAGCTGGAGATTAGCCGCAGGAATGACGGCTTTAAAATATTAAAAAGCCCGTCCGTAGCACAGGGTTGTAACTCTGTCAATTTTTTAACAGGCTTTCTTTTTTTTTTTGTTGCCTTTGGTGGCAGACGAGCAAGTGGCCCACTTGATGGAAAGTGGTAACCACTGCTCATGGACTTCAGCAATGTCAGGACACAGCAAAGCCGCTGCCTACCGTGAAAGAAGAACTCTCTTTAAACCTTGTTTGAAGAAGGACATATCATAGCGCCCGTGAAACACCGAAGCTGGCAGTTCATTCCAGAGCTTGCACTACGTGGGAGAAATGATCGCTGAAAGCGTACCGTCTTAGAATTGAACGCTTCCAGGTGATATGGATGAACCCTGCTTCGGTGTCGAGTGGTACGGTGATAGAGAGGGGCCGCTAGTACCAAATCAAACAGTTTTTCAGAGCACTCCCCGTGAAAGAGTCGGTAGAACACGTAGAGAGACCCAAAGTCTCTTTGTTGCTCCAACGACTCCAGTCTATCCGTGAGATTGGGATCATCGACGATTCGAACTGCCCATCTTTGTAGGGAGTCTAGTGGGTCGAGCTGGTATTTGGGGGCCCCTGCCCAGAGATGTGAGCAGTACTCCACGTGCGGCCGGACCTGTGCTTTTTAAAGCACTAGACGTTGACCTGGTGTGAAGTACCGCCTGGCTCTGTTCAGTACACCCACCTTTTTACTCGCTAATTTAGCTTTGTCCTCCAAGTGACTCCCAAACTGGACTTTACTGATACGGAGAGTAACTCCTTGGAACTGTGACGCCATGATAAAAGGGTCCTTCTTGGCAGTAAACGCGCACACTTGTGTCTTCGAGAGGTTGAATCGAACTAAGTTCTGTTCACCCCATTCGGAGGCCCGCCCAAGAGAGTCCTCGACTTCAGACACAAGTTGTGTTCGTCTTTCCTGTATTATGCTCCGAGGGACATTCTGATAGCTGGTATAACGCGCATCACCCGTGCTGTCATCCGCATAGCAATGTATGTTCTCGATTGACAACAAGTCATTGATATGCAGGATGAACAGCGTTGGGGAGAGCACCGAGCCTTGAGGAACACCAGCGTTAATGGTTTTGGTTTCGGAGCTGCAACCATCAACGACGACTGTAATGCTCCGACTATCCAGAAAGCTGGCTATCCATTTGCAGAGTCCCTCGGGGATTCCATACGATGGTAGCTTCGATAGAAGGGCTCTATGCCAGACCCTGTCAAATGCCTTAGCGATATCGAGGCTAACGGCCAGAGCCTCTCCCCTTCCCTCCAAAACCTCCGCCCAGCGGTGTGTGAGGTACACTAGAAGATCACCAGCCGAACGACCATGGCGAAAGCCATACTGGCGGCCATATAATCTCTTGCTGCTCTTGCCAGAAAAGGCTAATACATTACCTATTGTTCTATCTGGGATCCACAGCCGTATATAGATATTAGTAACTAGCATAACGAGGTATTTAATAAAGTTGACAAAATACATATTATACCGAACATAATTATATGTTTATGTATTTTATTGTCTTTACGTACGACGTACGTAGGTATGTCCAAAATAGTCAAATATGTATGCGTCTAACGTACAACAAGCTAGCCGTCTACATATATCTGTATTTACGCATATGAGCTTTTAGGATGACAGATCAGTGATATACTGGCTTTTTGGGAGCTGGTTGCTACATCCGAATATTTTACGCCGCACGAATATCATCTACTATTTTGAACTACAAAACTTACTAAAACGTGACTGTGGTAGACATTGGTGATATTGAGTTAAAAATTAATGGACAAAGGTTTTCAGTATTGTTGTTTGTCTGTTTGTTACACTAGAACGGACAAAGCATTAAATGGACGTAATTTTATTATAATACTAGAATTTGACCGCGGCGTCGCTCGCGTAAATGTATGTTATTAGGTTAGGTTAGATTAAGTAACAGTACTTTTTCTGGATGAAAGGTACCAATCCAGAAAAAAAGTATTGTCCCGAGGCATAGAAAATTGACATAATCTACACTTACACGAGCGGAGCCTCGGTTAAAACCTAGTCTAAACTAAAGCACTTTTAAAATTAACAGGTTCCCTGTCCGATGAATCACGTATGATACATAACAATAGATTTTCTATTGTGTCTATCACGGGACAGTGAACGGGTTAATTATAGTGCATTAAAATTTTATTGAAGTCAAATTCTAAGTATTAACATTAATCTCAATAATATAAAAAAATAACATCAATAAAGATGTAGATACGTATTAAAAATGCGTATACATTTAATATTCTGATAAAGCCTTACCGTCGATATTAATTAAGCCTCCTGATTCTATCTAGAGCACGTGCGTTATGTAGGCGTCACGTGGCCAGCTTTTTGGTGATAAGCCATCAATTACTAATCGAACGTAGTTATCACCAATCTTGATATTTTGACTGCAAGAGTCAGCCGTTGCTAATAATACATATCTCTGGTATGTTATGTTAAACTTCTATATACTGAAACCACACTCATGTTCCTTTTCTCCCCTAACATTTCGGGGCGGCGGAATTCCTTTTAGATTGCTGCATGACTACTGCAGACACCAGCCTGCCACATTCAGGGTCTCACTTAGTGAGCATGCAAACAGACTATATGCAAAAAGTATCGCATTTTCACTGGAAAAGCTTTTAAATATTTGCAAAGATGACTGCAATCTAGCTCTAATTTATTAACCTCTGAGTCTTCAGAGGTTAATGAAAACACTATGTGGGTCTGTGTCTGTTTGTTAGTGACAGGCATAACTCCGGAACCACTTAACCGATTGATTTGTAACTTGGTGTGAAGACACCTTGGGGTCACCTCGGTCGAGTTTGAACATGGGCCCTGTGGGTCAAAAGACCCCCGACATATAGGGGTCACAAGGTCACATGTATTTTAAATGGCGAAATGGCTTCATAACTGGTGATCAGTCAGCAGCAGAAGCAGAGCATGCCATGATAATACAACACACACAGCACACTTTTCTTCATCACCGTCACCACCACCACTCACAGCACAGCTTGCCTTCGTTTGGCATGGTGGTCTTGTGCTGCGCTTGATCCTTCTCTGTTTGCTTTGGAAAGCAAACACACTGTCGTTGATGTCATCATTATATGCAGAGTGGTGGTGTACTGATTTCTTTTCATTACTTTTACATTTATTTATTTATTTATTTATTTATTTATTTATAACACATCCCACACAACCATTACAGGAAGCCCAATGCGATTTTAAGACGAAGAAGTTGAACCCTGGGTTTTTACACCCATCTCGTTTTAATTTTAATATTCATTGTTTTCAATGTAGTTGTATTAAGTACTCAGTAATTATTCATTCTGAATACTAACCCGTTGTTGGTTACGAACAAACATACTTTACCACTAGCAGGTTACCAGCGACTTTGTCCACGTGGAATTTAACAAAAAATAATCTAAAATAAAAGTAGCCTAAGTTACTCCTTATAACATCAGCTATCTGCCAGTGAAAGTCCCATCTAAATCGATCCAGCCGTTCTAGAGATTAGCAGGCATAAACAGACAGACAAACATTTAAAAATATAGTTTTTGGTATATGTACCTACCTACTTTCATATGAATTTGGTATAAAGCTATTATTTTGATATACATATATAGATTTGCAGCTATATAGGTATACCTAAGGATATTAAAGGTCTCATATTTTTTAGGAACTGGTCCAGTGGCGTATTGTTTAGTAGCATTTATTCTAGTAAGTAGTAAGTAGTGCAGCGATAGCTCAGTGGAGAGACCAACAGACTGCAATGCAGAGGGTCTCGGGTTCGAACGCACGTCGCGCACCTCTGACTTTCGGAAGTTATATGACTTCGAAATTATGTACGTATTGATTGACAATTATCGCCTGCTCCGTGCCTCGGAGAGCACGTTAAGCCGTCGGTCCCGGCTGCCATGAACATCTATGGCAGTAGTTATTGGGAAGTCAGTGCCCTCTAATATCCTGATACTGGTCTAGCCTTAGGGTATCGTTAGCCTTCGGGTTGCGGAAGTCAAGTGGCAGCCGCTCCGTGTAAAAACTGATATCCAGTCAAATTCGGTTAGACTAGAAAGCCGACCCCAAATGACTTGGGAATAATAAAGGCTAGGGAGAAGATTTATTCTAGTAACTGAATTTCTTTTATTCGTTTTTATCTGGCCTGATAAATAGTGCAAAAGTTGTTTGCATAAATAAGTGAGTACGATAAGTATTCACATTGCAAAGCGAGGACTCTGAATTTTGTATTGTTGATAAGACGTTTCGTACTAGTTCGTATGATATTTTAAATGCACATATAAAGACTGAACTTTATTTCATTGTAATTATCATTTAGAGGAAGTTAAGTTTACGTCACCAATTTTACTAGATTAGAAATATAACATTGAAATTAAATGTTTATATTAAAACACTTTTATTACATGATTATGAACTATGACTTCTTAAGCTATTTAAATTACTAAACTATTTATATTTGAGTTTACACTTTCCTCGACGTCTCGGTTGACTTTCAGCAGCAATGTTCCCGGGGAGACTCATTTCAAAATAAACAACGCGACCAAATCCATATAAATTAGTTTATTTTAAAAGATTAGAAATAATCAGTAAAACAACGTAGCCGGTGAAATGTGAATAATACAGTTCAGCTTGTTGTTATCATCATATTAGCTGTATTTTAGACTTATAGGAAACCGTTCAACTGCCACGCAAATGTCTCGAGTTCGATTCCAAGACACGCATCTCCGTCTTTCCGAAGTTATGTGCGTATTAAATAGTTAATTGTCGCTTATTTTAACGTTGATGGTAAACATCGTGAGATACAGGTCAGGTCGTATGTCGGAGAGTTCTCCATAATGTTCTCAAAGACATAGAAAGTTTGCCAACTTGCACTGGGTCAGCGTGGTAGACTATGGCCTAAGAAGAGGCCCGTGTCCAGCAGTGGGACAGTGTAATACAGGGTTGATATTATTATTATATCTTCAATACTTGGACCGCACTACAGGGTGCTACGCTTGCCACATTGCGCGTCACAAACCGTCGAAAGATTATAATATTAAGTATTTAGAAAGAAAGAAAGAAAGAAGAGAAAGAAAGAAAATACATTTATTTGCAGCAGATTATGCACTACATAGTTACATATTTCAGACACAGTTAATTACAAAAAAAATAAAAGAACAAATCTTACTGCAAATTGGTCGCAACTCAGCAAAATGCTAGTTTTGAAAAAACTAGCGCTGGTCTTCCGCTGCGACCATGTTTGTAAATAATATACTTAACACAACACAAAGATGACAAACGATATAAAATAATAATAATAATAGCGTCCACGGTACCAATATGACAACAATACATTTTTTTTATTTTTTATTATTTTCTTTAAATTTTTTTTTAGTGACGCTTGTTGCAGCAGAGTGGCGCGTCAAATTTTAAGTTTGCTAATGACATTTCATTTATTTTTCGCTAAGGTTATTCAGATTCATTTACCTATATTTTTCAAACAAATTATTATTTACTTAACCATACTCTTTCTTTGACGATATTCCTAAGCTTTCTACTTAGTTTTCTTTTTTCTTTATTACATATAAATAAGGTATATATGTAACCATAGTTACGAAGAATTGTACGACGTCAGACGAACAATGCCGAAATACTACGAACGCGATTCGACTGCGTGTGTCAAATGTATGGTTGTGTGCGTGTCGTGTTTTTTCATTAATTTAATGTATTTTTAACGTATATTTTATAAAAATATTAGGATTCGATGGCGAACTTTCACTGTGCCAAATTTCATACTCCTCCGTCCTCGAAATTTTCGTAAAAAGGAGTATAAAGGTTTTGCTTCACGTATTAATATAGATACCTGGCGTGCCATAAATTAAGTACAAATAGATGGCCAATGCTCGTAATAAAATCTGTTCAACATGAACATCTGATATAGTCTCAGTGACATAAATATCATTTATTTGTTTTGGTTTGTTTTATTTGCGGAGCTTACAGCTACATACAAGTAGTTATATAAATACAATCAATAAATGCTAATAACAAGCTTCCACAATCAGTTCACAACTTGATTATATGACAGCTTATTTATTTTCATTTATTAAATTTATAAGGCATATTAACAGAGTAAACACATACATTTACATAATCACTAATTAAAACAAGGTCGTGTGCTTACGCCAATTACAAAGATGCACAACATTTACATAAAGACAACATACTAATTAAATATACTTAAGTCTAATAAAGATTTTACATAATAACTAACACATCATTATTAACAAAACATAATAAGAATTATAAAATAAAATTACAACTGAAATAATATAAATATACATTGAGATCATGAATTAAGGAATACATATACAATAAGCACATTTAGTTATAAAACAAAAGAAAACCAAAAATTGTACTTTATAAATGGATTTACAAGATAGAGCCAGTAGCAGTATCCAATATTTATAAATTTATAAATTATCAAAAGAAAACTTGGTTAAAAAGGATCTGGCAGAATATTTACTAGTAGTAAAGAGATCAAAACGACTGTCAACATTTAATTTGTTAAATTCAATGAATACTCTAGGCAGAAAGCTATTCACTCTAAAATTAGTGTGGCACGGAGGTCTATATAACAAGAGATTTCTACGTAAATTTCTTACTGGAATTTCTTAACTTTATTTTCGAAAGAAGTTCAGGCTAGTCGATCTTACCCTGAGCAATATTGAGGAGAAAATTTATGTCTGAAATGTTACGTTTTACACGCAAAGGCGGAATATGCAATTTAAATTTGAAACCAAACCTAAATATCGAATAAATTTTCTTTGAATCATCTCTATCTCATTGGAGTAGTAAGCGTAGCGCGGGTTCCAAATCTGTGAGGCGTATACAAGGTGACTTCGTACATAGGAGCAATGTAGTAGTTTAATGGTTTCATATTTCTGAAGTCATTGGAACAGCGAATCAAAAAACCTAAAGCCCTAAAGGCTTTGAAATTAAACTACTATATACGGATTTTTTCGCGTTGTTTATTTGACACTTTATTACAAAATTTTGAAAACTGTTACACTACTATTACTATTAAACTTTACTAATAAGCTAATTAAATTATTGAAACTATTAAAACTATTTAAATTATTATTATACTATTTATTTATATTTGTGTTTACACTTTCCCTGACGTTTCGGTTGCTTTTCAGCAGCCATGGTTACGGGGAAACTAAGATGGCAGTTGTCTTAATGTTCCAGTGTAGTTATTTCAAAGTACCCGAACATAATTTAATCATAGGTGTTTAGTTGTAGTAACATGGTGTGTGTTTTTACGCAGAATGAGCTCAAAGTATCATGAAGTCTAGCTGTGGTTTTCTTCTTCTTGGGTTTGACTAGTTGAATTACTGGATCCCAAGCTGGTGGTACATTCCAACCATCTTCTCTATTGAAATTAGGATGTTTTTTGAAAAAAGGCTTTGTTGACTAATTGGCTATCATTACAAGTATTCTTGTTAACCCTCCAGCTAAGCTAGAATGCTTGTATTAGGAGTGGATTCACGACATTTTGTAGTGCAATGGATAGGATTCGAACCTGCGATCTCTTGGTCGCAAGTTCAATGGGGGACAAGAATTACATAGGGGACAAAAATTAAATAGGGGACAAAAATGAATGTGATCTACAAATGGTCGATCCGAGTCTGGTTGTTCTTAGTGTCCGTGTTTCAGAATGTTTGTCAATTTTCCCGCGACACTGAACTCATAGCGTATGGAAATTCGTATGGTTTAAATAAAAATTTTAATTTAATTATAATATAATTTTAGGTATCGGTTATATATAAGTCAGCCAAAACTGGAAAATACGCCGAATTTTCGGTTACGGAATCAGCTCAACATCGTACTTTGATCGGGCATTAAAAATGCCTACCTAAATGGACTTAAGGTATTCACGTATAAAGTTTACGGTAGTGTTCGATAAAGATCAATAAATTATCCAAGTAAGTATTCATGAGCAGTATAATCTACAAGAATCTCATATATATTTATCGATTAATTTGCCAATTAATTTTGATATTATGCGAAATGATTAAATCAATAAAAATGACGCAAATGTTTTACTGAAATACATGTTATCTATAGAAACTGATATTACAAACACACTTTGCATGCGTGTGTGTGTTTTATCGGTTTTAAACATTATATCCAGTATATAGCAAACTATATGTGCCCGCGGTTTCACTCGTGTTTATAGTTACTGTGCCGCCCCCGTGGGTCATAGCATGATGTTATATAGCCTACCTCGATAAATAGGCTATCCAACACTAAAATAAAATTTATCAATTTGAACCAGTAGTTCCTGAGATTAGCGCGTTTAACCAAACAAACAAACAAACTCTTCAGCTTTATAATATAAGTATAGATAATAATCTGTAAAAAAACTTATGTGTCACTGAGAGCTAAACGGATATACGTAAATAAAAAGGAATTTAAGTAATTATGATTGATTGTTGACTTAAAATAAAACCGATAAGATTGTTAGAGCGCGAATTTAAAGGAAAATGTCTTTGATAAGATTATAAAGACAATAACTTCATGAAATAATAGCGAGTTAAATACGATGTTGTTTTGTATGAAGAAAATTGGTAACGTTTTGATTTTTATACTAACTATTTCATCAATATTTTTTGAATGGCCAATTCGAATTCTATGTTATTTTTTTCATTTAGATATAGTTGCTTCTATTCAGGCAACTATAGTTTGTCTCAAATTAACAAAAATGTCATGGCGAATTGTAACTCTAAATAACATACAAATTGTATAAATGCATAATTATAAAAGTATGTAAGAAACCAGAAGTATTTTAGAAATAGATTTTTTATATAAGTACCTACTTATATTTTTTTTATTTTTTTATTTATTGAACTCAAAGAAAATGTGCTACAATTATCCTTTTACATAACTTCGCCAAACTGTGTAACAGTTTGTTGGCGAATACTGCACAAAAAAATCTATTTCTAAAATTTTTGTCGCTTTGTTTGTTCCGGCTAATCTCTAAAACGGCTAGACCAATTATTATTAGCATTGTCTTAAAAAGTAAATAAAGTAATTATTAATACATAAACATTATTGGATTACATAATTTGAAGAGTTTACGAACTAAACGACTCTGAACAGTGGGCAACTATAAAACTTTTATAACCTTATTATCTTTTATTGTTTTTACTAAGTTAACCTAGCGAATACCTATATCGGGTAATTAATTTAATTACCCTATATGGGTATATACCTTGCCATTTTATTACCTGGTAATAGCAGGAAGGGTTATCAATCTAATCGCTGTATTTATGTAAAACAGTGTCATTCCGTACAGTCAGAGAGTTCCATTAACAGAGTTCCATACAGTCTAAACTGCAAAACCCATTTAAAATACTGGGCGTAAGGGACGGACGGTGTACCGAAACCTGAAATAGTAGATTCAGACCATTATTCTGAGTATTTTGTTCAACAATCACAATTCCTTTTCTGCAATTTAAATTTTTCTGACTGTCACATTTTTCTACAATACAGCAATGTAATTAATGGTCGTGATTTAAATAGATCAGCTGTTTTTATGCGCGCGGAACGCAGAGTTCATTCGTCGAGAGCGATGTATTCGTAGCAATCCATTGCGTACCGCGTAATAATGTTAATCTACATTACATTTAAATCTTGCGTTTTTTTATTAATTGAAATTTGCGTCGTGATAAGTACTTATAGAAATACATCTTGCTAAAGTTTTCGGTACGCCGTCCCTTAGACCCAGTATGACATGTTCTTGGATTTCTTTAACCATAGATACATTGGATTATTTTATATGCCCATGATGTTAGATGACAAAATATGTATAAAGAAATAAAACCTGACTGAATTTTATCCTTACTGAGCATGTCTTTGTAATTAATATTGTTGAATTTCGCTTCCGTTAAATCTTCAATTCTTACTTACTTTTTTGATACCTAATAATTGTATATATCTGTCTGTCTACCATATTAAATCGTCGCTTCCCACACGATAATTCTAAGACTACACTAGGGAAAGAAGACAGGATATTTAGTAGCAGTTACGTCACTGTCAAATACGACGTATTTAATTTGAGAAGTGTATAGTACCTATCTATACTAATATTATAAAGCTGAAGAGTTTGTTTGTTTGAACGCGCTAATATCAGGAACTACTGGTTCGATTAGAAAATTTGTTTTAGTGTTGGATAGCCTATTTATCGAGGAAGGCTATAGGCTATATAACATCACGCTACGACCCACGGGAGCGGCGCAGTAACGATAAACGCTGATGAAACCGCGGGAACATCTAGTGTTTTATAATTATGAAATTATATCTTTTACACTATTTGTGGCTGATTAAAGTATTATTTACAACATTATTTTTAAAATAAAAGTAAAAGCCATTTTTGACGTGACAAAAACGTCTAATAAATCGATGAACGCCGGCTGCACGCACGAAAAAGGATGACTCATTGTCCCGTTACGCTAATTGTCCCGTTACGCTCATTGTAACGTTACGGGAAAAGAAATTTTGTTATGACGTTGTCACGTTAAACTATCGTCCGTAAACCGACTTTAGAGACAACTAATTGTTTTGCGAAACATTTTAAATACACAGGTCGATACAGCTCGAAAATCTGAATAAGGTTACATCAAGAACTCATGTTCGCCAAAATGGCTTTTACAACATTTCATCCTCGAAAAGTCGATATGTCCAAAACAAAATAAGCGTGACATTCGCGTAGCGCCATTTTGATGCTTGCGATGCGATACTTAATTTATTTGAAAGATATGTATCGATTCGTGGCGCGATCGTTGCGATAGTTATATTGTGTATCGATAGTAATCGATAGTCACGTATTCACGTTTTATTACTCACATGATCGGCAATTAAAGATTGAATTTTAAAGATAGGTTTATTTTAAATCTGTACATTTGGACTTAAATTAAGTCTAACTACGAACGAATTTTTGAACACAATCATTATGTAGTTTTGCCGTTAATTGCTGATTACAGATGGCATAAATACCTTTGTACATCGATGAAATATACATTCATTACAAAAAAAAAATTATGTAGTAGTCGACTCCATGAGTTTCCTGTGTAGTGTTAGCGGGTGGAGACCGTACCATATACTTAGTACGCTTGCGTATCGCGAGTAACACACTTAGGATGCTTTATATTGGTGCGTTTTAACTAAACTATTACAAAATGTTTCTCAGTGGGCGTTCAATGGTTATTCCAGTTTATTTCCTGGATTGCATAATGAATGCAGACACTTCTAAGTAAGTAGTACTGGTCAGTGCCACATATTGACCCAGTTTTTGTATGAGGATGTGCATCTATGGTATATTTGATCGAAGCCTATGTAGATTTAGCGTTCAGTCGATGTAACTGCTGCCGACAGACTACAGACAGCTGACGTTGACGCCTTAAAATCCAAACGCTCGATTTGTGTGTTCCACGAATAGTTCCCGTGACATAGGCATTATTACTAATGCGATGATTTGATTTTTTATTCTGATTATACTAACAGCGATAGTCTTGTAGGACACCATCCTACGGCAAACACCTCTTTTCAAATGTGCGTATTAAATATTAATTAAAATCTATACTTACCTACTAATATTATAAAGCTCAAGAGTTTGTTTGTTTGAACGCGCTAATCTCAGGAACGACTGGTTCGAATTGACAAATTCTTTTAGTGTTGGATAGCCTATTTATTGAGGAAGGCTATAGGTTATATAACATCACGCTATGACCCACGGGGGGGGGTGCGCAGTAACGATAAACGCGAGTGAAACCGCGTAAACATCTAGTTTAAATATAAAATGTTAATAATCACTTGCTTTAACTATGAAAGATAAAATCATGAGGTAACTTTATGTATATCTGTGACTTCTACATCATGTTCCCGAAGATGCAACATCTGCCAATATGCACTGGGCAAGCCAAGATGTCCGTGCCCAGCAGTGAGTATAAATAAGTCTAATATTGATATTATTCATTCATTCAAATCGTATGAATCAAATGGTAATTGCCATTAGTAATGATGTAAGTAGCTGGCACGGGATATCTTCACGAGTTTATCACAAGGACTTGCTTGAGGACCAGCGTGCATGTGCCCCAACTTGCCCATTTTACCCGCGTCGTGTACAAGAGTCTTTTTTAAGAATAAGAATTCATTTATTTGTTTGAACATGGTATACATACATTGAATGCAGGATATTATGACAAATAGTTTTTAGTTCGTACATGTTCAGCCTCATACAGTGGCGTACAAAAAGAGAGATAATGATAGAATTTTAGGACAAAGTTCTCGTAATGGCTCGTAAGCCACTACGAGAACTTTGTCCTAAAATTCTTAGTTCATAAGACGTGTGATATCATAGTAAATGTTAAATTGTATGTCATAGGAAACAGTATTAAATAATAAGAATTAATAATAATTAAGTATACAAATGAATAAAAAATTAAAATTAAAATTACAATAATACAAATAAGAGATTAATATCAACATTAATTAAATTGCACAGTCATTTCGCTAATTTTCAAATTACATGTCCAGTAGGAAAAAAAATGAAATAGGTAAAGGTAATCAATTACACTAAAATACAGATAATAATCGAGTCGTAAGTTTTATCTTGATAGTACGATATCGTGATCGTGGTAGCTAACTACTAATATATAATAACTTGTTATATCATATTTTTATTTGGTTGTTCACTTGCACCTGCGCCGGCGCAGTTTAGATCTAAGACATTACGCTCGTCTACGATATTTAAAAAACGTTCTAGTACGTAACGTCTTTATGACCAGTACCACTACCATGTAAAGCGATTGCTGAAGTTTCGGCCCGATTCTGCGTATTTTTTGATAACCTAAAATACATGAAGTAACCTTTAAATCATCCTAAACTCTATCATAAGGTAGTCTGAATCCGGAAAACGATGTAATGTAACTTTGAAGGAAACAAATCTCAGAAAACTTCATTAGGTATATTAGTACCTTTTCTTAATATTATATTCACTTCGTCCCAAAGTTTCGGATAACTATTTTAATGCTCGGCCTACAAATACATTACAACTGCGTAATTATAAGTTTGTATTTATGATTACGATTGTTCTTGAGGAGTCGGTTTCTCTATTTTCTCAGTAAGCGCATGGCGAGGCGCAGGTGTATGGAAATGATCCCTGTACACGGCAAATATATTACGTGGGACCTAAAAGATAGCTACAACATCTACAGTATATAGAGTCTATGAATGTATACGAATGTATAGTCTATGAATGTATATGTACACCTTATTCTACTACTATCCGCTAGCTTGTACCCCGTCTTCCCCTCCGTGTTCTAAGTAAATATTCGCCCAGAACAGTGCTTTGCTTATGCTTTCGCGGGTTTTTTATATTGTAACTAACTCTATGCAAAACAGTCATGTCTATCTGTTGATCTGTTAAGAAGAGCATACACACAAAAACACATTTTTACATTTATATATAGTACTATCTTGTAGTAATGTCTGCGGTTTCACTTGGGTGGAATCACGTGTATGTCTTACGTCTACCACCTATGTAATTTTATTGTAGTAGAGCGCCAAAGTCGTGACGAGATTATTACGACTGATTATTAGCAGTATAATTTTTAGTCGTATTATCTAGGTTATTCCCTAGGTTACTCAATCAATGAGCTCGATTGAGGAAACCACACTAAAATAATTAGGTACTTAAAAACAATGACAGTCTACTCTAGCAGCACGGAGCCTGAAAGTGAGCACAGTTTACTTTTTAAAATGTTTTTGAAGTGAAAACTTCTTTAGCGGCGTTGTGCACTTTTTTTGTGATGGGTAAAAAATTTTAAACTCGCGTCAGGACACGTGACCTGATCGAAAATTCGTAAGACGGAGGGAGAATTGTCATGTTTGTGTACGATAGCGCAATAAATGAATATTGTATTTTACCACATAAATGATAGTACTTTTATACTGATAATTAAAGCAATTCGTGAAACATTATTCCCTAACCATTCCAAAATATCAAAAATGCACAACGTTAATATTCAAGTTTCATTTCTGCCGGCACTTCCGGAGTGCAACCTGTTGTTTTTTATAATATCTGCCTTATGTCGACTTTACAAACATTAAACGGACAAAAAGAATACCTAGGCTCGGAAAAAATATAAATGGATCCCTCAAATGTTTACTATACGGCTAAGCTCTCGCTCTTTGTCTACGTGGGAAGACTTAGACCATAGTCCACCACGCTGGCACAGTGCGGGTTGGCAGACATCACATATCTTCGAGAACATTGGTGAGTTATCAGCTATGCAGGTTTTCTCAAGATGTTCTCCTTCACCATTAAAGCGAGCGATAATTAACTACTTAATACCCACAAAACTTCGAAAAGCCATAGACACGCCTTCGGATCGAACTCGAGACGTCTGCATGGCAATCCAATGGTCTCCCACTAGGCTATGTAAAGCAAAGTTAATAATGTGCTATAGTATATGAAAGACGGTAAACATTTACTCATGCAAGTCAACCCTATATTGTCATCAAAGATAACGACTAGTTGTGAAAGATATTTGTAACTGTAGACGGAATGACGTTTGGACATCCGTTTTTGACGCATGTAGGCAAGTTATGCGGTAAAGCAAGATAGGGTTATCTTGGTTTAGCGCATCACGCAAACGGGTATCCAAACGTCATTCCTTCTACAGTCACAAATATCTTTCACAACTAGTCGTTATCTTTGGTGACAATATGGTTTTTACATTGAAAGTCGATATAAATTTATTGGACAGTCATCCAAAGACCCGATTACTTTATTTATATAATACATACATCTATCATCGACTTCTAGGCGTATTAAGATGAAACATGCAACATGCAACAGATTTTAAGTTAGTCATCTGGAAATAGATATAATTGTAAAAACCGCATTCAATTCCGCGCAGTAGTTTTTGCATGATGCGGGTGCAAACATACAATCGAACAGACAAAAATTCTAAACTAATCGTTTTGGCTTCTATAGCACTTTATAAAGAGTCCTTTTAAATATATCGGATGTACAGACATCGACCAACTACACGATTTTATTATATGTATTGACTAGCAACTACCGTCGACATCGCCTGTTTGAATCGCATACTGGGATAAGAATTTATTAATGCTAGATATTGTCTATCTGTGTGTGTTATAGTAATATGACTTTTCAAAATTATGTGCGTATTGATTGACAATTATCGCCTGCTCCGTGCCTCGGAAAGCACGTTAAGCCGTTGGTCCCGGCTGCCATGAATATCTATGGCAGTCGTTATTGGGAGAGTGTCGACACAAAAGATCCCACTGGGTCGAAGTGTCGCCGGTCTGCACTGACTGGCCCCCACATAAGATAAGATAAGATGGGTATTTATAATAGAAAGAATTGATGCCAAAAGATTTAGTAAGACGAACGTAAAAGACAGTCGGCAAGGCAAGATCTAGGTGAACGTTCTCTGATCATATCGGACATATCCTAAAGAAATACCAGTTTTAGAAGGCCCTATACTAATAAGTGTGCATAAAGAATAGATTGAGATATGCAAAATAGGTATGCCAGAATCGTACCAAGTAGAAATCTGTAGACCCTACCTACCCTTTAGAAAGCAGGCATGAGTCTACCTATTGACAAATCGAAGTTACTTGTTCTAATAAGGACAGAGAGGCAAACTATACGTCGGTGAGAAAAACCTATCCGCAAGGAAGGAACAACCGTACAAAAACTTAAAACTGCGCCGAGCGTAAGACAATGACAGAGCTCGCGCGGTGCATATTCAAATCGGCGCGCGGCCGCCATAGTAAAATTGTATGATATTTGGGACGGACAAATTGTAATATAACTATTTATGTTTCGTTTAACCTGTTAAATAGAATAGATTTCTACTGTTATAATCTAAAAATCAAGTAACACGAGCTTATGTTTTTGCAAATTTACGTAATTTTATAGGCTTCTTCTTTTCTTCTCGTGTGGTTAGTGGCCAACCTGTTGTAAAGAGTTGTTCAAGCCATCCGTAGGCCTCTGACTTGGCTTAACGACTGCTGTCAATTTGACAACAACCGAGCCCGACTTTTTACGTGCCCTCCGAAGCACGGAGACGCTCAGATGAAATACCACTAAGCGGTCACCCATCTATAGACTGACCGCACCCAACGTTGCTTAACCTCGCTAATTGTGTACCGATCAGTGAGTGCAACTGGCTATGAGCGCTCATTGCACTCACTGATTATAAAGGCGAAAATATTATTATTATTATTTTAAGTTTTTTACACGGAGTAATTGTAAGCACATTCATTGTTATGGTAAATTTATATTTTATATTTATATTAAACAAAAAGTGTTGATTTTATTCACTTAACTGTGACCGCCTGTTTTGGCACATTTCGCTCGGCGCAGTCTTAAACAAACAAATTATTCTTGTCATGTTAGGCCCAACGATGTTTCCTATGATGTGATTAGAACTAGATGAGTTTTAATTTTCTTCCCATTTTTACAGACGTTAAGGATTATTTCTGCAATCGCGGGGGACTTTATTAATATTGAGGTAGTGGGGGTCCTAATGGGTCCTTACGCATGGTCTTCTTGAAAGAAAGAAAGAAATCTACATATTAGGTGGGCACAATGTGTATAAGAATTATTATTTATTTATTATTTAACTAGCTTTTGCCCGCGACTTCGCTCGCGTTAATTTAGAATTTGGCAATCAATTCGGGTTGTACTCTGCTTGTAATAATATAATTCAATCATGATTCGAAAGACACGGGGCGCCATTTATTATCATAAGAACGTTATTGTTGTTTTCCTTGGGAACAGTAATTTTTTTCGGGATGAAAGATAGCCTATGTCTGTTTCTGTAAACTTGACAACGTATATGCAAAATTACAGAATGATCGGGTTAGTGATTTAGGCGTGAAAAGGTAACAAACAAACAAACAAACTCATTTTCGCTTTTATAATATTGGTTAGGATTAGGATTTACATCAAATATAATGACTTGCGCCAGTTACACTATGTCACAATAATAAAATATCAATTTAAAGTTTAGGATTTACGGGTTCTGCTTACACAGTGCCTCATACATTCTAATCCTCCTTCCGTTCATCCGCAAAAATATTAACTTCTGGGTTAAAGTCCAAGAGAGCGTTAAGCTGCTTTAGTGACCGAGGTATGGGTGAGCTCGGGATTGGCATATCCAAACCCTGAAGACTTCAGGCTTCTTCCTCTGAAGTGTACACTGCGGCTGATGCAGTACATTCATAGGGAGATAGCTAAGGAATAAATCTTGGAACCGACACAAAAGATCTCACTGGGTCGAAGTGTCGCCGGTGTGTACTGACTGGCCCCCACACACAAGATAAGATAAGATGGGTGAGCTAAATCGTATATAAAAAGAAATAATAATAATAACAAAGAAAAACAGTTACGGAATATAACTAATAAACATCTTAAATCACAGGCGTCCCACAGCTGCAGCAATCAAGGTCAGCATTTGCCTGGTCCCAAGAACTGGTCTTCCACTGGAGCCTGTCATTGTGAAGTGCGGGTCTCGCAGGATCCTTTGTCTATGCGTATGGACGCATGGTCCTTAGGCTGACTCTTTCCGCAACATCTTACACAGGGTTCTTACAGAAGGTTATTACTTATTAATTAACGCAGTAATGTATGCATTTATAGCTGGTTTAGCCACGTACCTATATGATTATAAACTGTATGTAATCACTTATATACTTTTGCGTTGCATGACTTGTCTAATGGAAAACGGAAATTAACCCCATCATGTATTTACAATAGAATTAAAAAGTACTTGCGTACGACATGAAAGTTTACTGTTCAGAACAAGGCAAGTAAAAATAAACTCAATTTAATACATTACAAGACTCACAATGTCTTCGTAGATTAACGAAAAGACGAAATGAGGAAGACTGGGGCACAGTATTTTTCTGGATGGAAGGTTCTTCATGTTCTTTCACTACTCTTGATAAAGTGTTTGCTACATTTCATGACGACCGGCCGAGTAGGTAGTTAAGGCATAAAAGCGTAATTACAAAACAAACAAACTGTAATTGGCATTTATAATATTAGGTAAGATCTATACTAATTTTTGTTTGTAAAGATTTAACTCAAAAACTACTCGGACGTTTTTAAAGTTCTTTCACCATTTTAAAGCTATATCATCAAGCAGTAACATAGACTATATTTTTAATTTAATAAAGAGTATGGACATGTTATACGAAGAGATGATACGTATGTAGGTAAGCAAGTGATGAATATGAAGGTAGAGGGACGAAAAGGGAGAGGAAAGCCAAGGAAAAGATGGATGGACTGCGTGAGGATGGATATGAAAGGAAAAGGGGTAAGTGACCAGATGACGGGTGATAGAGAAGTATGGAAGCGAAGGACATATTGCGCTGACCCCAAATAAATTGAGACCAGGGCAAGAGGATGATGAAAGAGTATTGTTACTAACATAACATATCCTAATCGAATTTTACGCGAGCGAAGCCGCTGGCAAAAGCTTGTCTCTTAATAACTATATAATGGATTCGTTTAGTGATGAATAGTCCGAATACATTAGAATCAATATAAAAGGCGCGGTCGATCACACATCATTACGCGATAACTTGGTTCAAATTCTGTAATTAAGAATAAATAATGTAAAATCTATTAATAACACATAATGTAAAAACTATTGTGTTCATAATTGCTTGTATGTTCATTGTACTAAATCTAACTAAAACGTAGATTACTTCGTTTCTTGTCTATTGACGCATCTACAAGGGGAGAATGGGAACAATAGGCACTCAACCTTAGAGAGTCCACTGATTAAAATTGTAATCCAATCTGGTATCTGTCGTTAGTCTTTCTACTTGTAGCTGAGAGATAACAAACACTAACCGGGTTAATACTATTTATTTTGTACTTAGTTTACACGTAAGTAAACTATAAACGCAGGTACTCTAGTATGTACGTGAGTAATTAAGCGTAGGTGTGGACATTGTAAAGCCATTGTAGCCACAAAAGCTATTTATGTTCATTTCTGTCTGAAGAACCTTTTCTTGAAACAGAAATGAATATAAATAGCTGGGTAAACATGCAGTGTAGTGTATTAATACGATTTCTAAGAGATAATGGTGCGCAATAGCAAAAGATGCTTACGCGCAGTGCCAGAAAATGATGTGCGCACACGTCTCTTTAAAAGGCGCGATTTTAATAATTTGTTAATTTCACTAGTTGTAAACTATTGGCTATTGAAAAGACCGTCCATGAGTTTATTGCCTATCTTTTTTCATGAGTGCTCTGCTCCTCGAAAAAGCATTTTCCAATACAACATATTTATTTCCTTTTAACTTATCATAGCACAAATATATTCTTAAATGTATAAATATCTTTTGGGCACGCGAAATAACTTATCATTAATTGTTTTCTTGTACAAGAAAACATTATACATTTAAGGAGAAATAAAGATTTTGAGTTTCAGTTTGTTAGTAAATGGAGCTAAAATTAGTGCTTTAGTACATCTGTAAAAATGCGGTGCATAGGACGAAGATTGTTAGTTCACTTGATGGCAGCATAGACCCTGCTAAAGGAGTTTTATCTATATATTAATACGTGAAGTGAAAACTTTGGATCTCTTTTTACGAAAATTGGGAGGACGGAGGAGTATGAAATTTCGCACACTTATAGTTTATACAGAGAAGAAGTGACCAAAGCTAATATTTTTTTAAAATATGCATTAGAAATACATTAAATTAATGAAAAAACACTACACGCACACAACCATGCATTTGACACACGCAGTCGTAGCGCGTAACTATGGTTACATATATATAATGACATAGTATGTCAGCGGAACGCGAAGTTCTTCTGGAAATCCATTCGCTCGGTTCGAGGTAAAACCGTAACCACAGAGCTGAAATCAATCAGAAATAAGAATGGAAGTTTACTGAATAAAGAAAAGAGCGTACTGAAGAGATGGAAGGAATATTTTGAAAGTTTATTTGAAAGAGAGGAATGGCAAGGGCAAAGTTTCGAAATGAATGATAATGATGGTAGTGATGAAAGCCTTATTAGTATGGATGAAATAATGAAAGCATTGAAAAGCATGAAATCAGGAAAGGCTGGTGGGTATGATAGGATTACAGTCGAAATGCTGACAGCTGGACAGGGTCTTATAGCAACTCAGTTGTGCCACCTTTTTAACTTGTGCTGGAATACCGGCCGTGTACCAAGTGATTGGTGCAAGGCCGTCATAGTACCTTTATACAAGGGAAAAGGCTCACAGCAAGAGTGCAAAAGCTATAGAGGCATTAGCTTGCTCAGCGTCGTCGGTAAATTGTATGCAAAAGTGTTAATTGAAAGGATTGTGAAAGTAACCGACAAGAAAATATGGGATGCACAAACGGGATTTCGAAAGGGTATGGGATGTACGGATCAGGTCTTTTCCTTACGGAGCATAGCCGAAAAAGTTTTGGCCAAAGGTTAAAAGGTCTATTGCGCATTCGTGGATCTGGAAAAGGCTTATGATAAAGTGGTGAGGAATGAACTTTGGTCGGCATTGTCCATGTATGGAGTGAATAGCAACCTCACGCGAGCTCTGAAATCTCTTTATGATGATTCCAGAGCTTGTGTTAGGATAAATGGGACCTACACAGAGTGGTTTAGCATCGATAAAGGTGTTATACAAGGATGTGTAGCGTCACCTTGGCTGTTTAATATATACATGGACAATTGTTTGAAAGATTTAAAAGATTGTGAATGGGGATTAAGAATGAATGAGTTACTTGTCAAATGTCTTCTTTATGCCGATGACCAAGTAATACTTGCGTCATCGGCGGAAGAGTTGCAGGCGATGGTAACTATTATGCATGGTGCTTTTGAGAGTAAAGGAATGAAAATAAATGTAAGCAAGACGAAAGTAATGGTATTTGAAAAGGAAGAGTGCGTGACGATGTGTAATATTATGATTGATGGAGAAAAAGTGGAGCAAGTGAAAGAGTTTGTATATTTGGGTACTTTGTTTACAAGGGATGGTAAACATGACGGAGATATTGAAAGGAGAACGATTGCTGGCAACAAAGTGAATGGAGCCCTACGCGCTTTTATGAACAGTCGAAATGTATCCGAAAAGGCACGTTTGGCTGTTCATAGAGGACTATTAGTGCCCACACTTATGTATGGAAGTGAAAGTTGGGTATGGCAAAAGAAGCATGAGAGCAGAATAAATGCTGTAGAAATGAGAGCGTTGAGAAGCATATGTGGTGTGACTCTGAAAGATAGAATAAGAAATAGTGTGATTAGAGAGAGATGCGGCATGAAAGTGGATATAGTTACAACAATAGAAAAGGGTATGTTAAGCTGGTTTGGACATGTAGAAAGAATGGACGAGGAAAGACTGACTAAGAAAGTTTATAAGGCTAGTGTGAATGGAACAGTCGCAAGAGGAAAACCTAGGCGAACGTTTCTCGACCAGATCGGAGGCGTTCTGGACAAAGGCCAGGTTAAGAGCTCCTTGAACCGACGGGCGTGTATGAGGAATGTGATGAAAGTGAATGAAGCCAGAGAAGTGTGTCAGGATCGTAGCAAATGGAAATCCGTAGTCTCTGCCTACCCCTCTGGGAAACAGGCGTGAATCTATGTATGTATGTATGTAGTATGTCAGTAATATCTTACAGGCAAACTTTGGTCGAATTTCGAGCACTAGGCGACCGCTAGTAACCATAATTACCGGATACAATACAAAAAAAAATTAATTTAAAAAGATTTATTAGTGAAATTGAAAAATAAATAATAGATACGCCTTAAGAAGTCAAATTCAGGTCGAAATTTCGTTATATAAACCGTCGGTAATTTGGTTATGATCGTTCATTAATCATTTAATTAAAGTTGATTTAATCAACTTATATTACATTATAATTTCCCTAATGATTAAGATAAAGGCTTCGCCAGCCTAAGTTCATACAAACAAAAATCAAAAAAGCTCGTCAAGATCTCTGTGATAAAAACTTTGTTGGGCTTTTGGAGGACTTGACGGCTTTTTGGGGCACTATGACTTTCCTCTTCAGCAGACCAGTCAGCAACTTATCTAGTTACAAATCAGATATATACAAGGACCATTTACTATAATAAAACATGCAGAATGACAACAGTATTTTTAATCTCAAAGAAAGTATTGTTGGTAACTCCCTAGAGTCAAATTCAAATATTTTTTCCAATTCAAATATTTATTGTTGACATGATATAAAATTAAACGTAACATCAACATGAAACCATGTTAGGGCGCAGCAAACAATTTTATTCTTATTACCTATTTATTTATCCAATATATTTTTACTAATTTATTTTATTGTAGATTCTTCCAAATTTATACAAATTACAAATCACTCACTGTCTTAATTATAATCCTAATCACTAATGTCCTAATAACTAATATAATAAAAGTGAAAATGAGTTTGTATGTTTGTTACCTTTTCACGCCTAAACCACTGAACCGATCATCCTGAAATTTTGCATATACGTTGTCAGGTGTACAGAAACGGACACAGGCTACCTTTCATCCCGAAAAAAATTACTGTTCCCGAGGAAAACAATAATAACGTTCTTATGATAATAGATGGCGCCCCGTGTCTTTCGAATCATGATTGAATTATATTATTACAAGCAGAGTACAACCCGAATTGATTGTCAAATTCCAAATTAACGCGAGCGAAGCCGCAGGCAAAAGCTAGTTTATAATATTTCAAATAATAATAAGTCCTCCATTGAAATGGTCATATAGTACGACTACATCTACGTTAAAAGAAAGCAAATCTGACTTCTAGTAGTACTACAAAACTAATTTTAGGAATATTAGGTATTCAAACATTTTATGATATTTTTAGCTAAGTGTAAAAATATCAATCAAGGCTAATGCCATGAGCACAATTACCCCAGTTGACCTTAATCAAATATTAGTTTTTAACAAATTGCGTAATAATATTGTAATGAGAAACATGTTTTCTGTTTGTTTCTAAGAATGTGAACGCTACCCGTATTTCAACAGTATTAAAAGTATATTTTTCCTCTTACTTTTGGTCTTGTTTTGTAAGAGATATCATAATAAGTAAACTGGTTAAGGCGCGTATACTCTGGTAAAACCTTAAAACCTTTTTAAAGCTTTAATAATCAACACATTGTGATAAACTATGAAATGTCTAGTACAAATTTATACGGTGTTATTCGTAAATAAAAATATTCTATTACTAGCTGTGCCCGCGGTCTCACCCGCATCAGTGGTATTTGTGGTTACTGGGCCGCTCCCGTGAGCCATAGCGTGATGTTATATATAACATAGTCATAGGCTATAGCCTATGTCCGTCCCAGGGCCTCAGGCTATCTACATTCCAAATTTCATCTAAATCGGTTCAGTGGTTTGAGCGTGAAAAGGTAACAGACAGACAGAGTTACTTTCGCATTTATAATATTAAGTAAGGAAGTAAGGATTAGTAAGGATTGTCATTTTTAAGTGTAAACGAATTATGAATGAAGAACTATGAGAAATTTCCATGAAACTCAGGGCAGTCCTGTATAAGTCTTTAAGAACGAAATCACTCTTACTGATTATTATTGATTGAGGAACTACATACTTCCACTCTACAGAAAATCTTGTCTAAGAATATTTACATATCTTGTATTGTGTTCCTTCTGTTAGTAGGTGACTGGTAATGTTAGTCCCTAGAGCTGACATCAACACCCCTTTAACCTAATAAGTCGCAGCGGCACACTGGCAATTAGATACAACAGGTTTTTTGTCTGGCATTCCAAGACTTGAGAGGTTAAGGGGTCAACCATGTGCAAGTAACAGAGTTTTTAGTAAACATTCGGCGATTGAAAAGAGTGGCCATGAGTTTCTTGCTGCTTCTTCTCATGAAAGCTCTACTCTTCGATCGAATCAAATCGAGTCGCCTTTTTCAATGCAATTCTTTTTTCCTTTTATTTATTCTTATTATTTTGTTTTCATTAATAATGTCCTCCAGACCGAATTTCGGTCACGGCGGCCAATGTTAACAAAGACTGGCTATCTGCGCAGAAGATAATATGCGCAAACACAAGTGCACTCTCTGTTCTCTTACTCTCATGATCCGATGGGACGGTAATCCAACCGGAGAGAGATCAGGCGCAGGACCAACGGCTTTACATGCTTTCCGAGGCAAGGGGGTATCTAACACCGCCAACTTCCTAACTTCGCGGTGCTATTGAAATGTCTTAAAAGAAAAACCCAAAACCTTTTTTGTTGGCCTGACCCGGGATTCGAACCCGAGACCTCATGCATACCAGTCGCATTCACTATTGCTGCGCCACGGAGGTAGTTGTTTATATTAATATTAGTTAATTGACGTGTCCGAGAATTGCTTACACGTTTTTATGTAAACTAGCGGTCGCCTAGTGCTCGAAATTCGACCAAAATTTGCCTGTAAGATATTGCTGATATATATGTCATTATATATTGATATATGTAACCATAGTTACGCGCGTCGACTGCGTGTGTCAAATGCATGGTTGTGTGCGTGTAGTGTTTTTTATTAGTTTAATGTATTTCTAATGCATATTTTATATAAATATTAGGATTCGCCCCTCCTTCTCCATATAAACTTTAACTGTGCCAAATTTCATACTCCTCCGTCTGCGCAATTTTCATAAAAAGGGATACAAAGTTTTTGCTTCACGTATTAATATATAGATAAAGGATTTTAACTTTGACAAGCGTTTATAGCATAGATAATTAAAAGTACCTACTACTTTTAACTCTGTGGCGCGTAGTCTATTGGCTTACTATCACTAAGCCGTATGCTTGTTTGCCTACTTACTTGTAAAACAATTACACAATTTAAATGAACCTGAAAAACCTTAAAATGTCACATTTCTTATACAATTTATATATTTTAAGATTTTTTAATTCAAATTAGTTTATTTAGAAACATAGGTACTTGGGGTACATATTATAAAAAAATTGTTACTACGAGTAGATCACTGTGTTTCGCCGTCTGCATACAAATTTACAGAATGGTTTACGATCATTCTATAAGTATAATATGTTAAGATCACTATCACTACATTATTATAAAACAAAGTACTCCACCGCGACTGTCTGTCTGTTCGCGATAAACTCAAAAACTACTGGTTTTCATGCGATTTTTAACAACAGACAGACTGATTCATGAGAAAGGTTTAGTTGTATATTTTTAAGGGGACACCACGAAACGTCAGTACTCATAGGCACTTATTGTGTATCAATCGTTAAAGAGCGGTCATAAGGTCTAAAATTGCGATGCGTCCGCAATGATCGAGAGCGCTTAGAAATTGTTTGTTAAAATCTTAAAATATTATTAAAAAATGATTGGTTTTAGTTATGGAAATAATGAGCCAGCAAATTACTAATATTGATGTTACGAATATATTTGAGTAATTCCTAAGCATAATGATAGTGTAACTTCCTTGTAATTTCAAAAATAGTAATTTTTCAGAGGTGTTTTCGAAAATAATTATTATCGAGCCAAAATCACAATATCGTGTTTTTGAGCTAGGAAATTCAAGTTAAAGACATCAATTTACCTATATCAAAATTCTAGATTAATTGGTCTTCTCATAGTCCTATACTATTCGATGAAAGTTAGTGCATTTTTTCAGTATATCCTCACATGTGCGAAGCTGCTCGCTAGTATAATAAAAATCTAAAAGTATGATAAATGTAAATTATGATTATATTCTGAGACTACAAAAAAATAAAAATAAAATTACAAATAGATATAAGTTTGAGATATTATGATATATGGCTATGCTTTATGAAGTAAGAACTTATGGTCTAAGTTTTAATCTGTTATTTTACCTAACGATTGTATTGATTTAGGAAGTTTATTATAAACTTTTGGGGCCATGCCAAACAACTTTTCAATGATTCTTGTGTGCTCGTGTAGCTTTTTTTTTATACTACTAAGGTGGCAAACAAGCATACGGCCCACCTGATGGTAAGTGGTCACCGTAGCCTATAGACGCCTGCAACACCAGCGGCATCACCTGCGCGTTGCCGATCCTTTAGGAAAGGAAGTGGGAAGGAGAAGGAACGGGAAGGGGGAAAAAGGGTGCTTGGGCCTCCGGCACTCTCACTCACCGAACGAAACGCAACAGTAGAAATACTGTTATTTCACGTCGATATTCTGTGAGAGGGTAGTCCTTCCCCGGTCGAGCCGGCCCATTCATGCTGAAATCAGCGAGGCTCTACTACTTTAAAACTTTACAGTAGCTACTGGCGTTATAATCTCCAGTTATTGCATCTTTTTAACACCTACGCGAATTAAGAATAAGACAGCATTCAGCGCCTTAATTGTAATTTATGCCACAACAGTATCGGATGCAATATCACAACGCATGGCAGGACTGGTCACCATTATTCAAATAACTGAGTTCAACACCCTGCGGTTATGGAGATTTTATAAACAAACTTTCTCCTTCAAATTAAATTTAACAACAAACGCAAATTATGCGACGTATTAATATATAATACTATAGTAAAATATGCAAATGTATAGTGAGAATGTTCTAACATTAGAATCGGGGTTAATATATGTGCATACATTATAAAAAGTGATTCATGAAAAGTTAAAATATTGTAAATAAATCTTTAGTGAATGCTGCCCAAATAATTTGTTCGTTAGATGTTTTATATTGCTAAGTTGACAAGCAAGCTATTGCAGGCTACGGATTTTCAACACCTGGAGTACTGCTCTTTGCTCGAGCGTTTCTACAGCGATTCTACAGCGCAGGAACCTTTGAGTCTTGAAATTACACTGAACACCAAATCCCTATAAAGTAGTTTAATTTTAATGTACAAAATTCACGTAAACATAAGACATTATGTAAATCTTTGTGTTGTCATATTTACCAATAATTTATTAATATAATTTTTTGCTGCAAGCTGTCATGCAAGTTTTTGCAGCCTGCGTGAGTTTTTAACACCTTGAGCATCGCTCTTTGCTCACGTAGTCAATGAAAAGGATCAATAACCTACATCAGAAACCGATGCCTTTTACGCTAGGCAGCAGACACAATAGAAAATATATTGTTCGCGGACAACTGGTGACCGTGGTTTTGTTCAACGTCTTAAAGAGTACTAGAGGGTATGCAAGTCACCGCAATTATACCTTGCGTCAAACTTCTAATTTGCACTGAAGTTGCTATAGTTTGCGCAGTTCCTCTAGCTCGTTCGCCCTCGTATGCTTGTTTTTTATCATAGCGACTCTACTCGAAGCAACTTTATATCGAACTAAAAGTTTGCCACAAAATATAACATATATGATACCAGGCTGCGATCTTTGATAGGATGATTAATGTTGCTGTTCCAACTTTGAAAACTTTTGTTGCTGTGAAAACTTCTCTGTGAACGTTGCTGTGAAAACTTCTTTGTGCCTGATTCTTTCTGTAGTATTTTGATTTATTTAAGTCTATTTCTGCAAATGCGTTTCAGTAAAAAATTAAGGAAAGTATAATATTTAAAGCTACTACTACTATTTTTACACAGATAAACAACGGTATGGTACATGTAAAATTGAATACGCGATTGAGCAATTTGGTTAATTAACCAAAATACTTGACCACGCGAAAGTTCTTGATTATTCGGCCAAACTCGTGGCAGCTCCGCGTCCGCAAAGATAGTTGATTGAGTTACCTTGGTTTACGTTAGGAAGTCACGTAATGACAAGACCACCTCGTCAATCCCGTAATGTACAGATCGCGCACTATATGATGACCGGTCTGAACATTGCGCGAGTGGCGTCACAGTTACAAGTTTTAGGTCTCTTTGGTGACAGGGGGCGGGGGCGTTACGCGTCTTAGCGACTGTACATGCGCAACAATTCGGAGACGCTATGTTCAGTCCGGCCATCGTAGAATGCGCGATCTGTAAATGTGGTAAGCCCCACATTTACACATATAACCTACCAGATCGTAGCCGGTTACTGTAGCCTACGATCGCTCGTGATGAGAAAATCACTTGCGCTTTTTCGACCCAGCAGAAGTGGGCGGAGACTCACAACATACTTCTCCTGTTCCTTGGAACTGTTACTAACCTCAGTAATAGTGTCAAGTTATTTTTTGCCCTTTTTCTGTAATAGGGTGGCACTAAATTTTCCATGCGAGCTAGCTCATTCGCGTCACCAAATATGTATAAGACAACGACCACGACGGGCTTTTTCATGCAGGACTTACTAACAATACTTGAAAGCACAACTTATAAAGATTTGATTACCTAATCAATCATCATCATCATCATCATCATCAGGATATAATAGTCCACTGCTGGACATAGCCCTCCCCCAAAGAGCGCCATAGCGCCCTGTCTTCAGCTTGCTAGCTTACCTAATCAATATAAAGTGGCAAATCCTCCGAATATTTTGGTAACCTTACCACAGCCGTTTTAAAATAAACTTTACGAAATTTAAATATGCAACCTTCTTCTCGCTCTTCCACATTCCATTTCCCCCAATGCTAAATGAAATTGCATCTTCACCCTTCAGTCCGAACCAGCGGCGTCAACTAGCATGATACTTAAACCGGGTACACCATGCCCAAAAAAAACCTTCATAGCACAGGAAGCAAAAAGTCCAAATGCCATAAAACTATTAAGCGAGACATAAAGATTCTAGGCATTCCTCACCAGTTGGTCTGTGAAAGACAGATAGCATAATATTAAACCCTTGGAATAATCATGGGCGCCTTACTGTCGCATACTCTCTCGTCACTGACCAAAAAGAGAGGAAAACGCCAATGTATACATTCAACAAATCGTAAACACGTTAGGCATAAGTTGCTGACTAATTCTAGTCACATGTGCTGACCATGATAGTTTAGTAGTTTATCAAGTAATTTATTATTAACTGATCATATAGTTATTACAACATTTCTTGAACGGTCATAAAGTATAAATTTTAGGTGTAATCTTAGAGAATTTTTGGATTTTAATTAAGAAAAGAAATGTAAAATATTTATATGGTATTATTTGTATATATATAACCATCTAAATTCCTTTTTATGACATTTACCATTTTTCTCTGTATATTTCATCTTATTTATTTGTTTAAATAACATATTACATTGTATCTTTTAATATTAACATTTCAACTTATTAAATGAATATAAGCTTCTAATCTTACAAGCATATAGATCACAATTTATTGGGCCAGATATTATCAGTAGCTTTTGAGGCTTACGGCCAGCAGGCGTAGATCCAGCCCTCAAAAAAGGTTGTGGCCACAGCCATCCGAAAATTGACTAAGTGCGAGTCGGAGTACGAACTCGCTCATGAACAATCATGACTCATGAACGACTTTTGAATTTGATTATTTCCTTTTTTCCGCGCATCAGGTCTTTGGCCTTAGGAATGAAAATAATCATTGGAGGAAGTCAGACCCGATTTCGTCCAATTAAATAGTCAAACAGTTTTGATTAAATTCCAAACCAATTACAATCAATAAATTATAATTTTTTCTTCTTTTCTAGTAGCCAGTAAGCCAATATAGGGACACTAGACTGGGCAAATAGGTATCTTGACGCTGTCTCAGGAGTCGTATAGCGTTTATTATCATCAGCCTATCAATCTCAATAGACCGTGAAAGTGTGACGTCACAAGTCTATTAGGGTTGTGGGCATGCCCATCGTGCCCACAACGGTCGATCCGCCCTTGACGGCCAGTTTCACCACTAACAAGTAAAAGTTATCCGTAATATAAAATGCATGCTGTCTCACTCTTGTTAGGTTAAAGAAAAGAGATGGCGAGACTTTTATCTTATAGATAAATTCTATTTGGAGGTGGTGGTATAGGCCCTTAGCCTCGAACTTTACCTACGTTTATCAACTTTTGTCGCCGACTGTACTTCTTGTGACACTACCCTACGATGTTTCGCCTGTACAATTTTATTCTAAGGGTAAAATATTCATATAAAGACGAATGGCGACCGGTCCGAGGATTATAAAATAATGTTATGTATGTGGACCTGCCTTTTAATTTTTTTAATTCAGCAATGATGTCAAACAATCACGCGATTTTATCACGTTGTTTATTTGAACAATACTACTTTTACATAAATTTGAAACTATTTAACTAGGTACCTACTACTACTACTATTAAAATTTTACTAATCCTTACTAATATTATAAATTCGAAAGTAACTCTGTCTGTCTATCTGTCTGTCTGTCTGTTACCTTTTCACGGCTAAACCACTCAACCGATTTAGATGAAATTTGGTTCAGATATAGTTTTAAACCTGGGGAAGGACATAGGCTACTTTTTATTAATGTAGGTACCACGCGGGCGGAGCTGCGCGCAAAAGCTAGTATTTAATATTTTGCCAATAGTAGTAATTGTAAATTAGTTAGTTAGTTTTAACTTTATGTAAAAGTACTTAGTGTTTTCAAACGCGATAAAATCGGTATATAGTAGTTTGTTATTTATTATTCAAAAAAGACAATTCCCGCACTAAGAATAATTCCTGTGTCGCAGGGGACAAACATTTAAACGATGGACACAAAGAACACCCCGACATTAAACAACCATTTGTCGAGCACACGATTTTTTGCCCCATGTGGGTTCCGAACCCACAACACTTGGCGCAAGGCAGCGGCGAGGCGACCAGTTAAACCACTACGGCATCCGTGCAGCTGCTGTGTGCTGCAGTGTTACGCCGCCATACATTACAATGTACATACATACATTGTAGGAGCCAGTTAGTTTTCCTACACTCGAAGATATATGTAAGTTGTTGGAGTACACAGAAAGAACCACAAGTTAAGTTTAAAAGTTATATTGTTAAAAGTTAAAGTAAAATGTTTACAAGTTAATTAATAAGTGTGATCTTTCTCACGGCAAGTGTATAGTTTTATAGTTATAAATGTACTCTAATGTTATTATGAATTACATCATTATATATCACAGCAATATGAGGTAAATTGCAACGATCTTGTGTGCTCATTTTAGTATTGCTACGTCGACAGAATAAGTATGTACGGTAACGAAACCGTACATACATACATAGATTCACGGCTGTTTCCCAGAGGGGTAGGCAGAGACTACGGATTTCCATTTGCTACGATCCGGACACACTTCTCTGGCTTCATTCACTTTCATCACATTCCTCATACACGCCCGTCGGTTCAAGGAGCTCTTAACCTGGCCTTTGTCCAGAACGCCTCCGATCTGATCGAGAAACGTACGCCTAGGTTTTCCTCTTGCGACTGTTCCATTATTACATTACAATGTATAATATTAAAACAAACAAACTCACATTCTAATTTATAATATTACTAGATTTTGTCTGCGTCTTAGCTCGCTTTAATTTATATACTACTAGCTTATGCCCGCGGCTTCGCTCGCGTTAATTTAGAATTTGGCAATCAATTCGGGTTGTACTCTGCTTGTAATAATATGTATATAATAATATAATTCAATTATGATTCGAAAGACACGTGGCACCATCTATTATCATAAGAACGTTATTATTGTTTTCCTCGGGAACAGTAATTTTTTTCGGGATGAAAGATAGCCTATGTCCATTTCTGTACACCTGACAACGTATATGCAAAATTTCAGGATGATCGGTTCAGTGATTTAGGCGTGAAAATGTAACAAACAAACAAACTCATTTTTGCTTTTATAATATTAGTTAGGATTAGGATTAGGATATTATGTAAACGTAAGATAATATTATATGGGTAAACAAAAATATTCTGTAGCATTGTAGCGAGACAAACGACTTTTTCATATACATCATTGCAGAATCGGTAAGTTCTTATATACTATAGTAATATTTTACCACCCAACTGGCCCTATGTCTATTTGCTGAAGTTGCTAGCTAAGACCTGCTAAATATAACATCGATTTGAATAATAATATTATCTAAAACGGAACTCTTTATTGGCATATCTTATCTTATAATTATTCTAAAACAATACATAACAAAATTATAGCTTTGATTTAAGATAATATACATAATAGTAATCAATCATAAGTAGTAAGTACTGATTTACCCCGAGTATAATCTATGTACATATTATTATATGCTATTAAAAACAATTATGTAATGAGTAGGAGAGAGTAACCTATATTGAACCGGCGCTTAAATTGTACCACTTCTATATTTCTACCAACTTGACGCTATTTCTTTACACTGGCAACAGAAAAAGAGGCGACTGTGGCGCCACTAACACTCTATTATTTCCACAGTTGCCTCTTTTTCTGTTGCCAGTGTAAAGAAATAGCGTCAAGTTGGTAGAAATATAGAAGTGGTACAATTTAAGCGCCGCTGTCGGTTCAATATAGGTCACTCTCCCCTATATACAATCGACTCGATAATTTATCAGTTTTTAATTAAAAGTGTATTATTTTTCTGTCCGTTGAAAATATGTACTTGATAAATTGAATAAAATACATATTAATTGGTCTCCTCGGTAATTTGAGGTTGAAGGAATAGTATCTTGCCCGCCTACATGCAATAATTTGAAGTGCGGGATTCCTTACCTACTGTCTATAATTTGAGAGTTTATCATGCACAGACCTGTCATTTGTTTACATTATGTACAGTGAGCTGCAAAAATGTATACCCATGTCAAAACTAAAATGGTATAAGCCGGTATTTGACACCATCTAACGAAAATCCATACAAGAACTGTAAAGTAGTTTAGTTATATAGTAAAAAATGGCGGTGCACTACTATAAAATAAAAAAGTAGATTTCTTAGTAACTCAATTTTGTTAGATTTATTTTATGCAATTTTTGAGTCTCTATTCAATGTTACATTACTTATTTAGAAATAAAAGTCAATATAAACAAATAAAGCCGTAATTTATAAAACAACGCCATCTAGTTCATTCATTTTCATTCTAATTCGAGTGTTCACATAATGTAAGATCTTAAGGTATCCATGGAATTTTACAGGCAACTGTACATTTGTACCTGTCGATTGGACAATGAAAGACTGAAGTCGCTCCCTCAACAGAAAACTACGGTCTTCTTTTCAAAATGACTATTTGTGAATAATTGTACAAATGTTTAAAATAATAAATCACGAATTGTGATCAAACTCTTGTTTACTAGTTATTCGCCGTCCCTCTTGGTTATGTTCACTCCTATTATTGTCACTCCTGTAATTTTGAACTCTTGGTAATTTGATTTTTCTGTGGTCCCTTAAGTGTCAAGTTATCCAGAGTTGACTGTGCATACCTATTTTGAAGCGGCGCGGGTGTAGCTCAATGGATATGTTAGCAGACTAGCGGTCAAAAGGTCGTAAGTTCGATTTCCATTTATTGCACTGTGCACGTGAATTCCTGACACGAGCGTACGAACGGGAATTGTTGTTAATACCTAATTGGTTTAGAATTAAACTACTTTTTACGGATTTTATTGTAGTAGTTAGTTTCTTTCTAAACGCGTCAGAAAAAGAACTGAAAGGTCGTGTAAATTGTAAATCTATATATTAATATGTGAAGAAAAAGCTTTGTACCCCTTTTTACGAAAATTTCGCAGAATGAGGAGTATGAAATTTGCCACAGTTAAAGTCTATATGGAGAAGGAGATATTTATATAAAATATACATTAGAAATACACATTAAATTAATGAAAAATCACTACACGCACACAACCATGCATTTGACACACGCAGTCGAATCGCGATCATATTCACATTTTTTAAATATTTAATAATAGTGTACAGGTAATTCTTGCCAAATTTCATAATGGGTGTAGAAGTCGTTTAGGAGCTAAACCAGTTTCAGTTTCGAAGCGTAGTGGCCGGTGCCCCATGGTCGGGATTTTTGTATGAATGCTACTACGCTTCGAAACTGAAACTGGTCTAGCTCCTATACGACTTCTACGCCCAAAAAAGTGTCTACTCTTCTTAGAGTGGACACTTTTTTGTGCTAGCTATGTATGGTGAGGACACATCTACGTTTTAAATCTTTGTGTGAAATACACTCCTAAATTATCATCACGTTCATTTGTATCAAAAATTATCCACTATCGTTCCATATCATGTAAATCTAAAGTGCGAGCTCACTCATCTTAGTGTGGACACTTTTTCGTACTAGCTATGCATAGTAAGGACACATCTACGTTTTAAATCTTTGGGTGAAACTTTCCTGCCTACAGTTCCTACCTATTACAGGAAGCAGACGTGAGCTTATGTGCGTATTAATTTCGGATTACCGATCTGCCAATCCTAATCAGTTATATTTTAATCTGATTTCAAGGCAAATCCTTGATAATGCTGTTTAAATATTTAAAAGAAGCTATGAAGGTCACACTGTATCACCCAATAATTGGCGCAGTTCGAACGAATTATGTGAAGTGAAATGCATTCGCTGTTGAAAAAATATTTGAGAAAAGAATGTGGGATATTTTTGAAGTGAAAACTTCTTTAGCGGCGTTGTGCACTTTCTTTTGTGATAGTGAAAAATGTTAAACTCGCGTCAGGACACGTGACCTGATCGAAAATTCGTAAGGCGGAGGGAGAATTGTCATGTTTGTGTACGATAGCGCAATAAATGAATATTGTATTTTACCACATAAATCATAGTACTTTTATACTGATAATTAACCTTTTGGACGCCATTGTCACATATACGTGACAAACGAAATATTGCCCTCAACGCCAACGTCACATATGTATGACAAAAAATACGTCGCACCTTAACATAAAAATAAACAATAAAACTAAATAAAACATTACTTTTGTGGTTAAATAAATATCAGTGTCATGAGTAGGGTTTATTAGAAAATTTAAGACGAAAATAAAAACACAGTTGATATTCGATAAAGTTTTGGAATCCCTATACTTCTGAAAGTCATTTTACAGAAAAAGTGGCTTGGCGTCGGGGGTACGGCGATGCGTTTATACTCTGGCGTTCAAAAGGTTAAAGCAATTCGTGCAAAATTATTCCCTAACCATACCAAAATATCAAAAATGCACAACGTTAATATTCAAGTTTTCGCTTCTGCTGGCACTCCCGGAGTGCAACCCGTTGTTTTTCAAAAGTGACCTATTTTCTAGTAGTCCTAAATAAAAACCGACTTACACTGCGATAATATCGATACTGTCAAGTCGATTTCTGTCAAACAAATCTACTAATAGACAACTACCGCACTAGGAATAATACCTGTGTCGCGGTGGACCTAACAAACATTCAAACAACGGACACAAAGAATACCCACACTTGGAACAACCATTTGTGGATCACACACATTTTTGTGTCCCGTGTGGGATTCGAACCCACAACACTCGGCGCAGTGGTATCGGCGAGGCGACCACTTAAACCACTCGAGCATCCAAGCAGTCAAATTAAATAAACTTCTAAAAGTACGAAGTTGATATCGATTTATTCGTTTGAAATATTACAAGGATACAAACAGACAAAACCTTTAAATTTCTAACACTTCTCTTAAAGTTGGGGAGTCCCACACACCCCGCCGGTGACGTCCCCTAGCCGGCGGATAGTGCATCAAGCATTTTTCCTGGGTACCAAAAGGCAACAGCTGCAAACAACAAAGCATAGCATTTAAAAAAAAAGTACCTAAAATAATTGCACTATTTAAAGTAGCACCGCTATAGGTTTAGGTGTCGAACTTGCGATAAAAATGTCGTGGGTTCAATACCACGATTAACATTGCCGAAAGGATTACTAAGAACTAGCTGACCCTCGCAACTTCGCCTGCGTCACTTAAGAGAATCTGCCCCGTTTTCGCAACATTTTTCATTGATGCGCCGCTCCTGTTGGTCATTCCGTGATGTTATATAGCTTATAGCCTTCCTCGATAAATGGGCTATCTAACCTTTAAAATAATTTTTCAGTTCGAACCAGTAGTTCCTGAGATTAGCGCGTTCAACCAACCAAACAAACAAACTCTTCAGATTTATTATAATTAGTATAGAAGTGTAGATAGGTACTAGTAGGTAATGAAAAAAATTGCAAGTATTTCTAATCCTTAGAAACTACTTGTAAACTAATGATATTCAACTGGCCTTGAAACAATTGAAAATATTTGAGAATCATTGGATTCTTTGTTTAAAATGTAAACAAAGGATCCAATGATTCTCAAATATTTTTACACGACCTTGTTTATTTAGCAGTTCGTTTCCGAAAAGCATTTCTAACTACATTACAGCGAATTGTTTCCAAATTCAGGTCATCTAGCTCGTTACTCTTAGAGTCTTGATTAGATGTGATGCTAGGCAGCGTTGAAAATGAAAAATACATTAAAATTAACTAAAACACTAAATTTGACGGGGAAACAATAAAATATGCATGAATATCTCTGTTGCGCCAACGAGATGATCGAAATAAAAATGGTTTTTATAACCTACTAGGTTTTGCCCGCAGCTTCGCTCGCGTATATGTAGGTTAGACTAGATACTTTTTTCTGGATGTAAGGTAACCCTATGTCCTTTTCTGTAACCCTGACAACGTATATGCGAAATTCATGATCGGCCGAGTAGTTAAGGCGTGAAAGCGTAACAAACAAACTCACATTCGCATTTATAATATTAGTCAGGATCTATTAACAAAACGTTACATTTCAGTATAAAATATCAGCAATAAGTTCATAGTATAATACGTTTTAACTTAGGAAGTATTTTCATTTCGAGATATTTTGACATGCAATCATTTATTAAAAAATATTTATCCTTACTAATATTATAAATTCGAAAGTAACTCTGTCTATCTGTCTGTTACCTTTTCACGGCTAATCCACTCAACCGATTTAGATGAAATTTGGTACAGATATAGTTTAAAACCTGGGGAAGGACATAGGTTACTTTTTATTGATGAAGGTACCACGCGGGCGGAGCCGCGCGCAAAAGCTAGTATTAAATAAAAATATTAGATACTACTAATTTATAACCGCTTAGACCTATAAAATCAACCTATTTGCTGATTTGTTTACTTTTTGAGTCAAGCCCAGTTAAATATAATACAGCATTCTTCTTCATTCATTCTTGTAAACTTCTATAGCTAAGCTTAGCACTTATAGTTTTTAAAATACTGTTAGCCGTTTGGATTAAATTTCAAGTTACTATTAGCGTTTACGTCTTGTGGCTTATCCGAGTGCGAACGTCGCAAATTACTGCCATATGTTCAAGTTCTTAAATTATATTAATTTAATTTTTTGTTGTATTTAATGAACTCTAAAGATTAAGGTAAAAGTGTATCATAGATGGAATATCATTATATTTTTAGTCCTTTAATTATGCATCTAAAATTTTAGACCTATATTTACAAAGTTAGTATGTTAAGCTGGTTTGGACATGTAGAAAGAATGGACGAGGAAAGGCTGACTAAGAAAGTTTATAAGGCTAATGTGAATGGAACAGTCGCAAGAGGAAAACCTAGGCGAACGTTTCTCGATCAGATCGGAGGCGTTCTGGACAAAGGCCAGGTTAAAAGCTCCTTGAACCTACGGGCGTGTATGAGAAATGTGATGCAAGTGAATGAAGCCAGAGAAGTGTGTCAGGATCGTAGCAAATGGAAATCTGTAGTCTTTGCCTACCCCTCTGGGAAACAGGCGTGAATCTATGTATGTATGTAGTATTAGAGCTATTATTTATAAAATTAGTAAAAGGACTCCGAAACGTTTTACTTTTAAGCCCACTAGCTAAGCTAAGCTTAATTTGTTTTAGGCGTAATAAGTAAGTCTGACATGTCCTTTACTTGCCATAAAGTGGACTGTATGACATATTTCATACAAATATTTCGCACTCTTAATAAAACAGAGACTTATCTAAGTATTTTGGATTAAACAAATTTGAACTCTGTTGCAATTACTAAACACAAATATAATATTAGAATTTATAGCCACGCAATTAGAGTTCAAATTGCCTAACTTCCAAATTTCTAGTTAAGACACTGTTTTATTAAGAGGGCGATTTGTCTATTACCTCAGCGATAAGGCGATAACATTAAAAATGCAATATCTATATCGAGAACAATTTAATTCCATTTACATAAAAAAAACCCGCATGCAAGATTGGTAATTAGAAACAACGATCACGTAAATTCCATACAGGAAACTGTATTAGGTACCTAGTTATTGACCCTATCGAGCATAATCCAATTATATCGAACATACCGCCAATAAACTACATGTTTTTAAATACATAATATTAATTTATAAAAAATATTGTCAAAAGTCAAAAATCATTTATTCACTTAGGTCACAAAGTAACATTTATGAACGTGAAAGGGGTTAGTAAGTTTGTTACATTTACTGAATTTACATTTACGTTAGTTGCAAGGTTCAGGCAAAAGGTTGATCTACATAATATTGTCTTCTGTTTACGCGAATATTATTCATTAAAATTAAACTACTATATACCGATTTTATCGCGTTGTTTATTTGACACTTTATTACAAAATTTTGAAAACTATTACACTACTATTACTATTAAACTTTACTAATTTTTAAGCTAATTAAATTATTGAAACTATTAAAACTATTTATACTATTACTATACTATTATACTATTTATATGTAAGTGTAAACACAAATATAAATAGTATAATAGTATAGTAATAGTATAAATAGTTTTAAGAGTTTCATAATTTAATTACCTTAAAAATTTAGTAATAGTAGTGTAATAGTTTTCAAAATTTTGTAATAAAGTGTCAAATAAACAACGCGATAAAATCCGTATATAGTAGTTTAATTTCAATAAAAGGTTGATCTTACAAAGTTTCGGGCCTATATCCCAGTATTGTAAGCAGAGCTGTACTACACTTCCTTACCTAGCTAGCTACAGTTAGGTCCTACTTACCTACTTAATAATAATTAATTACATTGGTGGCTGCAGCCCATGACTTGTAAAGGGTTTCGCCCCTCACGAGAGTTAGGCTATGCTAGGGCTCTACAAGTAAAATAAAATTTAATGGAATACCTACTTTAACGTCATATGATACATCCTGTTACAGTTAGTCTACAGTTAATAATATGTCTACCATCAAGTCTTGGGGGCCTGGTGACCCGTAACACAGGTAATCATATACCTATTTCCGGCACCAGTCTCTCACAGATGTTTTGTTCTATTTATATTAGATTAAGCCATAATATACTGTACAAACATTTGTGATGGGAAATAAATTATTATTATTAGATATTATTTATTTGAAAGTTATAAGACTTTTCGAAATTATGTGCGTATCGATTGACAATTATCGCCTGTTCCGTGCCTCGGAGAGCACGTTAAGCCGTCGGTCCCGGCTACCATGAACATCTATGGCAGTCGTTATTGGGAGAGTGTCGACACAAAAGATCCCAAAGGGTCGAAGTGTCGCCGGTCTGCACTGACTGGCCTCCACATAAGATAGGTCCTACTTAATAAGGTACGGTTCCACACGGTGTATCGTTACTGAGAGTTACTTGACAATAAATCCCAATACCGCTCGACCTGGGAATCGAACCCGCCTCCTCATACACAACAATCAAAATTCACAGCTGCCGCGCCATCGACGCAGTTTCACATTTATATTAACTAATAAATTATGTAATACTAGCAAATTACTTAACACAAATAAACTTGACAATAATTGAAAATTTATGTTAATTTGTTTACTTTATTAGTGTCAAATATATTATATTTACAGCAAATATTTATTTAAGAAAATAAAACTCAAGTATTCATTCATATTCTATTAATAAATAGGTACCTAAATAAAGTAATGGAACCTCATCCGCTGACCGGTTTCGTCTCTCCATAAGCTTGTATCGCACAGACGAAATTCTCGAAACATTAAAAAAAAATATGCGTTCCGATTCTCGTCCCAAAAAAAATTTACACATTCATTGTGCAGAGCGTTGACCGTGTAGAACCGGTCCGGTGCCGGCAATGTGTACAGCCCCCGTCGTCGTCTGTTGCCGACGAGACTAGCCTTTGTATTCTTATCATTATCACTGATTGAGCTGTCCACTTGATATTAAAGCCAAAGGTGTGTTACCTGAATGAACAGTCTGTCCGCGGACGCGCTTCCGTTCGCACCTGCCGGCCGCCTGTCTGTCTAACGTCGCCTCACACTCGCTACACGACAGCGCACCCCGTCACACGTGATCAAAAATGTAAATCATTCAAATATCGAATGACATCGACTTACGCAAATGTAAATAAAAAAGTAAACATTCCAGTGTAAATAATTGAATGTAAATATTTTTATTTTTTAAATAAAAGTGTTAGTGTGTGTATATAAAAATATTTATTAGAAATATTTTTTGAATTTGATAAAATCCTGTGATATTAGTAATAAGGAGACCGGTAGAAGCACAAAAACAAGTAAGTACACATTTCTTTATGTTCTGTTGCGTACAAAACTATAGATTGTATGCATGATTTCAATTTAAAAGCATGAATAAAAGAAAAATGACTGTACATTGTACTCACAGGTAAAGTCATTTTTTTACTTGATAAAGTGTTTGTGGAACCCGTCTCATTCACGTCCCCGAAAATACTTTTGAGACATAATCCTAATTTATAACTTCCAGAGAAATTATATGAAAGCGGGTTTTAGAAACTGGGAAATAAAAATATTGAAACGAAAAGTAATAATGGCGTGAAAATTTTACGAAGGATGTAAATAATAAAATGGTGTTTTGGACATATTTTCAAAAACACTTTACTTTACCAGAAATAAAAAATTATACTCAAACTCAAACTCAAACTCATTTATTGCGAAAATGGGTAATTTATCTGAATTACCCATAATATGTATATATAAATTGGTCTCTCCATAATCCGCCTGAAGGCATGCAATTTTACAGATATCTTTACTGATTGTGCATTACTAGTAATCATATAAAATTAATAAATTAATTACAATAACAACTCCATTAAAAATAATAAATGTTAGGCAAGGTTATTGTGGTACAATTCAATTAAGAATATAATATATGTCAAACAATAATTAAAAATGTCATGTGAGTAAATTAATTAATACAATAGGTTATTTCTCATTATTAGTTTGCATGTCATATACAAATAATTATTGTTAAAAAACATCGGTTTATTTACTAAACAAAATAGCGACAAGAAAAAAACGGCTGTTCATAAACTTTGATTACCATTTATAATACAATCTTCATACAATAATCTACAATAATTTCTAGATAAAATGTAAGATTCATTATTATCGGCGTAAAATAATTATTGTAGTTAGTCACAGATACAGAACCAATTATAAATTGCCGCTTGAACAAAACACGCTTCACATGGATTAAAATATTTATTTTAGAATTCTAGTTTACTGAGTAATATTACTTACTGAAAATTAGATAATCAATAACTTTTATTTTCTTCTAATGTTTAATCTATACTGATATTATAAAGCTGAAGAGTTTGTTTGTTTGAACGCGCTAATCTCAGGAACTATTGTTTCGATTTGATAAATTATTTTAGTGTTGGATAGCCTATTTACTGAGAAAGTTTACATAACATCACGCTACGACCCGCGGGGGCGGCGCGGTAATCATAAGCGCGGGTGAAACCGCGGGCACATCTAGTACACTATAAATGAAATCCTGTACATGGCCTTTACCAATATTGAGTGTACAGGCACAAATAATATCCGAACCAGTAACAACTATCTACGGATAACACGTTTTACTCTCAAGCGGAGATTGAACCCGCAACTCTCAGTGCACAGTTAGAGCAAGCTGCAAGATTACTTAAACTACTATTGTATAAACATGCAGTTTGATTAAATAACTATAACCTCCTTTTATTTAGATCTGAGTGTATATATATTGAGATTGTTAAGTCACTATACGTCAACAACTTAAATAAATAAAAGTTTAAATTTCGTAGGTACTAAAGAAATTTTATATCACAATTATTTTATTTTACAACTTTAATTATTAATTATCTAGCTTTTGCCTGCAGCTTTGCCCGCGTGTTGTCCACGTTGTACTATCATCACAATTACTTTACTATTACTACATATTATAAAAGAAAGTCCTTCGTCGCGTTTGTCAGTCTGCTCGCGATAAACTCAAAACTACTGAACGGATTTTTATGCGGTTTTCACCGATAGACAGAGTGATTCATGAGAAAGGTTCGTTCAAAGCCGGGGCAGGTAGCTAGTACCAAAATAAAAAGTAGGAACCTTATGTTTCAATGCATCAATATAGTCTGTGTCTTGAGTTCTATTCCAAATACATTCAACAATTTACGTGTGATTGGGTAACAAAATACAAAAAATCTAAAGTATGAGATTTTCGTATACATACATAATGATTTCTTATACATACATATGTTGTAAAATAACTTTTTAGTTACCTTAATTATATTACAACTAGGTAAATTAAACGTAACGTAGATAATGAACGGAATGTTAACTTTGCGTATTTTTATTTTGCGTTTATAACACAAACAGCAAATACACGCAGCGGAAACATAACAATTGCGTAGAAATACATGACATCTACCGATTAAGCAAAAACAATGAGCCAAGAATTGTTGCTAGCCCATTTTCTATTTATAAACATAATAAATTATTGTTTGGCCAAGTGACAACTAGAACACGTCACGTTTCCAAATAGGTAATAATATAAACATTGCGCTTGTAAATAATCGGGGGTTGGCAGCGCTATGTCAATAACGTGTTTGTATGAGCAGTCGAGTTATGTTTCTTGTTATTAAGAACTAGATGTTCCGCGGTTTCACCCGCGTTTATCGTAATGCGACGCCATGTGGGTCATAGCGTGATGTTATATAGCCTATAGACTTCCGCGATAAATAGGCTATCCAACACTAAAATATTTTTTCAAATCGAACCAGCAGCTCCTGAGATTAGCGCGTTAAAACAAACAAACAAACTCTTCAGCTTTATAATATTAGTATAGATTAATGTCTGTTTTTCATATTTTCACGCCAGTATCCACGTTTGCTAGGCAGAAAATGATCTTGCCCACATTCTTCATATACAAATATACAATGGATCTAATTTAGACCACAGATGGCGTGTGGTTTAAATGGTCGCCTCGCCATTGCCAGTGGAGGATTCCGGCGACTGGGACCGCAATTAACTCGGACCGCGGTCCCAGTTGCCGGATCCATTTAATTTTAATATTTTTCTTCCAGTGACTGGGACCACCCATAAATAAATACAAAAATCTATTGTTCAAGCCAAAAATAGTATAGTTAAACGAAAAAATGTACAAAGTAATAATTAAAGAAAAAAATTCCTTGATTCAAAAATATCATTTTATAATTTACTTATCCTAGACATAGGAGTTTTTCTTTAAGTATTACTTTAAACATTTCTTCATTTGACTGTGCTGTTTTTGGCTTGAACAATAGATTTTTGTATTTATTTATGGGTGGTCCCAGTTGCCGGAAGAAAAATATTAAAATTAAATGGATCCGGCAACTGGGACCGCGGTCCGAGTTAATTGCGGTCCCAGTCGCCGGAATCCTCGCCAGTGCTCCCAGTGCTGCGGGTTTGATCTCCACGTGGCACAAAAACTGTGTGATCCACAAATAGTTCTGAGTATGGGTGTTTTCTGTCCGTTGTTTGAATGTTAACTTACTCAAATCGATTAGTTCTAAAAATAAGTTTGAATTCGAATTGACTCAAAAGTGAAATATTTATTTATTTATTTATTTATTTGTTCTATGGAAGACTTACAGCTAAATAAACATATTAACTATAAACTAGTGGCAGTAAGCCAATTACAGGTCTTCACTTTTATACACTTTACTAAAATTGAGTGTGATGCTTAAGTCCGTATAGTACAGTCAGCGAAACAAATATGTTATTCTTACTTAGGTACTAATTAACATAGAAAAATTGTAACAAGTATCTTACCGAACACGTTTGCAAATTTATATATGAAAAATGTATCTGTATATATCAATCAGAAAAAAAGTTGAGGCTCAAGCGTCTTCTTGCCGCAGAAATACTAATTAAAAATGGATCAATATCATATTGCTTGCACAGTTTATTAAAAGTTCTACTTGCTCGCACAGTGTAAGTGTTCTGTCTATAATTAGTAGAAGCATAGGGAACACATACTGGGTGAATATCCTCAACCCTCGATTAAATTGAGCATTGGAAGATTGATGTTCGATTATTATAAACAAGAATCGATGCGTGTCGACTAGACAAAAGAAAATGAGATGCAATTAAAATTAAAATGAAAGTAGTAAGAACGCGAGGTCCTTACGACCTCGCGTGATCCTTTCTTCATGGACTCAGTATTTGTATACAATCTACAAATTCGTTTTTTTTTTTGCCTCAAAGACTTGCTTTTTCTATTAATTGCTCTGAGATCAACATGCTCAGGATACCTATTAATTATAACTAGCGGTCGTCTAGTGCTCGAAATTCGAGCAAAGTTTGCGTGTAAGATATTGCTGACATATTATGTCATGTAACCATAGTTACACGCTTCGACTACGTGTGTCAAATGCAAGTGAAACCGCGTGCACATCTAGTTTCACAATAAAACTTCACGAACATAACTTATAAAAATACCCATAGGTAATAACACGCAAAACTAATATTAAACAAAAACTATTTCGTAAGATTCACACAAGTTTAGTAAGTTTAGTTAGAATTCACGCTCGTAACGTGGTCGTAACGAGTTTTTAATAGAAACGTTTAATGTGTAAAAAAAACTTAGAATAATACCTAACCATGTTGAGTAGGGTAACCATGAAAGTCTGTAAAGACCGGATTAAATCCTGAACGTTTTATAAAACCATTTTAGTCCAATAGATGTTGTTCGCTTTCCAAAGTTGAAAATGGTTCAGTTCTTAGATTCAATAAAAAATTGGGCGGTGAATTCCAAAAACTGTTAGCAGCTTAGCGCGGGTGGATATAATTTAAATACTTAATATTAATATAATTAAGTATCTTATTATAGCTACAGACAAATATTTTTTCGTCTAAGAGGAACAAAGGTTGAAAGACGTTTGGTAAACCAAAACCGACCTTTTAATAACATAAAATACATTGACTATGCCCAAACAGGGTCCATAATGCACATGTCTTTAAGTTTGTACCACCTTTCAAACCATTCAAAGACTATTGAATACATACAAATTAACCTTCTTTTAGAGCTATAGTCTGCGAGTGACGTGCGTGTTCTATGTAACGCTGTAATATAAAGATTTCACTATTAATACTTGGAAATTATAGGGACCTGTAAGTTTGCACAAGGCTTGGTACAAATACTACGAATAAAGTCAGGAAATGACCGGATAAAATCGGACATTATGGTAATTGTAATAGTGACCATATTACCGGTTGATAATCTTTGGACACTTGCTAGAGTATATTGTTCTGGTTTAATAACTGTAAGGAAATTCACACCTTTCGTTTACTTTTTAGAATGTTATAGTTTTACTTTTAACGTGCCGTTTACTTATACATACCAGTTTTTGCTCTGATGCCAATATATACCCGCTGTTTTTTTATAAATTTGCGATTTTTACTCTACTACCTATATAAACTTTAAATATGCCAAATATAACACGTCTCCGTGCGTTTATTTTCACATATTAATATAGAGATTACCTATACCTCCAATTTTTATAGTAGCCATTGCTTAGTGTAGATATATATATATACTATTGTTATACCAGCGCAAAGATTTTTAGTTTAATTTCAAGATCACGGTAAAATTCAGAGGTGCTAGCTATCTTTCTGGTTTATCCGTAGAATGTAGTCATCCTTGTGGGTCGCGGATAGCCATAAGACCCGGGGAAAATCTGAAAGTCTTAACATGTGGACCCAATTGGACTGCCACATAGAAGACTCAAGTTCGATTCTTTTAGGCGGCATCAACTCGCAATTTCATTGAATTGTTAAATTTGAATGTAAATGATTAAGAAAATAAATATTATGATTCTTAAAAGAAATGGTGACGGTCAGTCGTACATGTGATGGAAAATCTCATCCTTATGTTTGAACTTCCCAAAACCTTGAACGTGAATAGTAATGTAGCAACCACTCGTTTGAGGAGCCAGTAAATCTGTCATCAGACAATGGGTTACACGAACAGTTTTATTCCACAGACACAACAAGCAGTTCATCATCTTTGTAAAATGATTAATTTTAGCCTTCATCTGTCGACATACATTGTAAGTGTGTTTGATTGTATATCGTTGGATAATCGGAGAAGAAGAATATTTGCGAAAATCTTAGCACGATTGTAAAGAAATATAGGTAATATAGATTTTTAATCTTGCTTATCTTTCTCATCCTGAAAAGAGGCACGTGCAAAGCAGTGGGACGGTTCATATACAGGGGTGATATTATTATTGATATTATAATCCTAACTATACTACATTACTATACTACACTACATACCATATATACTTCATTATATATCAGCGTACTCAAAAATCTTTGTATGAAATATTTGAATTTTTTTAATTCTGGGGATTATTTTAAAAACAAGTTTTTTGATCTCCACATTCTTTTTATATCTTGAATGTATAAACTTAACAAATTGACATAACGACTATAATATTTCCTAAAACTGAACGGGTAAGTTGATAGATAGGTATAATAAACTAGGTTTCATAAAGTTCAGGGTCGCGGGTTGAAATATAAGTCGTGGCAAATTCTAGAAGAGTTATTCTAACTGAATTATAATGACATGGTGTTGTGGAAAATAACAAATGAGTCAGTCAGTCCAATTCCGAAATGCTATTAACTAATCAACATGTAAGTCAAGAAAATGCACTTTACTATTGTGTTCTTGTACTAGCTTTTGCCCGCAGCCTAGCTCGCTGAGGCACTACGTTTTTTCTGGATGTTAAGTACTGTATGTCCTTTTCTGTACCTGACAACGTGTATGCAAAATTTCAACATGGTCGGGCGAGTAGTTATGGCGTGAAAACGTAATTCGCATTTATAAGTTAGGATATTCTTTTCATTTTTCTTTTCCTTTTTCTATAAGTCAACTACCGCTCTATGTTAAATTTTTGTGTCGTGTAGAACTTTATAAACATTCAAACAATGGCGCATAACACCCAGACACGGTACAACCATTTGTGGACCACACGAATTTTTGCACTGTGTGAGGCTCGAATCCATATTATAGCAGTAGAAATGACACCACAATTACTACACCATTAATACAGTCAATTATATGTCACTCTCCTATGAGAGTGACATATAATTGATATAATTAATCGATTTCATGTATCAGTTCGTCTATCAATTCGCAGTGTACCTATGTATTGATACTGCGAATTGATAGACGAAGTGATGCGTGAAATCGATTAAATGCGTAGATTGATGGCAGATTACCTTTCTATTTATTTTTCATATTAACTCGATACAAAATATGACAAAAAAGCCGTTTATTAGCAAACATAACGACCAAGAAATAACGTTAGAACTATGAAGGCACTTCACACGTGTGTAAGAACCGGAATTTAATTTTAATGGAATGGAATGAATAAGCCAACTCGTCAGTGAAATTATTACCTCTTATATCGTGCTTAGAAGTAGTAGTACTTTAACAGCTTTTCACCAGAGATGTAAGGCACTAAGGCTTAGGCACCTAGTATATGAAAGAAAGAAAGAAAGAAATATTTTATTTTAATGTAACATTGCAACACACAATCAAAACTATTTCATAACAAAATTAATGTGTAACAGTAATAATATAGTTAAAGAGAAAATTATAAATAATTTAAAATAAATAATAAAACTTATATACCAACATTATTATAAATAATATAGAATACACATAGTATATATATGGAGTCCTTGCTGTTCAATGTGCTTCGCAGTGTTCATTAAAAAGAGATGTTGCTCAGCATAATGCCGCACCGCTTGCGAGTTGCGATACAGCGCTGATTTTCAGCAACACCTCAATAGTGATTATGATATATATATATATATATCTACTTACCTCTTTATTTCTCTGTTCTCTGCTCCCCTTACTTTCCTTTCATCCCATCGTAGGTAGCTGTTGCAAGCCATGCTTACCATCAAGGTTATGTCTCTTTTTGGATATAAATAAAACACTATTAGAAAGATTAAGATAATAGTTTAATTGACTATAGGGTAATTCTTAAAGAGCATGACGGAGATCTCGGGTATCAGCTAAATATACATTTTACACACATATACATAATCATGTGCCTATACCCCTGAAGGATTAAGAACAGATGTATAACATCCAAATACACTCATTGTCCAAAATTCAATCCGTAGTTAAATTATCCTTTATACAAAGTAACCTTGAGTAAAAATACCTAAAGTACGCGGAAAACATACTTCTTTATCATCCTAATGTTCATGTTCCTGTTTTAAAAGATTATTTCCGCACGGGGTCTTCCTCCCGGTATAGTTTACAAACATTGAATTAATAGTCTGTCTCGTCTTGTTGCTTAAGTTTGCGATAGTGAGGTTCCGGGATCGATTCTTAGGTTAGGTAGTGTTATTTTGTACCTTAAGGGTAGGTCTCTTTGTTTAGTGGCCTGCCGTTTCATACAGTAGGCCCATAAAGTAGTATAAGTGGCGGGCCGAAACCTCGGTGGGGTCGCGACCGCATGTGAAAGTGATTCGCGCGGCCCCGCCGATTGCGGTTATGTCGAGGAACACCGTGGTACGTTTAGTCGGTATTAACGGGAGGTCCATTATCATCACTACCATCTTTCTTTGACCCCGGCGAGTCTGATATAACCCCTCCGACCGCCCCCGCGGAGGGGTATAGGGTAAAGCCATTTCCCACGGAAAAAAAAAATGTCCAGTTATGTTTAAAGGTCTCACATAGTAGTATTGATAAATGGTCACCATATTATTCTCGGTGCTGCTATTAAGGAGACAATTTTGCTCGACCAGGGAATCGAACACTGCGCATTGATCTTAGGATGGGTATCTATGTTAGTTGTGCAGCACGGAGTCAAAATTTTGGCGTTAGGCGGTAATAGGTCCCTATTCAGTGAAACAAAAAAAAATGTGGCTGCAATTTATTTTTGCTTAACTTTTACGGGTTAAGTATAACATTTTATGAGTTTGTTACTTATTTTACAAAGATTGCTTCTCGAATAAGCACTGCACAAATAACTAATACACAATTACAAACCCATCCATCTGTTAAACCATAATATTTTCTTTTGATCTTACGGGAATAGAACTTCCATCACGCGTCACAATTACCGCTTAAAACCCACTGCGTCATAAGCACAATAGAATATTACAAAACAAGAAAACGTGACCAGGAAAGTGGAATTCGTCAGTCACCACAAGATTATCGCACGGGCGTACAATTAATGTTTTGAAAGCAAAGCTAATATAATCGTAACATATCCGATAACCGAAACATTTTGTAATAGATTTTTATGGGAGCTAACACATTCGCAGGCTGGCTAAAACATAATATTATCATTATGTGAGAACCGTTCTTTATACTTAGAACAACATTGATACACATTTGCTAATATATGCATGATTAAATACATTAAAAGTGTTATCAAAAGACGAAAGCATTGAGAGAAAAACATTACAAAATTAAATACATATTACATACTAGCTTTAGCGCGCGGCTCCGCCCGAGTGGTACCTACATCAATAAAAAGTAGCCTATGTCCTTCCCCAGGATTTAAAGTATATCTGTACCAAATTTCATCTAAATCGGTTGAGTGGTTTAGCCGTGAAAAGGTAACAGACAGACAGAGTTACTTTCGAATTTATAATATTAGTAAGGAAGTGACCAACCAGGTAGGAAGACGATCTGCGAAAGACTGCAGTCAGATGCTGGATGCGGCAAGCTGAAGACAGGGCGCTATGGCGCTCTTTGGGGGAGGGCTATGTCCAGCAGTGGACTATTATAGCCTGATGATGATGATCATGATGATGAAGGAAGTAAGGATTAGTAAAGTTTTAATAGTAGTAGTAGGTAGTTAAATAGTTTCAAATTTATGTAAAAGTAGTATTGCTCAAATAAACAACGTGATAAAATCGCGTGATTGATTGACATCTTTGCTGAATTAAAAAAATTAAAAGGCTTATCCACATACATAAAATGATTTTATAGTCCTTGGACCGGTCGCCATTCGTCTTTATATGAATATTTTATCCTTAGAATAAAATTATACAGGCCTACTATGTCAAACATTGTAGGGTAGTTTCACAAGAAGTACAGTCGGGGATAACTTTCGAATTTATAATATTAGTAAGGATTGTATGCCGGCACAGATAGCCTAGTGCTTTCAATCGTCACCTCACCTCTGCCGCTGCGTCGAGTGTTAGTGTCCCTACATGGGACAACAATTTGTATGATCCACACAGTTGTACCGACTGTGTGTTCTTTGTCTCCATTGTTTGAATGGTTATAAATTTACCCGAGACACAGGAATTATACCTAGCGCGAGATTAGATTTAGATTTAGATTCACGCCTGTTTCCCAGAGAGGTAGGCAGAGACTACGGATTTCCATTTGCTACGATCCTGACACACTTCTCTGGCTTCATTCACTTTCATCACATTCCTCATACACGCCCGTCGGTTCAAGGAGCTCTTAACCTGGCCTTTGTCCAGAACGCTAGAAGTAAATGTAATTCTTTATTAAATAATAACTCTACATAGGGGCTTGAGCAAGAATCGGGTCAGTGAATCGAAACCAAAACAGAAGGGATCGTCAGTAGTTAAAACAATATTATAATTATACACATATATAGTCTCATGCCTACATCACGAGACAGAGTAGCGGGTAGGCAGAGGCTTTTACACCCACATTTCGCCAACTAAAAACATAAATAAATAAAAAAATATATATATATATTATAATAATAATATTCTACTACATACACACAACACCATCTAGCCCAAACTAAGCAGAGCTTGTACTATGGGTACTAGACAATGGATAAACATACATATATATATACTTTTTTTTTTTAAGTACACACATATTATACATAGAAACACCCAGGCCAAGACAAACATTCATGTTCATGCACACAAATGTTTGACTTGTGCGGGACTCGAACTCGCGACCTCAGGCGTGGTAGTCGGTTACACTAAACACTACGCCATCAAGGCCGACATGTTTTTAGCTCCCATGTAATAGGTGGCGAGTCTATTGCCGCCCAATAGTCTCAGTTCTTCAGACTCCGTGATGCTAATGTAAATTTTATGACAGACAATTTCCGTATGGCCCTTGACTTCTAAAATAAAGTTTACACTATATTGGTGGTACATATTAGATAAATCACAAATATGTACCACGTTTATTACTAAAGGACTACACTAGTTAAGGGTTGAAGAATTCACAATTTTGTACCACTTTATAACTAAAATTATTATGAATAACAATTTCCCTACTCGAGGCTCAAACCCGATACCACAAGCACAGTAGTCGCACACAACCGCTGACCCACCAAAGAAGAGAACAAACCTTAAATACAATATTCAGTCAACATTGTACCTTTGTACGTCTGAAAATAAACTCGATAAAAAATCAGAAGCAATGACGTTCCATCGAAGACTGACGTAAATATCGTCATAGATATACAATAAAACGATAACGTGAATAAAATAAATACTCGGGATGCTTTCTTGTACGGCGGAACACGGAACTACATTGGAACATGACCTTACATGTTTGTACGGCGAAAAATTTATTGAATTTCTTCACGGTATAGCGATGTAACATTACGCTTTTTATGTATGATGAGTTAAGCATATGTAGGTATGACCTGAGATTCGAACTTTAGACCGATGATCGTCTGTGTACTCCAACCACTAGATATACTTAAGAAAAGATAAAAAAATATACTTTAATTTCTTTGAATGTAAGTCAATGGTGCCAATTCTGTTGTCACAAAATTCTCTAAACTTAACTAAAAATCACTAAAATTTTTTTTAGTCCTGTCACTTTTAACGATTTCAGAATACGAAATGTCATTTGAGAGGACTAAACTAAATTTTAGTGATTTTTAGTTAAGCTTAGAAATTTTGTGACAACAGAATTGGCACCAATGTATATTGACCATATACTTATATTAAAAGAGGAAATATTTCCTTGCAGACAAACTCTTATTCTACTGAACCGTTTTAAAAAATTCTTTCACTTCAAATTTAATAGCTACTCTATTCAGAAATAGGTAATATAGACAACGAACCACGGGAGCGAAGCAGAATTTATAAAAATGGGTCAAACCGATGTGTACACCTAGTATAAAATAATTGCGAAGAAAGGACCCCACCATCCTCGACGCACCCTTGAATTGTCCACACTAGTTGGTGTATTAAAAAACAAAAAGGTTGACCTCCAGGACCAGGACAGTTTGGCAACGGCAAGTATTGCAAGTTCGAATAAGGCCGGGTCTCACGACGCGACTGGCTTTACCAGAGGAGTTCGTTATTATCTACTTTGTCTAATATTTGGGCTGGGCAATCCGAGGGTTCCTTGGCTCGATCGTTGCTCGGGTGTAGGTTCCTCTCATCGCAATGACCTTTTTACAATAGATTGCCGCCAAGTAACACCTAATTCGATTCTCTATATAAGTCAACTAGATGTTCCCGCGGTTTTACCCACGTTTATCGTTACTGCGCCTGCCCCGCGGCTCGTAGCGTGCTGTTATATAGCCTATACCCTTCCTCGATAAATATATATCCAACACAAAAATATTTTTTTTTATCGAACCAGTAGTTCCTGAGATTAGCGCGTTCAAACAAACAAACTCTTCAGCTTTAAAATATTAGTATAGATATGCTGTATTTCACGTCTTTGGCTAAGTGTTATTTTGACATTGTAAGAATTCAGTCATATTGTATTATTGTTTTAAATGCAACACATTCATTTTGTTTTACGTAAACTAGTACTGACGTATTAAGTAGCATGACATATTTAATACGCCTCGCCAATGGCACTGAGTCGACTGTTAACCATTTGTTGATCACTTTTGTCCTGCTTTTTTTTTTTTTTTTGTTGCGTTCGAACTCACGAGACTGCCATTGCGCCGAGTGTTGTGGGTTCAAACCTCACACGGGATAAAATGTATGTGATCCACAAATAGTCTTTCCGATTCTGAGTGTTATTTGTATCCGTTGTTTGAATGTTTGAACAGATTCCGCGACGAAAATTGTATTAAAAAAAAAAAAATATGTATGAGAAATGCGTTTCTGCCTACTTCTTCTGGAATATACAGGACTATAGACATTTATATGAAACGTGGCACACAAAGACCATGTCCTGTTATAAAATAACTAGATGTGCCCGCGGTTTCACTCGCGTTTATGGTTACTGCGCCGCCCTCGTGGCTCGTAGCGTGATGTTACATAGCCTATAGCCTTCCTCGATAAATAGGCTATCCAATACTAACATAATTTTTCAATTCGAACCAGTAGTTTCTGAGATTAGCGCGTTCAACCAAACAAACAAACTCTTCAGCTTGATGTACTTGTCGTGTTATATGAAGTAAAAAAATAATATAAAATCATTTAGTTACTGCTTTCAATCTACATATGTATATATTCATTCTCTAAAAAATAGCGATGACAAAAACAAGAAAGAGAAGACATAGACATAGCTCTATCTATCTCTAGCTACTAGTACGGCTCTTTAGTCAACTGAGGCCGCTCGAACTTATCCCGCGGGATACATTAATTTCATTACAGACAGACAGACATTTATATACAAATAAAACAATGATATAAATGATTTGATTTGATTTGAATGATAATGTAAAACAATAATAAAACAATGCTTTTCTAAATGATACAAGTAAGAAAAAACCTATAACATAAACTATATCATTGGGCTACAATGGTTAAGGCCTTTCGATCGAGAGGTCGCGGGTTTGAATTACACTACCGACCTGAACCCACTCCTAACACAAGTATACTAGCTGGAGGGGTTAACAAAAGTACTAGTAATTTTAAACCCAAATTGCTAGTAATATTTATAACAAAAAAAAACCATGTACTCTTCTATGCCTTGCAAAACATAAAAAAACTGAGTTCGACTTTTTTATCGTTCGTACGAATATCAAGGTTATCTTTACTACTTGTTAAGCCCGTAGCAAATTGGCTATGTTGTTTATGACTGATTATAAGGTCCCGTGTGTGATTCCCGGATCTGGTAAAATGTTATTAGATTTTTTGTTAGGATATACTCAGTAGTGAAAGGGAATTTAAAAAATTACGTGACATTTATTACGATATTCACGATATGTCAGTCTACTAAATAAATGTATTTAGAAGACTGACATATCGTAAAACTGATAGTAAAGGATTATAAAGAGATAGTTATATTTTACAGTAATAAAATAAGTTTTGCACAACGTGACGTATAATCGGATCAGTATAACGATTATTAAATGATGTTTATGACATTATCATGATCGAGCACGTAATAGTATCGATACCGGTTTTACCAGGGTTTCAAATTCGCCAATCATTACGTAACTATTACTCGTTACCTACATGACTGTATCGATCATTATGATTTTCGGCATTGAACTTGCATATTGTGAACTGTGTGGGTTTTTTCTAATACGTATTTACATACATATGTAAGAGCAGCGATAGCTCAGTGGGGACACCAACAGACTGCAATGCAGAGGGTCTCGGGTTCGAACCCACGTCGCGCACCTCTGACTTTCGGAAGTTATATGACTTCGAAATTATGTGCGTATTGATTGACAACTATCGCCTGCTCCGTGCCTCGGAGAGCACGTTAAGCCGTCGGTTCCGGCTGCCATGAACGTCTATGGCAGTCGTTATTGGGAGAGTGTCGACACAAAAGATCCCACTGGGTCGAAGTAAGATACATACATATGTATATACACGCGTGTCAATCCCTGAGATAGCAAAGATAAAATCAAATTATTATTTTTGTAAGCCTTATATTACTTCTTCTTTTTAATGTACCTCTTCAATCTTAAAGGTTGGCCGTCAGCTTCTTGAATTCTAGCCTATCACTAGCCATATGGAACAGTCGTTCGACGGAGGTAAAACCGGTCCACTCCCGGATGTTCCGCAGCCACGATTGTTTCCTTCGGCCAGCGCGTCTCTTTCATTCTATCTAACCCATCATGATGAGTTGGAGCAGCCTATATCTTTCGTGTTCGCACTTATATTACTATTGCTTTCAAATGCGCAAATTCCCTGGCTCCATGCTGCGAATAATTTCTTGACAAAAAAGCTTAATATCTCATTGCCTGACCCAGAATTGAACCCGAGACCATCATTGACAGCAGTCGCATTCTCTACCACTACGCCACTGGTGTTTACAATAAGTTATAAATAAAAGAATCTTTGTTTTTGATATCAGTTGCGTGGGAGTGGCCTTTATCATTCGAAAAAAATCAAAAAGAAATCTAATTTTAGGTCAAGGCAAAAACTATCGTGAAAATGTTAACCGTAATGCAATACAGGTTCAGCAATATGTGATAAAATAGATAACTCTGATAAGCAAACATTTTATCGTTCGAATGTTCAGTATACGTAACAATAATTGTCTATTTTTATTTAGATAGGTAGCGTTTTGTAAACGCGTTTTAATAAGGATACTATAGATACAACACAGATGGCTTAGTTGTTTAAATGGTCGTGTCGCCACTGCCTGTACGCTGAGTGTTGTGGTTTCAAATCCCACGTTGGACAAAAACTAGTGTGATCCACAAATGGTTGTTTCGAGTTTGGATATTCTTTTTGTCTGTTTTTTTAATGTTTGTAAAGTTCTTCACGGGGCATACCAATTATTCGTAGTGCAAGAGATCGTTTATGTAGTATGTCAAGTCTTAGAATATCAGACATAATTAAAAATCGATTGTATCTGGCCACCGGTGTGCCGCGGCGACTCAATAAGTTAATAATAAAAAAATATCACAAAGAATTTTGGTACAATTTTATACCACTGGGCGTCTATAAAAATACATTTCGCGTATTGATACGCTGAACTTTTTAAAATTACGTACACATATACGGGTAATACGTACAGATTAAATATACAAAAATGATATTTTAACAGTAGGTAAATAGCCATAACTTCATAAAATATCGAGATTAAAAGTATATATGTATATACCTATATACTTAAAACAATAACCCGTGACCAATATAAAATAACGTTATTCAGCCGAATAAATATTATATTTATATACTTACATAGGTACTTACTACATAGTTTTCTCGTTGTTACCCGAGGCTTTGCAGTCTTGATTCTAAAGATCTACTTTATCCCGTCAACTGTCGAGCGGACATACGCTGTCCGCAAAAATGAGTCATTAAAAAACATACGACAAATGTATGTCCGCTGCACACTTGACTCGTTAATGAGTCAAGTGTCGAGCGCACATACATTTGTCCGTTTGTGTATTGCTTGCACAATGAATTTTTAATTATTTTTTACGTATTTCCCCTAGACGTTCAAGAAGTTAAAGGATCGTTGTATTTTCCAAATATTATATAACTAACGAAACTCGGTGACGTTCCGCTGTGGCAGTCTTATGGATGTTGAGTTTTATTTATAACTTGTTGTTGTTTGATCCCGTGGAAACGTTGGGATGAAAAGTATAACGGTATAAAAAAAAATATCAACGGGTTGCACTCCGGGAGTGCCGTCAGAAGTGAAAACTTGAATATTAACGTTGTGCATTTTTTATATTTTGGAATGGTTAGGTAATAATTTTGCACGAATTGCTTTAATTATCAGTATAAAAGTACCTACTATAATTTATGTGGTAAAATACAATATTCATTTATTGCGCTATACTGCGCTGACAATTCTCCCTCCGTCTTACGAATTTTCGATCAGGTCACGTGTCTTGACGCGAGTTTAACATTTTTTACCCAACACAAAAAAAGTGCACAACGCCGCTAAAGAAGTTTTCACTTCAAAAATTTAGTAAATCCATCGACTACTTTTCGAGGATTGCCGACACAAATAAACATAACATATTGTTTTAAAAAATGCCTACATAATAAACCACGTCAAGCCGTTGCTGCGAAAACAAGGATAAACCAACAATTTTCGCATTTATAATGACAGTAGTTCACATCCATAGTCTCAGTGTTTATCCACGAAGAGCTAAGCAGAGGTATATTACAACCACATTTAAAAATAATAATTATATATAGTATTATTTATATATTAACTAGCTGTTACCTGCGACTTCGTCCGCGTAGATTTTAACTAAAAAATGTTTTTCTCCGCGGTACCCTATTTTTTTTTTAAATCAAAGTGGCCTAAGTTACTCCTTATAACATCAGCTATCTGCCAGTGAAAGTCCCGTCAAAATCGGTTCAGCCGTTTCGGAGATTAGCCGGAACAAACAGACAGACAGACAAAATTTTAAAAATAGATGTTTTCGTATAGGTACCTTATATAATTTCATATGCATTAGATAAAAAGCTGTTATTTTGACATTACAAACAGACACTTCAAATTTATTTATTTGTATAGAAAATGTGAAAAAAAAATTCAACGCCAAGAAGACCCAGGCATGCGCGTTCTCAACAAAAAAGTCTCCGTTCCTTCCCCTCCCTTCTCTGAAGACCACTCCACTGGTGATACGTGACAGTCTCTCCATCTTAGGTATGGATCTTTGCCGCTCCCTTAATCAGAAAACCTATATCGAGAGCGTCATTAAGCAAGCTTCGCGAAAACTCGGAGTTCTGAACAGGGTGAGGCGGTTCTTCACGCCTGGGCAACTGTGACTATTGTATAAGGCACAAGTGCGCCCTTGCGTGGAGTACTGTTCTCATCTTTGGGATGGCTCCGCGCAGTACTTGCTGGACGCTCTCGACCGGTTACAGCGGCGGGCTGTCCGTATCATCGGAGATCCAGAGGTCACGAGTTCACTGGAACCTCTGCAACTCCGTAGGGACATTGCCTCATTGGCATGTTTCTACAGAATATACCACGGGGAGTGCTCTGAAGAGTTATTCCACCTTATCCCGCCCTCCTCTTTCCTATCCAGAACAACGCATGCTGGGCTCAGATGCCATCCTTACACGGTAGAGTCGATTAGAGCGCGTACCAAAAAGTTTGGGTCCTCATACCTCTGCCGAACGACCAAGGCATGGAATTCTCTGCCAAGGCACGTGTTTCCTTCTTCCTTCAATCCTGGGTTCTTTAAGCGGGGCGTGAAAAAGCATCTTCTCAGGCCGTCAAAGTAGAGACCTCGACATCGCCTCGGCTCCTGTGGGGGCGATGTGGAGGCCACTGCTCTTAGACCACACGACTGCTTACCATCAGGTGGAGTGTGGTCATTTTGAAGAGCAAAATAAAAAAATAAAAAAAAATTGTGCGTGAGCGTGCTGTTACTGAGATTTTCATGACAGAAAGACCCCTGACCCGGGAACTGAATTCAAGACCTTATACACAGCAGTCAATACCCTTGCGTCACCAAGTCTGGCATCTACGCATAAAATCATTACTGGTATAAAAACACATTTTCTCGTTCACAATATTAGTTAGGACGAACCAAAGCCGCATAGACAGGTGTTATCTTAACTTAAAGTATTTATTTTGTAATCATAACAAATGATAAATGGAGATTAGTTTTATAGTAGTACTATTTAGAAGGACGCCAGTAACACAGTTGACATCAATAAAATGTACCTAGGGTACATTGTTTGTTTTATGAAATTATGACACAAAGAGAGATTATGAAATAAATCTGTAGACGAATTACGAGTACCATAGAAACAAACATGTATATGACTGCATGATGGCGTAGTTTAAGTGGTTGCCTCGCCACTGCCGCTGCGCCGAGTGTTATGGGTTCGAATCCCAGGAGTATTCCGCTTTCGGCACCAATTTTTTCGGCACCTATGGTTTCGGAAATAGAAAGTGGAATAGCTTTGGTGCCGAAATCATAGGTGCCGAAAGCGGAATACTTCGAATCCCACACGGAGCAAAAATTTGTGTAAGCTGCAAATGTTTGTTACGAGTCTGAATGTTTGTTTTTTGTATCCGTTGTTTGAATGATTGTAAAGTCTTGGAGTTGTCTTTTTAAACTCTAAATAAGGATAGGCAAGTTTATTACATACACACATTTCGCCATCTATAGATTTTCGGTACCTCGTAACAGCATATTGCTCTATTTTCATTTTTTTTTTTCGTGTGTGGCCAACCTATAATTGTTAAGAGTTGTTCAATCCGCCAGTAGGCCTCTGTCATGGCTTAACGACTGCTGTCAATTTGACAACAACCAGAACCAACTTTTTACGTGCCCTCTGAAGCACGGAGACGCTCAGATCAAATACCACTAAGCGGCCACCCATCTATAGACTGACCGCACCAAACGTTGCTTAACCTCGCTAATCGTTTACCGACCAGTGAGTGCAACTGGCTATGGCTATTGCTATATACCGGGAATAGTTCCAAACTCCGTGTTCCTACATGTAATTTATTGAATAAAAAACGTCGTAATATTTTTGGCCTATCCGGGAATCTGATTCAAGACCTAAATCACAGACGGTGTACTACCGCTGCACAAATATAAAATGAGGATAGCGCAGTGGTTTAAAATATCACTAAACCGCGTTGAAGGTTGTGCTTTTGAGCCCCACACGTGACAAATATTTATTTGATTCTCAAATAGTTGACCAGAGTCCGAGATTCCCGGTCCGTTGTTTCTGTTGTTTAATGTTCGTAAAGGCTGGGCATTTTAGGATTTTTTCTAATGTAGAATTCATTTACACCTTATAATGATAAATACATAAATAATAATGTATTTATTTTTACTAATATTCTCAATTTTACAATTGCATCTGAACAATTATATAAAGTGCACTTGTATTTGACCTAACTGATGTGTTGTCGTTAGCAATATCTATCTACTCACGCTCACAGCAATAGAACGCGAGTAATGTGTAATTACTCCAAGGTACAGTGTGAGATCGTGATTCGTGGTGCGTTTCTTTTCACGTAACATATTAGCACAATAAAATAGCTACAAATCACGCAGACAGACAGGGACTGTTGGAAGAGCTTCAGTACGATGCGTGGCTATCCGTGGTCGTCGGCTATACGTGACGGTATCCGTGTTGAGGAACGTGGTGTGATGTCCCTCAAATAAAAAGTAACAATCCTCCAACCAGGTTGGGTTATCATGTCTGCCGGGCCCCGGCCCGACGGTTGATCTTAGGAACTTGTATAAAGTAGATCTTAGTGTAAACTTCTTGCTTGCAAGATTCAGGATTGTGTGATGTAGTGAGTAATTGTGTACGGCGCCATCTGTTTTCTTGTGTTTTAACTACTTCCGCTCTTGTAAATTTGTGGAGCCGCTACAATCCGTACTTAGCCCCTATTACGTCAGCCTAAAAACATACTTGACGAAATGTGGGCATAATACTTTTCTGCCTACCCTTCTAGGGATATAGGCATGAGACTATGTATATATATTCTAAGGGATTAAATATAATGACCACCAAAAATAGTAATTGCACACCAAAATATGCTTACTAAAATATATCATAACGATCACCTATACGCCTCAAATCACTGCATTCCGTCTCGGAAGGGTTAGATTATGTTAGGTTCCTTCTTAAACCCACTCAAAAATAGGCTCCGTCGACTTATTTTGATCTCTTTGCTGTGCAATTATTTGGTATTAAAATGCGGTTTTAATTTTGGTGATCATTTACTATTTTTGACTGTTATATTTTACTATATCTGGTGATAAGTTAAACATAAGCCATATTCTTATGTATGTAACAAAAACCACTATGAAACATAACATACAATTCGATCAGTCACTCAACACATATCCGCGCCTCAGAAGTGACACGTATGTAATGTATTGAATGAGTTACTAATCACTGGAAACGATAGTTCTTATCTAGGAATTTTGGGACATCGATTACTGACTGATTAGATGATCGGAGCGGCTTGCCATTTATATGTGCTTGCTTCTATTTCTCGGTGGCGCAGCGATAGTCTATAAGACTCGTGTGCATGAGGTCTCGAGTTCCTTCCTCGCGCAAAGTGTTATTCGGTTCTTCTATTAAGATATTCTCAGTAACAACTCGGAGTTTGGTATTGTGCTCGGTAAATCTCGCCCTCTATTACATGACGCCTAAAAACACAGCTGGCGAAATGTGTATCTACCTATATATTATAATAATACCAGCCCTGTATCAAATTGTCCCACTGCTGGGTACGAGCCTCTTCTCCGTGTGAGAAGGGTTACGCCATTGTCCACTACGCTGGCCCAGTGCAAGTTGGCAGACTTCACATATCTTCGAGAACATTATGGAGAACTCTCAGACATGCAGGATTCCTCACGATGTTTTCCTTCACCGTTAAAGCTAGCGATAATTAACTACCTATTTAATACACACGTTACTTTAAAAAGTCAGAGATGCACGCCTTGGTATCGAACTCGAGACCTCTGCGTGGCAGTCCAACGGTCTCCCACTATACTATCGCTGCTATAGAGATATATATATATATATATATGTGAGACTGAGTATGTATTTCATATATATATCGCTGGCTCACTATTACAAGGTTCTAAGTAATTATTTTTTAACTTTGGGGAAATGAGGTTTAAAATTTGCATATCAGTAAAAATAAGTTAAAAAGTAACTTAGAACTATTTGCGATTTAATATTGTGAGGTGGTAAGTGCTTCCATCTATTACTATATTAGTCTAAACAAAATGACACATATAATTACTAGCTATTGCCCGCGGCTTCGCTCGCGTTAATTTAGCATTTTACAATCAATTCGGGTTGTACTCTGCTTGTGATAATATAATTCAATCATGATTTGAAAGACACGTGACACATAAGAACGTTGTTGTTGTTTTCCTCGGGAACAGTAATTTTTTTCGGGATGAAAGGTAGCCTATGCCCGTTTCTGTACACCTAACAATGTATATGCAAAATTTCAGAATGATCGGTTCAGTGGTTTAGGCGTGAAAAGGTAACAAACAAACAAACTCATTTTCGCTTTTATAATATTCGGTTCAGTGGTTTAGGCGTGAAAAGGTAACAAACAAACAAACTCATTTTCGCTTTTATAATATTAGTTAGGATTAGGATAGAACCGTGCAATATACGTAACTCATTTTTTAAAAAATGTAACATAGAACCTTGTAATATTGGACCAGCGATATGTATTTGTTTTTGTTCGAGCGCGGCAGCCATTTTCGCGCGGCGCCCAAATACGCGCAGAGCCCACGAGGGCCGAGGGCGCAGGGCAGGGTCTTTAGCATTTTGTTTGCTTGCCTTTTAACTAATCCTCCATTGTCCTCATATAACACGCGTTCTAAGCCACCCTAACGCCTGTAGCACTAAATGTCATTAACTTGCTATTCTGAAAGACGACCTTGGATGTATAATTTACATAATTCTATATGTTTATGACTGAACATACTCGAATATAGTAAAAACATTACAAGAACAATTAATTGTTACGACGTCGCCGTCGTTGTACGATTGAAGACGTTTTTTTAAATGTTGTGCAATTTAACCTGTCAGCTGTTGCAATCTATACTAATATTATAAAGCTGAAGAGTTTGTTTGTTTGATTGTTTGAACGCGCTAATCTCAGGAACTACTGGTTGGAATTGAAAAATATTTTTTTGTTGGATAGCTTATTTATCGAGGAAGGTTATAGGCTATATAATATCACGCTACGACCCACGAGGGCGGCGCAGTAATCATAAACGCGGGTGAAACCGCGGGCACAGCTAGTGCGGCCTCGATGGTGTAGTGGTTAGTGTAACCGACTGCGATGCCTGAGGTCGCGGGTTCGACTCCATGGATGTTTGTGTTGCTCTGGGTGTTTCTATGTATATATACGTATGAATTTACAAAAAAAAAGTATATATGTATGTTTATCCATTGTCTAGTACCCATAGTACAAGCTCTGCTTAGTTTGGGCTAGATGGTGTGGTGTGTATGTGATAGAATATTAATTGAAAACCTATTGTGTCCGGCCGCCGGCGTACCGCTGCCAGTCAATAGGTTAAATTGAAATTACTAGTACCTATTCTTTTAATTTAAGTAAGCTTTTAAATCAGGGCCTTCTATCAACTATGTGGGACCTAAACATACCTAACTTTAAGGCTAAGGCTACATTAGTCTGCGACACGACCTGCGGTACGTAAGCGATAAAAACAAATAGTTCATATTCACGTTTATGGCTACACCGTACGCCATATATCGCTATTAATCTTTGATTTGTTTATGCGATAGAAACAACATTAGTGTAATCACGGCATCGGCTACATCAACTTGTCAGCGAAATTGAAGCGAATTCATAAAAAAATTTCGCTTATAATGTAGTTATACCATGTTTATAACGTTTCGCTTTCACAGTCGCACCGCGAATCGCTGCCTACTGTAGCCTCAGCCTAAGTGAAGGTGTATCGCACCACCGGCTAATCCTTCGGAAAATTACAGTTATGAAGCTATGTATGTTATCTCTTCATTCGTAATGATGTAAGTCATTTCGGTTATTCAATTAGGTACCTTAATGTGTCAACACATAACGCGTTAGATAAGAATATACCTATTACAGAACCGATGTTTGGTAAAATACCCACGTTATTATCTAGTTAAACGATACCTATATAAAAATATAACAATAATATATATATATTTTTTTAATATTCTGTCACATACACACAACACCATCTAGCCCAAAGCAGAACTTGTACTATGGGTACTAGACAATGGATAAACATACATAGATACTTTTTTTTTGTAAATACATACATATTATACATAGAAATGATGATGATCATGATACATATGTAGAAACACCTAGACCAAGAAAACATCCATGTTCATGCACACAAATGTTTGACTTGTGCGGGAATCGAAACCGCGTCCTCATGCGTGGCAGTCGGTTACACTAACCACTACGCCATCGACGCCGACAATATATCAGCACTGTATATAAACTGTCCACTGCTAGGCACGGGCCACTTCTCAGTATGCGAAGAGTTAGGCTATAGTCCGCCATACTGGCCCAGTGTGAAAATCTATATTAACGCGATCTATGACGCGGACAAAAACTAATCTACACTAATATTATAAAGAGGAAAGATTTTATTGTTTTTTTGTTTTTTTGCATTGAATAGGTTCCGAAACTACTTGACCGATTTGAAAAATTCTTTCACTGTTGGGAAGCTACACTATCTCCGGTGAACATAGGCTATATTAAATTTTCAAAAAAGTTAGGGATCTATACTAAAACTCCAATAATGTAACCCACGGTGTGACAAAATTTCCAAAATATAACGTATATTTTGAGTTCATACTTAGGACATACGTTGAAATAGTCTCAATAATTCTTTACGAACAAATCGGTAGATTCAAGACTACTGGTACTGAATCTACACTAATATTATAAAGAGGAAAGATTTGATTGTTTTTTTGTTTGTTTGTTTGTTTGCATTGAATAGGCTCCGAAACTACTTGACCGATTTGAAAAATTCTTTCACTGTTGGGAAGCTACACTATCTCCGGTGAACATAGGCTATATTAAATTTTCAAAAAGTTAGGTATCCATACAAAAACTCCAATAATATAACCCACGGTGTGAAAAAATTTCCAAAAAATAACTTATATTTTGAGTTCATACTTAGGACATACGTAGAAATAGTCTCTATTCATTGCTTAAGAACGAATCTGTTCTTGATTGACTGAATTTGTCGCAAAGGACACGAGGAACTCCTATCCAAATATCATGGTTCTAGAGCTAGACCAGAGGTTCCCAATTCCCGGGACATTTTTTTTAATAATTGTTTACGAACAAATCGGTAGATTCAAGACCACTGGATATGGAATATACAAGTTTTTACAAGCTTAGAGTTTCTTAAAATATTATCTGCCTACATTGATGCCAACATTTTAGTTCTTCACTATCGAAAGCAAATAAATTTTCTCGTGGAGCCCCACTTACGAATTGTAAACTCCCATATTTTTTTGACGCCAACGTAGACCCCTGGGGTCCACCTGGACCACTCTGGGAACTAATGAGCTAGACAAATATAGGGTGTGCGTTATCTGTTAGCCAGTGTTAGGTAGATTAATGACGTTATTACTTGTTGCAACTAAAAAAAAAACAACGGGTTGCACTCCGGGAGTGCCAGCAGAAGTGAAAACTTGAATATTAACGTTGTGCATTTTTGACATTTTGGAATGGTTAGGGAATCATTTTGCACGAATTGCTTTAATGATCAGTATAAAAGTACTATCATTTATGTGGTAAAATACAATATTCATTTATTGCGCTATCGTACACAAAGAAGACAATTCTCCCTCCGTCTTACGAACTTTCGATCAGGTTACGTCTCCTGCCGCGAGTTTAAGATTTTTTACCGATCACAAAAAAGTGCACAACGCCGCTAAAGAAGTTTTCACTTCAAAAAATAATAAACTTATTACATAATTTACACTTAGTGTTAATAAAATTATCGAATTCAGACATTGTGATGTAAAATCGAAGATATCGGTTCAGTTTCGTAACATATTGTTACTTTATATTGAGATTGATAAATCGACAATAATATAATTACTTATAATATATGATTGCGTGTGCATTATGTATTACGATATGATTTATGAAACGATTGTATATTATTGCAATAACAGTGTAATCGCTGATTCGCCTATCTATTGTGACGTCCTGGGTTTGATACTTGGATTAGGCGAATAGATTTTAGGTATACGTTAGAATTTTTTTATTAACGGAGTCTTGCACTAAAATCGAATCACGTCCATAAATTTTCGTTCTTTAGACATAAAGCATAATTGGCAGAATCTGGGTGTAAATCACCACAGTCTGTTCATTTTCGGGAATCTAACCTAAATAACCAATAACTAAGTGCGAAAATCGAACCCACTTTTAAATTTCCTTTACCCTTGAAACCGACAATACCTACAAAAGCAAGGAACAAATACTTTGTAGGTCATATAAATATTAATTATCCTGTACGGGGAAACAAACTTGTGACTTCAAGTGCTGTCGACGGAGCCACAGTTGTGTACGTTAATAGAATATTAAACATCTCGTGTATTATTATTGTTTTTAATAGAAGACAATTAAGGTGTTCGGTGCCGGTATGACGGGCAATGACCGGAAGAATCAGATACAATGACATAATCAAATATGACTGAATGGATGGCGTAGTGGTTTATGTGGTCGCCTCGCCACTGCGAGGAGTGTTGTGGGTTCGAATCCCACACGGAACAAAAATTTGTGTGATCCATAAATGGTATTCCCCCCGGCCAGGTGGACCGATGACCTGAGAAAGGTAGCTGGGTCAGACTGGATGCGGAAGGCGGAAGACCGGATGGTGTGGCGAAAAATGGGAGAGGCCTATGTCCAGAAGTGGACTGCGGTGGGCTGATTGATTGATTGATTGATAAATGGTTGTTCCGAGTTTGGATGTTCTTTGTGTCTGTTGTATGAATATCCCCCGCGATACAGGAATTATTCCTGGTGCGGGATTTGTTTCTTTAAAAGACCTAAGCCAATAGACAGTCATTTTGACTAAGAGGCAATACTAGCATCAAAATATTTAAAGAAAGATAATCCAATTTTAATATTTAATTTTGTTTTTCATAAACAATATGAGAAGGCTATCTGTTGGCTATCTCTCTATCTATTTATTACTAGCTTTTGCCCGAGGCTTCGCTCGCGTTAATTTAGAATTTGACAATCCATTCGGGTTGTACTCTGCTTGTAATAATATAATTCAATCATGATTCGAAAGACACGTGGTGCCATCTATTATCATAAGAACGTTATTATTGTTTTCCTCGGGAATTTTTTTCGGGATGAAAGGTAGCCTATGTCCGTTTCTGTACACCTGTCAAAGTATATGCAAAATTTCAGGATGATCGGTTCTGTGGTTTAGGCGTGAAAAGGTAACAAACAAACAAACACATTTTCGCTTTTATAATATTAGTTAGGATTAGGATTATATTAGATGCGATGAATTTCTTTGCTGTATGTTTGTAAACAATAGTAGGTATAGCGAACGCTTTGGAGACTTCTGGTTTTTATAAGGAGTTCTTTGAGTCCTCTTGTTTGTTTTTAAAATACACAGCAAAACAGTACATTCGGTATCAAAGCCGAGACCACCGATTACCTCATTCTTACGTCACGGGATTAATGAGGTGGTAAGAAAGGGGAATGCCTATTCTCCATAGTGTCTCAGGCCAAAGATGGACACCAAACATTACTATAAAAATTGAGTGTTTTAAGATCTTAACAGTATTATATATCTAAAAAATATATTCAAATTGACGCCACTATTTTAGAAATACCTTAAACAAAAAATGTTATGAGTTTATTTTTGATACGAAAATATGTCTGGGTGTGAGATAATTCAAAAACATCTCTTTTTGCAATGCTCTATTATTAAATTATGATAGGAGGTGTGTTTGTAATATATTTTTATCCAGTTATACTTAATAGAGTATGAAATAAAAACACATTTGTTATTTTAAACGTCTGTATTCTCTTCATTGTCATATACTATTAGCAAATCATCTAGAAAACGCGCAAGAGAGCATATTTTTTGTAAATTGCAGTTAATACATATATTTTTACGACAAAATCAACTGGAAAGTAATTTTTTCTCTAGCCTCTTGTTCACTCGTGGCCTCAGATGGCCGTTCCCCTTTGTTAATGTAACTCTTACATATAAATAGGCAAAGACAAAATAGACTCGAAACTTTTTTGGCCTCAGTTTGTCAACCGATTATCATTTTTTTCTGTTTAGTACCTATTGATGAGGTTTATTGGGTTTTCCAGTCTAGAAAATTTTAGGAACAGCACGTAGCCTGGAATTGTACCCGATTAACGGTACAATAGGTTCGCTTCTATTAAGTGGGATCTAAAACTACATATATCTACCGAAATGTAGGTGTTATAGATCTCTGCCCACCCCTTTGGAAATATAGGCTTGAAACTATATATAAATATAATAGATGTGCCCACGGTTTCACCCGCGTTTATCGTTACTGCACCGCCCCCGTGGGTCGTAGCGTGATGTTATATAGCCTATAGCCTTCCTCGATAAATAGGCTATGCAACACTAAAAGAATTTTTCAAATCGAACCATTTGGTAGTTCCTGAGATTAGCGCGTTCAAGCAAACAAACAAACTCTTCAGCTTTATAATATTAATATAGATATATTAAATGTACATACTGCACCTAAAGTCGCAAGGGGAACACCTAGGCGAACGTTTCTCGATCAGATCGTAGACGTTCTGGACAAAGGTTAAGAGCACATTAAACCGGCGAGCGTGTATGAGGAATGTGATGAAAATGAATGAAGCTAGACAAGTGTGCCAGGATCGTAGGAAATGGAAATCCGTAGTCTCTGCCTACCCCTCTGGGAAACAGGTGGGAATGTATGTATGTATGTACCTAAATAAGACCTGCATGCTTGTTTACTATCACAGGAATGTAAAAAATATATATATTGGCTAGAGTCATTGACTCAATACATTTATTGTAATTCACAGACGGGACATATAATAAAATCATTATATAAATAAGCATGGAGTATGTTTTTAAACAATTATTGTTTTATATTAATATGTCTGTTTATATTAATGTATGAGGATGTATTACGCATTGTTATTTATTGATTACCAGTGTGTTTTTTATTGTTATTTATTTCCTATCCGACGGGTATTTTCTATCATCTTACGTTAATAAAATATTTAATCATTGGGAAGGGTTCTACGCGCACAGGCGTGTGTGCTGTAGGGCTACCATAAAACGTAATACCATTGTTACAGGCCTATTGTTAGTACTATTAGTACCATTAAACACATGAAGTACCTAATGCTTTGATCATCATATACCTACAGTGAAGTGGTCAACGAAGCGATGTCACTTTGAAAAAAAGTAATCCAAACATACTTCGGTCCCTATAGGTACCTACCTATTTTTGTTTGGATGTCTTTTCACGGTAGACATATAGATTCCTCGAAGAGTTTTAATATAAATTGGGAAGAAATACTACGTTAATTCTAATCAAAACATATATTTAATGATTAGTTTCTTGTTTCCGTTTGACAGTTTACGCGTGACTGAATAATCGACATCCAAACATTTTCCCAAGAAATGTGATGATCAATGTGAATAATTTGTTCCTATTCTGTATGTTTATAAGGTCCGTTATTGCAAATTAAAAGCCTTCACGTCGAGTTTTACAAACCTTGCAACAACAAATGGACATTTTGAGCCCAAAATAACTATCAATAGATAAAAACAACTACTCCAAAACGAATACCTCAATGCGGTGAATCAACAAGACACACCATATAAAAAAAAACACATCACTTACGGAACTTAATGGTTCTAAGCAGAGTTGTGTACATACATTAGTTTCCGTATTAAGACACAAGGGAACTAATCAAAGGAAAGAAATAGTGAATAATTATTTAACTTGGATAGAGGATTCTCACGCCATCGCGCTAAGCCGATCTAAATCAATCATAATCACGACACGTACATTTCTTTAATTATTTTTTTATTATAAGTAGCTATTGTTTTCTACAACTTCGTTAATTTTATTACAAAAGGGCGGTCTGGAAGTAATTGTTTTGTTTTTTTATGCAACTGAGGTGACAGTCTAGCACACAGTAACTTTGTAACATGCTGTCAAGGATTAAAAAGGTTCCTCGATACCGGTAAAATACTGGTTTTAGCGGTTTCAGCACCGAATAGAATCCGCACCGGTACCGGAACCTTAATCCTAAATCGTTTAAGAACCTTTATATCACCAGTTCTTTAAATTGTTTTTAACTAGCCTGAGTTTATATGATACGATGTTGTTCTACATAGCACGAGGAGCGATGATTGCCGCTCCGCGGAAAAATACTAGTTTTTGGAGAAAGGCAATGTTTTAGTAGATCATCTCCAATATTCTTTGAAAAATGGGATTGTAATTGGGTAGCAATTTGGAACCTTAGTTAGGAACCATTTCACCATTTGTAACAAGCAGATGAACACTTATTAGAACGCAACCCATATTCGTATCGGTTTTCAATATCTGCACGTGCTAGGCTGCTTTCTAAACCTATGTATATGCTATGGCAACGGAAATATGTTTGTCACGTAACTTTAAAAAAAATAATATTAGATCTTTACCTAAGAAAACTTGACTGCCCGTATACTGACGTATAAAATACGCAATTTAACCACTAAGCTATCTGTGCAGCCTACTTGTAAGCGAATCTATCTGACAAAACAATCAGTTCCAAGAATGCATACTATATATATATTATATTATTAGTGAATGAAGTCAGAGAAGTGTGTCAGGAACGTAGCAAATAGAAGTCCGTAGTCTCTGGCTACCCCTCTGGGAAACAGGCGTGACTCTATGTATGTAATATGTAATTATGTATTATACTATCAAACTAATATGCATATTTTGATTACCTACTTAAATATAACAGTTATACAGCAAAATAAATCTGCCGTGCTAAAAGTGTCGTAGGCCTGGTAGCTGTGGAATCTTGTACTATTAAACTCATAAACATCAGGCACGAAGTTACCTATTAAAAACAACCAAAACTCAGTTGCAAACGTGTCACAATCGTTTCGCATCGCTGCACGTTGCGACACTCGCTTTCAGATACGCTTCAATCTTTAAATATAAGGGCCAACACTAATACACGAAGTACCCTGTCGCCCAATAGCCGAGGCATTGATTTGACATGATTGTGTAAAATGCAATCGGTTGCGTAATGTACCAGAAAAATATGTTTTAATATGTTTTTAAATAGTGTAGCGAAATACTGTTTGATAAATCTGTATATTATATTACTGGAGTATGTCCATAATAATTTGGCACACGCAATATCGATCATCTGAATTAAAATTTTGGTACTTTATATATTGTAGGTATGTATAATATGCAATCATTACTGCGATTCTACTAGACGGAATAAGATAACATAAAATCAAGCTGTGAAATCTGCATCAAAATTCGTTTAATATCTATTTTTTGTGAATAGCACGAATAAACAAAAAAATATGAAGAAACAGAGATTGATTTTATAAAATGTCTTTATCGCACAGGACCAGTGTGGTGGACTATGGCCTAACCCTTCGCACACTGAGAAGAGGCCCCTGTCCTGCATTGGGATAGTTTAATACAGACTTGATAGTATTATTATTTAGGCGAATGTTACACATAAAATTAAATCCGTTTCCTCTATATCCGCAATTCCTGTATCATTTCCGGTATTGCGGTAATTTATAGAAAACTCATTAAAATTATTTAAATTTGTTGTATGAAACATAAAAACTGTAAATCGATTAAAGAAGTTCGAATGGATTTGTAGAGCGTATCTTCACGGTGTACATTCACGTTTTCAGATATTACAGTATTATTAGTTCAAGTGTTAATTAACTTAACGACTAATTAAGACCTTAATTTGTACCAAACTAATAGCCTAAGATCCCAGAGCATTTGAATTTGTTTTGCTCTGAAATAAATGCATATAGCATTTTCTCTTAACTGTCAATCCTAACTATTACCTACTGCGAATGTGAATTTGTTTGTTGGTATGTTTGTTTGATCCGTTTTCATGCCTTAACTACTCGACCGATGAGCATAAAATTTCGCATACACGTTGTTGAAGATGCAGAAAAGGACATAGGGTACTTTACATCCAGAAAACAGTACTGTTACTAACTTATCCAAACCTGCATTTAAGCAAGCGAAGCTGCGGGCAAAATCTAGCAAAACATTAAAGACATACCGGTAGAACGAATTACCATACATATACTTTGAACTAACAACGGATATAACGTTTAAGACAATCTATTCTTTTATTGGACTGCGGCACCGTTGCGTCTGCGCCGGTGACGTCCAACGCTGCGCTCGCGCCGGCGCGGTGGCCTGTGACACATCCACGATCAAAATAATAGTAGCGTTTAATAATATTATTATCTTATGTGGTAGCCAGTCAGTACAGACCGGCGACACCCAGTGGGATCTTTTGTGTCGACACTCTCCCAATAACGACTGCCATAGATGTTCATGGCAGCCGGGACCGACGGCTTAACGTGCTCTCCGAGGCACGGAGTAGGCGATAATTGTCAATCAATACGCACATAATTTTGAAAAGTCATATAACTATAACACACACAGATAGACAATATCTAGCATTAATAAATTCTTATCCCAGTATGCGATTCAAACAGGCGATGTCGACGGTAGCTGCTAGTCAATACATATAATAAAATCGTGTAATTGATCGATGTCTGTACATCCGATATATTTAAAAGGAGTCTTTATAAAGTGCTGTAGAAGCCAAAACAATTAGTTTAGAATTTTTGTTTGTCTGATTGTGTTTGCACGCGCATCATGTAAAAACTACTGTGCGAAATTGAATGCGGTTTTTACAATTATACCTATTTCTAGATAGCTAACTTAAAATCCGTTGCATGTTTCATCTTAATACGCCTAGAAGTCGATGAATAATAACAAGAGTTTTTAGTCTTTTTAAACTCTTAACTAGAAGACGAGACATAAGGTATTTTTACTTTAATCCTTTGGAAAATGTAAAGAAAGAAAAATATAGATAGGTTCTACTTCCATGTCCTACGCGTGCGAAATCACGAGTAAAAGCTGTCTAAGAATAAACTTAGTAATAAACATTATACACATAGATTTTTCGCTGAATGTATATATACATAAATATTTTATTATCAGTCATATAATTATATTTCTGTAGGTAATAATGGAATTAGGTAGTTCTATAAACATCACCTCGAATTAGTCTGACTTGTTTTAATAGCAGGTGGTATTTTCCCGTAATTAAATCGCGTTGTAAAAGTATGATAATATAATCCTTAATTTTTATCTATTACAATACCTAGAAGATGTTTAGTCCTTATAATCTCCTAACCGATTATAGCAGGTAGAGTGGAATTTCCCCACAAAATGAAGATGAGGTTTCATCCTACGCAAGATCGGTGCAAAAAAATCAACGGGTTGCACTCCGGGGGTGCCGGCAGAAGTGTAAACTTGAATATTAGCGTTGTGCGTTTTTGATATTTTGGAATGGTTAGGGAATAATTTTGCACGAATTGCTTTAATTATCAGCATAAAAGTACTATCATTTATGTGGTAAAATACAATATTCATTTAATGCGTTATCGTACACAAACATGACAATTCTCCCTCCGTCTTACGAATTTTCGATCAGGTCACGTGTCCTGACGCGAGTTTAAACATTTTTTACCCATCACAAAAAAGTGCACAACGCAGCTAAAGAAGTTTTCACTTTAAAAAAAAAGTATATATGTATGTTTATCCATTGTCTAGTACCCATAGTACAAGCTCTGCTTAGTTTGGGCTAGATGGTGTTATACTGTACTTACTAATAATGTAGTGTTAAGAAATTACTACTAGTTACATGCTTATTATAGAGGATTATTAGTGCCCACACTTATGTATGGAAGTGAAAGTTGGGTATGGCAAAAGAAGCATGAGAGCAGAATAAATGCTGTAGAAATGAGAGCGTTGAGAAGCATATGTGGTGTGACTCTGAAAGATAGAATAAGAAATAGTGTAATTAGAGAGAGATGCGGCATGAAAGTGGATATAGTTACAAGAATAGAAAAGGGTATGTTAAGCTGGTTTGGACATGTAGAAAGAATGGACGAGGAAAGACTGACTAAGAAAGTTTATAAGGCTAGTGTGAATGGAACAGTCGCAAGAGGAAAACCTAGGCGAACGTTTCTCGACCAGATCGGAGGCGTTCTGGACAAAGGCCAGGTTAAGAGCTCCTTGAACCGACGGGCGTGTATGAGGAATGTGATGAAAGTGAATGAAGCCAGAGAAGTGTGTCAGGATCGTAGCAAATGGAAATCCGTAGTCTCTGCCTACCCCTCTGGGAAACAGGCGTGAATCTATGTATGTACATGCTTATTTACTCAACTCGTGTGTCAATGTTCTTATAAAATTTGTCACTGATACGTCAAAAAGGTGTTCAACATTATGTAAAGATTAGTATTGTATTATATTATCTGTGGCAAAGGCGTTTTAAAAAATAGCTCGTCATCAATTTGGATTGAAGCCAAATAAGTCTATTCTCCATATTATCGAATGTTGAAAGATGGATCGTCGTTTAATCAAATCTGATTAACGATTGATGCATACTGATAAGAAAGTGAGAAACGTTTTACTTACGTATTGCATCATAATTTGAAATCATGCTTACTTTTTCAATCCAACTCTGCTTTAACTTGATAACGAGATCTGGTTTGAATCGACATGTGTTTAGGGGGCTAATTCTCGTAATAAAAACTATTTAAAATAGAGCAGTAGGACTATTCTAATAGATCGAGTCATAGCATTAATCAATGTCAAACTAAAAATTACTTTCCTTTATCCCAAATAATTGATATTTTCGAATAATCCATCTCTGATCGACATGCCTAATTTACATATTTTTATCCTTATATAATAACTAGTTTTCACCCGCGGCTTCGCTCGCGTAAATTTAGGTTTGCAACAGTTCTTTTTTCTTGATGAAAGGTACCCTATGTCCTATTCTGTACCCCTGACAACGTGTATGCAAAATTTCATGATGATCGGTTGAGTAGTTAAGGCGTGAAACAAAAACACAAACTCATTTTCGCATTTATAATATTAGTAAGGAAGGATATTTATTTATCCTCACACTATAGGTACCTACCTACAGGAAATTATCAGCAATATCACAGCATTAGGAAGCGCAGTTCCTGTTAATTGACAAATTAAAAATGATTGAAAATAATGTGATACAGTTCTACCTTACGTTTTGAGATACATACATATATGTATAGTCGTAATATTAACAAAATGTAACGTTACCTGAAGGTCATTATTCTTTTAGATTTTATCCGATTTCATACCTGTGTAGTCGTCATTTATAAAAAAAAAGCAACTTAAATAAAAACAGACAACATGCATAAACACTTATTATAATGATAGCTAACTATTGCTTTCCCATCGCTGGGAATGATAGTTTATATTGTTGTGTAAATTTCACTATACTTGGATTGTATGACTTGCGTTATACTTGCCGCTATTTACACCGCTAACATGTAATTTACATATTATTTACAACTGTATAATTTAATGTATTGAATTCGAAAATAATGTTATAACTGGTAGATATTTATAATCTTGGAGGCAAAAGACTTCTACATACGTTATAAATAAATATGAACCCAGAGTTTCTTTTTTTTTCTGTTTTGTGTTTTGTTGTGTAATTTTCACATGCAGTGTTTTGTAGTATATCATATGGTTATATTACACAATTTTTTTATAGACTACTATATATACATGTATATATTTATATACACTTTTATGTATGAATAAATATAGTATAAATAAATATATTGTTTAAGTTTATATTTATTATTTTTATCTCATGTTTTATATGTTTTACTTTTTTATGCATTGATCTATATTAATAAATTATTGTTAGTAGGCCTGCGAGAATACCAGCGTTGCAGTCTATACTGCAACAATAGCTGACGCAGTTGCCTAATTTGATCTCCATGTACCGTTTTCGGGTTAATTGTATTATCTAATATTGTTTTTAAAATTATGTATATATGGAGATGCAAATAAAACATTTTTCTTTCTTCTTTCTTTCTTTCTAGTTACGATTTTTTTTAAATACCTTTGCTCATTGTTCTTACAGTGATCAAAAGTCGATTATAATGATTATTGAAAATTTTAGGAAAACATTTACATTTTTCTAAAATATTTTTCTACTGTGTTAGCTTCTTTCAAAGCTACTAAAAAGGATATCGGTTGACAGAACAGAGGAGGCGAAGGTTACTGAACTGTTTTTCCTTTGCCTATTTATAGGTATATGAATCTGTTTTTGTCTGACATTTTTTTAATATTGCATATTTATCTTGACTGTATATTGTTATAGCATATTAGCTTTTGCCCGCGGCGACGCTAGCTCGGGAAGGCTAACCTTTTTGAGGGGTATAGATATGTCCTTTTCTATAACCCTGATACTAACGTGTATGCAAAATTTCATGATGATCGGTCGAGTAGTTAAAGTCTGGAAGCGTAACAAACAAACAAACTTATATTCGCATTTATAATATTAGTTACCTAAAATGTATTATGTTTATTTTGCCAAAATGAAGTCCATTGCATTAGGTTAAGTATTACATGTAATGATGGCTGTATATGGTATTAAATAAAAAAATATGAAAAGCTAGACATAACTTTTTCCAGAAATCTACAATAGTCTTTATCTGGAGTACCGCAACACGATATTTTTATCCAAAACTGTATAAAACGACCTCTAAATCCAATTGTGTGTGGTTAAAGACGTAAGCCGATACTTAGGGAACTGTTTCCTGCATGTAAATGATGAACGCTTGTACTTTGTGGTCAAAGTGTCGCCGTTTGCGGTCTATATACGTACTGTTGTGGCTTCGCTACGGATAGGATACCGACATTACGGTGTTATGTGTTTTTATTACATACTAGTGTTTGCCTAGTGGACAAACATCAATCATAATTATCGCTCGAACTCGACCCGCGGGATCAGTTGACCTAATGTATATTTCGAATTGGTCAACTGATCCCGTTTCAGAATTTTATAATTTGTACAGATTCGAGAACAGTGTTATACAATAATATCACCAAGACATTACTACGAAGCCGCAGACACATTGCATTCAGAGGTGCTGATAGATAGAATTTCTTAACAAAAAGTATTCATAACACTTTCTTTTTTCTTTTAAGAAGACAACTTCCGTACTAGGAATAATCGTGTTTGAGGCATTTACAAACATACAAACAACGGACATAAAGAACACACAAATTCACAACAATCATTTGTGGCAGTGGATCCCCGTGAAGGATTCGTACCCACATTACTTGGCGTAGAGCCAGTGGCGAGGCGACCAATTAAACCACTAAGAACTAGTGTAGACTTTGCCCCACCCGGGCATCATATCCGAGACCTGAATCACGGTAGTCGCATTAACTGCTGACTTGCCACCGAGACAGCTAGTAGCATTAGCAATATGCCTAAAAATAACTTCTAAACACAAAAATACATGGACGGCCCGGAAAATAATAATTATAAGGTACTTACTTTGGAATGAACATTATACATTTGTGTTCAGCATTGTGTTCGTGTAATAATATGTTATACATACATAATGATAGGTAATTATAATAGAAGCGAAATACCTAGCTGCTGGTACATGACTAGCTAAAGACTCATCACAATCTCTTCTAAATGATATATAAGGTTAGAAACTTTAATAAATGTTGGATGAAACTTCTTTAATTTGATTGATTGGAGAGTGCAGCGGTTGTCTATCCACGAATAGTTGTTTCGGGTCTAGGTGCTCTTTTAGGTAATATCTATTTCGTATATAGGGTTACCTATAATATTTTGGAATATTAAATAAAAGGAATATACGTGTTCACGTAAACTGTCTTTATTCTCGTGCGGATGCAGCCGCGTGTAGGCACACACACTAATGTATTATGCATTACATATTAAATGCTTAGATAGCAATATCAAACATGTGTCCCTACACTATTTTGTTTCTTTAGTTCATTCACTGGTTTGTAGTGCCCTGCGATACAGTCATCATTACTAGAACAGGAGATTTCTTTATAAGAAAAATAAGAACTTATTTTTTAAAATTTCTTATTTATAATGCACAATCCTACCTCTCTTCCAGAAGCCAAAAGCAACGTTACAATTAGTTTACACCACTTAAACTGTATTTGGGTCAAAGGCAGGATTATATGCACGAATATTATCCACTATTGTGGCTTCCTGCTCAGGAAAAACGTGACAAAACTGTCACAAAATTGACGACACGTGTACTATAGGTACACATTAAAGGGCTGTATACTTACGTATATATACTTACGTGATTCCATTCATGTCATGACATTTCTACAGATTTGCAATAAATGGCGCCTGGAGTTACCATGAGATTATTAGTAAAAATAATATTAGCTTATATTATCTTGTTTATGAACTGCCTTTCTGTCAGGTGCCTCTTCTCTTTATAAGAAGAGTGAGATTATAAGAAAAGGAAAAATTCAAGCTTTTGAGGTTAGTTAGACTATACTAAAACGACTTGGCCAGAGCGAGGGTACGGCTTACACTATACGCAGGTTCTAATTCTGTTTTTTTCTTTCTATTAAGTAAGTCGTTCCTAAGACTACAGACTATAGAAGCTAACATATTGAGATAGCACGAGTATCGCTTACTTAAGGTCTATTTTAACCGGTTACCGTACCCTATGTATATTTGCAACATCAGGTGTAAAAATTAGATGTATAAAATGACAATTCCAAACACCGAGAGGCATCGCTAGGTTCTATAACAAACATTTAAATATCTAAGGACTAAAATTAATATTAATCACAAGCGCAAACTACAAACAAACATCGATTACCTAAATAGTATAATCGAACTTGCTAGAACTTTCCTCTTGATAGTCCGTCCAACTCGTTGAATATTATAATGAAGATTCCAAAGCACTTAACGACCTACTTCGCTGTGGAACTCGTGTACCTTTGAAATAAATCAGTACGTACATAAATCGAAACTAGTGCAAACTTTGTACGGTTAAAAAGTTAATTCTGTTTCTATATTTAGAATAACGCGCAAAGAAAAAGGTTTGTCTTCGTTTGAAATTTCAAACGAAGGCAAACGTTTTCTTTGCGTTTATAGAATATCTGATCTACCTTTTTCTAATACATTTATAGAATATCTGATTTCACTTGAACCGCTTCTACAATTGTAGAAGCGGTTCAAGTGAAATCAGATATTCTATAAATGTATTACAACCGATTAAAATACGTATAAGTAACCGGTTATAAATTGGTTGAAACACATTTTATATACGGCAACGAGTACGCTGTTACAGATGGTCCGCTTACCTGTTCACCCTTTATTAATCTACTGATTATGTGGCTCACTGATAAAATAGAAGTAACCTGAAATATACCGGTTATCTCAGCTTAACCGGTTCATGGATATATGAATTAACCGGTTAAGTTGAACCAGTAGCAGTTGAATTTAAACCAAGCATACAATCTAATGAAATAATTAATATATTAATTGTAGTAGTCTGTAATAATAAATATATTATATTATTAATTTATTGTAAGAAATTAAATGAAATATTAACGTATTGTTTCCTTGTCACCAGGCATGGTCGGAGCACCGGATGTTGTCAAACCATCAGAAAAGATCGATGATCAGTCGCCGTACCTTAACGGCAACCCAGTTTACACGATCAGCGGTAAGTTTACATTACATAACCATTTTCGTTTTATTTATTTTGGGGATACCTCTAATTACGGTTACAGGTTTGAAATTTGAAGATCTGAAAACAAGTAAACCGGTTAGTTTTCCCAAAGAATTACATAAGAAATCTCATATCCAGCGTACGTTTTACAGAGATTGAGGGTGTGAGGAAAAATCCTTGCGATTGTGGACTTACAGCTGACTTAATGCTTATGTTATAATTTATGAGTATGTAAACCGCTAATTTTATTTCACATTTCATAATTCGAATTGTTCTATTTCAGTCAATAATCGACTGTTATTTAAAAAAGGGATTAAATATAATGATCAGCAAAAATACTAATTGGTCAGTAAATATTGCACAGTATAACGAGCATCTAGCATCTATACGCCTCAAATCACTGCATTCCGTCTCGGAAGTGTTAGGTTATGTTAGATTCCTTTTTTTAAACCCACCCAAAACTAGGAGCCCCGCCAAGCGGGCTCCGTCGACTTAGTTTGATCTCTTTAAAGTTTGCTGGCCATGAGTTGCTGATCAATTAGCTTTATTGCTGCGCAATTAGTATTTTTTTGCTGTGCAGTTAAATACTACCCTTTAAAAATTTGGCATATCAGAACATGCCAAAGTGTTTGCGAATTGATCTGAATTAATTTGGATGAATAGTAATCTTAATCGTAATCGTTCCACGATAATACTATTGGCGAGTTTAATAAATAAATCATTGATTTGTAACGCCATCTTTTGTGACGCTGGCAACACGTAAGTTATCAGTAGGTACTACAAGCATATCCACCTTTAGGCAAGTTTTATCATATCAATCCAGTAGGTAGTACAAACGTAGTATGAAGTACTTTCTCTTAGTCTTCAAGTACAACCAATCATTATGATTGCTAGTGCTTGTTATTACTTGTATGTCTGCATGTCTGTCTATTATTTATCTATGAAGGCACGTGGAGGTATGTACTAAGCCATGTGCTCGTAGAGTATGACTTGAATCATACAATAACATAATTTGCGAGTTGAAGAGGCGACTGCTGTTAATTATATAGTGATGGTACAAATAAGCCGGCGGTTAGACTGAACACTGTTACTGCTTTACGCCCAGTAAGATACTATCTTTTTCTTTTCTCTTAAGATAAAGTCTACTCCCTTATCTTATGTGGGGGCCAGTCAGTGCAGACCGGCGACACTTCGACCCAGTGGGATCTTTTGTGTCGACTCTCTCCCAATAACGACTGCCATAGGTGTTCATGGCAGCCGGGACCAACGGCTTAACGTGCTCTCCGAGGCACGGAGCAGGCAATAATTGTCAATCAATACGCACATAATTTCGAAAAGTCATATAACTTCCGAAAGTCAGAGGTGCGCGACGTGGGTTAGAACCCGAGACCTTTTGCATTGCAGTCTGTTGGTTTCCCCACTGAGCTATCGCTGCTGTGTCTATTCCCTTACTAGGCAATATTTCTATGTCGTGGGAGACTTTACAAACATTCAAACAACGGACACATTTTGTGGCTTCGCTGGCGTAAATGTAGGTTAGGTAGTAATTGTACTTTTTTCTGGATGAATGGTGCCGTATGTCCATTTCTGTTTATCAGACAACGTGACTGCAAAATTTAATAATGATCGGTCAAGTGGTTAAGGTGTAAAATCGTAACAAACAAACAAACTCACATTCGCATTTATAAGATTAAGTTAGGGTTAGGATGTGGATGTATGGATAAATTCAACAGCCCATTATCACTAGTTTGCAAGTTTGTCCATATGTCTTTTGAAGACTTTAGCAATGCGCTAATATAGCGCTGATATTATAATTCAAAATCCCAGATTTGCTAATAAACATTATTCCAAGAAAAGCACCGGTTTTATCGTTGGCTTTTTCATTCATAATGGAGTACTTATCGGTATTTCAGTAATGTGAAGTGTCAACACGCATTCAATAGAACTGCGAAGTGCGTAGCGTTGATTGCGTGACGTAATACGGCACGCGTACATACACACACACACGCACACATAGTAATGCATGCATATAACGGAATGTGACGCACGGAGACTAGTCAAGATTGTTTCGAAAAGTAATCTTGTATCGTATCTTTTCTTAGAATAAAGGTATTTCTAATGATATTGTTTTATTCGTTAGCTTGTTGATATGTCCCTCAGCTGGGCACAGCAAGTATTGCCTCTGTGACGCAGCGGTAGTGAATACGACTGCTGTGCCTGAGGTCTCGGATTTGAATCCCGGGTCGGGCCAAAACACAGTTATTGGGATTTTTCTGTTAAGAAATCTCAATACCAGTCCGGAGTTAGGAAGTTGGCGGTGTTAGACACCTCCGTAGCCGCTGGGCTTGCGCCTGATCTCTCTCACGTCGTGTCGGATTGCCATCCCAACGGGTCATGAGAATCAGAGAACAGAGAGTGCACTTGTGTTTGCGCATATAATATCTGCACTATAATATCTCCTGCGCAGACTGCCGAAATTCGGTCTAATGGACATTATTATAATTGCTGTATGAAATTCACGTGATATAGGTATTTCAAGTTTTGCTGTAATGGCTCTTGTATACGACGCTCGACATGCGCAAGTTAAAGCCACCGTCTTGTATGCAATGTGTCAACCGCGCAGTTATTTTTCACGCTAACTTTTTTGTAAGTTCAACTGCTGGGCTCTCCCTTGGACTTTCAAATCACTCTATTAGTGGTTATTCCCTATTGCCTACCAGTCCCTACAAAGGCGTCTAGGTTTACCATCTCTGTTTAGATCTACTTCATCGCCGCGCCGTCGTCCGTAGCCTTAAATTTAGGTTTATTGCTTCTTAAATTTAGGTTTATTTTATAAGCATTTCCCATGCTAAGGAAGAATAGATCAGTTGGCAAGGCGACGACACGGTTTGGCTAGATCGTAAGATCTTACCCTGCCTCATAGATTTTCTTTTATAGATATACATATACATATGTAGTCGGCTAAACAACTAACAAGATACAAAAACTTGCGCCCATATCCCAGAAGAGGTCAGGTAGATACTCGTATATCGTATATCGATAATCATCACTTTGCCAGCTATGATTTCAGGTCACGGGAGCCTATCTAACTGTTATTATCTCTATCTTTTATCTAAATCGTTCAAATAGAAAAACCCAATAGCACTTTGTCTGAGTCTTAAATCGAACCCACTATCTCTCGATTGCACTCAAACATAAGCACTTTGGTACTTAGCCACGACTCGTTGGTGCGAGGCAGTCACGTAATAGTAGTAGGCTGAGCACGTTTAATAAATAACCTTTGCTCGTTTTACGAAGATTACCGTTTTGAATAACTTTCACTTAATTCATCAGCGTATCACACAAGAGATCGTAACCAAATTACCTTATGCAATGTTCCTGAAGGATGAATAATAGATTGATCGATTCTATAAATAAAATTAATTATTTATAGCAAACGTGCTTAGCCTACTACTATCACGTGACTGCCTCGCACCAACGAGCCGTGGCTAAGTACCAAAGTGCTTATGTTTGCGTGCAATCGAGAGATAGTGGGTTCGATTTTAGGTTCCGAAAAATGCTATTGGGTTTTTCTATTTGAACGTTTTAGATAAAATATAGAGATAATAACAGTTAGATAGGCTCCCGTGACCTAAAATCATAGCTGGCAAAATGACGATTTAATACATACCTACGAGTATCTACCTGACCTCTTCTAGGATATGGGCGCAAGTTTATGTATCTTGTTAGTTGTTTAGCTGACTACATATATGTATATGTATATAAGAAAATCTATCATCTATCAAGATTATAGAATCGATCGATCTGTTCTTCAGGTCAGAGGCACATTCTAAAACCGCCGTTATTCTGGTTGTGTTCGGGTTAAGATGTAGGTATGTCTGTTCATAATTGTGGGTAGAGCTGTTGGTATATATCGACAAAAGCCAGGCGCATCGTTTTGTCTGCCATCAGATTCGAATCGAGGACAAAAATCTTGATAAGATATTTCTGGATCAATCCGTATGCTAACAGATTAATTTCTGAATAATCAAATCGGGGATCGATGCATGGTTGGTGGTTTCAAGAAAGAAAGCCAGAGTGGTGAGCTTAGTAAAAGTTCAAGAGTTCATGAAAAGTATTTTTTTAGTTTATTAAATCATGATTTTATATCGATTTGTCTTCATTCGATGCGTGCTCAGCTTAGATTCATTAGTTCGTTTTTTTTTGTAGATTAATGACAGAAATCGATAATTTTATTTCGATGAATCGTTTTTGATTAATCGATCTCAGCGAATATTCAAACGAAATACAGTATTGTAAGAGATTTTATTCTAACATTTCGTCATCCGCCATGACAGTTTACAAAATCAGTGTTTAAATGAACGTGTTGCCTAACAAATCGTGATCACTTCGACAATAGCGATATTTCTCAATGTAATTTATTCTCTTATTGATATTGAACGTACTTACTTTATAGAATTTACGAGAATACTCATAGTTTACATCACGTACTGAGGCTTTTAGAATTAGACAAGGAATACTCCGGCTTGAATCCATGGTCTGTCGCCTTAAGAGGACAAACAGATAGAGAGTTTGTCCCCTTGTAGATAAGAGGGAGACAGACCAAACCTTTTGTACTGTTTATCACCCTAAAGCAACTTCTAAGGGGTTAGACAGGACCTTAGCGCATCTTGACCTTAAACCTAACTACCAAAATGTAGGTTTGTCATATATCTTTGCCAACGCCTTAAAGAAATACTCGCATATATGTATTCTTTTTATTAAATAAGAGAACTCTTGCTCTAGTAATAATTTCTATGTCGCTAGGAACTATTTAAACAACTGATACAAATAACATCCAGACTCGAAACAATTATTTGTACACCACACAATTTTTTGAAGCGTGTTTTTTTTGTTTTATTTTTTTATACGATTAAGGTGGCAAACAAACATACGGCCCACCTGATGGTAAGTGGTCACCGTAGCCTAAGGACGCCTGCAATACCAGAGGCATCACTTTAGGAAAGGAAGTGGGAAGGAGAAGGAGCGGGAAGGGGGAAAGAGGGTGAATGGGCCTCCGGCACTCTCACTCACCGAACGAAACACAACAGTAGGAATACTGCTATTTCACGTCGATATTCTGTGAGAGGGTAGACCTTCCCCGGTCGAGCCGGCCCATTCATGCTGAAATCAGCGAGGCTCTACTACTTTGTAGTGATCAAACCCACAGCACTCGGTGCAGTAGTAGTGGCGAGGCGACCACTGCCACTGCGCCATCTGTGCAGTCTAAGAATACATATAAATGTATTCTTAGACTGCACAGATGAAATGAATCGCAAATCTATACATCTTCTATACAAATAAATAAAATTGAAGTGTCTGTTTGTAATGTCAAAATAACAGCTTTTTATCTAATGCATATGAAAGTATATAGGATACCTATAGGTAAACATCTATTTTTAAAATTTTCGTCTGTCTGTCTGTCTGTTTGTTCCGGGTAATCTCCGAACCGGCTAAACCGATTTTGACGGGACTTTCACTGGCAGATAGCTGATGTTATAAGGAGTAACTAAGGCTACTTTGATTTTAGAAAATAAATAGGGTTCCGCGGAGACAAACACTGTATAGTTAAAATCTACACGGACGAAGTCGCAGGTAACAGCTAGTTATAATAATAATTAACTAATAAACTACCAACAATAGACGCGTAACTCAATAATCAAACAATGAATACATATAAACGACATTTAAGAGCTATTTATGGGACAGTAAATTAATTACATAATATATATATAATGAAAAAGGAAAATCCCTACACTATAACAATATAAACTAATTTAGCATTGACATTAGTGTCAATGAATCGTGGTATACAACGATTGTTTAACTAAAGTCAGTGTACAGAGAAAACAGAAGGTCAACTTAAGACTGCGCCGAGCGAAATGTGCCAAAACAGACGGTCACCGTTAAGTTGATAAAATCAACACTTTTTGTTTAATACAAATATAAAATATACATTTACCATAACAATGAATGTATTTACAATTACTCCGTGTTAAAAACTTTAAATAATTAACATTTTCGCCTACAAAATTACGCAAATTTGCATTTGCTCATATTAAGTGATTTTTTAGATTATAACAGTAGAAATATATCCTATTTTACAGCTTTAACGAAACATAAATAGTTATATTACAATTTGTCATTTCCAAATATTTAAGTTATTGGTTGACAATAAAGATACATATTTATCAAAAAAAACACTTCAAATCCTCCATACAATTTTACTATGGGGGCCGCGCGCCGATTTGAATATCGAGCTCTGTCATTCAGTCCAACCGCGTCTTACGAATTGTCATATATAAGCTTATTAGAGTTTTTGACGGATGGCGTAGTGGTTTAAGTGGTGACCTCGCCACCGTCACTGCGACGAGTGTTATGGGTTCGAATCCGGGACAAAAAGTTGTGCGATCCACGAATTCAGAGTCTGGATGTTCCTTGTGTCCGATGTTCAATGTTTGTAAAGACCTCCGCAACAGAGGAATTATTTCTAGTGCAGGCGGTGTCCTTTTTAAAAAGAAAAGAAAAAGGAAAGTGATCTTCGCTGAAATAAATTACAGATTGAACACAACTTTTGGATCCCCCTGTGCAAGATTAAGTCACTTATTTCGCATTATTTATTTTGTTTTTTGTGTGGAATGTAAACAAATAATTTCCCTTTTTTAAATACACAGAGGGACAGCACACCACTTAAACACTTACATTCATTTTAAATTTATATTATTACTAAAACCAGTGTTTGTTTACTGCACGTCAATATAAGATTATATTGAAATGAGGGAAAAAGATGGCGGATGGCATTTGAAGCATTTGAGCGCAAAATTTAAAAAACAAAAAATATTACTAAACCATTCTCTTAAGACACAATAAGCCTATTTTTATCTTTATTAGATTGATAAGTACATTACAGCATAGTTTTCAAAATTAGTAATCAGTATATTCGAATGTTTAGCACTTTTATTCGATAACTGCGTTATTATATTTATATTTATTTATAAAGTGTGTCAGGATCGTAGCAAATGGAAATCCGTAGTCTCTGCCTACCCCTCTGGGAAACAGGCGTGAATCTATGTATGTATGTATATTTATGGCAGAGTGGACTTGCGTTAAGCACGTAGATCATTTATCTTATCAGATATTAAGTGATACTGTACTCACGAACACACTTATCTTTCATAATAAAATGAAACCTGAAAGACTGCCACACATAATGTTTATCTATAGGTACTTTAATATTATAAAGAGCAAACACTAGATTTTTTTTGTTTGTGAAGTTTTAACTCAAAATCTAATCAACCAAATTTAAAAATTCTTTCCCCTTCAGAAAGCTATATTATCACAGAGTAACATAGGCTATATTTTATTTTAAAAAAGTACTGGTCCACCTCACCTAGCGTACTTTTAAGCGAATGAAGCCGCGAGCAAAAATTGGTTAAATAATAAAAATAATACTTAAGGTAACCTTAGCATGGGTACTACGCTTCAGTTCGGCTAAGCGAGCATAATGTGTCATTTCATGGTGATTCGCACACGGACCTCGAGTGTAAAATGTTTACAAGGACAGTTAACAAAATGTTATTATAGCAATGCCTTTGTTTAATCCAAAAAGACAGCCGCGCCCTTTAAAAAACTAATTTTCGTCGCCTTTTGAAACAGATTACAATGTGACGATACTGAAAAGACATTTTTCGTTTTAAATTTCGGCTTTCTCTACTATATCCATTTAGACATATCACTGATTATAGTCATAAGTCATATCAATATTAACTAAAAATAAAGTAATATTTTTGCTAAGTTTTGGTATGTAAACTGCTGACCATCAATCGATAAATTTTGATACATAAGGGCAGAATTGGCTACATTTTAAATAAATACGAATAGACTCACAAGAACTACCACCACATAAGTATGACTAATTTAATTTCATTTAGTAGTCTCACTCAACGATTAAAACATTTTATGAAATACTTGCTACGCGGTTTCCTTCGCCTGGTATATGAATAAAATCTAGCCATCATCTAGCCTATCTATGATACACTATAATCTAGCCTATATATAATACACGCTGCGCTGTGCTTTCTATTAGTGAAAAAATATTTAGGATCAATTCAGTAATTTCAGAGATTACCGCTACTTTCAAACATACAAATGTTAGGTACTTATTTTCTTTTTGTTCAAATTGAATGTATAGATTAACCATGACAACTATACCTACATAAATTTATTTATGTATACAGTCACTGAACTATTGAAAATTTGTTCGGTGACCACCAATTATTCTATTGTTAGAAATAAAAGCAATTTCATGGTGGCTTACACACGCAAATCTTGTTTTTATAACATTGTCATTATTTCGTACTTGTAAATTCTTGTGAGTTATTAAGTATTTAAAAACTGTGTACTTTGTATCTACTCAAAGTCCGTTCTTACGATTCATCGAATTCTGTTACGGTTTTCGGGATTGGCAGTCTTAGTACTACCATTTCGTGGGGACTGCCATTAGAGGGCCCTAACTTTGGAACCAATTATGAGGTACTAAACTTATTTACCTGTTTATTTTATTATAAGGCCGTAAGGTCCCATTGCAAGGCCTTCCCACTTTTCTTTCAGCTCTCACTCTCTTTCTCTCTCTCCCTAAAGTAACTAAACATAGCTGGCAAAATATTGCAGAGCAAATCCAAAGATACAGCCGCGATGCTGTATCGTAATTTTTACAATACGACTTTAAAATAACACTTTTTCCTCACCAACTTCATGAGGTCATGTACATGAGGTTATATAACACATAAGACATCGATGTCTAAATATGTTTATGTCTACTATTGTTCCACGTTTTATTAGTCCATTTACTCATAAAGACGCCATGATTGACACACGACGTTCATTTAAACTGAATAATCTATAAATCGAGTTGTATGCAATTGTTTGAAACCACGCCGCGTGCTTCCAAACAATTGGATATGACGACGATGTGATGATGTGTGGCTTTGATTCATGGCATCCTCAGATGAGATATTACTAGTTATATAAGACTTAGCTTTGCATATCATAAATGAGCAGTCATTTCTTTCTTTAAACGGCAACTTCTGCACTAAAAATAAGGCCTGTACCACGGAGGACTTGACAAACATTCCAACAACGGAAACGAGAAAGAAAAAATTTGGTTCACGCAAATCCGAACTAATATTATAAATACTAATATGAGTTTGTTTGTTACGCTTTCACGTCTTAACTACTCGACCAATCATCATGAAATGTTGCATACACGTTGTCAGGGGTACAAAAAACGACATAGGTTTCAAGGATTTTATTCAGAAAAAAGATTGTTATATCCTGTACTGTTCTTGAGAGACTGAAATGTTGACAAATTCTATATTACCGCAAGCGACGACCCGGGAAAATCTAGTTATCAAAACTGTGCTATGTAATATATAAACCCAGAACATATAGCATTTGTTTATTAACAGTGGTTCGGAGTTAGAATACTTAATGTTTCTTGCTATACGACGCCGACGTCTAGTAGTAATCTCATACTGCACACACGAGGCTTGAATCAACGTTTGTTTTAGACTTTCAGCAGTCAATATTGAAGCATTGTGTAGTAACATATCACTTGAAATAGCAAGCAACCTTTAAAACAATGTTTGTCTTACAATATACACATAATAAAGAAGAATTTAAGATAATATTTAATCGGCAGATGCTTTAGATACGACGTTCTTACCTGTAGAAACACCAATATCATTAGAATAGAATAAAATAGAATAGAATATACTTTATTTGTAAACATAGCTAAATATTACAGTGTGAGAGATGTTACAGTTTTCTTAGTAGCACTATGTTTTGCCTGGCGGCGTACAAATGTAGTTTGTATAGATAATTATACAACAATTGTGACACTTTTGCTGAATAGCTTGAAAGTGTGTAAGTAATAATACATCATTTTAACAGCAAATTAGTCAAAATGTAAATTTAATTAAATAATACAAATTCGTTTCAATAATGTCAACATGACACAACAAAGTGTCAGCAGAAAACAAATAATCGTAATATTAATACAGTCAAGGAGTAATGCTACGGTCACACTTGATGGCGAAGATTCGTGTTCGCGTTGTCACGATATATCTTATCTTATGTGGGGGCCAGTCAGTGCAGACCGGCGACACTTCGACCCAGTGGGATCTTTTGTGTCGATACTCTCCCAATAACGACTGCCATAGATATTCATGGCAGCCGGGACCAACGGCTTAACGTGCTTTCCGAGGCACGGAGCAGGCGATAATTGTCAATCAATACGCACATAATTTCGAAAAGTCATATAACTTCCGAAAGTCAGAGGTGCGCGATGTGGGTTCGAACCTGAGACCCTATGCACTGCAGTCTGTTGGTCTCCCCACTGAGCTATCGCTGCTCTAACGATATAAGTTCGAGTTCGTTCCATGACGAAGTGCTTGGCCACATTAAAAAAAAAACTTCACTACGTCGCGATAATCAAGAATGTCGCGATAATTCATTTCGCGAGAAACATGGAAGCAGTCAAACAGTCAATAAAGCGCGCGATGTGTAGCCAACCGCAAGAACTTTGTCGCGACAAAACCCTTTGATGTGCGGCAATTTACCGACAGCGGCACGAAGGGCATTCGTATTCGCGAAAATGATTCGCAATAGGACGAAAACTTTAGCCAGACGTGTCGCGACAACGCAAATCTTCGCGTTATCGCGATAGTGTGGCCCCAGCATAAGCGAATTATCTTCTAAATATTCATTTAAAAAATAGTAACAGTTTTGTAAAAGGATATCATTTAGCTTACTTTTGAAATTATCCAGATTAAGAGATATTTATTCGGGTAATTTGTTGAATATTTTTTTGGGCAATATAAAAGAAGCTTTTCCTCATTAAAGCTGTTTCTAAAAAGGCAAATCCTGCACTAGGAATAAATCATGAGGCGCGAGAGACCATATAATAGACACAAAGAATACTCGGATTCGGATCAATCATTTGTGGACCACAAATGTTTGTCCCATGCGGAGATCGAACCCACAACACTCGCCGCAGTGTTAGTGGCGAGGCGACCACTTTAACCATTACGCCATCCGTGCAGTCAGTCAGTCATTTTGAATTTGTTTTAACACGTTGTATGCCAAAATGACTTCGTCGCGTGACGACCAATAAATTTTCTATTGTAATAATAATTAACATACGACATTCAATTTGTATAATTAATAATTATTATTATTTTAATAATAATTATTATTATTTTAGTAATTATTATTATTATTATTGAGCTACGAAATCCACGCGATAGAATTCACAATATGATTTCTGTAGCAAATTTTGCTATTAAAACTTCCAAACACGAAACGGGTAAAACTTTCCTTAATTTTTCTTTTTTAATATGGCAATTTAGGGGGACTATACAAACATTGAGAAAGGACAACCAGACTCGGAACAACCATTTGTTGAGAGCACAATTTTGCTCACGTGTGGGATTCGAACCCACAACCTTCAGCATAGTTGAAATGGCAAGGCGTACCCTTAAACCACTACGCCAGCCCTCAATAATGTAATTGGTCGAATGCTCTAATTGATCGAGTAGTTTAGACGTGAAAACATAACAAACAAACTAACATTCGCATTTATAATATTACTAGCTTTTACGCGCGGCTCCGCCCGCGTGGTACCTACATCAATAAAAAGTAGCCTATGTCCTTCCCCAGGTTTTAAACTATTTCTGTACCAAATTCCATCTAAATCGGTTGAGTGGTTTAGCCGTGAAAAGGTAACAGACAGACAGAGTTACTTTCGAATTATAATATTAGTAAGGATTTTTATTTTTTTAAATTTTATTTGCTATTTGGTTCACCAACATTTGTTTGCACTAATTATACACAATAAAAGGAGCACGAACGATAACAATAGTGTAACAAACACTTACAGACAAACACCACATATGATTTTTATGAGTTCGGTAATCAACATTCAGCATTTACAAAAGTGACTATGTATGAATGTGTGACATGAATATTACAAGTTTATATATACATATTACGTATGAATTTCATGAATTTCATAATTTATTTATTTTTGCTAAAAAGAAATCACATTTTACAATTCCTTATAATTCTACTTAAGTATAAAAAACATATTATTAATTTAATGTACCTGTTAAGAGAATAAGGAAATTTATAGGAATAAGGAAACTAATGAGCTCCACACTAGGTCAGGCGTGTCTCGTGGAGTTCGTCGTGGTGTTACCAGAGCACTTAATACATTTTATTTTACATGCTTTATTATTATTGCAGTGCTATATTTAATTTTATATTAAGTATGTACAATAATAATGCTAATTAGGCAGCCGTTTGTTGTTGGTATGCCAAAACATGACTTTATGTCATTCAAATTTAATCTAGTATTATTATGTAATAAAAATGTGGAGTTATTTACATCAACATGTTCTTTTCTGTGATTATCTTTCTGATAAAGTTCGTTTTTATACAGTAGAGGGTATTTAAATATCAGTTTATGATTGGTACGGCTTATATGTTTTATTTAAACAGCTATGTTTAAGCAAATTTTTATTGAACAACACTAATAAACTGTTATTGCGCATTTACTCGCAGTTATATACGTTTTAAAGCTTAATTGTAATAAAATTATAGGAGCTATTTAATGTTTAGCAATTAATATTTATTTGCAAGAACATGGTACATATTGCAGCTGTCAAAATCAAATAGTTCACAGCATATTCTGTCCAACGGGACGAGCAGATGACAAATTATGTACTACATAATAATATAACATAGATATGTACACAAAAGAGAATTATTAACTTGAAAGGAAAGAAATATTACAATTAAGTTTGGGATTACAGAAATCAAATATTTGAGCCATGGAAGCGTAGTAACGAGTTCAGATGTATTAATACTTAATTCTAATAATAATAATGTCCTCCAGACCAAATTTCGGTCACGGCGGCAAGTCTTAATGGTGACTGGCCATCTGCGCAGGAGATAATATAGTGCACGAGTGTGTGCGCAAACACAAGTGCACTCTCTGTTCCTTAATTCTCATGATCTGATGGGACGGTAACCCGACACGACTGGAGAGAGATCAGGCGCAGGACCAACGGCTTTACGTGCTTTCCGAGGCACGGGATATACGTAGATATAACCATATGCGATGAAGTTTAAACTCCCATCACGGATAAACAGTAATTGAAATACTTAATTCTACTGTATAAATAATTACAACGAACATCTGTACCAATATCAGCTAATTTACTAACTTCAAATATGGACTCAATATTGTTTGAGATTGAATTAAAAGCCAATATAGTTATAAGTTGATAAATTAGTTATGACGTGGCAAAAGGAAGTGAAGACTACAGGAACTTATTTAGGACTTCAATCAATCAGCCCACCGCAGTCCACTGCTGGACATAGGCCTCTCCCATTTTACGCCACAACATCCGGTCTTCCGCCTTCCGCATCCAGTCTGACCCAGCTACCTTTTTCAGATCATCGGTCCACCTGGCCGGGGGGCGTCCTACCTTACGTTTACCAAGTCGCGGTCTCCACTCTAGAACTCGCTTGCTCCAGCGGCCATTTAGGGCTTATATAGCTTAAATTAAGCACATTGTATGCATGAGAGGAATGCCTGAAAGTTCAGAAGTAGTTCTTTGGCTTTTAGCGGCAATGGCATTAGTTTCATTTCCTTTTCCAACCAACTTCAAATAGAAGGAGATACTATGTGCGTCTGTAAGGGATTTTATGTACGTTCATCGATATTTTAGTTGTGGTCCAATTAAAGCCGACAGTTATAAGGAATATACATCTAAATAGACAGATGATCCAATCTAGATGATATGCAAACACAGTATCAGTGTCTTCTGTTTACGCGAATGTTATTCATTGAAATTAAACTACTATATACGGATTTTATCGCGTTGTTTATTTGACACTTTATTACAAAATTTTTGAAAACTGTTACACTACTATTACTATTAAACTTTACTAATTTTTATACTACTTTATACTATTTATTACTTTATGATACTTTGAGCTCATTCTGCGTAAATAGAAACACCCATGATTAAATTATGTTCGGGTACTTTGAAATAACTACACTGGAACATTGAGACAACTGCCATCTTAGTCTCCCCGTGACCATGGCTGCTGAAAAGCAACCGAAACGTCGGGGAAAGTGTAAACACAAATATAAATAGTATAATAGTATAGTAATAGTATAAATAGTTTTAATAGTTTCAATAATTTCATTAGCTTAAAAATTAGTAAAGTTTAATAGTAATAGTAGTGTAACAGTTTTCAAAAATTTTGTAATAAAGTGTCAAATAAACAACGCGATAAAATCCGTATATAGTAGTTTAATTTCAAACAGTATCAGTGGTCAAGTTTTTGTCCAGCCGTGGACATAGTACAGCTGACGTGTTCGCTGCTGCCTCTACGCCAAGGGTTCGATTCCTACACGGGACAAAAAAAATTGTGATCCACATATGGTTGTTTTGAGTCTGAGTGTTCTCTGTGTTATCGTATTTGTGCTCACCAACTAGCGGCACCAGCGAGCAAGGTTTTGTCAAGGCTTGTCACAGCTGCTGTCAAAAGCCCTACTTTTTAAATAATTGTCGGTTTCTATGATAACTGTTGTAGTGACTATAGAGTTTGATGCCTAGACCTTACTATCTACTAGCACCTCTAGCAGTGAATTTAAGCCCTCATTACAGCTAGAGCAGGAGTCTTTTTCTCCCTAGCCTTTATTATTCCCAAGTTACTTGGGGTCGGCTTTCTAGTCTAATCGGATTTGACTGGATATCAGTTTTTATACGGAGCGACTGCCATCTGACCTCCGCAACCCGAAGGCTAACGATACCCTAAGGCTAGACTATTGTCAGGATATTAGAGGGCAGTGACTTCCCAATAACGACTGCCATAGATGTTCATGGCAGCCGGGACCGACGGCTTAATGTGCTCTCCGAGGCTCGGAGCAGGCGATAATTGTCAATCAATACGCACATAATTTCGAATAGTCATATAACTTCCGAAAGTCAGAGGTGCGCGACGTGGGTTCGAATCCGAAACCCTCTGCATTGCAGTCTGATGGTCTCCCCACTGAGCTATCGCAGCTAGAGCAGGGGTATATTTAAAAAAAATGGTAAGAAATTTCACCTTGCCGGTATGAAAAACGATGAGTAGGTTAATAATCACAATTAAAAACTTATATCACAGAAAAAAAAGAACATCTGTATTTACACTAGAGTTAATTATTATACTTATTTTAATTGCGTCGTCGTCCCATTCAAACCGAACACAATGTCTTTAAGATGTTGACAGCAATTGTATAAATACGCCATATTTAAAAACAAACATATATGAGCTCATGATTTTACATAACCATATGGTGGTGAAACAATAAGTCTACTGTAATGCCCCTTAGGGGAAGTCTTAGAGAACAGAACAATCCTTTATGGTGATTCTTTAATATGCAACTTCAGAGGTATTCGCCTATCAATTGTTGAAATGCACGACATTATTGAAAACTTATTATGTTTGGCCGGCGGCGGCGGTGTGCCGCTGCGACACAATCCTAATCCTAATTAATATTACTAGCGGTCGCCTAGTGCTCGAAATTCGACCAAAGTTTGCCTGTAAGATATTGCTGATATATGTAATTATATATTGATATATGTAACCATAGTTACGCGCTTCGACTGCGTGTGTCAAATGCATGGTTGTGTGCTTGTAGTGTTTTTTCAATAATTTAATGTATTTCTAATGCATATCTTATATAAATATTAGGATTCGTCACTCCTTCTCCATATAAACTTTAACTGTGCCAAATTTCATACTCCTCTGTCCGCGCAATTTTCGTAAAAAAGGGTTCAAAGTTTTTGCTTCACGTATTAATATATAGATAAATGCGAAAGTGCGTTTGTTTGTTTGTTATGCATTCACGCCTTAACTAGTCGACCGATCATCATGAAACTTGGCATACACGTTTTATAAGCACATTTTCAAAACCCTGTGCTCCTTTCATTTCCTTACAGAAAAATCTAAAACATATATCCGGCCTCGCAAGTGCACATGAAATTTTATATTTGTGTCACCTACGTAATTTATGGGTAAAAGTATTACTTAAATACACACAGCGACACATCAACCTAGACTGTTTGGACTTTGAACTATTAGAAGTTGAACGCTGCGAATCGTGCGAGAGAGTGCGTTATATTTTTGTTATTTTGTCTCATTCACGCTGAACGGGACGCGACGCTCTATCCTTACCATTACATCGACACCACGATGCAGTCCCTTTCCCAAATTTCTCTATTTAACCGACTTCAAGAAAAGGAGGAGGTACTCAATTTGTCTGTATTTCTTTTTTTTTTGTATGTAGCGTAGTTATGCCTATATATGTCTAACTTTATGTGTAGCTGTGTGTACTATTCCCGAGCGATAGAAATTTGTTGACGATATCTAGATAAACGTGAGCACAGCCCCCGGGCAATATCTAGTTTATTTATAACTAGACTAGATAATGCCTGCGGCTTCGCTCGTGTTAACAGGTTCCCTGTCCGATTTATTACACAGATGATACATAACAATAGATTTTCTATTGTGTCTATCACAGGACAGCGAATGGGTTAAAATATATACGTCTTTTTCTGTACTCCTGACAACATGTATGCAAAATTTCATGACGCACGGCCGAGTAGTTAAGGCGTAAAACTGAACAAACAAACCAACATTTGCATTTATATTAGTTAGAATTTATGTCGATCTATCTTTTAAAGACCAGGTGTTACACTATTGTTTTTAAGGTAAGCTGAGAACCGTTCTACTTCATGTAAAATGTGTTTGAGTGTATGTATTTCGCGCATTCACGGTTGGGGTCAGGGAATGTAGGTCAGTAGGCTGGCTCGCCGCTTACGTAGACTACTGCTTGAAGTTTTACACTAATGAACCTCTTATGAATGGTTTACAAAACGCCATTTTACTTTGAGCTGCATATGTTCACGCTTTTACACTTGCAAAGTTAGGCAGATTTGTTCAACAGCTACTTTTCGATAACTATATTTTAAGTGCTTAGTAATTAGGTGGCCTAATGAAGTATTTTCTTCGTCTATACTAATATTATAAAGAAGAATGCTTTGTTTTTTTTTTGTTTGTAACGATTTAACTCATAAACCTCACAGCCAATCCAATATAATAATATATTCTATCACATACAAACAACACCATCTAGCCCAAACTGAGTAGAGCTTGTATTACGGGAACTACACAATGGATAAACATATATGTACTTCTTTTTTTGTGAACACATACATATTATACATAAAAACACCCAGACCAAGACAAACATCCATGTTCATGCACACAAATATTTGACTTGTGCGCGAATCGAACCCGCGACCTCGGGCGTGGCAGTCGATTACACTAACCACTACGCCATTGATCTCATCATTTAAACAAAAGAAAACTATCATAACAAAATTTACGTTTTAAGTAGTCTGGATAAGCTCAGATGCCGGCGTCCTAGCGTTGGGTGAGAGGATAACTGATCTAAAAAATTCTTTCAACTTTTATAGCTATATAATATTATCCCCGAATAAGAGGCTATACTTTGTTTAAAAAAAGTACTGTTAACATAACCTAACCTTTACGCGAGTGAAGCCGCGTGCAAAAGCTAGTACTAAATATTTCTTAACACAGAAGACCTAACCATATTTTGCTTGAGACGGGCATCGAATCCGAGTCCAAACAATCGACCGCAAACAATTTTGAACACAAAATTAAGTCATACGAGCAAGTAAGCAACGTTATAAAACGCAATAAAACGATTGATTTGAATTGAATTGAATTAGATATTACTATAGACAGGAATTTTATATTTTTACTGCATTTAAAAAAAGACATTCGTAGTATTATGCCTATATTCCCTAAGAGAGTAGGCAGTGGTGCATGTCACCCACATTTAGAACGCTTTGGGCGAGCCTTATGCCCACTACTGGGCACAGCTTCAGACTCCGCAACTACGCAACTACTAAGAATATCTTGACAGAAAATATATTTAAAATCTTTTCATTTATTAAATATGCTAAATGTAACATTACATATACACGAGAAGGAAGGAAGTACTCACAGTTTAATACCTAGATAATAATTTAAAGGCAATTTTAACATTTTCCTCATACCTACATACCTACCTAATACAAATAATTATTATAGGGTAAATTGATCTTAAATAATAGGACATGAATTATTATATGTCATAAACTTAATTAGAATATTATTAATATAGATTGCTATGTCTATAAATGTAATAAGGCCTAGACTAAGAATAACTTTTATATAATTGCCTAATTAGACCGCCATCTAGAGGATGGAGGAGGAACCTAAAGATACATAATTTTAATTGAGATAAAAATAACGATATACTTGTTGTTAAACCAAAACAAATAAATAGTTTGCTTCAAAGTTTTTTTATAGACATTAATGAACACGGGATGTATGATGTGTGTTTTAGTTATAGATAATAAGAATTATATCTACCTGTTAACCGATTACTCCAATTACGCCAAATCTTAAATAATAATGAAGAAAACAATAACTAACTCTGTTTAAATAAAATAAACTTAGATCATCAAAATCTGCAATAATTCTAAGATTGTTAATTAAGCAATGATTCTTATCACTGATCTTAAAAAAATATAACAGATTAATTCCTAATCTACATAATAGATGGCGTTGTTAAAATATTTTAATGTGTGGAACCTTACCATCGTGCATCGCTTGCTTTTTTAGAACCATACGACAAAGACATACATAAGTTGTTTAAATAAAAATATATAGTTTTATAGGAGTACCTTCTGGTGAACATTAAAAGGACCCGTAACGTGTTAGATTGAGAAATCTAATTGTATTTAAGACCAAGGTTACAAATAGCAACTAGACTCATAAAATGTATTAAATAAACTTTTTCTTTGCGGGGATTGAACCCGGAACTTGTCTTATTGACCGTGTCAAGATAACTGTTTACACTGTATCACTATATCGACACAAACATAGATCTTAAAATATGATGTTTCTGTTTTAGCTGTATTTAGTAGCTTCACTGAACAGCTGACTCAGACTTAGCTTACAAAATAGTGAAAGGATGAACACTGCCTACACTTGGAAACAACAAAAGTATTATTATTGTCGGTCTCGATGGCGTAGTGGTTAGTGTAACCGACTGCCGCGCCTGAGATTGCGGGTTCAATTCCCGCACAAGTCAAACATTTGTGTGCATGAACATGGATGTTTGTCTTGGTCTGGATGTTTCTATGTATAATATGTATGTATTTACAAAAAATATGTTGTATGTTTATCCATTGTTTATAGTACCCATAGTACAAGCTCTGCTTAGTTTGGGCTAGATGGGGTTGTGTGTATGTGATAGAATATTATAAAAATGAAAAGAAAAATAAGGGTAAGCATATTGCAATAATAAAACTTAGCACAAACCGGGAATCGAACTAGCGAGTTCTCATGCACCGCAGCCGCACTCACCACCGCTGCGTCACCGAGGCCGTCAATTACTATAATCACAGAACATAGAAAATATAATACCATGCCAACGAATTAAGTATTAAACAGAGATATATACGCTCGCTCTCTTCGACCAAAACATCAAACCCGGAACCACACGATCAGCAATTACACAATCACAACTCAACAAAGCGAGTCAAAAACATTTTGAACATCAACTACGTCAATCTATTCTAAAACGTATACCAGCAGAGCAAGAACATTCAAATGACCTTAACACTAATAAAATTTTAAAAAGGCTACATAACATTCTTCGCCAGTTTCAAACCACATGTCGTGTGAGCAGTGTAAAAAATATCTTTCACAAATAATTAAGTGCTATTAACTCATAGTAATAACTAGAAGTAAATATTACCCTCATTAAGTGAGCAAACGTCATTTTATTATTCCGGTACCTATTATATTGTTAACATTAATAACTAGTTCGATCAGTGACAACAAAAATGTGATCGGAGTAACCCGTTTCGTCCTAACGTCATTAAACCAGATAATTTAGTCCGTGTTCGCGTTCGAATTTCGAATTTTAAACTCAAAAATGAAACACGTGTCCTAAAGTGGGATAAACGTGTGTGACTTTAGTTTATGTTTGTGCATTGTGATTAAATTATTGGTTGGTAGTCATAAAGACTTCGTGCACGTCAATATGTGACTTTTGTGTTAAAGTGACGTTATATTAATTGTTCTGTTTAATTAGTACATATGTATAGTGAAAATTATCAGTGTAATGTAATCTTTGCGATACTTGTGTAAATAGTTTACCTTTGTCAAGAAGTTTTTATGCGCATACACTTTTAATGATAGTTTTTATTTCGACAAGGAAGCAAAGGAATTTGTTCCGCAATTGCTTTGTGGTCTTATTTCTTAGTCTTTCTACGACTAGCGGGCAAAGTGATTGATTTTAAACGTGAATAAAATAGTACCGTTTTCTTGTATATTTTGATGTGAATTCTTCGTAATCTTTGCCAAAATGTCGATGATAAATATTGGTGGAAGAATCGAGTTCGCTTTCAATAAGTTTATGAGAAGGCAAGATGGATACATGGTCATTGGTAAGTCCATTGTTTGTATGAGAAATTAGCTAAACTCGGCCACACTTCTTTGTGCCTCAGTCTTATATTAACCTATTGAGTCGCAGTGGCACACCGGTGGCCTGACACAATAGATTTTAATTATTTCTGGTATCTAAAACTTGAGAGATTAATTTCGAGGGAAATAAGTGCTGTTCCTGGAGGTTTTTTAAAAATAAACTACTGTAGAAATACTTTTACATGGAAATCCTAAGTTGTCGGAAAAATTCTAGTCAATCCATCAGAAACTCTTCGAGTTTTGTGGATATACATACATACGGAAGCTAGATCTGTTCTATCTATACTAATATTATAAAGCTTAGGAATTTGTTTTGTTTGGTTGAACGCGCTAATCTCAGGAACTACTGGTTCGAATTGAAAAATCTTTCTCTTTCTTTTGTCTTTAGTGTTGAATAGCTTATTTATCGAGGAAGATTATAGGCTATATAACATCACGCTACGAATAATAGGAGCGGAGCATCAACGAAAAATGTTGCAAAAACGGGAATAATTCTCTTAAGTGAAGCAGACGAAGTGGCGCCGGTCACCTAGTTCTAATATAATGAGGATGAATATATAATATAATATATAATATTCTACCACATACCCAGAACACCATCTAGCCCATACTAAGCAGAGCTTGTACTAGGGGTACTAGATAATGGATAAACATACATATATACTTTTTTTTGTAAATACATAAATATTATACATAGAAACACCCAGACCTAGACAAACATCCATGTTCATGCACACAAATGTTTGAGTCGTGCGGGAATCGAACCCGCGACCTCAGGCGTGGCGTCAGTTACACTAACTACTACGCCATCGAGGCCGACAATATATCGTTTGAACGCGCTAATCTTTGTATTACTAGTCATATTTGAAAAGTTATGTTTGCATTTAATAGCCCGACTCTTGAGGAAGGTATATGCTATATAACATCACGCTATAACCCGCGGGAGCACTGCACTGTTCATAATCGAGGGTAATACCACGTTGGACAGCTTGTTTTTATACACAATGTCCTGATTGTCAGTGATTTATTATTGTTTGTGTGCAGTAATATTCCTCTGCTGATATAGGGTCAATAGTATTTCGCAGGAAGACTGATAACACGGCAATTTTATTCTCTGTAGCTACTAATTATATATTAATAACCTCACGACTATATACTTGAAGCGATAGCCAGAGATGTAACACAGCCGCATTATGCCAAGATGTTTGTTTTTCTTTTCTTTCTTTTGAAGTGAAAACTTCTTTGGCGGCGTTGTGCACTTTTTTGTTATGGGTAAAAAATGTTAAACTCCCGTCAGGACACGTGACCTGATCGAAAATTCGTAAGACGGAGGGAGAATTGTCATGTTTGTATACGATAGCGCAATAAATGAATATTGTATTTTACCACATAAATGATAGTACTTTTATACTGATAATTAAAGCAATTCGTGCAAAATTATTCCTCAACCATTCCAAAATAACAACAATGCACAACGTCAATATTCAAGTTTTCACTTCTGCCGGCACTCCCGGAGTGCAAGCCGTTGATTTTTTTTAAATACTTCTCCTGTAATATGAATAATTCCTGTGTCGCGGGGAACTTTACAATCATTCAGACAAAAAGATCACTCAGACTCGGAATAATTTGTGGATCACAGAAACTGTGATTAGAGAGTGTCAACTGTGTTGTCCTACGTGATAGGGGGCAGGCTTGTACATAGTTCCAGACTCAGTTAAAAACAGTCGACTAAGGTATATTATGTCTCTGCCAACCTCATAAACATTATAAGGGTAATAGGATATATTTTCTCTAGATAAAAGGTACCCTATGTCCTTTTCTATACCCCTGGCAACAAGTATACGAAATTTCATGATGTCGGTTGATTAGTTTAGGCGTGAAAGCATAACAAATAAACAAACTCACTTTCACATTTATGATATTAGTTAAGATTAGGAGGTGCCGTCTCTAAATATTTACGTCTATGGATCTTTCTTTCATTTTTCAGCTTTGTCATATGTCCCACTGCTGGTCAAAAACCCCTCCCGTGGAATTCCAAATTACTCTGTTGATGGATATCCTCTGCCAGTCCCTATAGATCTTGCCAATTAACTTCTGTGTATACACTACAGATTATATCACTTAGCAATCGTTATAATTAACATATCATTATCGCCCCGCCAATCTTAAGTGAATGAGTTGTTATCTCAAAGTAATTAGCTTATCAGCACTGATTAGACAGCCACCGAGTGTTTGCAAGCGAAAGAAATAAACCTTAACCTTATACTTGTATAGAAGAACATTCATACGAGGTCTCACGCCTATAGTTTCCAAAGAGTAGGCAGGGCAATACAGCTAAATTTCGCCTAGCATAGTTTTTTGTTGAAATTAAACTACTATATACGGATTTTATCGCGTTGTTTATTTGACACTTTAGTAGTTTAATTTCATTGAATAACATTCGTGTAAACAGAAGACAATATTATAGCATAGTTTTGTTTATTACTTTTCCCCCTTATATACTTTGGCATATCTAGGTTGGCATACATTTTTTAGCATAATATTACTTTGCTATTATTGTCTTTGGCATACAGTTTAAGTTAACACCATTATCTTAGTGACAACCCGAAAAATGGGTTCAGTTGGCGTGGCAGTTGTGAATTATCACAACTGCCACGCCAACTGAAGAGAGAAGAGTCACAAAGTTGAATTGTATATTAATACAATTCAACTTTGTGACTCTTCTCTCGAGCCTTTATTATTCCCAAGTCACTTGGGGTCGGCTTTTTCTAGTCTAACCGGATTTGACTGGATATCAGTTTTTATACGGAGCAGCTGCCACCTGATCTCCGCAATCCGAAGGCTACCGATACCCTAAGACTAAACCAGTGTCAGGATATTACAGGGCACTGACTTCCCAATGACGACTGAGATAGGTGTTCATCGCAGTCGGGACTGACGGCTTAACGTGCTCTCCGAGGCACGGAGCAGGCGATAATAATTGTCAATCAATACGCACATAATTTCGAAATGTCATATAACTTCCGAAAGTCAGAGGTGCGCGACGTAGGTTCAACTTTATGACTATGCTTAAAATAATATTTTTAAGCATAGTCATAAAGTTTTAAATTATGCGTAAATATAGTTAGGACAAACAAAAATATGCCATGTTATAATATTATGTCTTAATATTTTATGCAAAACGATAGGAAACTCATGGTATTTAAGTGACGCGTATTATAGGCGAGCATTTTACCGACTTCCATATTTCCAGACACCGTGTTGATACTGAGAATATTTAACTTAAAATTGAATAACACTGTTCGAGACGGAAATCGAACCGGAGGTCAGACGCAGTATGTACGGCTGCGTCACCGAGACAGTCCTCGATGTGTAGAATAAAAGGCTTTCTGTATTTATATAAAATAGTCTTGATAATGATTAAAGATCTTATTGAATTCGGTATGAGTATTCTAACATTTCTTATACCTACTAAGAAGAAGTGCGTACCCAGCAGTGAGGTAGAGTCATATAGTATACTTGCTATGGTTCTATAATATTGCAAACGCCCATATAAAAATAAAAATATTACTATCTTCAAATTGTTATTGCTTAATTAACATATTTATCACTGACTTATTAACATGGATTATAATAATGGAAATATTCCACTCGAGAAATAGCTGACGACATCTCAAAGCCAAGTAAAAAATTTATTCAATTAGGTCACAAGGTCACATGTCATACTTCGTCATGAACGTCTAAATCTATTGGTCAGTGAGTTTACTTAATTACTGAAGGTTGTTTCAGTTGCTGGTTAAGGCAAAGGAATGAGCCTAGGAGAAGATACCCGCAGGAACACACAGGCAGTCTTTAAAATTGTTAACTATACACTCTGCCTACCCTTTCAGATATATAGGCGTCTAGGCAAATGACTAAACGGAATGAAATTTGTCCGAGAACCCCTCGCCTAAATGTCAAAGATCGCTTGTCAGTGAGTCACGGGCCAATACATCGGCTGTTGGCTGTGTTCATGACATTGCGCCCATTCTAATAATACTATTCTATCATAGTTTCTCTTACGTGGGCAATGTAATAATTAATTTGTTTATTTGAATATGTAACAAGGTTTCGAACGCAAATCGTTTTGTATTAATAAAAAAGTGACTAGATTTACAACATACTGCTTGTGAACGACGCAAATAGACAGCTAAAGCTACTCGCGCAGGCTAAATTTGCGAGATAATCATTCAGGCTACTTGCGTTTATTTGCGTCTACATAATGCATGTGTCTCAACTTGCGCATGTGTCTTGCCTTATCTATAAAAGCCAAATAGGTAGTTGTTGTTTCCAATACTAATATAGCTTAATTACTACTCAAGTGACTGGCGTAAGCTACTCACACGGACTAAATATGAGTGGTTACTTGCACGTAGATCGCATCGATCGTTTAAATTATGCATACAAAACGCGCAAGTACTTCAATTTGTGCATGTTATTCGTACAAGAGGCATTATCGATTAATTACCTATCGATATTGGTTTTTCTACATGGCACGGGTAGTCGTTGATTTTAATCGTTATATAGCTTGGACTCGATTCAAGAAGCTAGCGTGGGCTACTTGCGCTGGCTGCTTGCAGGCTATATGCGCAAGCATCTCGTCCTAGCCAAATATACACTAGCTGAACCGCGCAACTTTGTCTGCGTCACATAAGAGAATTTGCCCCGTTCTTGCAACATTTTTTATTGATGCTCCGTTACTATTGGTCGTTACGTGATGTTAAACCTATAGCCTTCCTCGATAAATGAGCAATCCACCACTAAAAGAATTTTTCAATTCGAACTAGTAGTTCTTGAGATTAGTGCGTTCAACCAAACAAACAAAGAAACTCTTCAGCTTTATAATATAAGTACCTATAGATTAAGGTTAGTAGGACGTAGCTTGCTTCAATCATTTGCACGCTGCATATAAACCGCGCAAGTGCCTCAACCTCAACTTGCGTTATCCACTTTCGTGACTTTAGTAGTGGGTTCTAAAGAATAATCAGTAGCGAGTTTTATTGCTTATCTTATCCTATGTGGGGGCCAGTCAGTGCAGACCGGCGACATTTCGACCCAGTGGGATCTTTTGTGTCGACACTCTCCCAATAACGACTCCCATAGATGTTCATGGCAGCTGGGACGAACGGCTTAACGTGCTCTCCGAGGCACGGAGCAGGCGATAATTGTCAATCAATACGCACATCATTTCTAAAAGTCATATAACTTCCGAAAGTTAGAGGTGCGCGACGTGGGTTGTACCCGAGACCCTCTGCATTGCAGTCTTTTGGTCTCCCCACTGAGCTATCGCTGCTCTTTATTGCTTATACCGTTAAGCTTCATTAATTATAATAAAGAGGTATCGCCACTGATATCATATTCAACTTCACACTCAAACGGCTAGATAGTTAAAAGCTAAACAATTAAGGATATAACATTGTATTATTTAAGTGAATGATAAGTATAAATCGATACACACTTGTGGGTCTAAGTGTTTTGATAAGACGAGTTGACGAGTGATTGTATCAGAAAAGCTATGAGTGGGCAACGATTAGATACCAACGTGGACAAAGAATATGACATTAAAGCTATCGGCCAAAGGATATTGTACTGTATTCTTTATATTAAAGGTATTATAATAACAGCCCTCTATATATTAATATAGATGTACCCACGGTTTCACCCGTTTATCTTTACTGCGCCGTCCCCGTGGGTCGTAGCGTGATGTTATATAGCCTAATAGCCTTCCTCGATAATAGGCTATCCAACACTAAAAGAATTTTCAAATCGAACCAGTAGTTCCTGAGATTAGCGCGTACAAACAAACAAATTCTTCAGCTTTATAATATTAGTAATAATATAATGTCCCACTGCTAGACAGGCTTCTTAGTTTTGAGAAGGTTTACGCCATAGTCCACCACACTGGCTCAGTGTGGGTTGACAGACTTCACATATCTTTGAGAACATTATGGAGAACTGTGAGACATGCAGGTTTCCCCACGATGTTAATCTTCACTGTTAAATCAAGCGATAATTAACAATTTACACAAACATGACTTCGAGTTGTTTGCTTTAGGGTCGAAAAATATCACGAAGAAATCTGCATGTCTGAGAGTTTTCCACGGTGATCTCGAAGATATGTGGAAATGTGGAATGAAGAGGTTACGTCGGGCTCACCCGGGAAAAGATGAAATGTCCTGGATACTACTGACTAAACCTACCACGCTGTGCTAACTTGCTACCTTGAATGGTGCGTGGGTCGCTGGTACTGAAACTACACCAGCGAGGTGGAATATATCATAACCCTTTTCACACTGGAAAGGGATCGTGCCCCGCAGTTGGACAATCTTTGTTTACAAGCTGTCCTTTAGGGCGGGTTGGCTAGTTAGATGGGCTGATATTATAATATTTATGTAGTTATGTCTACAATAAAAACAAATACTACATGCCTCCAGCCAACATTTGTTAATCAACATAGATTAATGTTGGAATAACATGCAATGAATTAATTTTTAGCTTCATATGTGCTGTATGATAGATATCAAAGTAACGACTCTTTTTATTGATATCAAACATACATACATACATAGATTCATGCCTGTTTCCCAGAGGGGTAGGCAGAGACTACAGATTTCCATTTGCTACGATCCTGATATCAAACATACTTAGAGGCAATCAACAAAGTAATAATAAATGATTTTTACTTATTATTATTTACCCTTTTGCTGTCCTGTGGTAGACACAATAGAAAATCTATTGTCATGTATCGTATTAGTTGATTCATCAAAGAGGAAACTTGTTAATCTCTTGGTCAAGAGTCGGATGCCAACACCCAGATACAATGTTTTTTTATTGTGTCTTCTTCCCGGGTATTTCATTAGTTAAAGCTTTTGTGTATTTGTTGGTTTCTCTTCTTTCATATAAGAACAGACGAACAGGAACAGAGCATGGGCCACACGCTAGCAGAGATAATATTTAAAAATTGAGCTTTCATATGTTTGTGTTCGCAAATCTGAAAAAGTAGTTGATGGATTAGCTTGAAATTTTTACACAACGTTGCATTTATATATAAGAATGTTTTTATATACTTTTTATCCCATAGTTGCCACATGAATTGAAAATTATTAATGATAGACAAAGCGCAAAGCGTGGCCGCATTTAGCTAGTATTACTTATAATCTAAGGGTTTTAGTGACGATTACACAGGTGATACAAATGTGATACTAATATTGTCGAACCGACAGTACTACCTGCGCTCAGCATGAATGTTATTATTAGTTAATACTTTCTTCTCTAAAAGAAACAGCGTGCAGTGTTCATTCGTTTTTGCATGTAGTATTGAAGGTTATCTAAGCAAGGAAAGGATCAATGTCATTTTGTCTTTAGGGATAGTTTCAGGGCCGTTGAGTGATACTGGCTTTTAATTCCAGGAAAATGCACGATACGTTTAGAAAAGGTTTTTAGAAGTGACAATAGCGAATTATTAACTAAAGAGTTCTGCTTGTCTTAATAAATATAACTTATTATATTCAATCTACTATGCGTATTTATTTCTAGCATGTTCCTTCTTCACAGATATTCGTTGTATAGTAATTCAATTAAGTCACTAAGTAACACTTTTAAACTTCAAAGTATAAGAATAAGATTAATAAGATTAGAGAGTAACTTAAGTACCTACTTACATTTACAATTGGCCGTACTTTCTGAAAAACGTTCCAATCCACAAAGTTAACATTTTGAGATAATCGTGATTGAAGTTCAACCCCGTATTGCTTCTTCATACATGTGGGTTGGGTTACTAAGTCATTATTTCATATCTAGAGTGATAGTAGAGCTACCAAATTTTTCCAGCTAGTAAATAGTAACCCCGTGACTAATTTGCTAATAATAACTCGATTTTGACCCGAGTGTGGGTTGGAACGTTTTTCAGAAAGTACGTCTATTGTTAGTTTACTTATAAGATACTCACAACCACACTCTTAAAATCGTCATTTATTATATTTATTAATTTCAATAAATAATCGAATAATTAACCTAATATATACACAAATTAATTAAAATAGTCGCCATTTTACCATAATTTTATGTTCTGAGTAAATTCACAAGCACGGCCATGATAATTATTAGTACGACTTTTATATATGAAACTGCCGCACTAGGAATAATGCCTGTGTCACGGGGAACTTTAAAACAGCAAGTAAACATTTCAGCGACTGACACAAAAAACATCTATTGAAATTAAACTACTATATACGGATTTTATCGCGTTGTTTATTTGACACTATTAAAAGCATCTTCTCAGGCCGTCAAAGTAGAGACCTCAACATCGCCTCGGCTACTGTGGGGGCGATGTGGAGGCCACTGCTCTTAGACCACACGACTGCTTACCATCTGGTGGAGTGTGGTAATTTTGATGAGCAAAAAAAAAAAAAAAAATAATTTTGAAAAACTGTTACACTACTATAATCACTATTAAACTTTACAAATTTTTAAGCTAATTAAAAAAACATCTAGGCTCGAAACAACTATTTGAGGATCACACAAATATTTGTCCTGTGTGGGGATCGAACCCACTACACTCGACACAGTGGCTGTGGCAAGGCGACCCCTTAAACCACTACGTCATCTGTGCGATCTATTAATTAATCGTCAGCAATCGAAAGTAGTACAAAATAAATAAATATTGAATTTAATAGTGATTTAAAAAGCGGACATAACACCGAATTAGACGCCCAACTTACATAAAATATGTTTTGAAATATTTGTTTTGTTGCCGCGGAAACCTGCTGAGTAGTCTGTGCCCGACGACCTTCAAGCCTCGGCTTTCTCAAACGCGATGGTATGCAATAACAAAACGAATTAAAGTAACGAAATGGACGTAATGGTTGAAATTAAAACGTCTTTTGTATTTTCAGACGTTTCTACTCGGTTTACTTTTGTCGTTCGAATAAGTACTGCCCACGTCTTTGCTAGCGTAGTAATAAAAAAGCGTGTTAGAAAAAGCTACACTAGTATTTTAAATGAGCTTTGTTCATACTCTCGATGGTACTTTATCTTATCTTATCTTATGTGGGGCCAGTCAGTGCAGACCGGCAACACTTCGACCCAGTGGGATCTTTTGTGCCGACACTCTCCCAATAACGACTGCCATAGATGTTCATGGCAGCCGGGACCGACGGCTTAACGTGCTCTCCGAGGCACGGAGTAGGCGATATTTGTCAATCAATACGCACATAATTTCGAAAAGTCATATAACTGCCGAAAGTCAGAGGTGCGTGACGTGGGTTCGAACCCGAGACCCTCTGCATTGCAGTTTGTTGGTCTCCGCACTCAGCTATCGCTGCTCTATGTGCGTATTAAATAGTTAACCATCGCTCGCTTTAAGAAAAACATAGTGAGGAAACCTGCATATCAGATAGTTGTCCATAATGAGTTTCTTTTTTTTACATGAGGGAATGCTTTGACGCCTACCTCTCCGCGGAAAAGTGGAGCGGAGAGCTTATGTAGACTGCCAACCTGCACTAACCCAGTTTTGAGGACTTACCATACACTGAGATAAGGCTCATACCCAGCGATGAGACAGTTTCATAGAGCGTCATCAGTAGCAATCTGGGCTCTAAGACTAATCCATAATCACATAATATATGCAGTAATTAAAGACTATTACTATCTCGACTATCAGAACGATCCACACAATGATAAAAATATATATCATATCTGTAATTAAAGCCATTTATTTGCTACAAAAGCGCTAAATAATCTTTGTTACGTAAATGCGTTGTTACCAGCTATCTCTAAATGGCATCAGTTTCAAAATAAAGCTGATATGTTTCTTTAACAGTACCAACATAGGACTCACTCTTATTTCTGCATAATATAATAATATCCTATCCTATCACATACACACAACACCGTCTAGCCCAAACGAAGCAGAGCTTGTACTATGGATGGATACCAGACAATGGATATATCCATATATCCTTTTTTTTTGTAAATACATACATGTTATAACTTATACATAGAAACACCCAGACCAAGACAAACATCCATGTTCATACACACAAATGTTTGACTTATGCGGGAATCGAACCCGCGACCTCAGGCGTGGTAGTCGGTTACACTGACCACTACGCTATCGAGGCTAATTTATTAATACTAGTTAACCGACTACACGGATGGTATAGTGGTGTAAATGGTCATCTCATCACTGCTGTCGTTCGGGCGTTTTCTATAGAAAAAAGGTCAGGATCAATGTTCGCTTCGCTATTTACGCTAATCGATTTATGTTCAAGAAACTGGTAATAGCGTAAAATTGCAGTTGCCGACTTATTGGATAAAATAAAGTATATTTTACTATGAGGTGTAGGGTTGGCCCCGGTGTTCTTTGTTAAAATTACCCTTTTAAACAGCCGCGTGCAAAAGCTAGTAATGAACAAATACATGCAACTATAATATACTAGCTTTTGCGCCCGCGTGGTACCTACTTGAATAAAAAGTAACCTATGTCCTTCCCCAGGTTTTAAACTATATCTGTACCAAATTCATCTAAATCGGTTGAGTGGTTTAGCCGTGAAAAGGTAACAGACAGACAGACAGACGGACAGACAGACAGAGTTACTTTCGAATTTATAATATTAGTAAGGATAAGGATATTTAATATTAGCATGTATATAGCAGGCTTGATTTTTTATACGATTTTTATCGAATTATTAAGATAAAATCTGCATGCCTTATTCAGTTTAGTTCTACATAATAGTAGGTAACCTATGAAAACATTCGATCGATCCGACCCGGCTCACGGAGAGTACAACCTCAACAAACTATATACCTAAACCTTTCTCATGAATCGCTCTATCTATTGGTGAAAACCGCAGGAAAATCCGTAGTAGTTTTTGAGTTTATCGCGAACAGACAGACAGACAGACGCGGCGGGGGACTTTGTTTTATATGTAGTGATTTCGCGCCTTTAAATAACGAGTCGTGCATACTTCATTTTACTTTTTAAAGTAGTAGTCTTGAATAAATAAGGGTATTTTATGTCTGAAAGCGGAGCATGGCATAAATATGCCTTAATACTAAATATATATGCGGGAAAGCCAAGGTCAGGGCCAAATGGCTCTGATCTCTCGCTGGAATAGAATTATTGCTGCAGTAGATCACCCAGTTTAATGGATTAACAGGGCTTATAAATTATCCTCTTTATTTTTAGTAACTTTTATGATCTGGTCTACTTTAGGGTATCGTTAGCCTTCGGGTTGCGGAGGTCAGGTGGCAGCCGCTCCGTGTAAAAACTGATATCCAGTCAAATCCGGTTAGACCAGAAAAGCCGACCCCAAGTGACTTGGGAATAATAAAGGCTAGGGAGAAGAAGAAGATTTTTAGTAACTTTTATGCTTGTGAAATGTTTGTCCATACATATTTATTATACTAGCTTTCGGCCGCAGCTTTCCTCGCTTAGCAACAGTACTTTTTTCTGGATAAAAAGTATAACCTCCTCTACCCCTGACAATCAGTATTCGAAATTTCGTGATATTTGGTCGAGTAGTTACGAGCGTGAAAGCGAAACAAACAAACTCACATTCGCATTTATAATATTAGTTAGGCATTTATTATAGCGTAATATATTTTATCATATTCATGTATATTACAGTTACGTGTACGCCGGGCTTAAATAATTCGCATAATATAATATTAAAATTATAATTACTGACAGAGTTAGAATAAAGAGACAGAGCCTATTGAAACAAAGAGGAAGACAGAGAAATAATATAGATTTTCTACTTTTTTTAAATACAATTCTTTAGTTCTATAGTAATTTATTTGTTGAGGTGAATACTGCCTGCATAATGATAGTTTTTGAAGACAAGTGAACGTATTTGCTCTCAAAAATTTGTAACTTACACATCATGGCTGGATAAGTCCTTCATTACTTAACCCTTACATCGATCGTATAAGCATGCGTAAGTTTGTAAAATAAAATAACTTATGCTTCTCATGTGACCCCAAATATTATCTCATCTCCTTTATGTCTTGAGGTAATTTTAGTTATCTTGACACAATTTGCATAATGGTATCTTCTCACGTGAAAAGACATAATTATAATATATTTAATAAAATAAATCATCGTAATAAAATTTTATTATTATAGGTATAACTACAGTTCTCAGAAGCACATTGAATAAACAACTGACAAGTACTTGAGAGTCTATCTAACTATAGTATTCTAGCGAATAATTTATAAACATAACTTGGTAAGCAAGGTAGAACGGCTTCCGATCAGATGGACCGATGGACCGACCGACCAAATAAACAAGGTAACTACCTTCTTTATTCGGTCGGTCGGTGCCTTCCGCATCCAGTCTAACCCAACATACTTAGGGTTAGACTGGATGCGGAAGGCGGCAGACCGAGTAATATGGCGTATGATGGGAAAGGCCTTTGTCCAGCAGTGGACTGCAACTGATGTTATCTCAGGGATAGTGGAATCAAAGACAGTGTAGTAGTCTATCTATTAGAGCAAAATAGTTAGAACTGGTTCAGTAGTTTCTGATATTGCGCCCTCCATAAATAATATACCTAATATCGGCCCTGTATTAAACTGGCCCAATGCTGAGTGACGGCCCCTTCTCGATGTGAGAATGGTTAGGCCATAGTCTAACACGCTGACCCAGTGCGGTATGGACTAACTCAATGCGGTATGGCTGACTTCACATATCTTCGAGAACATTATGGAGAACTCTCAGATGCAGGTTATCTCACGACGTCTTACCTTCAACATTACAGCAAGCGATACTTAACTATTTAAAGAGTTATTCCATCCTATCCCGCACTCCCCTTTCTTATCCAGAACAACGCGTGCTGGGCTCAGATGCCATCCTTACACGGTAGAGTCGATTAGAGCGCGTACCAACAAGTTTGGGTCCTCATACCTCTGCCGAACGACCAAGGCATGGAATTCTCTGCCAAGGCACGTGTTTCCTTCTTCCTTCAATCCTGGGTCCTTTAAGCGGGGCGTGAAAAAGCACCTTCTCAGGCCGTCAAAGTAGAGACCTCAACATCGCCTCGGCTACTATGAGGGCGGTGTGGAGGCCACTGCTCTTAGACCACACGACTGCTTACCATCAGGTGGAGTGTGGTTATTTTGACGAGCACAATAAAAATAAATAAAAATAAAATTTACATACATACATACATAGATTCACGCCTGTTTCCCAGAGGGGTAGGCAGAGACTACGGATTTCCATTTGCTACGATCCTGACACACTTCTCTGGCTTCATTCACTTTCATCACATTCCTCATACACGCCCGTCGGTTCAAGGAGCTCTTAACCTGGCCTTTGTCCAGGACGCCTCCGATCTGGTCGAGAAACGTTCGCCTAGGTTTTCCTCTTGCGACTGTTCCATTCACACTAGCCTTATAAACTTTCTTAGTCAGTCTTTCCTCGTCCATTCTTTCTACATGTCCAAACCAGCTTAACATACCCTTTTCTATTCTTGTAACTATATCCACTTTCATGCCGCATCTCTCTCTAATCACACTATTTCTTATTCTATCTTTCAGAGTCACACCACATATGCTTCTCAACGCTCTCATTTCTACAGCATTTATTCTGCTCTCATGCTTCTTTTGCCATACCCAACTTTCACTTCCATACATAAGTGTGGGCACTAATAGTCCTCTATGAACAGCCAAACGTGCCTTTTCGGATACATTTCGACTGTTCTTTAATACGGACATAACTTCGAAAAGTCAGTAAGATGCGCGCTTTGGGATTGAGACCTCTGCGTGATAATCCAATGGTTTTTTAGGTTTTCGCTGCCCCATACAAAAATGTTTTGTATCTAATGCTATTATTGCATATTAATGTTTATTTTGTTATTGTTACAGATGATATTGGACCAAACGACAACTCCTACAGCATGGCGTCGATAACTTCTAACGAGAAGAGTCCGGGGGATCCCCCGGACAAGAAACTAGCAGAAGCAGACGCCGAAAAACAACCATTATCTGGGGTATGAGTCCTTTTAATATTACTGATAATCATAGTACTTATATATCTTTCTGTTTAACGCCATAATTATGAAGGAGACATAAATATTTCTAAGTTTAGGAATAAAATCCGCATCATTAATTTAGTAAATTCTTGGTTACTGCATCAAAACAGGCAATGTTTATAGAACCTTAGATAACCTATTCTATGTATATAATAATATCAACCCTGTATCAAACTATCCCACTGTTGAACAAGAGCCTCTTCTCAGTGTGAGAAGGGCTCGGCCATAGTCCAGCACGCTGGCCCAGTGCGGGTTGGCAGGCTCCACATATCTTCGAGAATATTATGTAGAACAGACATGCTGGTTTCCTCACGATGTTTTCCTTCATTCTATGTTCCTCTTCAGACCCCGAGTACACATATTATTATATATACATAGCACACATAATTATATAGAGTACACATATTTTCACATATATGTGAACCTCAGTAAAAATACCTTTATTGCTATCAGCGACATCTTTTGACAAATAAAAGTACTATTTATGTATAGTTAAACTTAATAGTTCCATAAATAGCCACTATTGCGACGTTGCAAAAGCGACAAGTGTATGAAAGTTTTGATTGAATTCAAAAGTGCACCGTTATTTTTCACGACTTCGGCGCGGAATCTTCTAAAACAAGGTAAATATAGAAAAACTTGATATCATTTTGACATTTTTGTGCAATTTGATAGAAAAATTATGTTTTCTAATATTCTAATAAAATATTTTATTTACACTTGTTTTTCCATGGAAAAATACGCCTTTTTATCAAAGTACACGTGCGTGTACATCAGAATCTAATCATATATATTTTACTTGTATGAAAAATATTTAGTGATTTATTTTGTTTGTTAGACCATGGATGATGGAGCTACTGCGGCGCTGCTTAACGCTAGAGGTGGGAATTTTTCTGGAGACGAAAATGTATCCGTATACATTCCTCCAGAAGACGAGGAATCCTCATCGTCGGAATCTGAAGAGGAGACTGTTGAACCCCAGGTATGCGATGAAGAAGTTACCTTGCGTCAATTCTGGCTAAGTAAAGAAATGATTTCTCGTGGTCCTGATATTGAAGATGATATAATACTTAGCTAGGGTAGCTCAAAGACCAACTGTCTCTTCTGTTTTTGAATACCTGGGTCTGGATTTCTAGAGACTAGAAGCGGACCAAACGAACTTATATTCTGCACAATCGCGAGATTTGCGATCTGTTTGTACTAATTATATAGAAATAATACGATTTACTGGAATTCAGTTTATCATGGGAACTTTGAAATATCCTCAAGTACGACTTTACTGGAGTAGGGAACTCTGTCTACCTCTTATCAAGGAAGTTATGACTAGAGACAGGTTTTTTAACTCTACGTAGTTATTTACACTTTGTAGACAATACTGCAGTCCGATGGCGATAAACTCTGGAAGATACGTCCTATCATTAGCAACATACTTAAAAAATGTCACAGTTTACCTAGATCGATGCACATGTCCATCGACGAACAAATGATGCCTTTTTCGGGTAGGTGTAAATACTGCCAGTACGTACCTTCAAAACCAAATCCACTAGGTCTAAAGAATTTTGTTTTAGCTGCAAAAGATGGCTTGGTTCTGGACTTCGAAATATATGTGGGCTCAAACACAATACCTCAAAAAGATATGGCTTATCTTCGTCTAGGAGCTGGAATCGTAAAACTATTGTATTTTCTTCTTGTTTGTTTGTTAATATGTTCTGTTTTTGGTGTGTCTAATAAATTATTTTCCTTTCTTTCTTTCTTACCATAGAAGGAAATTGCGTCTGGTACACTGACAGATTCTTCACTAGTCGAAAGCTTGCCAATTACTTCAATGATAAGAAAAATAATGTATACTTGACTGGCACTGTAATTGAGTTACCTACAGAATAAGAGACGTTACGAAGAAGCTGAAGACGGATAAGCAGCTGAAACGTGGCGAATTCGACGAAAAAGTAACAAACGATGAGAAAGTTTGTGTACTAAAATGGAAAGACTCCAAAGCCACTACAATGCTTTCCACTTGCACTGGTAGTAACCCAATGACTACCTGTAAGCGCTGGTGCAAAATCCAGAAGAGGAAAATTGAGGTACCACAGCCACCCACACCATAGCTGTGAAAAACTACAACACATGCATGTGAGGCATTGACCTTTGTGACAGGCTCATTGCCTACTATCGGAGCGCAATGCGCTCAAGTAAATGGACAGTGAGAGCATTCAGTCACTTCGTGGACCTTATTATAGTGAGCTGGATTATGTACATTCGTTGCTGCAACCAGGAAGGTATTGAGTCCAAAGACAGGCTTGAACTACTACAGTACAGGTTAAACATAGCCACTGCAATGGTGAAGTACCTACGCGGGTGGAACTGTAGACTAAGATTATTCTAGCAGACCCAGTACAAGCAGGGGTGATGATGAGCAGCTTGTATTTCCAGTCACTAACGAAGACGAACCTTGAGCAAAAAAACATAGAACAATGGTGCCACTCTCAAAACCTGAGGTGCGACTGGATGGCGTTGGGCATCTACCACGCTTTATGGATGACAAATTTGCCTCTAAATGTAGATATGCTCCCTGCTCGTCTAGATGCCGTACCATATGTACTAAGTGTCAAATCTACCTTCGTGTCACTAAAAATAATAGTTTTGAAATATTCTATACCCAGAAATAACCCGTAAAATTAATAAAAATATGTCATACCGTTCTCAGGTACACAAATGTGTACCCATGTTTTCTTAACAAATATATGAATAATTATAAAAAAAATAATTATAAGTTTTTATTTGAACTCTAATTACCCCAAAAACAACACGAAGTAATAAATATACCAATTTTATGAATCTCAGGTCTGAAGAGGATATATGAATAATAAAATTAGTCCCAATTGTTTCAGCGTGCGCTTACAACTTAATCTATATATACAAATAAGTAAATTTAAGTGTCTGTTTGTAATGTCAAAATAACAGCTTTTTACTAAATGCATATGAAAGTAAAAACAGTGTTCATAACAAACATTTAAAGAATTTGGCCTGTCTGTTTGTTCCGGCTAATATTTTAAACGGCTGGACCGATTTTGGCAGGGCTTTCACTGGCAGGTAGAGCTGATATTATCCGGAGTAACTTAGGTAGGCTCCTTTTTTACCGCCGAAGTCGCGGGTAACAGAATAGTTATTACTAATTTACTATCAATTAATACTAATACATTATAATATTTGTTTATCAAAATAATTAATTTCGGGCTTACGCCAGTTCATATAGAACACAAACAATCTGATAATACAATAATGGATTCCTTATGATATACATAATGTATTTGGACACGTGATTCTTTGTATTGTATTAAGATAACTAATTGGTTATTAATTATGCAGCTAATGAATATAAATAATGTTGATCTTGTGACATAACTTTGTCTTTATGGGCCGGGTTCCGATTCCTGGGTTATGCAAAGTGGGTCTTCTTCTTCTTACATGTTACATATTACTGCTTTTATTTCAATAGTACTTTTATTTAATGAAGCCCGATGCTTGTAATTAGTGCACTTTATAACAACAATAATTATCAAAATGAAACTGAGGCTAGTTTAGATCTTGACGTACCTACTTTAGTAAGCAAGGCAGTGTAAGTTTTTCTGTTTGGTGATTTTTAGTAGTAGCACGAAGTCTGGCAATGTTCCTGGTAAGTCTGGCAATGTTCCTGGCAAGTCTGGCAATGTTCCTGGTAAGTCTGGCAATGTTCCTGGCAAGTCTGGCAATGTTCCTGGTAAATCTGGCAATGTTCCCGGTAAGTCTGGCAATGTTCCTGGTAAGTCTAGCAATGTTCCTGGTAAGACGGATGGCAGTAAATTAAAAACTTTCGTTATCCTAACTAATATTATAAATGCTAATCTGAGTTTGTTTGTTACGCTTTCACATCTTAACTACTCGACCGATCATCATGAAATGTTGCAAACACGTTGTCAAGGTACAGAAAAGGACATCCTACCCTTCATGAAAAAAAAGGAATATATATTAGCCTTGCTTTACACGAAAATATGCTTAGTTTAATATTTGATATTTGAATCAGTTGACAAATAAAAACATAATGTTTATATGATATATTATTGCGTGTATTAAATCACGAACAGTAATAAATAAATTTTATAGCTCTTTCATATGGTTTGTTATATTTGTAACAATAGAATAAGCAGTCCAATATTTAACTCATTCAACGATAAGGAATTGTTATAGTTTTGAAACCACTAAAATTATGATCTTCGTAAAAACATTTTGTTTAAAAAATATATAGACTATAGATAGATATTTATTAGAAAAATAAATTTTATACATTATCCTAACTAATATTATAAATGTGAATGTTAGTTTGTTTTTTACGCTTTCACGGCTTAATTACTCGACTGATCATCATGTAATTGCGCATACATGTTGTCATACCATACTTACCATCATGAAATGAATGCTGTCAGGGGTACAGAAAAGGACATAGGGTACCATTCATCCAGAAAGAGTACTGTTACTAATCTAACCTACATTTACGCGGGCGAAGCCGCGGGTAAAATCTATAGTGTATAAAATATATAGTCTTCACTTTTATGTCCGAAATAAAAATGAACATCCCCACTAGTCCAGTTTATGATATAGCGTTCCCCTACACCAACCTTCAAGGTTATATTAGGTGAAGCCGCTGTACCTTCTAGTGCCCGAGAGCACCTTCCGGGACCAGTTATAGACAGGTCTTGTCCCCAAATCTCGAGTCTCCATCCTAACCTCAGAGATCCGGTTCTCGTAAGCGAGTTACTTCGTGCCCAAGTGACACTACCTATTCTCCAGATAGGCTTTTTTGCTTGGTCTAATTAGTACTCTACTCATAAACAAAATCAAATTTGAGACTTACGCCATTTAGTACCTTCGTAGAACACGACCAAAGAAAGCACGCGATATTCTACTTTACTACTGACTATCTTAGCATTTTTAGTTCATATAACCATGATTGGTGCATGTGTGGGCTAGCTCCCACTTAGAACGTTAGAACTATTTTAGAGTCCATAGTTTTAATCTTAATTTCGTCACTACCGTCCGAGGCTTTCGTCAATCGACTATCAATTCGGTTATCATCAAATCAAAGTTTGGAGTATTCGATTGTGAATATCGAATCGATCAATATTCGATTATTCGAATAATCAAATTTAATTTTCGTAGCAATTTTCAAATATTCGATTTTCATTTTTTGAAACAATTGCACATCACTGGTATGTTCTTTAAGCCAAACGACCTGTAAACTCTGAAAACATTTTAAGCACTATAAGCAACATATTTGGCTGCGAAACAGGCACATTAACCCAGAAAGATAATGCAAAGTTTCAGGCGTTTGTGGTGTCGTTTTGGATAATGTAAGCTGGCAGTGAGGACGTACCTACTAGGATGTTTTAAGAATAAATGAAGTCAGGTAATTGTAAATATCTATACATAGTGAGGGATACGTGCTTAAGAGCCTTAAGACTAAAACTGCGCCGAGCGTAAGACGCGGTTGGACTGAATGACAGAGCTCGATATTCAAATCGGCGCACGGTTGCCATTGTAAAATTGTATGGAGGATTTGAAGTGCTTTCTTGATAAATATGTATCTTATTGTCAACCAATAACTTAAATATTTGGGATGGACAAATTGTAATATAACTATTTATGTTTCGTTTAATTTGTAAAATAGTATAGATTTCTACTGTTATAATCTGAAAAATCACTAAATACGAGCTTACGTTTTTCATTTTTCGTGCAAATTTACGTAATTTTGTAGGCGAATATATTAATTATTTAAAGTTTTTAACACGGAGTAATTATAAACACATTCATTGTTATGGTAAATGTATATTTTAGTATTAAACAAAAAGTGTTGATTTTATTCACTTAACTGTGACTGCCTGTTTTGGCACATTTCGCTCGGCGCAGTCTTAATGACTAGAGGCAGGTTATTATAATGAAGGTACAAAGATAGCCTAGCAAAAACGGAGTACAAGACATATCTCTGCCTTCTTAATAAAGAGCGGGCTTATCACTGTCTACAGTAGAATTAATAAATGTTACTTGCTATTCATGAGATTTCGAGTTCGATTGCCGTGTGGGGCAAAATAAAAATTGTTAGCTGGTACTAACAATTTTTCTTTTGCCTCTTTTGCCAAGAATTTGAGCTGTGACCAGGCTATAAGTTCATCCCCTGTTATATGGGACTAAGATAGCTAGCAAAATGTGGGTGCATTGCACCACTACGCACCCATTCGATAATATACAGACGTGAATCAAAATTGAATATTCATACCAAACATCAACGAATTATTTACTTACAATTAAGTAAGTACCTAAGTAATAAACGTTTTACTATATTATGTAATGTTTAAATGGCATTTATCTCAAGGTATGAACCGATAACCTAAGGTTTTACGTTAGCGTGCCGGGCTATGCAGTTCAGTAAAATATATAACAGCACCGGCCTTGTTCAGTTTTCACGAAGGACGTTAGAACAAGAACTAAGTAATAACAAAATAAAATATTCTTGTGAAAGTACAGTGTATTCGAATTAAACTTGTTTTTAATTATTTTGAACTAGATTTTGTCCCCGGCTTCTCTCGCCTAAATGTAGGTTAGTTTAGGTTAGTAATAGTACTTTTTCTGGATGAAATGTACCCTATGGCCTTTACTGTACCGCTGACAACGTGTATGCAAAATTTTATTTCATTATGGTCTGTCCAATAGTTAGGGCGCTAAAGCGTAACAAACAAACAAATATACATTCGCATTCCTAAAATTAGTTAGGACCAAGTCAGAAGTCCTGTGTTTCAATCCAAGACACGGTCGTCTCATTGTTAGTACCTTTATTTCTTTTTAGAATACCCTTATTTTCATTGTTGAGCAAAGCACTCCCACCAAGTACCTATGCCGCTGATCTCTGTCTTCTACTTTATTCCATCTTAGCTTGGTATATTTAAATCTAAAAGTTGTATTAGAAAGAAGAAAAGAAGTCATTCTGTAAACGATTCGCATGCCCAGAGAGCACGGCTTCTAAGTGCGGTGAGACATTTTATGACGACAACAAACATTTTTGTTTTTTATTTACATAGGTACCATTTCCAAAATAATATCGAATCAGTAAAACTTAAACTATGTTTAATGTTCTATGTATTTTTTATAGATAACTGGTTTTAAAATTCAGCATAGCAATAGCAGTCTTTTTAAATACGATTGTTGTAATTTGTTGCTGACCATCGCATTCTTCTGTAGAATTAATGGATATTAGATTTTATACCTAAAAAGATGATAAATTATTCTTTTATAAGCAATTAACTACTGAAGAAACTGCCAGTGCACAAATGTATCTATTATACGCAATTAATCAATAAACCGCCAAGACCAAGGTATAATTACTTAATAATGGAGATGTTTTAGATGTTAACTGATAAAATTACAATCAACTTGATATTACCGGCAACTTTGTCTATTTTAATTAGTCCGAATAGGTATTTCCTTACACAAGGTGAATGTTAAGTAGCCTAACTAGAACTAAGAACTAACCATCTTCAACGCATAGACAAAAAATATCTGCCAAATAAACTTAAATTGTCTGACGATTGAACACTAAGGTGTTCATAAAATTCTCGGGCGTTGAGTACCGGCTGAATGCAAGGCAATATGAAACGCTTCTATTGATTATGATTTTTTCCGCTGCCACAACAACGAATACTTATCACAGAATAAACGCAATACTTAGGTATATAGGTACGCACATATGCTTAGGTATCTGCTTACTAAAGGGGAGGCTGTAACAACGAAATATGTTGAACCACCGCGTGAACACACGCCAAGAAAATAATTGAATCAAGCTTGATAAAACATGTCAAACAATCTGGGGAGACGATAAATCAGTCAATTGCTGAAATGCCAGTTATAATTAAAAACAATTGTCTCTGGCTTCTGGCATGCTGGTGTAGTTCAAAGATGTCAAACATGCTCGAGAAAAGATGTCAATGTTAAGCCTAGCTTGTATGACATCTTTTCTCGAACATGTCATGGCAAAAGTTGTCAGACGTAAACGTGAAAATGTACTTTATGGTTATAGCCATTGGGGCTATACAGGCCCGTGACTACGTATGTACTCTTATCTATGTACTACGTATGTACCTTTGATCACTAAGTGTGAACGATCTAGGAAAGTCCTAGCATTAATGTCCCTGGTCCACAAATAAACGAATGACAAATAATATTGACATTGTAATAAATAATTATCTTCATTGTTAAGTGCTGTTAATCATATCTTTGACCTCAATAGGTTGTTAAAGATAAAACAACAATATTGTTCTATTGTGAAAACTGAAAAGTTCTTAGGAAATATATCACAATAATGAAACGCGTTAAACATAATTAACTTTTTATGCTACCGCGATATCAAACAGACCTACTAATAACACTACTGTATTTGTAGAAGATTAATTACAATACCATGAGTATCTCTCGTGCGTAACTGATCCTAGAGTAAAAAGGATAAAATTAGGCAAGGAGAGGTATATAATAATACTAGCTGTCCCGACAGACATTGTCCAGTCCACACGAAAAAAAATGTAGTATAAAGCTATCCTATCTTTTAAGTTGGACCAAATTATAGATAGTTACGAAGTTTGATCAAAATAGGTTCAGTAGTTTAGGAGTCTATAGCGGACAAACAACGTGAAACGTAATTTAATTAAGATAAGCTTTTTAAAAAGGAGGTAGAGGTATAATATGAGCATCTAAATCTCTTACGCACTAAACGATGCACAATACTGCTTTTATGCTGATTTCCTGTGAAAGTAGACTTTTAAGACGAACCAGACCATTTGAACAGTCAATCACATAATGAAGTATCTAAACCCCAAACAGATTTGTAGAAGTATTTCATGATTTAAAGTCCTAGTCTGTATTTTTGAACATTAAATAAATCTAATTATCTTTTAACTGTTCCTTTTTTAGGAAATAAACATTTGCTATAATTTTGAGACACGGATGTACTTAATCGAAGTCTCTCAAGTGCGTATCGACTTATGTTGATTTTTCATTTTAAATCTTTCGGTAAAAGCAGCAAAAAGGTTATATTTGTAATAGTCCTCTCTATTGAAAACTTTAAAAACTAGGCGCTATGACTAGTTTTACAATATCTTTGGTTATGACAACCTAATCTGATGTTTATCTTTAGTCTATGGTTCTGATATTTGCCCAGTACGATGCACATATTTAGAGTTTATACTCAAACAATGACTAGTTTAGTTATTGTTTTGGGGTAAATTTAATAATGTTATTATGGGTACCGACTGTGAAGGTTTCGTCGAATGAGTATTAGTCGTATTTACAGCATCACTGGCCAAATCAGTCGTCTTTGGCTTCACACTCAGCATATTTTCCTAATTCATGAGGTATTACAAAATATTATGATATTTGACTTTTCATGGTTGTATATTGCTGTATTGAAACGAATTAAACGCTTGTCTTAATATTTATGTTTGAACTAGTTTCTGCTAATGGCATAAATGTTATGGGAACGCATACCAGGACAAAAGTGTCACATAGGATCCAAGACATCTATGTTTATCTCTGTGCCAAGTTCCGTTCAAAGTACTTCAATAGTTTACAAGTGACTGAGTAACAGACGTGTCAACAGCTTCACAAACTCACATTTAAATTATTATTTAAACAATCTCATAAATGTTATGGCCGATTGGCGTGGAAGCAAACCAAGCAATTGTCAATGAAAACTGTATTACTTTGGGACCTTGCAGCTCCAGGGAGCCTAGACTCACCCTTGACACCTGTAATATCGCTAAAATATGAGCAGCTTTTCGAGAAGGACTTTACTACTATAAAATCGTGGCTAAATAATATTACGTCATGCTTCTGTTATGGTAGGACTTTCAGACACCTTATGGTGGAGCTGTGCAGTTCGCTAGATGCTAGTAATCTATGCTTCTTGAGCTGACAGCATAGCGACTATCTTGAAGGGATTCTTTGGTGACCAATTACCAGCAGCCAAACTTACTCCTTATAACATCAGCTATCTGCCAGTGAAAAGCCCGTCAAAATCGGTCTATTCGTTTAAGAGATAAGCCAGAACAAACAGACTACAAACTAAAAATGAATAATTGTTTTTTTTGTATAAGTGCCGTATATACTTTCATATGCATTTTGTAAGAAGCTGTTTTGGATTTGGATATTCCAAACACTCTTTAATTTTATTTATTTGTGTGTTTATCAGTACTACTATTATATTACTATGTAATTTTATATATGATTGTGTTTTAAAGGGTGATGTGATTGGCTTATTGTTTGGTTTTTCAGAAGAAAGAGGAAAGATGGTGGACAACGTTGATGCAGGTGGCTGTGCCGTTCTTCATCGCTGGATGTGGCACTATTGGCGCTGGTCTCGTCCTGGGTACTGTTAGGGTAAGTTGACCATCTATTTATTAATAAACCTATGGCCACGATTATGTCTGCGTTTGACTAAAGCATAGTTTATATTGATCATAGTACTATGTTTCATATCACTGACTTAAAGAGAACTACCGCATCGGAGATCAAAGCAAAAGACTGTGTTGCTGGGGACTTTAACACATAGAATTAACGGATACAGACTCAGAACAATTATTTGTGGACTAGATGTTCCCGCGGTTTCACTCGCGTTTATCGTTACTGTGCCGCCCCGTGGGTCGTAGCGTGATGTTATATAGCCTATAGCCTTCCTCGATAAACAGGCTATCCAACACTAGAAGAATTTTTCAAATCGAACCAGTAGCTCCTGAGATTAGCGCGTTCAAACAAACAAACAAACTTCAGCTTTATAATATTAGTATAGATGTCAAGATGCTACTAAAAATACTAACCTTACGAAAACTAAGACAAACACGGTGAATATTGAATGACTACGCGCCTAAAGAAGATTTTACTTCAAAAATACTGTTACTAACTTAACCTAACCTACATATACGCGAGCGAAACCGCGGGCAATAATTAGTTATACTATATTTTCAGGTGCCTTTTACTTTATATTTTTTAATATGCTCTTTTTGTTCAAAAGAAAGGTGTCAACCCTAGCCATAAGCCATGGTACCCGTAACCAACACGCAAATATATGTTTGTATGCCAACTGCATTAAAAAATACTACCTATTTTCTTTTCCTAATCACCTCGATCAATAACTGCCAACCATTAATAAATGTTAATGTCTTTATATTCTAACTTTAGGTATCTACCGTTGCAATGTCTACAGTAATTTATTACAAAGTTCAAGGTCAATTTCCCACCGACCCTGGGAGGAAAATTGTTCGAAAGGTCGCTCATAATGCAATTTTATAGGTATTGTTTCAATTCTACTTTAAATATTACTTAATTTCTTTATGTAGACTGATGGCTGTTTACCGCAAAGGGTAGGCTAAGTTGACTATATTTTGTAGTTGATCATTATCATACGATTCTAATTTTTATTTTAAGGACTACTTTCGCTTTTGTGTCTTAATCTATATATATAAAGGAAGATGTCCTGACTGACTGACTTAGAGACAACGCCCAGCCTAAAACCGCTGGTCATAGGAACTTAAAATTTGGAGAGCATGTGTGTTTTAATTTGTAGGGGTGTACTAAGAAAGGATTTTTTTAGTGTTGGATAGCCTATTTATCGAGAAAGGCTATAGGCTATATAACATCACGCTACGACCCACGGGGGCGGTGCAGTAACGATAAATACGGGTGAAACCGGGGGTACATCTAGTATAATAATAAGGCTTAAAATATTATCTTTTCTAGGTAATACTACGACGGGATAATTCTTAAAATACACTATCCCTCGTCCTCTATTATATAGACTAAGTAAATACCATGCAAATAGTTAGTTTTTCTATGTGCTATGTTTGACTGATAGATTGGTATTGTACTGTACTTTGTACTGACATAAATTTACCCTTACGATTATGATCAACCTTGATATCCCAGGTTCAATTATCAGGACTTGCAAAATGTGCTCAATGTTGGGATCGAACTGGCAACACTTGCCGCATCAGCACTATCAAAGTGCAAACTATCCCCGCAAAACGTACCAAACGATTTCAGCACCCACAAAAATAAACATTAACAGGCTTAAAAAGTGTTTACAGTTCTTTTTGATGACTACAACGAGCCTCTTAAAACCAAATTATAGGTAATAGTCAAATGGGCATTGCATTATGTCTCTGATTATATCCATTACCCTCCGTAGAAGACGTTAAATTGTACACTTAGGTCATTAGTTTTTGTACCTCTAAAATGTCTGATAATAAGCGATCATGTAGCCTCTGCGAGTACCAAAGATATCACTTTCAAGTTACGAATTTTTTTATATGAGAATCGCTGCGCTTTTTATTCGCTGGTACACTCAAAAGTTTTAACAAAATGATTTCAGCAGTTTCGTCACCTTAAAGATGGTGAAATACATACCGATTAGCGCAGCTATTCCATTATACAATGGTTATCGCAAACGATATCCTTACTATAATAGTATTCAAAAGTAATTACAGAAATCTATAATTTGGCACCCGGCGAGAGCGTCTTTAATGGCTAGATCGATTTTCAGACCCCGGATTCCACACACAATGGTTCTTTCATTTTGGCTAGGTAATAGATCAATTAGAAACTTTAAACAAAGCCAATTTGACTACTTGGGCTGTGCTTTTAGAATTATATTGTTGACATAAACATTATTTATTATGAACACTGAACAGCTTTTCGAATCCAGTTTTTTGCACCTAGTAATACATTTTTGATACGGCCCACTTATAGAGCGTAAACCATAGGGCTCAGCACTTTAACTTGTCCTTCTTTTAATAAAATAGTAGGTATTATTACAGTAAGCAGTTACTTACCCTTCACATTGCTACAGTATGTGGCAGTTATCACTTTCCTTAAGGTGAACGGCCTTCGATCAAATATACCATAGATGCACATTCTCATACAAAAAACCGCGTCAATATGTGGCACTGACCAGTACTACTTACTTATAAGTGTCTGCATTTATTATGCAATCCAAGAAATAAACCGGAATAACCATTGAACGCCCACTGAGAAACATTTTGTAATAGTTTAGTTAAAACGCGTCAATGTAAAGTGTCCTAAGTGTGTTATTCGCGATACGCAAGCGTACTAAGTATATGGTACGGTCTCCACCGTAGTAGTGGTGGCGATTCGCTCTCGCTAACGGGCAACGCACGCAAGAGTGAGTGGGACAGGTGCATAATATAGCGCATACGACTGATTTATGCACAGTTTTGTTGGGGCCGTTTTTCGAGCGACGATCGTGTATCTATGGTATATTTGATCGATATGAACGGCCATCTCATCTGCTATTAGAGGCCATAAAAAATATACATATAAAAGGTCAAACATGTAAAGCCTTCGTGGTCCCGTGAAATAATTTTGCTTAGTCTTACTGCCAATGATAAAGTCCCAGGTATGATTCTCAAGTTATACTGTGTTAGTCGGTTTTTCTAGTAGGCAATTACAGGGTCTCAAAATGTGCTTCTTAGAAGGCATTTCACAGGCCCTCTATTACATGGGACTTTGGAAGATAGCTGTTCTATGGTTGTTTTACATCTCTGCCTTGAGTCTAAGGATGTTTATTTTAATATAAGCATGATGATAATAATCTTTCAAATAATCATGAGGATAATAATCTTTCAAAATGCCCAAGCAAAAATCTTTAAAAGTAATACAATTTAGTATGCATTATAATATTGCTTACTCTTTTTTTTGTATCGTTTTTTACTGTTGTTTACTTAATAATGAAAATTTCCGTTTCTGGTTGTGCGCTCGTTTCATGGTCACGTCTTTTGCAATGGTTGCTGAGGTTGCAAGGTCAAAATATTTGTGGTATGAGTGCCAAACAATACGGGTTATGTGAATTTATTGGTCAATGGTGACCTTTAGAATGGTGGTAATTACTTTGGTAGTTGAATTTTTGATATTAGCCTACCTGAATCCTGATGGTATGCTGCTACCGTTACTCGATTGAACGGATGACGTAGTGTTTTAGGTGTTCGCCTCGCCACTGCGCCAAGTGTTGAGGTCTGTGGGCTCAAATCCCACACGAGATAATACTTTGTGTGTTCCACAATTTAAATGCTTGTTCTGAGTCTGGGTCACGGTAATGTTATTAACAGTATTCTATCTTCATACAAACGGTCGGAACTCGAGTCATACCTACGCACCTCGGCGTTGGTATGCGCTTGGTTCGCAACCAGTCGCAAATGCGCCGCAGTGACGAACAGACAGTGTGATTGTTTTGTAAGCAGTAAGCGTGCGATTTGTGATGATTTAATTTTATTGAATATTTTCTATTTCATTCACTACGAATTTCATGTTTTATAATATAATATTATACATATTTACAATCACTAAACTAGAAAGAAACTCAAGTAGGTAGATAAAATTAAAATGCTGTAGACTGCCCGTCTACAGCATTTTAATTTAACGCGTGTCTACGAACCGCGCTGTTGTAGGTAATTATTTCAAGGACAGGGCCGAGTTACAATACTGTATAGATATCATTACCGTGTCTGGGTGTTCTTTGTGTCCGTTGTTTGAACGTTTGTAAAGTCCCCCGCGACACAAGATTTATTCCTAGTGCGGGAGTTGTCTTTTTAGGAAATCTATACTAATATTATAAAGCTGAAGAGTTTGTTTGTTTGTTTGTTTGAACGCGCTAATCTCAGCAACTACGGGTTCGATTTGAAAAATTCTTTTTGTGTTTGATAGCCTATTTATCGAGGAAGGCTATAGGCTACCATCACGCTACGACCCACGGGGGAGACGCAGTTAAGATAAACGCGGGTGCAACCGCGGGAACATCTAGTAAGAAATAAAGAGATGGTAGATATGTGAGCTATAGTATCTAACCACAGAATATAGTTTCTCTGTACTGCGGTTACTATTCTTACGCCGGTTTCCTGTAACACACTGGTAGATACTTTTCCGGTCGAACCGGATAATATATCTAATTAACTCCTTAGTCCGCTGATGTGTATTGTAGTATCTCGTTGGTACCGTGTTATAATTTTGCACTTGTGTTTGCGGATGAACCTAAACCGAACCTTACTTCTTTTTTGATATAGTATTGTCAACTAATTAAAGATTTGTGAGTAATTGTTATTGCTTGCGATCATGCATCTCAGAGTAAATTTCCGGTTCTGCAAAAGTGTAATTGGGTTTTATTATTAGTCAATTTTGAAAGCTTTAGTCTAAAATCTTTATTTAATGGCATTAGGCTTCGTCTGTTATGTACATTACAAAACGGTATTAAACAATTATTTTGGGAACGATATCTTAGACTTAGACTACTGACCTTTTAAATAACGTTATGTATAATTATGTTGTTTCAGGACTGGGAGGTATTCCAGAACATATCGGCCATTTTCGTGTTAGTCCCATCGCTCTCTGGTCTTAAAGGTGAGTTTAATCTACTAATTTTATTAAATATTAAACTAAAAATACTTAATATGTCTTACGTGTACGTGAATGTTATAGTTGTTGTATGTTTTCTCAAAGGAAAAGATGGCTCCGGATTTCAAGGATAGGTCGTTTTTCTTTATTCAATAATATCTAATTTTCTTCTGTTTGTCTGTATAAGGTATTTTTATATTGAAATTAAACTACTTTATACGGATGTTGTCACGTTGTTTGTTTTAAAACACTTTAATTATTTAATTTTGAACTATAGCACTACTATTATTGAACGTTACTACAATTTAATGTATATAAATCATAAAAACTATTTATATTTAACTTTACCCGACATTTCGATTTCTGGAAAGCCACATTAATTATAATATGCAATAAAAGAGTTTTAAAATTTTTAATTAAAGTAAAGAACGGACAAAATATGTATAGTTTAATTTCTATATAAAAATACCTTATACCGACAAGCATAGAAGAAAATGAGATTTTATTCAAAATTCAAACGTTTTATCCTTGAAATCCGTAGCCATGTTTCCTTTGAGAAAACAGGGAGTCTGTGTATCTACATAAAACGTGGTTTTAGCTGCTAGTTATAGCTAGACAGTGTCTGGAAAGTAGAGCCTTAAACTAAAGTTTGAAAGTCACGGACAGGTCAATATGGCTGCGAATGTGCTTCATTGTATAACGAAGTTAATTATTTTCCTTACTTTAAGTTTTCTGTTATTGGTAAAACTTTTCTTTTGCTGCATCCTGGCTTAATTCTTGCAGCCTTGTATGCCTGCTTGTCGAATTAATTAACACTAGCTTTTGCCCATGCCTTCTTTTGGGAACAGTACTTTTTACTGGATAAAAGGTATTGGTAACTTCGTATGACTTTGGCCCTGAGGGGTGACATTGGCCCTTAATTGGAAAAAGCTGTTTAATTGGAAGAAGCAGTTTTACTGACAGTTTATAGTGCTATCTATTGATTTCCACGTGTATTTTTCCGGCAAAAAGTATGAAAGTGGTCTAGTGGGAACTTCAAACTTTTTACAATTAAGGGCCAATGTCACCCCTCAGGGCTAAAGTCATACGAAGTTACGGTACACTAAGTCCTTTTCCATAACCCTGATAAGTAGTTGCATTACGAAATTTCATAATGATCGATCGAGTAGTTTAGGTGTTAAAGCGTAATGAATAAACAAACTCACATTCGCATTGCATTATATTATTGGAGATGTATTTTACCTATAACACATATATTAATTATTTTCTGTACCTATCGCGAATAATAATGTCCTCCAGACCGAATTTCGGTCACGGCGGCTAATCTTAACGTAGACTAGCCATCTGCGCAGGAGATATTATAGTGCACAAGCGTGTGCGCAAACACAAGAGCACTCTCTGTTCCCTTACTCTCATGATCCGATGGGACGGTAATCCGACACGACTGGAGAGAGATCAGGCGCAGGATCAACGGCTTTACGTGCTTTCCGAGGCACGGGGTGTCTAACACCGCCAATCGCGGATAACTTTGTGTATACAATAACAACATTGCAATAATTAAATCTAGACTCGTAACAACGATTTGTGAACCACACAAATTTATCTTCTGTATCGGGATCGAACCTGGAATATTCCGCTCAATGGCAGTGGCAAGACGTTCACTTAAACCTCTACCCTATCCTATCATATACAAAAACATACACCACACACTTTGCTCGCGAACTATTGCACCGAGTATGACCATCTTTTGCTACTTACCATAAAAGCTACTAAATTTATTTGTGTGTAGTATATAATAGAGTAGCACTGCAGTGGCAGACCGTTGCACGTTGGACTGCACGCAGAAGGTGTCGAGTTCAATCCCAAGGCTCGCATTGCCGATTTTTCGAAGTTATGTCCTTATTAATTAGTAATTTTCGCCTACTTTAACGGTGAAGGAAAACATCTGCGTGTCTGAGTGTTCTAAATAATATTTTTTATTTTGCTCGTCAAAATGACCACACTCCACCTGATGGTAAGCAGTCGTGTGGTCTAAGAGCAGTGGCCTCCACACCGTCCTCATAGCAGCCGAGGCGATGTTGAGGTCTCTACTTTGACGGCCTGAGAAGGTGCTTTTTTTGCTCTCAATAATATTTACGAAGATATATTAAGTCTGTCAACCCACGCTGGAGCAGCGTGGCAAACTATGGCCTAACCCTTTTCACCCTGAGAAGAGACCTGTGTCCAACAGTGGGACAGTTAATAAACAACGCTGCTATCATACCTACATAACACTTCATGTGCAATTATACACGATCCAAGATATCTTCAACTAATATTCACACACGTTTCCGCAACTCCGTAAGCATAGTTTAGCGATAAAAAGCTGTCATTTACTTCAATAAGAGGAGGCGAAGATTGTCGCATAATTGCTGCCATAATTGTAGCATTGTCTCTTCACAAAGGCGATGACGTAGTAATACTAACAATGTTGCATGTCATATAATATAATCGACAAGATGACCGAAATATGTTTTTGCTTATCTTTGATTACTTAAACGTTTACGTAATGGTAACTATTTGATATTTTGGTGTTTACTTTATAAGTATACTAGTTAATGGTCACGGTTTATCTATCTATACTAATACTAGCTGTCCCGCACAACTTCGTCTGCTCCACATTAGATAATGTTTGCAAGTTTAAAAAAAAAAGCTATCCTATCTTTTAAGTTGGACCAAATTACAGATGGTTACGAAGTTTGATCAAAATCGGTTTAGTAGTTTAGGAGTCCATAGCGGTCAAACAACGTGACACATAATTTATATTAAGATTATAAAGCTGAAGAGCTTGTTTGTTTGTTTGGTTGAACGCGCTAATCTCAGGAACTAGTGGTTCGAATTGAAAAATTCTTTTAGTGTTGGATAGCCTATTTATCGAAGAAGGCTATTGGCTATATAACATCACGCTACGACCAATAGGACTGGAGCAGCAATGGAAAATGTTGCAAAAACGTTATAAAGAGGTTTTTGGATAAAATATGTACTCGTAATGTAAAGGTATATTTTGCATTAGCTCTTACGGGTTCTAGGAGATTTCGAAAAATTTGTTAAATCGAGGAAATCGTTATATTGAGGCTCGTTATATTAAGGTTACACTGTATAACTATTGATTATATAACTATCTAATATAATTTCTATAAGATTTAATATACGTAGCAATTAATAGTTCATTGCGTGATGAAAACAAGGCGTATAATATATGTATGTGCATGTGACTAATGTTCACATAATAACTAACTGACGAGAAAATGGACCGCAAATTGAGCGGCAAATGTCGTAAATTGACGCACTTACAATATACGGGAAAAGTTTATTATTATTTACTGTAGAACTAAAGATAATTCTCTCACTTATGGAGACAGTTATGTGCTACGAAAGTGTCCGCACTAAGAAGAGTGAGCTCACAGATTACATTTATATGAAAAGGAACGATAGTGTAGAATCTATACTAATATTATAAGGCTGAAGAATTTGTTTGTTTGTTTATTTGAACGCGCAAATCTCAGGAACTACTGGTTCGAATTGAAAAATTATTTTAGCGTTGGATAGCCTATTTATCGAGGAAGGCTATAGGCTATATAACATCACGCTATGACCTACAGGGGCGGCGCAGTAACTATAAACGCGGGTAAAACCGCGGGAACATCCAGTTCAATATATAATTCAGGACTAGCAGTCCCCCGCACTTTTACTCACGGTTATGATTTTATGATTGCTGTTTCACTCCCGTGGCTTGTAGCGTGATGTTATATAGCCTATATAATCTTCCTTGGGCAGTGGTCCGACCGCCGCCCGGCGAGAAAACGACTAACTATCGGCGATTTTCTCTCAAGAAACGCACAATTAACATACGTTCCATGTAAACGAAAGAGATGCATATATTAAAAGTTGCTCTCTGACTGTTCACACTGCCGGCGACGACTCGCTTTACTAGTTTTGTCACTGAGCGACAAGAGCTTTCAAAAATAAACTCGCTCAGCGATACTCGTTCAGCGATGCTCGCTCGCTTGATCATTTCTTTTCATGATCATTTCTAAACAATGCGGCTTTGAAAGTATGAATATCAACAAATCATTGCAACTCTCATTGTTGTCTAGTTCAGACAACGACGATGATGTATTTTACGATAGTGTTTGTATAGTGGCAGCAGCAACTCTGAAAAACGGAAGAAAATGAGAGGGGAAAAAAGACGATTTTGGATGCAAAATTTGTGGTCGCGCGCGCAGGTTTGCACAGGACTGAGCGACCGAGGGCGAGTGGCGCGAGTAATCGCTCGTCGCACTTGCACACTCGCTTATAGCTCGCTTATAGACAAAACTATCGAAACTACACACTCGTCGCTTCCCGCTGATCGTCAACTCATTTATAGTTTCTAGTTCTACTCGTTTCTCGTTCATCGTCGGCGGTCGGACCACTGCCTTAAGAATTGGGCTATCAAAAGCATGAAGTATTTTCGAATTGGTACTTGCACAGTTCAGCACGTTCAAACAAAAAAACAAACACAATATTCTATAATATAATATAATATTCTATCACATCGATGTTTGGTGTAACCGACTACCATGCCTGAGGTCGCGGGTTCGATTCCCGCACAAGTCAAACATTTGTGTGCATGGACATGGATGTTTGCCTTGGTCTATGTGTTTCTATGAATAATATGTATGTTTATCCATTGTCTAGTATATACCTATATAAGTCATCTTCGGGCGCATCAGCGTCGTCAAGCCGACTAGGAGTCAAAGCAGTCGCCATGGCCGAAAACGGTCGGATCGATCATCATCTGTACACATAGTACAAGCTCCGCTTAGATAGGCTAGATAGGGCTAGATGGTGTTGTTTGAATCTGCAAGAATATTATAAATTAAAGTTATATGTTAAAATCAAATTAATGAAGCAGCAGTGACGAAATAATCTAGCACACGACCCGTACCTTAGGCAATTCGTACCTATAGTCTTTTTTGTACCATAAAGTGCTATTACTCGAAGCAAACTTTTCTCGTTTGAATGCGGTTTATTTTTTATTTGTATAATATCGACTGAAGCCTGAAGGCCTTACTTCACTTCTTTATTTTTCTGGAGTGCGAGGCGAGGTCACTCGTGCGCGCGGAGCCTGGAGCATTTCCCATTTCTGTTATATGGCTAATGGGTTATATGGGCGTATATATGTTTCTACTTTCCGTATGTGCATTTGTTTGCACGGATGGTTTAGTGGAATAAGTGGTTGCTTTGCTACTACAACTGCGCCATGTGTTGTGAGTTCGATACGCACACGGGTCAAATATTAGTCTGTTCCACAATTCGACCTATCCGTAGAATAAAGTTACTTCTGCATAAAGGTATTTATACTCCGGGTACCTTATTTTTTGGAGAAATAAATCACATGTGCCTTTATTCGACTGCTATCTTCGAAACCACATAACATAAAACAAAACTATTTTACTAGTAACATATATAGGTCAGCTTAGATTTAGAACTACATAAAATCCAATTCGGTGACATAATCATATGTAACCTTATTCTACGGATAGGTCAAATCATTGTGCCGACTCTGAATGTTTTCTGTCCGTTATATGTATGTTTGTAAAGTACACTTTGACACAGGAATTACTTGTAGTACGGGAGATGTCTTTCTTTAAACAAAATAAAATATTGCATTATCCTCGATGGCGTAGTGGTTAGTGTAACGGACTGCCACGCCTGAGGTCGCGGGTTCCCGCACAAGTCAAACATTTGTGTGCATGAACATGGATGTTTGTCTCGGTCTGGGTGTTTCTATGTATAATAAGGAAGTATTTACAAAATAAAAAAATATATATATGTTTGTTTATCCATTGTCTAGTACCCATAGTACAAGCTCTGCTTAGTTTGGGCTAGATGGTGTTGTGTGTATGTGCTGGAATATTATTATTATATTATATTATATCCTAGCTAATATCATAAATGCGTTTATTACACTTTCACAGCTTAACTACTCGACCGATCAATATAAACACACGTTGTTAGGGGTGCAGAAAATGACATATAGTATCTTTCATCCAGAAAAAATTACTTAACCCTAGAAATAGCTAGTTTTATATAATAACAACAAAGCAACAAAAGCAAGATGTTCATCTTTATCAGTATCCATTATTTTCCATTGTCGTCGATATATTGTAGGGGAAGACCAATTCTTAAGTGGTCCGTCTGAGTAGTTGTTAATCATCGGAAAATATATGTTTTCTAATCATTTATGACGAGTTTACGACTACAAGTGTCTATTGTTTGTTGATAAATTGGTTTTTACTATAATAGGTCATTTTCATAGAATGGACAATTGCCCACAAGTGCTGATTGTAGAGTTCCTTATAAATGCGAATGTGAGCTTGTTTGTTTGTTACGCTTTTACGCCTTAACTGCTCGACTGATCCTTACAAAATTTCGCATACTTGTTGTCAGGGGTACAGAAAATAAAATAAGGCACATTACATTAAACAAAGAAAAAATTTTTAAGTAAGCGAAGCCGCAAGCAAAATATAATATTCTATCACATACACATAAGCCCAAACTATTCAGAGCTTGTACTATGGGTAGGTTCTAGACAATGGATAAACATACATATATACTTTTAGAGTTCGAAAAAATTCTTATACAACAGCGTTGTCCGTCCATCCGTCTGGCTGTTATACAACTTTCAACTCAAGAACCGTAAGAGCTAGAGACTCGCGGTCAACGCCATTCGACTCAGCATAGTCGATATACCACGAAATTACTATGACCTATGACCTGAAGATCACGTGATACCATTTTTTCGAACTCTAAGATTTACGGCAATTCATTGCCGTTTCTAACTTGCTTTTTTGTAAATAGGTACATACATATTATACATAAAAACACCCAGACCAAGACAAACATCCATGTCTACGCACACAAATGTTTGACTTGTGCGGGAATCGAACCCGCGACCTCAGGCGTGGCAGTCGGTTACACTAACCACTACGCCATCGAAGCCGCCGAAAAATCCAGTATAATTATAAAAGTTTTAATTAAACAGATTTAGATGTAACTTGGCACACAGACCGTATCTTGGATTAGAATATAGGACCCTTTACTCTAGATAAAACCTAGTATTGAACAACATCGAAGTTATCCCTCAAGACGCTTTTGACAATCGTATGAAAAGATATAAAGACGAACAAACGTGGTCAAGATCGGTCGAGAGATATTAAAACTTTTAGTACTATGGGTACCTTCTGGATACTTCGTCTGCACAATACTGTTTATAAGAAACAGTACACGTGGTTTATATATCATTATAAACAATAATATGTGACTGCGATTGCCGAACAAAGCCGTGTGTGTAAACAAATATCATAACATATACCAACAAGAGTATTATTTGAGTTATGTGTGGCTGACTTGCGCAACTTCGTCAGCGTCACATAAGAGAATTTTCATCCGTTTTTGCAACATTTTCACCCGTTTTTGCAACATTTTCACCCGTTTTTGCAACATTTTCACCCATTTTTGCAACATTTTTCATCGATGCTCCGCTCATATTGGTCGTAGCGTCATCTTATACATATAGCTTGTAGTCTTCCACATTAAATGGGCTATCTAACACTAAACGAATTTTTCAGTTCTTGAGATTAGCGCGTTCAACCAAAAAAACAAACAAACAAACTTTTCACCTTTATAATATTAGTATAGATATTTACATAAGAACTTTAATATGAATCGCTATAAGGTTATGTTTGAGTACTTGTAATCGGTGACATTGTCCTAATTGGTAAACTATGTATATACATATTTTATTTATGATCTTTATAGTTGAAGCTATCTTTAATATTAAATATTATTAAAATTCGTTAAGCAGTTCGGACGTGATATAGTAACAAACATCCAACCTTTACATTTATAGTCGGTATGTATTTATATCGGCGGAGCTATTTATTTACAATGAGTTTCTGTTCCTAATAAATAACAGACCAATCTGTGGTCTTTGTTCTTCCAACGATAGGCATTTGATATTTATTTATTTATGATTTGCTCACACAACTGATGTAAAAAGGAATACAAAAATAAACACAACCATATATTTGATTGATATATCCTAGTTGTGAATTCAGAAGTAGTCTACAGACATTTCTAAAGACTCAAGAAGGTTATTTAGATGTTACTAAAACAAGGTGATATTAATATCGTTGATAATCTTCTTCAGGTAATCTGGACATGTGCTTAGCATCGAGGCTGTCAACGCAAGCGAACCTTGGCAACATGGAGTCCACGCGAGAAGTCATATCTATGGTCGTCGGAAACATATCACTTGTACAGGTAATACATTCTATAAACTAACTACCGTTCTAACAGAGACCAGAAACTTCGTCCGCGGTGTTTAATAGTAGTTTGTTATTAATAACCTATCGGCGCCATATAGCATTAAAAAATCGTCTTAACAGTCTCATTAGAGATCATAAGTTCGACACACAGGTGGTGATTCACCTCCGTGTCTAGGACTGCACGAAGACCTATTAGTCCTGGGTCTATTCTCCGGTCATATTCGATTGCGCTGCGATCGGACTGTGAGTAAGGGAATCGACAATGCATTTGGATCTGTGCACACTACGTTATCTTCGGCGTAGATGGCCAGTCTCCATTAAAATAGACCCCATTGATCGAAGATTGGAGTGAAGATCATTATAATATGGATTTTTCCTCAATCGGTCAAGTAATTTAAATTTTACGCAATCAAAAACATCCACACTATGATTATACAAATATTTAAAGTTCTATACATATTTGTATAATCATAGTGTGGATGTATATATAACATGGATATATAACATGGCTGTCAAACGTACTACGCGCTTAATGGTGAACAATTACGTAGCCTAGTACCACCAGAAGTACCACTATTTGCCAATCTTTCAAATAAGGATTCGCTGTATTGCCAGCGACAGGCGCTATGACAACGATCACAAGGACCAGTGTGGTCGTTTTGATCAACCTTGCACCTCCTTGTAAACTTATCCATGGCAGAAACAAAACACGAGGCTATTTTATAGTGATAAGCTTTAGGTAATTAACCTGTTCATAGATACTGTTATCCTTATCAAACACATGCGAAAAGTAATCAGCCAAAAATAACAATGTTCCACAACTTTATCGGTGAAGGCTCTCGCGACGAATCGCATGACTGCGTTGGAAAAAACGTAACTGTAATGAGCCCAGTAGGGAAAGTACTTCTAAGGTGCAGAAGGTGATTCCAAACAACCTTGTTTGGACTGCCACGCAGAGGTCCTGAGTTTGAACCAAAGGCATGCAACTCTGACGAGAAAGAGCTAATTATCGCTCACTTTAACGGTGAAGGAAAGCATCGTGAGAAAACTTGCATGTCTGAGCTGTCGCTGCCAAACCGCATCCGGCCACCGAGGTGGACTATGGCCTTAGCCTTCTCACACTCAAGAACACCATGCCCAGCAGTAGGTCAGTTTATATACAGGGTTGATATTATTATAATGTGGAGAATAGTTACCAATAGACGCTGACGGCTTAAATTGTCAATCTGGTAGTTAGGTACTAGACTAATACTTGGTTTCTGAAGGGCTACAATGTAGTGTCTAAAACGTGTCAAAATTGTTTAATTTTGACTCGTTTTTGAGACTCTATAAGAGTTTTCTTATCGAGTGATTTTATTGGCTATTGCTAATTCACTAAGAAGAAGCCCCAGCAGTGAGACGGTTTATATAAATGATGAGCGCTGATATTAATTATTATATTGACCTTGTATTGTGTTTCTCAACAGCACCCTAAAATCCTTAAAAGTAACTTTTTAGCACAAGGCGTAGCGTACTCGGTATTCACAGCACATAAAGTGCGGATTATTATTATCCATATTGATGTTACGGCCTTTACCTTTTTAGAAGTAAGCAGAGGTGTATTAATATACATCCATATTTTTCAAAGATAGCGTGATTGCTGTGAGTAAGGTCTCAGGCGATTCCCAAGTCAGGCAAAGGGTTGTAGAGTTATATATTTGAAATTTGTAGTAGTAGCTCGAAGTCTGATACTGTGTCTGTGAACTCAAATTGGCTCGCCGCCTATAATGATAAGATTAGCAAAATGTGGTTTTCGCAGTAGACGTTATAAACATTTAAACGACAGCCACAAAGAACATCGAGGCTCGAAACAATCATCTATACATAACAAATAAATAAAATTGAAGTGTCTGTTAGTAATGTCAAAATAACAGCTTTTAATCTAATGCATAATATGAAATTATTAAGGTACCTATACGAAAACAGCTATTCTTTTAATTTTTGTCTGTATTTCTGTCTGTCTGTCTGTTTGTTCCGGCTTATCTTCGAAACGGCTGAACCGATTTTGACGGGACTTTCACTGGCAGATAGCTGATGTTATAAGGAGTAACTCAGGCTACTTTGATTAAAAAAAAATAGGGTTCCGTGGAGACAAACATTTTCTAATTAAAATCTACGCAGACGAAGTCGCAGGTAACAGCTAGTTTGTCATACATTTTTCTTCCGTGTGGGTTTTTTTAAATTATTATTTGAACTTACAGTACTCGGCGTAATGACTTTAGCGAGGCGATTAAACCAGTATCCTATATCCTATCCATAGCATATATATACTCGTACGTGTAGTTAATCTGAGAGTGGACTTGTATATAATATCTCTTGTGTAACTGGGTAGTCTCCGTTAGCCGTAACTGAAACTCGGTCTGGAGGTCAATATTAAAGTCCATCCATAAATATTTATTCTCATGGCAACAAGCACAGTTTGTTTGTACTATGTCTCGTGTTGCAAACATAAACTGAAACAGGTATCGAGTGTCGCGCTGTCTGCCTGGGGGAGACGACGTGTGTGGCTCTCGCCTCTATCTTATAATTTAATGTTATTGCTACGCAACGAATCACTAAGCGGTCTGCTGTTATATACAGATCGCGCACTGTATGATGACCGGTCTAAACATTGCGCGAGTGACATCGCAGTTACAAGTTTTAGGTCTCTTTGGTGACAGGGGGCGGGGGCGGGATGCCTGTTAGCGACTGTACATGCGCAACAATTCGGAGACGCTATGTTCAGTCCCGCCATCATAGCTTGCGCGATCTGTATTAATATTTACGTTCACGTCTGTAAGCTTCAAAGGGGGTAGGCACATGTGTTTTTAGATAGAATAAACTATATTGTTCTTCTCATTGGCTTTTCGCCCTTGCTTTGCTGAACGTGGGAACAGGTAAATGTAAATGTAAATTTACATTAATTAGTGTAACTGAAACGTATATAATTGTTACTTTGTGAATTTTCAATTCGAATCAGTAGTTCCTGAGATTAGCGCTTTCAAACAAACAAACAAACTTTTCAGCTTTATAATATTAGTATAGATTTCAAATAATTTTCAAATAGGTTCCTACATATTACACCCACATTTAGATAGCTATAGTCAGATGTAATTAATAGATGCGATCTTTGATTTAAATTTGATTACATACAATTACGTTATACGCCCCCCTTACTGCGTCAATTTGTCAATTTGTCAATTTGTCATGTAACACTACCAACAAGACAACTGAATTATAAATATCTATATATTAATACGTGAAACAAAAACTTTGTACCCCTTTTTACGTAAATTGCGCGGACGGAGGAGTATGAAATTTGGCACAGAAGTTTATATGGAGAAGGAGGGGCGAATCCTAATATTTATATAAAATATGCATTAGAAATACATTAAATTATTGAAAAACACTACACGCACACAACCATGCATTTGACACACGCAGTCGAAGCGCGTAACTATGGTTACATATATCAATATATAATGACATAATATGTCAGCAATATCTTACAGGCAAACATTGGTCGAATTTCGATCACAAGACGACCGCTAGTATTATTAACACGCTTACTCATTGAAATTAAAATACTATATACGGATTTTATCGCGTTGTTTATTTGACACTTTATTACTAAATGTTGAATCTGTTACACTACTATTACTATTAAACTTTACTAATTTTTAAGCTAATTAAAGTATTGAAACTATTAAAACTATTTATACTATTACTATACTAAACAACGCAATAAAATCCGTATATAGTAGTTTAATTTCAATGAATAACATTCGCGTAAACAGAAGACAACGCTCACTCATATTGAAAATTGTACACTAGTCTTCGCCATGTACCTAATATGTGAGCTCACTCTTATTAGATGGACACTATTTTGTGGAATCTAAATAAAATACTCCGTTTTGTTCCAGGTGCAAGCAATAGTAGCTGCGACGGTGGTCTCGATATTCGCGATAGTGGTGAACACGATCACGGACCGAGCGCTTAACGGGTCGTACGTTCTGCTCCTCATCGCCAGCGCGGTCTTCACGGCTACCACCACCTGCTTCGTACTGGGTAAGTCTTTGATTATAATAAGTGGCGCAGCGGTAGTGAATGCGAATGCTGTGTGTGAGGGCCTATGAGGTCTCGTTTTCGAATCCCGGGTAGGGCCAATAAAAAGTTATTGGGTTTTTCTGTTATCTCAGTAGCAGCCCGGAGTTAGGAAATTGGCAGTGTTAGACACCCCTCTGCCTCAAAGCACGTCAAGCTGTTGGTCCTGCGCCTGATCTCTCTCCGGTCGTGTCGGATTACCGTGCCATAGGATCATGAGAGTTAGGGAACAGAGAGTGCAGGTGCACTTGTATTTGCGCACTCGCTTGTGCACTAGAATATCTCCTGCGCAGATGGTCAGTCTCCGTTAAGAGTCGCGCATGATCACCCAGGTGATCAAATTGGAACAAATCCGCAATTTCGCAATACCTATCTCCATCCTAACATTCATAAAATCGATATACATAGATTCACAACAGATGTTATTACAAGTGTCAATTTTATTGGCATTTGGTAATTTCGTTACGTGCTTCGAATAAATTAAAAGTGATTAACTTTAAAACAAAGATTTTTATTGTTTGTGCAACTACAGCCATTATGTTGTGTCACGAACGATACAGTGATTATTATTTTATTAAAGATATATTGTTATAAAACTATTAAATGATTTTTTCGTATTAGCAACTGATTTATTACCTATATGATATAATACGATGATATGGAGACATACTGACATACATACATACAGAGTGCCATGCCCAAATCCACGGAGGGAAAAACTGAATAGTAAAGGTTTCAGGTCTTAAATTGCAGGGAGTAACCCTATTGTCTTCTACGTGCTGCTACTGATGATTTCTTAGCTTAAAAACCAAGTATTAGTTCGATCGATTTTGCAATTGAACCCATGACCTCATGTACGGCAGTCATATTCGCTATCGTTGGCCGTCGTGACGGAAAGTCGTTCTGGAAAACACAAGAGACAAAAATTTGTGTGCTCCACTCAATTCTTCCAAGTTTAGGTGTTCTTCGTGTCCATTGGGTTTAAATCATTTGCGACACAGGGATTATTCCTAATACGGGATTACGTGTCTATTATAGAAATAAAAATTGGTTGAAGTGCATCTTTTAACCGACTGCAAAAAAAGGAGGTTCTCAATTCGACTGTATGATTATTTTTTGTATGTTTAGCTATAATATGTTCCTCTATATGTTACAGACTTTGTAATGGTCATGGTGATCTACGGCTCGCACAAGTTCAAGGTGAATCCGGACAACGTGGCGACGCCGCTAGCGGCATCTATCGGCGACATCGTCAGCAACACCGTACTCGCAGTCACCGCGCAGTATATGTACGATCAGATAAGTGAGTATAATACCGCATATCTTTACTATCCACTTCAAAATCGAAGCTTGAAGTAAATCAAGTATTATTGAAGTAAAAAATACGTCATTAAGGAACGTGACTTGTCTACCGTATCTGGTCTACTGTATTGTACGAGAGGTTGCTAATCGCAACTATTGCAATACCGACGCGATACCACTCCTAACACAAGTATCCTAGGTTATCTAGATTAACAAGAGTACTAGTATTTTGTAATACAAATCGTTAGTTAATTTTAAAATAATATTTCTTTTTGAAAGGAGAAAAATGTGTTCTTTGGCCTGAACCTTTGACGAAAATATGGCTCGGCAAATATTTCTGTAATGTGTAAGTCGCGTTCCATAGTTAGTTTTAAGCTTTTAAGGTCGTATTATGATTATAACACTGCTTTATAAAAGATTCATGGTTATGGTCATGGTTATCAAAACAGTGTCATAATAATAATGCGGGGTTTAAAGTACCTTACCCGTGGTTATGAGCGGGTAAGGTACTTTAAACCCCGCATTATTATTATGGCACTGTTTTGTACAAGACTTTGGTCTTATGGTAGGGTAGAATACAGCGAAATCTCCAGTTTAAGTCTCCTGGCAAAGCCCAAATCACCGGTATGGTATGGTAAGTGCCGATACGCTATGATGGATAACTACCAACCATCAGTCGGTCATATACTTGTCTCTCATGATTGTTGCACAAAAAAGTAGGTAATAATAATAAATAGGTAATAAAGCAACAATAGAATCAGCGCGCGAAACCAGGGGACATATCATCCGAAATCGCTATGTCACCACAACATGCGATTTCGGATCTAGTTTCAATGAATGCATTTGGCGTTTTGAAAAGTAGCTTATTGTTTAAAATTTTGTGACAAAGTGTGGAGGTCTTATTTGACACTGATAATAATGCTGTTACATATTTTAAAATTACAAGGAACTGATGATGAAGGAGGGAAAAGAGGTGAGCTAAGTAGATAAAGCTGGCGATGCGCGATTATGACGATAGCAAAATTCGATTAATTCGAGAGTTCTAGTACTCGTATAATGATCGAATATTCGAATCAAAGCGTTTAGTTGAAAAGTTGTTAGTTAGTTGTTATTCTCTCTGCACCGTGATACTTGTTTAAGTTTTGCTGATAAATAGATAATGAACATCTATTCGAATAATTACTGATATTTTAAAACAATTCGAATTTCTTGAATATTTGAATGTCTTGAATTTTAAATCGATAATAATTGCACGTCGCTGGTCAAAGTATTAGTGAGTTATGTTTAAAATTACAGCATGCGCAAAATGTTTTATTTTCTAGCGTAACCAGTGAATTAAGCATGTGTGTCATCAAAATAGTAATTAGTTAAGTAATTCATGATTACATTACTTTTTCCAAATATGATGAAAAAATACTTGGAGCAAGACAAATAATATAATAATATAATATAATATATTCTACCACATTCACACAACACCATCTAGCCCAAACTAAGCAGAGCTTGTACTATGGGTACTAGACAATGGATAAACATACATATACTACGTTTTTTTTTTTGTAAATACATACATATTATACATAGAAACACCCAGACCAAGACAAACATCCATGTTCATGCACACAAATGTTTGACTTGTGCGGGAATCGAACCCGCGACCTCAGGCGTGGCAGTCGGTTACACTAACCACTACGCCATCGAGGCCGATATTTAGTTATGTTATCAATTGTTTTGCTAAAACCTTTGTCTTCATTCTATAGGTATTAAACAATAACTTTATCGAGACTATCCGATATCTGCAAAGTAATCGATTTAGAGAAGTCACCAGTTTAGAAAAGTGGATATTACAGACCTAAAGGGAAAACCTAAGTTATCAATAACACGATAAATAAAGTATCAATTGTATGAGTGTAAGTCAATTATTAATTACTAGTGTTTGCCCGCGGCTTCGCTCGCGTTAATTTAGAATATGACAATCAATTCGGGTTGTACTCTGCTTTTAATAATATAATTCAATCATGATATGAAAGAAACGTGGCGCCATCTATTATCATACGAACATTTTTGTTGTTTTCCTCGGTAAAAGTAATTTCTTTCGGGATGAAAGGTAGCCTATGTCCGTTTCTGTACACCTGAGAATGTATATGCAAAATTTCAGGATGACAGGTTCAGTGGTTTAGGCGTGAAATGGTAACAAACAAACAAACTCATTTTCGCTTTTATAATATTAGTTAGGTTTAGGATTTGGAAGTTAGGATTAGGATTTATTGATAAGTAGGTAAGCAATCAAACTCTAACTCATAAAATTCAGATGAAATACATACGAATACATATATAGATTTTATCTGTATACAAATAAAGTGGTACTTATTATCAGCTCTGCCTATTGGCAATGAAGAGATTTCCTAGTGATACACACTATGAAATTCAGGGATGTTGCGAATATTCGCATCCGCATCCGCAATAACCAACGCGGATGTTAATGCGGATCCAATAAGAAATCAGTTATTCAGTAGTACGTGTTTAATTTATGAAACTTTGCAAAACAGGCTTGAACCTGCGAAGGCGGTGATATTAGATACTTTTTATTAAATAAGATTAACAATTTTCATCAACATCCGCATCCGCAATTGCGGAGCTTCCGCATCGAATTGAACATCCGCATCCGTATCCACATGCGCGGATGTGATTCTCAAATATCCGTATCCGCATCCGCATCCGCGGATGTCAAAAAATCTGCATCCGCAACATCTCTGCTATGAATAAACGCACCACATTCTCAGTATCAGCACGGAGTCGTGAACTAGGCCCAGACAAGAGCAATAGGCTCGCTCTTCTCCCTACCAATATTCGGTCAAATGTATCCCAAATTAACCGCAATTTTTTCTTTGTTATATTTTAAAAAGATAACTCCCGCTCTAGGAATAACTCCTACGTCGCGGGGGACTTTACAAACAGTCAAACAACGGACACAAAGCACACCCAGATTCGGCACAACCATTTGCGGATCACAACATTTTTTGGCCCGTGTGGGCATCGAACCCACAATACTCGGTGCGGCGGCTATGACGACCACTTAAACCACTACGCCATCGCCATCGGTGCAGTCGAATTACTTACCGCTTCCTAATATTGATTATTATATCGGCTCTGTCTATACATTTTCTTTACTAGAGGTAGCAATTCCTATTGCTACTCAAAAATGCTATAGAAACAACTATTATCGAAAAGTGCTCATAAATCCACGTGGTCATATGTTTCCTAAATATCTCTTTCTATCACATTGTGACCTGCCAGCGCATAAATCAATTCATAAGCATATGAAAACACATGGAAAATTTGCGGAATGTAGCCAGAGCAATTATATTTATCTTATCTTGAGCAGTAGCACTTCGTAATCCTATAATTTAGATATTAATTATCATAGACGCAGATTTTCCTACTACGCCGTATTCTATTTGGCACGTCTTCAAGCGTATTCAAAAGCGCCCCAAGCGGTAACGTCATTGAACTAATCAGATGGTCCTCGAACAAAATGTAAGAAACTTCCTCAGAACTATCGCCCTCGTTTCCCTCTCTCGCTCCTTCTCCTTCCCACTTCCTTTTTCTCTTCTTCCTTTCCTAAAGGGTAGGCAACGCGCAAGTGATGCCTCTGGTGTTACACGCATATAAGCTACGGTGACCACTTACCACCAGGTGGGCCGTAAGCTTGTTTGTCACATTAGTTGTATAAAAAAATATATCTTCGACCGTCGAGTTGACTCAATGCACTCATTGTCATTATTATTATACAGTGTCGATTAGTTCTATAGATACTTAACCCCTTATACTTCAAACAATCTTATTGCTTTCCTAGCTTCAGATTTAAGATTCTTGACTGGTTCGGACTCCGATCATCATGTTGTTTAGTAGTCTCTGTCCGTGCCTAATGGGAAAAAAGTATTAGGTAGGATACTTTACTTGACACATGGTCTGACTGTGTGACAAATTTGATCCAAATCCGTTTCCAATTTACACATGACTGAGTGATAAATATCGGATAATGTACGAGCATCGCCACATAATTCTACTTGTTTTACTTTTTAATGTAAGTATAAGCAATAATAACTATGTCGCACGTTTTGCTGACGATACATGTCTGCATAAACGAATGCGTCGATTATTGCTTAATACTAAACAACTTGTATTTATCTTTACAATATATTTTCAGTACAATAAATACTCTGGTTATTTACGGACACTAAAACACTGAAGTTACTTTTCTGTGTACATCCCGTTGTTAGCCATAACATCTACAACACAACACATCTCAGTGTACCGTTAACCTGCTCGTACAGATAAATTTACAAGCTCTTGCAATTATAATGTAATTATTTAATTAGGATACACTAAATAAATCACTTCATTTAAAAACTGTTAATTTTATATAAAATTACAAGATATTAAAAGTAACCGATATTTTCTTATTAGGTATATATGTAGAAACTAATACGTACATAATCTTGATGCCAATATTATTATCCCCGAAGGGACAGACAGCGGTGTATTAGATATACCGATATTTACGTAAATGTCATACAATATATTATATTAAATATTGACGTGTTTCAAATAAAAGATTACTACAGAGATCAGCTTAGTCAACTATTATCTCTATATAGGTATTAGACAATTTAATCTACTAATAGTAATTATAAATATCAACGTTATCAATTATCATATAATACTAGCTAATAGCTAACTGATTGTTTTATTAAAATTACCATATACAGCGTGTGGTATAAAGGTATTCTTATAATATTTATTAAATAAAATAGTGATGCGCGTAATTGTATTCAAATGTCCATTGGAATACAGTAGTGCACAACGAGCTCTCTGCTTTGCACGGTTAGGTTAGTGTTGTCAATGCATTCGATTATAATTCGACATCTCTAAGTAAAAGAGATACGAATGAGCTAGCTGGTTCGCAGAAGTACCATCCTTTCATTTTCTATCAGCCGGCTACAGTAACGGTGTTTCAACCGTCGAGTAAAACGTATCGGAGTCTCGCGTACTACAATTATGACAAATTTAAGTGATTAGTGTTAGGCAACGCAATATGACGTATCACATACATACTATACCGTTATTAAAACTGTATTGCAGAAGTAAAGAGAGGTGCTGCAATTTTCATAGAATACACTCTAGTAGTATAATAAATATAGGAAGCAATGGAAATATATTTAATTCAACCCATTTTAAATATTTCAGCCCAATAGATTTTTTATCGCAAATTCATTAATAACCTTAAAAATAATCACAGCTTTCAGTGTCATTAACTCATTAAATATGAATATTCGATTATTATCATACAATCTGCTGATATATAATAATAAAAAAGCTAACATAACCGGATTCTACCCTTTGTAATCTGCTTCAATTTAACGTTCATCAATCAGTATAAAATATAATCAGAGCTAAATTTTAATCCCGATTAAAATTAGTACGTCATCATCTTATAGTATTAGTTATAATAAAATCACATTTGTTTTTGATAAATATTAAGAAGCTTAAATCACCCAGGAGCTAACTAAATCTAATCTAAAACAAATTAATTTATTTCGTAAATTTTATGTTAAGTAATGAAGTCAAGATAATGGTAATAATTAATAAATTTGTAAAGGACTCAAATTATGTAACAATGAAATTTGATTATATAAATACGCACACAAATATTTATTTTTATTTTATTCAGTAGGTACAAAAACAGATAACAGATTAGCATATACAAGTAATAGTCTTAATAGTACACAATGAGTAAATCTGACATCCAGTTACATTTGTACACAACATTTGCAATATACAGTACACACGTGTAAGTTTACGTAAGCTTAAACTATTAAATAACTAACACAAAAGTTAAACAAAAAAAACAAAGGATACATGATAAATTTAAAAATAAAAACAAAAGATATACAAGATTGGGTACCTACACTAAAAGACACAGTCACAGTTTGTTATAGTTCAGCAGAAAAGATTTAAATGTACTAAATTTCACGTGAAAAATATATGTTTGAGAGCAGATCGAATTATAGTTTTTGCACATTATGTACAGTGGGTTATTCTGAGATATTATATATACATATATTCAACAAGCAATAACGCGAATGAATGTCAGATCAACTCAAAATTAATGGAGGTCTGACCCCGGGCACTATAAAATGTTTTATACTTGCGTCTATTACAAAAAAAAATTGCATAAAGTCAAAATATTTGCATACGTGAAGGCATTGTATCGATATGAACTACTACTTCGCCATATAGTAATGGCGAAGTAATAGACATAGTACTCATAGTAATAAGTAATAGTGAGTACCACAACGGTAAGACGATGTAGTGTAGAAGTCACCATCCTACCGTCGAACTATAACTCTATTCGAACCATTCTGTTATTTTGGGATGACTACAATACATAATATTGCTTCTGCCATATTAAAAGCTTGAAAAAAAAAAAATTTTAAAAGAAAAGCTTTTAATAGCATTTGTTTTGTTTTGCAGTCATTTGTCTGCATGTTTTAGCACTAGTAATTATTTAAATTTAAACGATAAATGTATCCATACTAGCTCTTGCATTGCCTATAAAACCCAATCAGCTTAAAGGCATATTACTATAGAAAATGTTTTGTGAAAGCTTGCCATGGCATATAGATACATGGCTAACGCACGGGATACAGTTGAATGGTATCATCATTAGATACATCATCAAATCACTATGATTGGAGCGACAAGCGTATAGAAGTTGCCAATAGAGATTGTCCACCTTCATGTGATTTAAGAGATATACGGCCAGTTTCACAACTATCAAGTAAAAGTTAACCGAAAAATAAATCGCATGCTGCTTCACTCTAGTTAGGTTAAAGAATAGAGATGGCGAGACTTTTATCTTATAGATAAATGCTATTTGGAGGTGGTGGAACAGGCCCTAAGACGTACAAAGTACTCAAAGTAACAGATTTTCTATATTTTGTTTTACCAATTCCGAGATTTCTGATCATATTGTTAATCGAATCTTTTTTACTTCTCCAGAAATATCACTATGGCAGCCAATTACGCTGATGTGCGTGTACTACAGCCTGCTTCCGTTGTGGGTGTTCATTGTATGGCGTAACAAGTATACCAAGAAGGTGCTCACCAGTGGCTGGACTCCAGTCATCTCTGCGCTGTTTATCAGCGGGTATGTGTTTCTTTATATATATAGTTAGCTGATGTTCTTTTTAGATCCACACCAACATCATGTCATCCAAGACCTCGCCTATGAAATGAGAGCTAAGATCCTGATAGGCCAATACAATTGCCATCTTCTCCTGTTAGTACTGTATCATATTTGGAAAATTGGTATCCATTCAAATTTAACCAATTGTACAGTTTTGTAAAACGTTTAAGCCTGGAGCTATTATTGAATCTCATTTAAAATTTTCTGATGTGCAATCGAAAAATTTGAGACAGTGGTCTGCGGTAGGCTGATTGATTGAATCGAAAAAGACTTTAAAACTTAAATACATAATAAAATTCAAGTATAAAGTGTATCGAATATAAGAGCAATAATTATATTTATTCCATTCTGTAATAAAATGAAATGCAGCAATCTATCAACAATTTATTCACCACATTATTGTGTTCGAATATTGCTGATGCTGGCTGTCTTTGGTCAAATCATATTCATGATGGTAGCCAATTTCGTATACCAGCCACATAGTTACCACTAGAAACTAACTTAAATTTTTAATCATTTTCCAGTATCGGAGGTATCGTCCTTGACCAAGCCGTGGACCACTACCGCGGCTACGAAGTGTTCCAGCCCATCGTCAACGGAATCGGAGGCAACCTGGTCTGCGTACAGTCGTCCCGCCTCGCTACACACCTGCACCAGACTGCTATTCCTGGAGTACTGCCCGAAAATACTAGGCTCATCGAGTGGCCGTGGAAGACACTGTTCTTTGGAAGTGAGTTTAGTTTGGTAACTAGTCTACTATCAAGTCTTTCAGAGATGAGGTTATGCGAACCGACTATCATCGTCATGGTAGGCCTAATGTATGCATTAGACCTACCAGTAAACGTAAATGTTGAAATTTCGGGCCTATTATTTTTACATGAAGTAACGATTTAATCATTCTAAGCTCTACAGTGGAGTAGTCGAACACCGGAGTAATATCACTTTGCAAGAAAGAAATACAAAAATCTTCGAGAAAGCGAATGAAGTTTCTGATAGACATTTTCATCGTAAACCGTCAGATCTTTCACATACATTGCAGACATTTAACACTTATACCCATTTACTTAGAAGATTTTCGAAAATATTGTTATTTTGGTCTCAGTATTATAATGATATTTTCTTGTTTCAGCTGCTGCCGCTAAAGTGGCTCGAATGTTGCTGATGCTGGCCGTCTTCGGGCAAATAATCTTCATGATGGTAGCTGACTTCGTGTACCAGGGCATGGTTACCATACAATTTCCTTTCGGCATCACCTACCTCATGTGTGCTTTATTGCAAGTGAGTAATGAACCATGGAATATTATTTATCAAGGAATGGTGAAACTTAGTTATAATCCATTAAAAACAACAAGTAACTGAAGAAATAATTTGAGGATTACTTAATTTTAATGTGAATTTCTGTAATTATCTTATTGTGCACCTAAGAATAAGGTATATCCCGAAAATTTTCAGGTTGTGCAATATAAAGTATATGTGACAACATCTTAATTTTGTACGCTGTTTTGTATAAATGTTTTTATGATCTCAGTAGTGTTGGTATCGTTGGTATCGGCAATGGCTACTTAAATCAATAGAAAGTAAAACTTCAATCTTCACTTCCAGGTCATGGTGCTGCTATACCTTGCCTACATGTTGGTCCACCTCATGTGGAAGAAGAAGAAGGATCCCGACAACGCAGCCATCCCCTACCTCACTGCTCTCGGCGACTTGCTTGGCTCCATCTTCCTCGGCCTCGCCTTCGTCATCCTCTCTCTCTTCGGCATGGAGTATGGTAACAATGTCCAATGAACTCCTAGAGCTAGTTAGAAGGATCGATTAAGTCAAACTTATGTAAAGGATACTAAGAATTAGTTTTGGATGTAAAATGAATTTTTAAACTGGTGTGTCTTGTCTTGTATTTTGGGAGGATATTTTCGCAAGGGTCCGGCTATTGGGTCCGTGGTTACAAGACTTCGGGAGTTCCTTGAAGGATCAGGACTGACTGAGAGTTGTCTTGATGTTCCTTATATGTAGCTGTGCACGGTTCGCGTAGCTATCTAAAATGATATTAATACCAAAGTTTAGGGATTCATTCATCGCGTTTTACCAGCTACAAATGATTTTTAAATGTGCTTTTAGATGAATTTATTCTTTCCTTTTGAATAGTATTTGTCAAAATTAGATAAAACATAGATGATAATGTCCTGGCAGTATTCAAAAAGTAATAAAATTTAAAAGTGTTTAATGTCATTGGTGTGCCAAGATATTTTGACGACTTCATTATTTAAAGACGGCTATTTCTAAACGGCACAGTATTTCAAATTTTCAAAGATTTATTGTTTTTTATTTATTATTATGTTTTAAATATAGTTGTAGAGTTATTGAATTTCTACTCTAGTAAGAGTTGACAGCTTGAGAGTCAAACTGTGATATGAAATGTAGAAATGTGATGAACGCAATTATTTTTAAAGTTTTGACATCAAATTTGGGTGAGATGGACAATAAACTTGTAAGGATTGTGGATTTAACAGAGATTAAAGGGTTTTGAAAATTCAGATTAGTGGCGAACAAATCGCGATATAGTATTGACTCTCTTTATTTTAAAACTTTGATTACTATTTATATTGGAATTTGTTTTTGGCTTAGTTCTCATGATTTTGGTGTGCTCGTGAAAATATTTATAATTATTTTTAAAAACTGATTATATTACAGCAAAGGCTTCAGAAGTTACACTGAAGCCTGAATTTGATAAAAGTTTTAAAGGGAAATTTTAAATAATCCTAGTTGTCGTTGCGAAGCGTTTGTTCGCTGACACAAGTAGGAATCATATCCAAATGTAATTGGCAATTGTTCTAGTTAAATTTGTAGATATTTGTTGTAAATATAAACTTGTATAATTATCACCGTGTATTGATGGTGTAACATCATTTGTTAGTACTTATGTGATGTAGCACTATTATGAGTTAGCTTGGTTTTTGAATAGACTGTGCCATAGGTAGATATTATTAGACACAACATTTACCTCATCTGGGAGATTTCATCAAACATTTGAATATTTGCAAAGCATATCGAAATATGCACTTGTCATAATAACATTGATAAAGAAATAGTCACCACGTAACCGTTAGACATGCTATATATATATATATATATATATATATATATATATATATAGAATATATTTAATACCAGCTAACGAGATTACGTGGGCAAAAATTGTGGTTGGCTAGCTACCTATCTAAATCATTAAGCAGACAGGACAGAATAAAAAATCCTTGTGTCCAATTTTAATATCACCTTTATGCGCATTGAAATAAGTAAAATGATAGTTTGAATTTAAAGCATGCATTAGTCAATTCAGTTTTTATTGTTAGTTTTATAGAATGTTTTTATCGAATCCATCTTGGGTTCATTCTATCTAATCTTGAAAGGCGTGGCAATTAAATGTGAGGGTCGTGCAGAATATGCAATGAAATAGATATACTGTACAACAAGCGCACGGATGGCGAAATAGTTTAAACGATCACCTACTCGTTCAAAGCGTCGGTTTAAGCTAATGAGGTTTTTGATCAGACCTACTAACTACATAGAGATAATATGTATGGTTATTGCAAGTTAGCAAATTGATGCGAAAACTAAGTGGAACACAGTTTTAAGATATTCTTGAGTTTTCAGGATAATTTAAGAAAATTAAACAAGATGAAACTCAATTTTATCTCGAATGATTCATTTGAGGATTGAAACACATTAATTCGATATGTCCGCTATGCCATTTATTTTATTTTAACTTGTAGTTTTGCTTTCTTTATATACCATACTTTCATAAACTACCTTAAATTTCCAACATACAGTATAAATGTTAAAAGATAACCATAATAGTTATTATATTATTTATTTGGGCAACAAACAAGCTATAATCTTAATGATTTAACTTCACGTAATTTAAATATAGTTGCCTCGTGCTATTAATAACACCAAAAAGTAAACATAATAAATTTGCGTTTTAATATATACCACAGATTTATTCCAAATAAAATTAGTCAAATTTTAATACAAAATATTTCGAATTAAAGCTAAATGCTTGAACACCAAAGGGTAAAGACATCAATTGCCAAATTCAAAAGACCGACACGTCCTTTAAGTATATTTACTATGATTCAAACAATAAATAAAGGATATCGTTCGTGTCCACGTCGTGTCAATAAAAGATGCACAAGGTGATGGTTTCGCAATACGTCCAAGGTTTGAACAACAGCACGTAGAGAAACACATGAACAGAATTTTAATAGGGCTGATGCACTAGAATTTCCTCTTCTTTAATTCAGATGCTAAAACTATTATTTTGCACTTTAAATCAAACGACGAAACTAAATCTAATCTTTTTTTCCTTAAGCTACATAAATTATACCAATATATTATTATAGTAGTCCGAAATTGAATAGATACGTACGTGATAATATTATCAAACAAAACAAATTCAGAAATCCCTAGGAGCTACAAGACAAACCGACTAAGGCGAATGTGTATTTAAATATTCCTAATAGAGCACAATCAAGGTTTTACAGAATAATGAATAATGTGAGCAAAATACTGACTATTGGTATATTTCTGTTAATTAATTTTGTATGCACTATCTATATAATTTAGCTATTCGACCTTAGTATCACACATAATTATATGTACCGAAAATAATGTTACATGGTTAAGATAACAGCTTTTATACCAAGATATATATTTGATTAAAAAATGCTGTAACACATTGCTAGTATTCTCGTTAACGTCACCTAAGTTAAATACTTGTGCTCAAATGAGTTTCTAAAGTGAAATACTATCATGTCTTCCCAAAGATGATGATAGACAGTCAAAATATTTTCATGTCTTTTTAAAGTTCACCTAAATTCAAACAATATCAAGTATTTCCAGAACAATTCTTTCACCGACAGTAATATTCTATAATGTCTTTTCAAAAACCAAGACTTTAGTTTATATCTAGTTTATAGTTTAGGAAAATGAGTACAATAAAGCAATTACGTAGTTTTTAAGTTAAGAGGCCTGAAGTAATTTATTGAAATAACTTCATATCGATTGACCATAATGATTATACCCAATCGATTAGTATTAGAGAAGCATTTGAACTGGATATAGAAATTAAAGTAGATAATAACACATACGATATTGTGCAATGAGATCTCAGGTATAAAAACAAATTTGATGACGATAAATTTGGACCCATTAATTTCCCACTACCTCCGACAAGAAACATATAAAATGCATTGTGTATAATTTTGTGAGCGTGATAAAAATCTGAAATTATTTTTGTTAAAAAAATTTAAGAATAGACAAAAAAATTGAACCAAATAATTTTGGGGCATCGTCTACCACAGTTTAAAAATACTGTTATATCGTGCGACAAGGACGGTATACCTACTGTGGTGGACTATGCTTTCCCTTGCTGCAGTGCTTTTTTTAATAAAAATATTAGTCAGTAACCCAAATATTATAGAAATATAATTATGTTGTTGGCGTACAATATCTCGAAATATTATCTACATAACTTCGTATACGAAAATAAATGAGTATGTTTCAGCCATAAACTCATCCATATTGTCAACATTTATCCTTTTTTAACGCTCTCGAGATATTGTACGCCATTAAACAATATGTGACCATACTGCAGTAACATTAAGGTATATTTTTGAATGAATGAATGTGATATAAATGAGATTTTAACATGTATATAGTGAATTGTTATGTAGTACGTAAATCACAGGAGAAGCTGTTAATAGTTCGTTAGAAACGCTTGCCTTTTGAAAGGTTGCACGAGACATCAATTAAATAGATAACAATTATATATTTTATTTTCAGTATAAAAGGGTATTTATTTCTCTTTTATGTTATACATTAATTTGCTGCAATTTATTAAAATTTGTTAAGCCAATAATTATGTTACCGCCATCTATCTCTCAAAGAAAAACATTATATTCCTTCATCGCAGGTGCTTATATAACTGTCTATATCAACTGATTATTTTAAATAAAAATATCATGTTGATTTATAGTATTCAGTGACATCTAATTTGCCTGTAATCCTGTGTATTTATATGACTGAAGAATTAAATAATTGTCAAAAGATTTTGTTTCGTATATTAATAATTATAAGTATAAAATAAATTTGTGGCTGATATTACTATTAAAATCATATAACACTTAATGAATTATTAATAAACAACTGATCATACAACCATCCATATTATTATATTATTAAATAAATTATTATCACAAGAAAATTAGTGTGTGTTTCAGAACGTCCAAGTAAATGTAATTCAGGAAAATGTCATGTCTTACTTCTTTTTATTTATTTTCAAACAATACAGAATTATGAACTACACTCATTCAGTATCAAATTCGCATGAATCTATAAAACTAATTAGGTCAAGAATCAAAATATTTAAATAAGTATAGTGTTGTTCACTGTGGTAGGCAGTCTCTACTCTCTAAGAAACTTCTTGTTATTCTATTCAGTACATATTTCTAAGACGGCGGGCTTAGGACCTAAGAGTCGTTCTTTATATCCCACCAATTGCACTATTGACGTGAATCTACTTCTAACACAAGCGTTTAGCGTAGATGTAGTTGAACAAGAATACTAGTAAATGCCATCTATATGGTAGTAATCTTTACAAAAGATAGCATGCGAATTCGATGCCGATTTTGAGTGATCTCCACAAAAAACTGTCAAATGTATTTCAAATATATGACGTGAAATTATTCGTTTAAAAAATTTTATGTTGTCAAATTTATTGTGTTACCAGATCATTTAATGTTTAGTGAATATTGGTACTGTATACATTCCATATAATTAAATGCAGCTTTTTAAAATATAATCAAGTGGATCGTATTGTTTAATTTTAAGTTTTATACCATCAATGTATTCCTATTATGATGTCCAAACATTGTGTAATGTAATTTTTATTTGAAAATAAAATGAATTAATGATATCATTGTATGTTTAATTATTTATTTATTTATTTAAACACATTTATAATATCTTTACAGGGTATCCAATAATGATATTATGAGTTTAGTATATATGTATTATATTTACCATACCATACCTACCCTAGTTACTGCTAACTCAAAAAGTCTGTTAACGAATGTCACCAAACGTTTACTGTTGTCGTAAGTTCTTATCAATTGATTCGTCGATAAGGAAAGAAAGAAGGAAAAGTAAGTGAATAGGTCAAAAACACAACATAAATAATATACATAAACATATTAATCTTGTCTATAATGCCAAATGGGACCTAGTTGAGCCCGTCAGCGCAGAGGGGCGCCGCCTCTCACATGAGACGCCGCATAACCACGCGGATCATCGTTGGTGCAGGACGTGTTGCAATTTAAAAATGATCAAACTGGTCAAAACCGCGTTAAATCCATCCGCGCGGACTGGCGCGTAAACCGCCTTACCGCGCGGGGCACTGCTACGAAATCCGCTTTACCGCCACCGCCCTCCGCGGTGGTGCGCGATGCCGTGTGATAATCGCCTAAGTTAAATCTCCAGTAATACACTGTGTAAACCGAATTCAATTTCGTGCAATGCTTTTTGCGTGATGCGGATGCAAATACACAGTCAAACAAAGTTCCTATAACCTACCCTCGTATCACTTTTCGAAGTGAAAACTTCTTTAGCGGCGTTGTGCACTACTCGCGTCAGGACACGTGACCTGATCGAAAATTCGTAAGACGGAGGGGGAATTGACATGTTTGTGTACGATAGCGCAATAAATGAATATTGTATTTTACCACATAAATGATAGTACTTTTATACTGATAATTAAAGCAATTCGTGCAAAATTATTCCCTAACTATTCTGACTGACTCCCTAACCAGACTGTCTCATCCAAAGGCACATGGCTGGAGTGGCTTTGGGTATAATAAAGTAAAAGAAATCAGGGTTATATAGGTACTAACATTACTAACATAGAAGATAAGCACAAAATTGTTAATAACTTATTACTAACAATTTATGGACTGTAACGTCTGAAATAAATGATTTTTATTTTTATTTTTTATTTATTCCAAAATATCTAAAATGCACAACGTTAATATTCAAGTTTTCCCTTCTGCCGGCACTCCCGGAGTGCAATCCGTTGTTTTTTTCTTAAATGTCTTCTACGTACAGACATCAACTAGTTACAGTTTTATGATATGTATCGTCTGCTGCATTGGCACATTCGTGCGTACACACAGAAAGACAAGCTTCGTAACACAATCGCTTCTTGTTGTGCACCAACTCGTTATTAGATATCTACATTCTGCAGTTGATCGGCTGGTGAACGGTGGATGATTTTGTACCTACGCTGGGACAATTGAGCTACCGGCGAATAAGCTGATATAATAGCAGCTTTGATGAGCAGTGATGAGCTGTCTACGTCAGTACAAGTACTAGTGTATACTGCTATTAACCTAATGCCCCAGGTTCAAATACCGGGTCTACATACACACTACAAACCACACTACACACACTACATATTAAAGGGATTAAATATAATGATCACCAAAAATACTAATTGCGCAGCAAAATATGCTTACTAAAATATACCATAACGAGCATCTATACGCCTCAAATCACTGCATTCCGTCTCGGAAAGGTTACGTTATGTTAGGTTCCTTCTTAAACCCACCCAAAAATAGGAGCCCCGCGAAGCAGGGCGCCGTCGACTTAGTTTGATCTCTGTAAATATATTTTGGTGTGCAATTAGTATCTTTGGTAAGCATATTTTGCTGTGCAATTAAGTAGTATTTTTTTGCTGTGCAGTTAAATACTACCCCATATTAAATAATTTTATGGAGAATGTGGTCGTAAATACTTTAATAGAAGTAGGTAGGAGATTCATAGTTTCAAAATTAGCGTCTTCAAATTAACTGCTATAACATCCGTATGCAGTACTTTAATTTCAATCTCAGAGTCTAATTGCACATTGCGCGTTGACCCAATGTCATCGTGCAAGCCTCTCAAAGGGTAAAATATTCTCCTAACGTGAAATTGACCGAGTATTTCCTAAAGTGAAAAATAAATAGCTTATGAAATATGAGTGTACTGCCTACTCCTTTAGGGATATAGACTTGTTGAAGAGTATCCGGTGACTGTAGTGCTATAGCACCATAGTCACCGGATACTCGGATTAGAGGAAATATATTTTACACTTTTTATAACTGCCATCTATTGAAATTTAATAGCACTTCTAGTTCCGGAAAATTCCCCTAGATGGCGCTAGCATACCCCACCAGCCATTTTCACTGTTATGTCATAAACTAAATTAAACTTTTTATTAAAATAACAGATGGCGTTGAGGCCTCGTAAGGTGATCATAGTCCACGAGGAAGAAAATGAGAAATAGCCTTCGGAAGTTTTAGTGAGTATGAATGTTTTATTAGAATGATTATTAAATGGGCACTTTTCGACATTACTGTTATTTGACTAGAAGAAACGCGTTTAGTGATGATTATTATTAAACCCTGTATTTATAATAGATGGCGCCATACACTACAGATTTAATTTACACACTTTCACACAAAATATTATGTCTATTTTAGATTTATTTGTGACATATATACGTAATAATTAGGTTAGTACGTGAATAGAAATAGCTTTATTTAGTTTAGAATGGTAATCATTTAGGATACTGTAGTCATCTTCATGAAACATGTTATGATAAGCATTGTATTTCCTATTTGCTAGTAAAATTATATAAAGACATATTTAATAAGAAATACAAGCTATAGGAGTCTTATTTTGATTCCTAACTTCTTTTATGTATGTGATAGAAAATAACCTGAAATTGAGTATAGTTCCCGATTACGGAACAGCGATAAGTCCACGATACGACAGATCCGTATCTTATTATTTCCAAGTAGGTACTCATGTACGCCGACTCCGAATACGTGTATCTCGTTTTATTTTCGTTGAACGAGCGAGACAGACGTCAAACGTCACTGGTAACTGAAAGGCAAACAAAAGATCACCGCGAGCTTTTACTAACAGTACCTATCACTAACGACAGAGGCGCCACTGTAGTTTAAAATACAAATGATAAATAGGCTCGCATAACGAAAACATTTATTATAGGAACACATTAAATATAACCAATAAATCATGAAACGTACAAACGACAGTTTTATAGGTTAACAACAGCTCTCAATGTCACCGTACTTATGCGGAGTAACAAAGAATTTTCCGTCGCTCCGATTATGAAAAAGAAAATGCGATTACATACTTTTTGTCCTAGATTAGAAAGGTACGGCTCGAGTATGCGATAGTAAGAAAATGGAGGCGTTACACCTGTTCGTTGTGTATCGCAGAGAGTAGTCGGTACGAAAGCTATTGCGATCGTTATGGGGTGCGCGGGCAGCGCGCGTGCGTCGCCGACCGCCGGGCCCCGGCGCGCCGTCAGTCGGCCGCGAGCACCGGGCCCCGGCATACCTTGCCCAAAAATCCGCCGCCTGAAGGTACCCACCACACCCGTACTATTTTAAAACCGTTCGAGACATCGCGCATGCGAATATCGATCCGGCTCACTCGGAATGGTCCCCGTATCTAGGTTAACCGGCTAAAATTAAAGGTGCGTTCCGAATTCAAGGTTGTAACCGCCGGCGCAGCTCCGAAATAGAGCTATCGTGCATGGAAAATGGAAAATATGTACCCAACGCACGCTGTCTTTAAGGGCGATTATCGTGTGCGTCACATGCGGTAATGGCGGACGGGAATTATGTAAGAATCGTACGTTGTTATTGAAAAAAAAATGAAATTCCTATGTGTACGTGTAGCCTAAAGCCCGCTATCTGAGTTTTATCATCGATGTTGAATCGATAGAGCTTACGCGCCGATGTAATCGCGAGTGACGGTGTTGATATCTCGTTGAGGCTTTTCTTTTTTGTCAATATAACTTTTTGGGAGTGTCTTCGGATGGTCAGTAAGTACATGCGTGTAGAACGAGTGTTAGTACGTGTAAGATAAATATAAACTGAGCTGTCCGCCCCACATTCGACGCGAGACGCTGCTAAAACATTGTACACCACACGGGAAATGTTTCACGAATATCTCGGCGATACACTCTCTCGCCAATGACTTCGCGGAGCATTTCATTACATAGAAAACAACCGAGAATATTTAAACATTTGTTGTTATATCTAAATAGACACACACGTCCCTGAAACGATTTATTGCTTGAATAAAATTGTAATTATAACCTTATTTTCTCCTAACCTTATCTTAGTAACCTCTCATAGGTAGTTCGTATAATATAACTAGTAATACTATTTTAGTATTAAAGAATATCGTCAAATTAAACATATTCCGCCTAGTTATTGATTAAAATATGAACAGAATAACCACGTACACACGTTTTCCATCGATTAATATAGCGAATAACTTTTAATATTAATAGAAATAGCCGACAGAGCGTACATAACTACAATCTAATCATAAATTCATTGATTGCGGCCGTTCTTGTTGTAATTATAGTACTAACCTAGAAAGTAGCATGAGTATTTCCGCATACAATCAAGAGATGTCGCTACTCGCCGCTATCGACTTTTCTGTGGGAATGTATAGTATGTATTTTCTAATCAATTCATTCGTTGTGACCAAGACGTTTAATTAATTAATACTAATAATGTAGGGGAAACCGTGTGCCAAGTGTTTTAATGGGCGGTTTTTGGTGAAGAATCTTTAGACATGTTTTAATTTATATTGTACATACAATTTTAATTAACTTATTTATCGTTGCTTCGGTTAATTTGTGACAGTTTAATATGTTTATTAGCCGATTCGCTTAATATAGTTGTCCCTAATGCCCTGTAAAGTTAATGCAGTAATGGAGTAGCTGGACTGTGAAAATTATCTTCATACTTTATATAATAGCGAGCTTAGGCGGAGCAAGTGACAACCACGTGGCGTAAGACCATACCACCTATCAAACTTCTTCAATCTATCGATACAGTAATACCGTATACAATTTTGTACATAACATACATACACACACGCCTAAATATCCCCGAAGGGGTAAGCAGCAGTGTACATACCCACACGTTACGAGCTATACCAAGGAGGCAAACCTATTGACTTTTCCGGCAACATTACCAATTTCCGTGCCACTATTGAAATTTTCCAGATATAACAGAAAACCTCAATAACACTGCTCGACGCGGGAATATAATCCAGGACCTCACCGTCGTACACAAAATTATACCATTGGACCAACGAAGCAGTCATTTTGTAATTAATAACATTTTATTCATCCAACTATCTTAGCGGTATGAAATATATTTTACGACCTATTCTCATACCTACCAAATATACAAAAAATATCAAAAACATCGATCTAGCCGTTTCGGAGGTGTGCGACCACAGACACCGTGACACGAGATTTTTATATATATAGATATATCTGTGTAAATTTTATACATTATATCTTTGACATAAAGTGTAGACGGAACAGAAATCTCTATGCTACGTTCCATATTCTTCCCTTCCCTCCCATGTGTATGTCATATATGATAAGCGAAAGAATGATTAATTACCAACGCAACCAAAAAATAACCAACACTTGCATCGCAGCACCCAGACATAATCCTTTTTAATTGTGTCAGAATTCCGGCTATTAATTGGCGAAAATGATGGACTTTTCAACACATATCAATACTTACTTTTAAGTCCTCCTACAACGTTGATCTAAGGATATTCAGAGCACTCAACACAGTTTTATAGTCTGTAAGTCGCTCTATACATTTCCTAAAAGCGCCTCTACCGGAAAAGTCTTCGAACTAGTAAAAATTTTCCAAGACAGCAATGATCACACGAGACGTACAAATCGTTAAAACTGTCAACTAATAGTAGCTTAATTAACATCAACACTAAAACCAAAATCAAGGCCCATTCTTGTAAAAATTCTTGTAAAAAAACTGTCCAAAATCCAGTTCCCATCTAGTCTTATATACGTCAAATGTTACTTAATGTGATTAAAGTTCACATTTGACGGTTATTTTATGAGACTGAAAGTAGATCGGAACTTCATTTTGAGCATTTTTGTAACGAGAATTAGCCCTCTGTTCTCAGGATCAATACTTAGTCAGGCGAAATATTTGACCCATATAAAATTACACAAGGCTCTGTAAGCGCAAAACGCCTGGAGCGTTTACATTGACTTCACTTATTATTTACACAAGATATTATCCGTAACTCTATATAAACTACAGTTTTAGAACCATATTTCTGGTTTGACTAAAAGGTTTTGATAAATACTTTTATCAGTCGTGGTCTCGAGTTCAGTCAAGCGCTGACCACGATCGATGCAAGTCGGTCGAAACATTGGAAAAGAAATAGATATTTTTTACCTTTGAATAGTCAGCAACACGATTAAGATCCGTTGTCTAATAATATAATAAGTATGTGTACTAATCGCAAAAGTCTAAAAACGGATTTGATAAATTGTGTATGAGACTTTAAGGTCAACTTCAAATAGATAATGACAGACGAATGCTTATTATAAAATACATTCATATAGTTTTTTCTAATTAGCTTTTTAAAAGTAGGTGGTGTATCTAATGTACAAACATAATATCGTTACTGCATTTATGGTATAGATAGACAATAGGCAAATTATTTGACCCATATTAAAATGTCAGAGGCTAACAGAACAAAAAACGGCTGAAGCATATTCTGCGTTACATTTTACATTTATTAAGTTTTCACGATTAGTAGCGATGCGGGTTAGAAATCTAAAGTTCTTGTGAAACAGCTTAGCTTATTAGCTAAGCTGTACAGTAAAAGTATATTTACTTTTACTGTATATGTAACTAACACATACCTATACAGTTGATTACAATATGGCAAAAGAGCTCTGTAGAAAACAAGAATGTAAAAACGTGTACTATGTTTGAGTTTGGTCATAAGGCAAGAAAGTATATAAGGCAAACATAAATGGTACAATCAGAAAGCCTTTTCTTTGGACTGGTCTAAGACATTATAAATAAACATCCAGTTAAGAATGTGATTATAGTGTATGAATCAAGAAAGATACTTTCCGAGTAGTAGAGCCTCGCTGATTTCAGCATGAATGGGGGCTCTACCGGGCAAGGACTAACCTCTCACAGAATATCGACGTGAAATACCAGTATTCCTACTGTTGTGTGTCATTCGGTGAGAGTGCCGGAGGCCCAATCACCCCTTTCCCCCATCCCGCTCCTTCTCCTTCCCACCTCCTTTCCTATAGAGTCGGCAACGCGCAAGTGATGCCTCTAGTGTCGCAGGCGTCCATAGGCTACGGTGACCACTTACCATCAGGCCGTATGATTGTTTGCCACCGTAGAAAAAAAATATCCACCAAGACCGTTCATTGCGCATCTTTCTTGCTTCATCTACTATCACAGAGTTCACGGTTTTGTAGAGGTAAGTAAGAGTGCAGTAGTATAATGCTAACCTAACCTCTAACCCTTCTCATACTGAGAAGAGGCCCGTGCCCAGCTGTGGGACAGTATAATACAGGGCTCATAATATATTATATAAGTAGAAATCCGTACTCTGCCCATCCATCCAACAAGCAAGCATAAATCTGTATACGTATATGCAGTTTTTAATTAACATTTATTACAATAGCTTCAAAAACAAATACAGTAAAACTCTGGTTGGCAACAGCCTCCACGGTACACGACCCGAACTTTGACATTTAGTGACAGGGCGAGGTCACAAGACTTGCTCCAATAGAATAAGTTCTCCGCCCATATCCTATCCTTATGTTTTACTTAGTTTATTTAATATTTACTTTGTCGACGATTAGTCTCGGTGGTAAAAAGGATCAGTAACATTTATCCTGCTCATACACACGGCTTTAAAAATGTGCTATCTCTTTCGTAAACTTCAAAGTGAACTTCAAAGTAGGGATACCTCTCTTTTTTGGGTAAAATAAGGCTACTGTACTTAGATATGTCTAATGATTTTATTTATATTAATAGCGTTATCCTAATGGTTAAGGTGTTTGATGAGAAGGCGTGGATTCGATTCCCCATTACACGTAAATCCAAAACCAGCACTAAGCTTCGCTAACTAACTATTAATATTTAAATATATTTATCTAGAAACACCTTCCTTTTATTTGGTTGACGGTGAAGGGAAAGAAATAATTTATTCATAGAGGTTTGTCATGAACGTCAAAGCTAATTTCTGAGTTACATAAAGTTACCATTATTGAAGCTAGGTTTAGATTATAATAACAAAGTAGCATGTCATGCATGCAAGTAGTATTTTTGGAGTAGTAGAGCCTCGCTGATTTCAGCTTGAATGGGCTGGCTCGACCGGGGAAGGACTACCCCCTCACAGAACATCGACGTGAAATAGAAGTATTCCTACTGTTGTGTTTCGTTTGGTGAGTGAGAGTGCCGGAGGCCCAATCACCCCCTTTCCCCCTTCCCACCTTCCCACTCCTTCTCCTTCCCACTTCCTTTCCTTAAGGGTCGGCAACGCGCAAGCGATGCCTCTGGTGTTGCAGGCGTCCATGGGCTACGGTGACTTACCATCAGGTGGGCCGTATGCTTGTTTGCCACCTTAGGTGTATAAAAAAAAATGTCTAAAGCCTAAGCTATATTAAAACTTTTATTATACCTACTATACTAATATAGCAGTAGTTTTAAATAGTACTGGAAACAGTATTCTTTACATTAAAGAACTCGTTAGACTTGCCTATCATCACAAAATACATATTAGTACTACGAACTGTTGCCCCAGGCACGCCCTGCTTTCCGGGAGGGCCGATCGACGATTGACGCGATCAGCAGCGTCAAGGCCCTCTCGGAAGAGACGGTCGCCTCGCGCGGGGTGGTATTGGCGGTGTCCTTGGACATCGCCAACGCTTTTAACACCCTGCCGTGGGCGACTATTAGGGAGGCGCTCCGATTTCATGGGGTGCCTCCCTATCTACGCCGAATAGGCGGGGACTACCTGCACCAGAGGAGTGTGTTTTGTATGGGGCGGAACGGAGAGACGTTCCGGAGGGAGATGTCGTGCGGTGTTCCACAGGGTTCGGTTCTGGGTCCGATACTGTGGAACATCGGCTACGACTGGGTGCTGCGGGGCGCCCTGTCCCCGGGCGTCGGCGTTACTTGTTACGCCGACGATACGCTGGTTACGGCCCGGGGAGAGGATTACGGGGCAGCTGCCCGTCTTGCCACGGCTGGAGTGGCCCTGGTTGTCGGCAGGATTAGGATGCTGGGACTGGAGGTGGCGCTGGAAAAGTCCGAGGCCCTTTTATTTCACGGGCCTCGGCGAGCGCCGCCTCCCGATGCCCACATCATCGTTGGAGGGGTCCGCATCGGGGTGGAGCCGAGCATGAAATACTTGGGGCTCAACCTCGACGGCCGCTGGAACTTTCGCGTCCATTTTAGCCACCTGGCCCCCCGCCTGATGGCGGCAGCGGGAGCGCTTAACTCTCTGCTGCCGAATATCGGGGGGCCGAGTGTCGTCTGCCGCCGCCTCTATTTGGGGGTGGTGCGGTCGATTGCCCTTTACGGAGCGCCCATCTGGGCTGGCGCCCTTGGTCGCCAAAATATCGCCCTCCTCAGGAGACCTCAGAGGGCGATGGCGATCAGGGTGTCACGGGCGTACCGCACCGTCTCCTTTGAGGCGGCGTGCGTTTTGGCGGCATCGCCGCCCTGGGATTTGGAGGCGGAGGTCCAAGCGTCGGTGTATTACTGGCGCGCTGACCTCCGGCTCCAGGGAGAGGAAACCACGCACAGGGCGGTGGAGACGCGAAGGTCCCAGGCTCGACTGGTCCTTGAAGCGAATTGGCAGGAGAGACTGGCCCAGCCCCGCTACGGGGTGAGGACCGTCGAGGCTGTCCGTCCGGTACTTAGGCAGTGGACGGACAGACGGCGCGGACCGCTCACCTACCGGCTTACTCAGGTGCTCTCCGGACACGGCTGTTTCGGAGAGTACCTTTGCAAGATAGCCGGTAGGGAGCCGACAACCAGGTGTCACCATTGCGAGGAGTGTGACCGGGACACGGCGCAGCACACGCTGGAGGAGTGCCCGGCGTGGGCCGCGGAGCGCTGTGCCCTGGTCGCTGTGATTGGCCCCGACCTCTCCTTGCCGACCGTCATATCCAAGATGGTCGGCGACGACAGGTGCTGGGGCGCAATGAGGTCCTTCTGCGAGTCTGTCATCTCGCAGAAGGAGGCGGCGGAGCGGGGGCGTGAGGACGATCGATACGCCCCGGAAGTCCGCCGCCGGAGGAGGGGGCGCAGGAGACGCGCTTATGTCGCTCTCCTGCCCCCCACTTAAGGGTTCCGGGTGGCAAGGCCTCAGGGGGGCCTGCCACCCGTAAACTAAGAACCCTGAGAGGGCGCGCGCGGTGTTCCCGCGCGCCTTCCAACGTTGAAAGGGGAGAGCGGTGAAGCTCTCCCCTGGGGACAAGAGGGGGTCGGGTCCTAAAAAAAACATGACCCGGCCCGTACCCACACGGGGGGGCCTGCTATGGATGACTCAATTCTTTTAAGAGCTCCCAACAGGCCCCCCCATTGGATGAGAGAGGGAACACCCCAGGTTTTTTAGTGGGTATACCAGCGCGTTTCTTGCTGGGGAGTCCCACACGCCCCGCCGGTGCCGTCCCCTAGCCGGCGGGTAGTGCATCAAGCATTTTTCCTGGGTACCAAAAAAAAAAAAGGCACGCCCTGCTTAGTTATTTATTACCCAATATAACAAATTAACTGTAATAAAACCTTATTCTTAAAACTTATAAAGTCATTTTTTATAATTATTTTAGTTAATACTTTACTTGCACACAATATAACATGTTGAAGTTTCACGTCCACTATAAAATTAATTAATGAAATAATCGTTGTAATGTTAGCTTAAACTATTTCCATAGCCATCATCTAGTTTCTGAATTGTGAAAGGTAGCAAATCTCATCTAAGTGTTCTCAAATAATTTTACAAAATCGTATTTCAGCAAACTGAGCATTTACTTAAGTACATAATGTTCAAATACCTATCTACTCAAATTTTATTACAGTTTAAGGAAAATTGATATAGAAACAAAAAATATATTCAAGTAATACCTAAAAAGAGTTTGAGTCGTTTCCAACATATTAATTCTAAATTCAGGAACCGAGAGTAAGTCTCCATGACCTCTCGTGTTTTTTTTGCACACCTGGTGTTCATCAACGCCAAGGACTTTCCTTTCCCTTTTTTTTGCCAGACACTCAACAATATAACAAAATGGGTTATTTTCACAACCATAATATTACTATAGATAAGTAAATTCATAAACAACTTTTTATCATACAGAAACCCATGTGTTGTATTTAATTTCATAAATTAGTCGTTGCATAATCCTCGTCCTTTAAAATCAGACAATTTATGTGAATTAATTATAATTCGTAACGCCCGGGCTGCTGTGTGCTTAGGACACGTAAACGTAACGAATACAGATTCTGCTGACGCAGCATAAATGTGTTGTTATCATATTTTAAAATTACATACATATTCATTAAATTACATATATTACTGTCTCGGTATCGCACTGGGGGTGATTGAGACTGCTGTGCATGAGGTCTTTTGTTCGATTCCTAGGATAAGCAAAGTGTCATTGTCATTCTGTAAAGATTTAAATTAATCTTTTGGCTTTTCTCGTATTGAATTAGTAGCGTATTCGTAGCATACAAGAGTCTGTTACTATGTCCGGCAGACGGTAATAGACTTGCCTTCAATTGATTTTTATCTTCTACATAATAATGTAGAAGATAAAACCATAGCTGGTGATATGTGGGTATTAAGACCTTTGCCTTCCCCTTCTGTGATGAAGGCATGAGACTATTTTTGTATCTAGAAAACTAAGTAGGCTATACCTGTACAAGGGAGATTTTTAAAGAAGAATAGTTATCGATTATTTACATTGCAGAATCTGTAATATAGGTTTTTAGAAATGTTGTCTATCTGTCGGTCTGTCTGTTTATCCTAACATCATGCGAAAACCTTTTAGCGGAACTTTTAGTGGTTGCCACCGTTTCGTAGCTTTGAGTTCAATTTAAAATCTGAGATTTATTTCATCTAATTCTGTATTGTAGAACTGAAGATATGATACATAATCCAGGTAAAGTCACTTTAAATCCAAGACAAAGTCACGGATGAATTCTAGTGTATATGAAGTCTAAAATATAGTAAGCGAAGAATACAAGCACGTTATTCCGTTAACCCTTCAACCGAGCTAAATATTTGTTAGAACGCATAAAGAAAGAAACCACAATGTAAAACATGAATCTTTATGTTTACACAAGGTTTCACATTAAAATCTGCAAAGTTATTCGTGTACATTGAAACGATAATAAAAACCGCGCCCTGTTACACATTAAACAAATATCTGTAACTAAAAATGTAACATATAAACGATTAACAAATCGTATAATCGGCCGATCAATCAATAGCAAACTAAAATAAAACAGGTATCGTAAAATTACATATAAATTCCGCTACTGGATAACAGATGTCGCTACTTGTAAAATTGTGGTGCGCTGCGCGTATTTATTAGTTCAAGGCGAATTATTGATTTTATATCTCTCACTTGTTTTGTAATTAAAATTATGGGTTTTCAGTGTATGGAAAACGTTAGTATATTAATGTAAGAATATCGTCTTCGATTTAGTTTGTTTGTATTGCTTGATTGGGTAGAAGTAGAACCGTCATTTTCTGGCTGGAATATCTTCTAAAATGTAAATTCCAATACTGAAATTTGGATTGCCTCACGCAAGATAAAGGCTATAAAAACGGTGTCCTTAGTACGAATGTTCCTATATAGTTTTAGGTTAAGCGTGCGAGTCTTTTTATACCTACATGACTAGATGTTCCCGCGGTTTCACCCGCGTTTATCGTTACTACGCCGCCCCCGTGGGTCGTAGCGTGATGTTATATAGCCTATAGCCTTTCTCGATAAATAGGCTATCCAACACTAAAATAATTTTTCAAATCGAACATGTACATATATGTAAAAAATACAATGAGCTTTTCACTAAACTGGATGTATTCAGTAGGCCTGCTAGTAAATTTCGCAATACATTAAAAAGAGCCATTGAAGATACTGAGTTAAAAATGTAAGAAACATTGTGTAAAATTCAAACTTCATAATTTGTTTGATTTTTGCAAAATTGTCATATATTTATAATTATGTAAGCTGTGAATAACGGTGTGGGCATTTAATCAAACTTTATTTAAAATGTATTAGAAATAAGGACATAATGTGTAACTGTTTGTTATTCCAAATAAATAAATAAATAAATAAGTAGTTCCTGAGATTAGCGCGTTCAAACAAACAAACTGTTCAGCTTCATAATATTAGTATAGATGAATGTATCAAGATGTTCATCGTTAACTAACAACATCATTTGTTAGTTAACGATCACGTTCCATAACATGTGCCGGATGTCGTAGTGGTTTAAGTGGTTGCTTCACTATTGCCGCCCGAATGTTGGTGAGCGGGTACGACGAGTTCGATCCTACGCGAGATAAAAATTTGTGATACACAAATAGTTGTTCCACGTAAAGGTGCTTTTTGTGTCCGTTGGCTGAATGATTGCGAAACAGAAATTATTCCTAGTGCAGGAGCATATTTAACTATAATTTCAAAAAAAAAAAAAGGAAAAAAACTTTGGAAAATAAAGCTTTTATTATGTTCTTGTTAATAAAAAGAACTAAAAATTTGAAAATAATAAATATAAACCTGATAAGAAAATATCATTATATAGGTACCTACATTGCACCCTTTAATGATAATTAACCATATTCGTCTACGTCACAATAATCCCATATCGTAAGTAGGTACATACCTATTAGACATTTTTATTAAACCCTAAAACTTTACACCTTGTATTAACCTGGGCCTGGGCAACTGTGCCTATTGTATAAGGCACAAGTGCGCCCTTGCGTGGAGTACTGTTCTCATCTTTGGGATGGCTCCGCGCAGTACTTGCTGGACGCTCTCGACCGGTTACAGCGGCGGGCTGTCCGTATCATCGGAGATCCAGAGGTCACGAGTTCACTGGAACCTCTGCAACTCCGTAGGGACATTGCCTCATTGGCATGTTTCTACAGAATATACCACGGGGAGTGCTCTGAAGAGTTATTCCACCTTATCCCGCTCTCCCCTTTCCTATCCAGAACAACGCGTGCTGGGCTCAGATGCCATCCTTACACGGTAGAGTCGATTAGAGCGCGTACCAAAAAGTTTGGGTCCTCATATCTCTGCCGAACGACCAAGGCATGGAATTCTCTGCCAAGGCACGTGTTTCCTTCTTCCTTCAATCCTGGGTTCTTTAAGCGGGGCGTGAAAAAGCATCTTCTCAGGCCGTCAAAGTAGAGACCTCAACATCGCCTCGGCTACTGTGGGTGCGATGTGGAGGCCACTGCTCTTAGACCACACGACTGCTTAACATCAGGTGGAGTGTGGTCATTTTGACGAGCAAAATAAAAAAAAAATAAAAATAAATCATTGCGTTTTTATCACATTGATATGATTAAATTCATTTTCGTATTTATGTTTGTTTGTTACGCTTTCACGCCTTAACTACTCAACCGATCAACATGAAATTTTGCATACACGTTTTTAGGGGTACAGCATAGGACATAGGGTACCTTTCATCCAGAAAAAAGAACTGCAAACCTAACCTAACCTAACCCACATTTATGCGAGCGAAGCCGCGGGTGAAATCTAGTTATTTATAAATAGATGCGTGCTACTTTGTGATTGAACATTAAAGAACATTTAGCATAATTACACCTTCATTCTTTTACTTTCGCAATCACAATGTAACACGCTTTTATTTGTTGTAATAAAAGCTTTTAAAAAGTATGTATTATTATAAAAAGAAGTATTAAGGCTTTATCCTAATCCTAACTAATATTATAAAAGCAAAAATGAGTTTGTTTGTTTGTTTATTTGTTACCTTTTCACGCCTAAACCGATCATCCTGAAATTTTGCATATACGTTGTCAGGCGTACAAAAACGGACATAGGCTACCTTTCATCCCGAAATAAATTACTGTTTCCTAGGAAAACAATAATAACTTTCTTATGATAATAGATGGCGCCACGTGTCTTTCAAATCATGATTGAATTATATTATTACAAGCAGAGTACGACCCGAATTGATTGTCAAATCCTAAATTAACGCGAGCAAAGCCGCGGGCAAAAGTTAGTATATTATAAATAGTACAGTAAATACCACAAGGAAAGCACAGTCGCGTGCCTGTAGTTTCAGAACTAGTTAAGACCAACATGGGAGTTTAAACAATGAATGAAAAAGATAATGAAATTGTGGGTAGTAGAGCCTCGCTGGTTTCAGCATGAATGGGCCGGCTCGACCGGGGAAGGACTACCCTCTCACAGAACATCGACGTGAAATACCAGTATTCCTACTGTTGTGTTTCGTTCGGGGAGTGAGAGTACCGGAGGCTCAATACCCTCTTTCTCCCTTCCCGCTAGCGCCTTTTCCTTCCCACTTCGTTTTTCTCTTCCTCCTTTCCTAAAGGGACGGCAACGCGCAAGTGATGCCTCTGGTATTGCCGACGTCTATAGGCTACGGTGACCACTTACCATCAGGTGGACCGTATGCTTGTTTGCTACTTTAGTTGTATAAAAAAAAAATTTGCCCTTTAATTTAAATGGCCATATTGTGAATGAGCCCACAAAAATGCATTAATGGTATGCCAGTGATTGATTGAAATAAATTAACTTTTATAAACGGCAAACTTAGTAACATTTTGGTATGGTCAAAATATTACTAAGTTTGCCGTTAGATTCTGTGGGACGTTAACATAACTAATATGGAAGTAAGACAGGAAAAAACATAATTTTTCGGATGTATACCATGTCACAGTATAGATGAATAGTTAAAGAAATTTAAAAAATGTGTTGCTGTAGTTTTCCACCTTTTCCAGAAATAAACAAGTTAAATTCGTAGCATTGAAGCTGCAATACACTGGACGGCACTAACACCCATTTTACAGATTACACGTCAATATTTCGCATATGGTTATCCAACTAATCCAAAAAATGATGTTTTAAATGGCTAATGTATGTAATCGTTTTGAGCTGACCAGACTATAGTTAAAAATATACGAATAAAAACAAATGCCCGCCGTTTAGTCAATCGACAACCTTTATCCGAAGTAATACATATAAAATATTAATCATGGCATACCTAAGAAAATTTGGGCGTTTAACTAGTCAGGATACGTGCCCACACGTTCATACATATATGTATGACACAAGGAACGCTGAATTTGGCGACGCTCGTCATATAACCTCATTACGAGCCCCTACCGTTGTGATACCGCCAGATATCAAAGCTTCATATATTTATTAGATGATGTTGTGTGTAGGTGATAGAATATTATATTGTTAGGAATCGGATATGAAACAGCGTAAAAAAATAACAGAGGCACTTTAACCTTTAAATAATCATTGAATTATTCAAGAAATGCATTAACAAATAAAGTAAGAGATAATTGATATCACCCAACCGCGATCACACAGCACGTCCGTTCCGTCCGCCGCTCGATGCCAAGAGTGAGTCATTGCGCGCCGAACGCGCTTTTATAGCACGCTCGATCGGATGATTCGTGACGTTACTTGTTTACTTCGCATTCCGCAACTAACAATATTATATTCTGCTACTAACAAAATACACAGAAATGTGGCTTCTGGCTCGTTTTCATATCAGCTGAATGTGAAACTAAATAACGTTTTGGTTGCAATTTTCATACGTAGCAATTTTATTGAAGCTCAGCTGTTTTTGAGCTCTTGAATGCACCGTGTCGATACGGTATAAGAATTTGTTGGATCAACGATTATTCCGATTCTGGATGTTCTTTGTGACTTAAGTATGTGTAATCTCGCTCAGGATTCAAGGATTGTCAAGTGTAAGAGAAATGTTCTATGAATTGCTATCGTACAACACAAACTGAGCAACACTAATCAAACCCAAGTAGTCACAATCGCTCGTAAACGTGATCCCTTACTTGAGCCAGAAAGAAATATAACTTTCCTATAAATAAATTGAACCGGAAACGTTTTACTTGAAATAAGATGTATATAAATAGTTATGTCTTAAGGCGGCTGTACACATTGGGCCAAGGTAGTGGGCCAGCGTGTTGGGCCAACGTGTAGAGATCTACTTGGCGGTATGTTGACACATTGGCCCAATGTGTACCGCCGCCATTCTTTCTGTGATGTCAATTTTCATTCAACACTGTTTTTCCCTATGCTACCATGTTACACACTTTTCCGTTTCTTTACCTTTTAATCCATCTTATGCTCTTTATTATTCTCCAACAGCACATATCAAGATTTGACCATCAATAAAAGGGAAATAAATTTACAAGGACACAAATATTACTCCATCCTTTTTGCCAGGGTCTATATTATACTGTAACACCTAGTTTTTCTTTTATTTAATAATGGTTGCAAACAAGCATACTGAGCCTGATGTTAAGCAATTATCGTAACCCAAGATTATTTGCAATACCAATATTACCCCTCGCGCATTGCCGTCGTTAGAAAAAATAACTTCAACAAATAATAGATGGAAAAGAAGAATCATTCCTGTCCTTTATCCTATCTCAGAGAAACGTATGTGAGCTTCTTATTTACCGGACAAAAGGCAGTAACAGTGTTTCTACACTTAAGTTGATTTTCTGTAAGAGGGTAGTTACTAAAGGTACTCGACGGGCCAGCTCACTCGAATCTTCACGTAATCATTGGCAATAATGGACTCTTCTACGCTTTACTATACAATCTAGGTATCTCTCTTCGATTGTCATATCCGCATATACATACAATCAGTTTTATTACAGTATGTTCTCATCCAATTGGTATGTTGATAGTTTTATGCACTTACTAATCGCTTTTATGAGAGTGCAAAGACCCAGATTTGGGCTAAACGCCAAACTTATTGCCCTTTTTATTTGCCTTTATACAAAGGTTATAAGATTGTGTTGAAATTTTAAGTGAGTCATCCATATCTAGATGTAGTAGTACCGCGTATAGAATATGTAGAAGAAGGGAGAACATTATTTTGATCTTTAGTCGAAAAGCAAATCTGCCAAACGATTAACTCATGAATTAGTCGGATACCAGATAGAAGTAAAATCTCTGAGAGAATGGGGGTACCAACCTAGTCGAATATTGCCATTAAGTGAGAAATCCAATCCATTGAAGTCCGACGTCACTGGTTTTTCGCGATCGATGGGACTGTATCGTGCGATTTGGATAAAGATAGTTATTGGAATGGGAATTGACTACCAAAGATTCAGAGCATATATCCTTGTTATTCCCTTAAAACAGGTATAATCCAAAAATAACTAAAAAATAATAATAATAATTTTTAATAATAATAATTTTTTTTATTGAAAACCTTGTTACATTTTCACAATTATTAAACGATAATGACTACAGTAGTATAAACTGTGTCGTAGCCATTAACGCCCACATCCGGATATATTAAATAACTAAGGTTAGTAAGGAATAAATCCAAAATATTGTTTCCTGCTTCTTACTAATATTTTAAACGTTTGGCTATTCATCACTCAATCACGCATAGGATACTTTTTACTCTGTTATGCGTTCTCATAGGATTTACGCGGGCAAAACCGCAAGTATGAACTAAGTAGTAATATTATAACTGAAAAAGTTTGTAAAGATATTTGTTACTCATTATTAGACGTTGTCTCTGGTGAAAGAAACGTTGAACGGATTTGGATACAATATAGGCACACAGGTGACCGTATACTGAATAGGATAAATACTTCTTAATCGAATAATGTTTCCCGTAGGACAATAGTTCAACATTACTGTCGGCCTCGATGGCGTAGCGGCTAGTGTAACCGACTGCCACGCCTGAGGTCGCGGGTTCGATTCCCGCACAAGTCAAACATTTGTGTGCATGAACATGGATGTTTGTCTTGGTCTGGGTGTTTCTATGTATAATATGTATGTATTTACAAAAAAAACGTATATATGTATGTTTATCCATTGTCTAGTACCCATAGTACAAGCTCTGCTTAGTTTGGGCTAGATGGTGTTGTGTGTGTGTGATAGAATATTATTATTATTAATATATTACAAAAAGCCTGATATTGTTTTCTATTATAATTTCTACTAATATTGTAAATGTTAGTGTGTAAATGGATGTATTTTACTCAATCACTCGAAAGCCATTGATCAGATTTGGAAGAAAGATCAGCTCACAGATTGACCATGCACTCGATGGATAGGATTTAAGACACATTTTATTTGGGACAATAACGCTCTAGGGGAGTTAGCAGCGCACAGAGCAAAGCTAAAGGTCACGCCCTAAAGTCGTTATCGGCTGTCAAAGTGTTAATATTTAATACTTCAGTAGACTTTAAGAATGTAGCCATTTTTTATGCGGGCGAAATCACTAGCGAAATGTTATCGAAAGTTTTGTTACGAAAATATTCCTAATTAGCATAATATTTAATTTCTTTATCTCGTAAAATGTCAGTTGACGACCTTTTACTATTCAAGTGTCAGACATGACGCCGATAGGGATGTCCAACAGCATAATGCCGCGGCAGAACCATCTTACGAAGATCCCTGCAAACGCGGACGCTCGAAGGATGACGTTCAAACATCGTTCGTGAAAGGTCCAAGTTACACTGGTAGTTTGCACAATGCATGTCAGTAAGCTTTTATCGGTCTCTATCTCTGTTGCCGACATAAACTTCATGGTGGGGGCGATGTATTAATGTATTAATGTTATGGTTAGTTCTGATTTAATATTATTAACGTACTATTACGGCTATATCACGAAAAGGGTAAATTAAAGCCAAGTTTCGCCAGTTTTGGTTATCCATCATCATCTCAGCCGAAAGAAGTCCACTGACTGACATAGGCCTCCTCCAAGATTTTCCACACAGACCGGTTACCGGTTTGATTAAAGGTTCCACGTAATAGGAGACACCACAGACATATAAGAAGTAAAGAAGACCCAGTGCCGGACTCAAACACACGAATTTTTTGACAGAAAAACGCAGTAACTCTTTACCCGAACCGGTACACAAACCCGAGATCGCTCATACACTACTAATGTGTCGCCGCGGCAGTATTTTCAAGGAATTTTATATCATCATAACTATAAAGTACCTATGTACTTTCGACAAGCCTATAGAGTAGAAAAGATACTACTTAGTTATTTTCTACTCCATAGGCTTGTTGAAAGTCTAGGATTACTCTATGATAAATAAATATGTCAGTCAAGTCAACTGTCAGTCAGTTTGGTTGTTTGCTCGAAAACAATTCTGTGTTGAAAAGCATTATAATCTTTTCACGCTGGAGTTATAAAATTCCAGCGAAACAGATCTATTTTTAAAATCGTAACTATGTAATAAATAGCTTTTATGTATCGGAACATCGCAACACTCTTCATCAAAATATTGAGAGCCCTCTCGATAATATTTGTAAAAAGGTACTTTACGATGTTGTTATTTATAACATTTTTCTTAGGTATTTATGCTACTTTATAAAGTATTACTGAAGTACTACTTTCGCAACGAAAGATCGAAGCCGAATAGTCATGTATTGTGTACCTGCGTATGTAAAAAGTCGGTAAACTGTCAGTATGAATCTGACTGTGTCTCTTGCTTAGTCAGTCCTAGGTAGGTAAGACCTTTTTGTAAGATTGGCAACACGCAAGTGGAACTCCTAATATCGCGAGCTTTCATAAGACAGGGCAAGGTACTAGTCGAATTGTCTTGTCATGTAGTTATTACGTCCGTCGTAGAATATTTACCGAATCTCTAAACAAACTTAGCGTTCCTCATTTAATTTAACTTACTTTGTATTTCCTTTAGCGTTGCATATAACACTTAATTCCTACTAAAGAAGTCAACGACTTTCGAAACTTTACATCGAAATCGAACTACTTATAGACACTACTTTAGAAACTCGATTTTAGATAGTGAGATCAAATAGTTTAGTGCATTGATTCTTGGTGTTGATTGGTATCTCGGCTAGTTATCGATTTTACTATATGTCCTCTCTGAAACTCAATCTTCTAAAATATTATGTGACTATATTACCAAACTCACAGCAATTACACGGACTATTGAGAACGTCTTACTCAGTTGAATGCTAGTTCCTTACTGCTGAGCGATCTTTCGCCGAGAGAACGAGTTATTTTTCCCCTCCACAATAAACCCACTCTTTAAAAATGATAGTTGGCTGTGTTGCCAATTGAATAAATAAAAACTCCCGAACAGAATTATTAACAAAAATAAGAAATCATGACACTAGTCTAGAATAAATATAATAACTACAGTCGTATTGTGTTTCCGTGTATTACAACGCCAACAGAACAATCTTCCTTACATGGATTTTCGAAAAGACTACAGCATAGCATATTATTTTAAGATCATAACAGATGCGAGCAAACTCATAGACGCCGACGGCTCAGTTTCTAAAGTTACAAGCCTCTGTAAGCTGCGGTAGCCGCTTACCATCAAGCCACGTACTTGTTTCTATGAAAATCCACCAGGCAAACTTCTACAAACAACTTTCTTAAAGAAAACTTTGTCTGACCCGCAAATTAAACTCAAGCTCTTGCGATACTTAAACTATGAGTTTTTAGTTAAAATAAGCAACGAAACTTTTCTTTACATAAATTTTTTACCAGTTCCCCTCGCTAAAACTTCCATCAAGTAAAAGTTACAGTATTAAAACAAACTTAGTTTGATGTTAAAACTATTATTTACTAGATTATGCCTGCGGTTTTGCCCGCATAAACGTAGGTTAAGTTAGGTTAGTAACACTACGTACTTTTTTCTGTATGCAAGGTACCTCATGTCCTTTTTAGTTATCCTGATAACGTGTATGCTAAATTTCATGATGGTCGGTCGAGTAGTTAAGGCTAGAAAGCGTAACAAACAAACAAACTCACATTCGCATTTATAACATTAGTTAGGATTATTATAGGTATTACTGTGCATATCTACATATATTAATATATAGATATGCACAGTACTATATAGGGACTGCATCGTGGTGTCCATGTAATGGTAAGGATAGAGCGTCGCGTCCCGTTCAGCGTGAATGAGACAAAATAACAAAAATATAACGCACTCTCTCGCATGATTCGCAGCGTTCAACTTCTAATAGTTCAAAGTCCAAACAGTCTAGGTTGATATGTCGCTGTGTGTATTTAAGTAATACTTTTACCCATAAATTACGTAGGTGACACAAATATAAAATTACATGTGACCTCGCAAGTGGAGGCCGGATATATGTTTTAGATTTATCTGTAAGGAAATGAAAGGAGCACAGGGTTTTGAAAATGTGCTTATAAAACGTGTATGCCAAGTTTCATGATGATAGGTCGAGTAGTTAAGGCGTGAATGCATAACAAACAAACAAACGCACTTTCGCATTTATCTATATATTAATACGTGAAGCGAAAACTTTGGATCCCTTTTTACGAAAATTGGGCGGACGGAGGAGTATGAAATTTCGCACACTTATAGTTTATACAGAGAAGAAGTGACGAATGCTAATATTTTTTTAAAATTATGCGTAAAAATTACATTAAATTAATGAAAAAACACTACACGCACACAACCATGCATTTGACACACGCAGTCGAAGCCCGTAACTATGGTAACACATATCAATATGTAATGACATATATCACCAATATCTTACAGGCAAACTTTGGTCGAATTTCGAGCACTAGGCGACCGCTAGTAATGCAAAAATGTGTATATTTCAATCATTTAAAACGGATCATGTTCTCATGCTCGTACAGAACGTTTGTCGTTGTGATTTTTACGAGAACGACTGAGACAAATATAGTTTTAGTCTGGAGGATTAAATGTAAAAGCCTCATAACGTAATCCTGTGACGTAACTATAATCCTCCTAGCAGTGTCAGGTCTAAAGTCCGGCGACCGTACCAGATAAGACCTGCGGCTTATTTAAGCGTCCTTTTAATACACTATTTCATACTAGTTTCTGTCCGGAATATTCCCACGGGAACACATACTGAGATAAAAACTTTTTGCCTGCAAGAATGGCTTCATCTTTTAAGTCACCTCGCTACTGTCACTACGCCGAGTGTTGTGGGTTTGATTCCCACACGTATATAGTTGGCATAGTTTTTCCGAGTCTGGGTTTTTTTGTTGTTTCAATGTTTGTCAAGTCCCGAGACAGGGATTACTCGTAGTGCGGGAGAAGTCTTTAAAAAAAAGATACCTAAGTGACAATCTAATTTCGTTCAATATGTTATACGTAAGTGTTAAGTAACAAACATCTTACTTATAATTTTATTAATCCTAATCCTAACTAATATTATAAAAGAGAAAATAAGTTTGTTTGTTTGTTTGTTACCTTTTCACGCCTAAACCACTGAACCGATCATCCTGAAATTTTGCATATACGTTGTCATTGTACAGAAACGGACATAGGCTACCTTTCATCCCGAAAAAAAATACTGTTCTACTGGACCGCAATTAACTCGGACCGCGGTCCCAGTTGCCGGCTCCATTTAATTTTAATATTTTTCTTCCGTCAACTGGGACCACCCATAAATAAATACAAAAATCTATTGTTCAAGCCAATGATATTTTTGATTTTTGACTGTACTGCTTTTGATAAGATATTAAATAAACATTATAGTGTATAATGTTTATTTAATATCTTTAACATGTTCCCTGTCCGATGAACCACACATGGTACATAACAATTGATTTTATATTGTGTCTATCACGGGACTGTGAATGGGTTAAGAGGGGGATATTTTATATACTGGTGGTTACACGTCACGCTTGGTCGCCTAAGATCGCTTGTAATTACCACGGACTGATTTATCACTCGCACGACAACCTAAGAAAAAAATTAAAGGCGTTATTATAATGAATAGGGGTGTCGAACAGCTCTACCAAACCTTTTAGTGAGATAGACGTTATGTTATAGGCTAAACAATACCGTCACAACATAAAATCCGCCGGGAGATACTAAATAAATGTAAATAAAATAATTGTCATAATGAAAGTATGACAGTCCAACATTAATAGTTAAAAGTTTATTGGCCCAATTAAAAAGCCCACTTCCTTGAGGTACTAATTAATTAATACAAAAGTACTTTACAAAACATGTGCGTGACTCGCGACTATTTACAAAATGTTTCCAACATTTTAGGGTTAATTTCGACAAATTAATTTTGTTTTGAATTTCGTTTTGACATTTTTTTAACTGAACTATTAAATTTCGGGCTATTTGTCTTGTTTTTATCAATTGATTATAATGTAGTATTTGAATTTAGAACAAAATGCCTCTATGGCGCAGCAGAAGCGAATGTAATTGCTGTTTAAATGTAGTCTATGTTAGTTAACTCCCATGTCTGGCAAAATGTTATTGGGTGTTTCTGTCAAGAAAATCTCACGATTATATTCGTATTATTTTATAACTGTTCATCGAAAAGACAACATATCATGGCAGATTTTATTAGGCTACGGACGAATAATATAAGTTAGACAATAATAATTTTTTTGTCTTAGTATCTACAACAATAATGATTCAATTACGGTACATTTTCCATTTTCCATGACACAACAACTTAAAAGTAAAGCCTCGGTATTATGTGATGTCAGTTATAATTCCGAGTGATGCCTTAATAGGTAACAGTCTAAAAACCGATTTTCCAATCGGCAGATAGTTTAAATATGGAATAAATTTGACTGACTTCGTATACCAAAACAGTCAAAACAATATATACATCAAAAATTTAGGAATAAATGTATAATTTTGACAGGTTTTGAAATGAGAAATCTGTCAAATTCATGCCACAAATTAGTTTTCAGTCGATTGAAATATTGGCTCTAACTGCCACACTCGAGAGCATTTAAATGTTAACTTAAGTCGCTTTAACAAGTCTTTAGTAAAGGTTATAAAATGATTACTACGGAGTCGTATAAGCAATTAATAAATGTTTCTGAGTTCGGCAGTTGATAAATAATGAAATATGTTCAATTTGGTAAGTGATTATTGTTATGTTATCTACAATAATTAACTTTTTTACTTTACAGGTAAGTGTCAGCCTCATTCCCTTCAGCAGCCTAAATACGGCACAGGTAAAAAGTATACAATTTTAAGATACTTATTTGACTAAAATATACAAAAGACAATAAATTAAATAAAAAATCTGGTTATATAAGCATGATGGTTTACTTACTGACGACTTATTTTGTCTTATTGACGACTTGTGTTTCTTATTCCCTAAGGAATAATCCTTTCAATTTTGCACAATAAGCGCATTTGTTCAAGTAAAGGCTCCGCCACTGCCAGTGCTCAGTGTGGTTCGAATCCCACATGTACAAAATATTATGTGATCCACGAATATACATAATAAATGCCGAGTCCAGATTTTCTTTTTGTCTATATCTATCTCAAATTGTTTTGCAGTTTGTAAAGTCTTCTTTGATACATAGACTTATGCGTAAATCTCTTACTTAATATTAAAGTACATTACTATATTATGTTGTGTGAGTATTTTTATACTTTAGATACCGAAAAACATAATTACTCTATACCTTATTGGTAATACAAGAATCTGATTTCTCGACGAGTTATTAAATAGATAATATTTCATTTTTCGCGTAATGTAGGTTAGTGCTATTTAATTATAGATATAAATAGTATATAATTTTGTTTATATAGCTGCATTATGTAAGTAATTATAGTATAATGTAAGTACTTACTGTATATCGTTTATTTCTAATAATAATAATATAATAAAATTGTATCTGTTCGATGTCTGTACATTGGATATATTTAAAGTTAATGTGTTTGTATTGTTGATAAAATCTATGGAATCTAAAGAAATTATGTTTTAAAATTTTCGTTTGTCTGTATGTTTCGACGCGCATCATCACAACACGAAATTGAATGTTATCTCCACAGTTGTATAGCTCGAGGCGTAACCTAAAATCTAGTGCATGTTTCATCTTGATCTACTTCCAAATTGTAAGCGTAAGAAGACGCGGGAAAAAGCTAAAGTAAATATTAATTCAAAGTGTTATTAAGATATCCAGTTAGAAAACTATCTGTCTGAAAATGCTCCTGGTTGACAAGAATGCGAATCGAAAACATGCGACCTAAACGGGCAAAATGTGGATGTAATACCTAAACGTCTGTCTAGTTCTTTCGTGAATACAGCCGTGAATCTCAATATATATGTATATGTTACAGATTTAATTTTAAAGAGAAATGTGACGGAGACGATTTTACAAACATTCAAGCAAAATGGACAATAAAACTTTCATACTCGGAACAAAAATTTGTGGATCTCACCAATTTTTATCCCGTGTGTGGATCGAACCTAATCTCTCGATGCAGCAGCGAGGCGGCCATTTCAGACAATACGCCGTTCGTGCAGTCGATACAGATGTAATAGATACAGTCAGCGACATAAGTATTAAAATTAAACTACTATATACGGATTTTATCGCGTTGTTTATTTGACACTTTATTACAAAATTTTGAATCTGTTACACTACTATTACTATTAAACTTTACTAATTTTTAAGCTAATTAAATTATTGAAACTATTAAAACTATTTATATTTATGTTTACACATTCCCCAATAATGTTCGTGTACTTTGAAATAACTACACTGGAACATTGAGACAACTACCATTTTAGTCTTCCCGTGACCATGGCTGCTGAAAAGCAACCGAAACGTCGCGCGTCGGGAAAGTGTAAACATAAATATAGATAGTTTTAATAGTTTCAATAATTTAATTAGCTTAAAAATTAGTAAAGTTCAATAGTAATAGTAGTGTAACAGATTCTAAATTTTGTAATAAAGTGTCAAATAAACAACGCGATAAAATCCGTATATAGTAGTTTAATTTCAATGAATAACATTCACGTAAACAGAAGACAGCGACATAAGTAGCAAACATTTTTTTTGTAAACGTTGTTTATGAATTAAAAATCCTAGCTATTATTCTAATCTTCCAAACTATAAATATATCAACTATTTTGTTAATATTTCTATTATAATAAACAAAACATTTGTTAAAATTTCAACGATAAAAGTTATTATTAGATAAAATATTTTAGTATTAGATAAAAGTAAACTTATGTTGTTGGCTGAATGTATAGACGTGAGTGAGTCTGTATGTATCTATATGTATATATTTTACTGGACACAAATACGTCTTGTAAGTGTATACAAATACATCTTGTAAGTGTCGACGGCATTGTAACTCAAAAATGTTCTGTGTTTCCATTATAAATGTTCTTTAGACTAAACTCCATTCAAAATGTTGATAAAGTGTCGTGTATTAAATCAACAAGAATTTGAAGTGCGACGTGTGTTTCTTTAATGCTGTACACAACAAATCATATCGCTCGTCATCACAAATCATCACGAACTCGGCTTCGAATAGATATTTATATAATACTAGACTTTGTCCGCGGCTTCGCTCGCTCTCGAATAGCACTTTTGGCTGAATAAAAGATACTCTATGTCCTTTTCTGTACCCCTGATAACGTATATGCAATCAAACAGTGAAAAGTGCATAAAAGTATAGTCACAATCAAAGTCAAAAGTCAAAGTCAAAAATCATTTATTCATTTAGGTCACAAAGTAACACTTATGAACAGCAAAATATATAGGTTATCGTCTCTCTGTTTGATGGCTTTTACATGATGGCGGAACAAACACGTAAACAGACAAACAAAAATGTAAAAACTTTTGTCTCGGCTCAGAACGCTCTAAATAGTTGATCACAATTAGTTTGTCAAATGTAACTTCAATGGAGGTAGGTACTACAGATACCGCCTTATTACATTTTTTAAATATATACTTAAAATGCTCGCATAGTTTTATCCTTATAAATAGCAAGCTAGCTTTTACCCGCGACTTCCCAATATTCTTTTTTTCTTCGTATACTTACCGTGAAACTACAAATACATACATACACAGAAATGCATACTGAAATAGGAATTTCATGTAGGTAGTCTTGAGCATAATCTACCTGTTTCAAACTTTATCCAAATTTATTCAACGGTTTACGAGTAATTAGGATATAAGAGGTCAACCCGTTACGCCGAGTATTATGGGTTCGATCCTCACAGGTAGAGTCGCCAACCGTACTATAATATATAGTATAGTATTTTATTATATTTTGAATCTGCGTACTATATACTCTTGAAGAAATATATAGTATGTTAAAATACTATATTTCAACAACGAAAAACTACAAAATAAAACCTTTATTCAAAAAATCTATCGAGGCTCCTTCACTACTGATGCGAAAGCATATATATATACCGTATAAATGAACAAGGTCGAACATATTTAAAAATAAATATACCGTATAAATGAACAAGGTCGAATATATTTAAAAAAACAGTAGATAACAAATAAATGCTTTTCCATAAAATACTAGGCATCCTTACTAATATTATAAATGCGAAAATGAGTTTGTTTGTTTGTTTGTTACGCTTTCACGCCTTACCTACTCAACCGGTCAACATGAAATTTTGCATACACGTTGTCAGGGGTACAGAATAGGACATAAGGTACCTTTCATCCAGAAAAAAGAACTGTTGCAAACTTAACCTAGCCTAACCTACATTTACGCGAGCGAAGCCGCTGGTGAAAACTAGTATTTTTATAAATGTACTATATTTTGTTATAGCTTATTTTAAAAATACTATATTTGGTCGAAAATATGTTGGCAACCCTACTCACAGGGTACAAAAATTTGTGTCATTCACAAATACATAGTTGTTTCGAGTCTGGGAGTTATTTGTTTCCGGTGTTTGAATGGTTGTAAAGTCTCCCGCGACACAGGATATATGCCTAACGCGACAGTTCTTTAAAAAACACCTTCACAAATTTTCACAATTATATTTTGCAATTTTTGTAGGATGAGGATTCTTGTTCTACATTTCATGAATCATTCATCTCGTTGCACAGGTGTTTTCTTTGAAACTGTAACACTCTCTTCCGGGAAACACATCGACGTAAAATAATACCTGGTCAATTCACAAAAGATTTTACGCCTCTGCGACTAAAGCATATAAATATTTAGTCGGCCTGATTATAATTTTGTTTATGTATGTCAAACAGCTAAGTATATTCTTGTCTGTGAATAAGCAGAGTAGATAAATATAAAGCGGTGTAATGTCATTTGTACTGTTTTGAGCATTCACGGTGACTTAGTTTCGTTCACTGCTGAAATTTTACGGATAAATGATTACGGCCACTTCTACTCGGGTAACTGTTCGATGACTACATCTACTAGGATAACGATACATATTATTAGACTAGATGTTCCCGCAGTTTCATCTGCGTTTATCGTTACTGCGCCGCCCCTGTGGGTCGTAGCGTGATGTTATATAGCCTATAGCCTTCCTCGATAAATAAGCTATCCAACACTAAAATATTTTTTTTAATTCGAATTAGTAGGTCCTGAGATTAGCGCGTTCAAACAAACAAACTTTTCAGCTTTATAATATTAGAATAGATTAGTTCTAGCATAGAACAAAAACTAATACTACTGATCACAATTTGATGCGGTTTTCATCTTATTTAGTGGCCTTTACAGAGTGTACAAGATCGTCAGGCTCTTGGTATTGCAATACGTGTTTCCTTCTTCCTTCAATCCTGGGTCCTTTAAGCGGGGCGTCAAAAAGCACCTTCTCAGGCTGTCAAAGTAGAGACCTCAACACCGCCTCGGCTGCTATGAGGGCGGTGTGGAGGCCACTGCTCTTAGACCACACGACTGCTTACCATCAGGTGGAGTGTGGTCATTTTGACGAGCATAATAAAAAAGTAATCATAGGCAACAGGAACCACTTACATTGTGCAACCCGTAAGCTTGTATGCTACCTACTACATGTTTTAACCAGTAGGCGATTATAAAAATGACCTATCTAAAATCTTGTGCTCATTCATATAGCTTAGCGGGCATTTCGCCTTTGCCCACGTGGTGGGTATATCTAAACTGAGACAAAAGATACACACTGTCATTTAATACAAGGTCATAAATTTTTACTATGGTGTATATATCGTATGATTTCTTGACGTCATTATTTTCTTTCTGTAAATAAATGTATTCGTCACCTGGACAAAATATATTCAAATCTTTTTCTTATAACACTTAGTTCTCTGAGCTATATTAATTGTATCGTTGCAAATTTATAAATAAAAGAATTTTCTTTTCGTTCAACTTTACGACATTAAAAACGGACGAGCTAAAATACTATCATACGTTTCTGAAATATTAACTGAACCAATAATATGCAGCAAAAATGTTCCATTCACACTTACCAAACCATCACTAGCCGGAACGAGAGGCAAGCAAGTTCCAAAACGAATTACTATTACCTAACTCGACCCATATTTTGATAAGGAATACTCCACACATGTTTCCTAACATCGATAATATCCGGGCCCAGTACACAGAAATTACAATTATTAATAAAAATTGTTGATAAAATTCGCTTGTATAGGCAATTAAAACACATGGTGAGTGTCGCTTCGTCTATTTCGGTTCGCGTCGCTGGACCGCGGCCAGAATCGTCGACATAGACCAAAAACATCGCAGACAAGCCGTTGTCAAACACAGCTCACAGGAGAATATGTATCAGATAGAAGGACGAGTACCTTCTTTTCTGTTATTACTAACAATCACATAAATATTAGAGCTAATTTTAGTGTGGTAGTCCCTTCTTTGTGTTAAATAGCAACGATTTTACCAGTTCAGGATGATCATAACACATTATGAAATAGGAAAAGCAAGGAGGATGCACTAAATAACAATCTTATAATTACAAAAATTTGAATGACGGTAGATGTCGCTGCCTTAGAAACACTTTTATATAACCACAGTAGCTGTTATCATCGAAGTCACCAATGCTTTTTAAGTACCTACCCATAACCTGGTACAAAGTTTAAGGAACCTTCAAATTAAAAAAATCGATTGAACTGTAAAAGCGTAAAAAACATACAGACAGACTTATTTTTGCATTTATGATATTGGCATGAAAAATATGTCAATTTATCCGATGCTGTATTTTTCTGAAATAAAACAAGAATTTGCTTTCGAAGCGATCTTCGACTTTCATATCCTCCAAATATCGAATTACTAATTAAATCAAGTATTGTCACCCATCCATAGAACTGACCGCACCGAGGGCCCTTACCATTCACCGATTAATGTCTCAGCTAGTCACGAACGCTTAGCTAAAATGGGTCAAGGTTTAATATCCAATCTATAAGAAACAAGATGTCAACATGCTGGGATTCTGCTTTGTTTCTTGTGTATTTACTACATAATTGGTTTATTGCTTAAATATTTATGAAGAAAATGCTGTCCTTATATTTGCGTGTCAGGTCTTTGATGCCTGGGTTCATGATTGTTATTGGTTTTTTTTTGTTAGCAATTCAGTAGCAGAAAGACCCAAAAGGGTGCCCGGTAAACGGCAATAAAATATTAAACTATTATATGGGATTTAAAACGGGAGTCGGCGTCATGTGGATATAATATATTTCTGTTTATACTTAAGTTACCAAAGTGATCGAAAGTTACTTTTACATGAACTGCTCAGGTAGTAAATAAGCATACGGGCAATGGGAGATACTTGGACACAAACTGGCCAATATAACTTTGCTGAGTTTGATGCTAAAAGAATATGACACACCGAAAAGAAATGTGTTTAATATCTTGGTACTTTATTTTTTAATAGGATTGGGCTAGCTAGAAGGTACAAGCACTGCAATCAGCTGCAAGGTAAGAAGTACTTTCCCAATCAAACAGTTCAATATAATTATGTAAAATAAAATATCCAGTTTAAACAAAGTTACCACTGAAGCCTACCTGTTTTAAAAATATTGTATTTGTTCAAATGTATTTTCATTGACTAAAGGAATCTTAATTTACATATACCTTATACTGCTGTGATTGTATTGCCCACACGCAAAACAGTTATTTAAAACTCTTTATCTATCACAATTGGTAGAAAAAGGAATTTTATGGCGTCAGCTAGTCTAAGTGACTTTTAAGTGGCGTTTATAATGCCCAAATTACATTTGCGCTGTCCACTTTAGTAATTTACAAATTGAATAATAAAACCTCAAATAATTATTTCACTATTGTCCATTGGGTACAGAAACCTCTTACCATAAAGTGTGTGGTAACTATCGTGTGCTCGTTACCTACCTCAAGGATTCAAAATCTGGCTCAGGTAAATAAAACCCTAACAAAAATCTTTAAATTTCTTAGCTATAAATGTTATTTAAATCCCTTGGTATTCAAGTTGTCCGTATAGCACATCCTTGTGCCTCATAAAGCACGTAAAACTCTACGGTACCGTCATATCGTACTAAGACCGAGCACTTATGTTTGCACTAACATTTCATACACACATAATATCTAGTCTTCGTAAAGATCAGCCGCCGTGACCGAAATTCGAATTTATTATAAAAAAATGCAAAAACGCTGCTCTGGCTATGACATTTAACAAAATACCGTCTGTATTACCAGCTGAAGACGTCAACATGGCTATGAATTGAGCAGAAGTGAAAGATAGTTCACATAAAATTCCACTCTACTACACTTGCTTGAGTCGCGTAGTTTCAACAAGAGACACCACAATGTAAGTGATTTTAAAATAACAAGCTAAATGAACAAAAATATCCACGCCAGCTGTCTTTTGTCGACAGTGCCATCTATAGTCGATTAGTATCACAAATCACACCGCCAAATTGCCCTAGATTATAAATAGCCTAATCAAGCTATCACTGAAATAACCTTACAAATATTTTACGTAACATGTTACGTCCTAATGCTATTCACCAAAGATTAAACGTGTGTAAAGTCCTTATTTTTTGGTCGTTAAAGGTGAAATTCGTGTGCTTTTTTCTTTTTCTTGGGGATTATCCGGGAATACCTGATTGGTTGTGATTGCCAAGTTTAGCACGTGACCTGGTCTTACGACGGGTACTACACGTTTTTTCGTCGTGACATGATGTAAATATCGTCACAGTTTATACGCCAAGTCGTTCCATCATCATTATTCTAATACAGGTATTATTAAGTCCGGTTCATGTCCGGGAATATATGCCAAATAAATCTCGAATGCTTCTGTTGTAATTATATTCAGGTGAAGAGTGGGATGTTAATCAATCAATACTAGTATTATATAAAAGTAAAAATTTGTATGTACGTATGGTAAAAAACTAGAAATACTTATCCTGTTTTAAAAAAATAACTCACTTGGGAACATAGGTTTGGTTTTAATGACATACCACGCGAGCAAAGACTATATTAATATTATAAAGCAAGAGAGGTATCATTTTATTTGCTTTTGCTTATTTGTATGTATGTGCTAATCTTGGGAACTACTAAACCGATTTCGCCAATAGAAAGCTGCACTGAGTGACATACAGGTATAAATACATTCACGCCATTGTTAATGGGGTATTTGACATATCTCTGTTCTTTTATAAACTTACATAACATCCTACATGCTTGCTCGTCAGATTAATTATGAACCATTAATTCATTCAGTGACACATTAAAACTTAGACGTTTACGCCTTATGACCAGTTCCGAGTAGCAACTTAACATAAAGTGATATATTTTAAGGTTTCAAATAATATAATTTATTAATTTAGGTTTTATTTTAAAGTGTTTGAATACACTCTACAGGCTAAGGATAAAATATATTTAGGCGGCCTCGATGGCGCAGTGGTTAGTGTAATCGACTGCCACGCCTGAGGTCGCGGGTTCGATTCCCGCACAAGTCAAACATTTGTCAGCATGGACATAGATGTTTGTCTTAGTTTGGGTGTTTCTATGTATAATATGTACGTATTTATAATATATATATATATATATATATGTATGTTTATCCATTGTCTAGTACCCATAGTACAAGCTCTGCTTAGTTTGGGCTAGATGGTGTTGTGTACGTGTGTGATAGAATATTATATTATTATTATTATAATATATCATAAGTGGAATATAATTATATTTATAGTCATGTAACTATGTACATTACGCATCTAAACTTTTTATCCCATTAGTACCTAGTAAAAGAATCACAGAGATAATTATATATCTATGATACACTTTTACTTTTGTCTAAAGAATGTTTTAAAAGATTTTAAAATATAGCCCATATAAATTAACTAGCTTTTGCCCGCGGCTTCGCTCGCGTTAATTTAGACTTAGACAATCAATTCGGGTCGTACTCTGCTTGTATAATAATATAATTCAATCATGATTCGAAAGACACGTGGCACCATTTATATTATAATAAGAACGTTTATTGTTGTTTTCCTCGGGAACAGTATTTTTTTCTGGGAAGAAAGGTAGCCTATGTCCGTTTCTGTACACCTGAAAACGTATATGCAAAATTTCAGGATGATCGGTTCAGTGGTTTAGGCGTGAAAAGGTAACAAACAAACAAACAAACTCATTTTCGCTTTTATAATATTAGTTAGGATAACATTTAAAAACCTTAATATATGACACTTATTTATGACGCTCTCAATCTACGTAACTCTGGTAAAGCTGTTTAAGTTTTTAATTACATATTACATGAGCAAAACCGCGGACGAAGACTATATCATATATTGGACAGCCATCACATGTGACTTGTATATATGGAATAATTATTGTCTACCAATAAAGTATACCTAAATGATACCCGCTGTATTCTAAGTTTGGCCTCGAGTGTATTTTCGGCTCAGATAAATATAACTTTAATTAATTTTATGATTTGGTTTGTCTTCTGTGTTTGACTATAGATTACCATGGTTACAGGATCAATTACACAGATAATTGGGTTACCGTATCTTAAATAAGGTTATATTATTAAAATTGTGGGTAGTTTCTAATAAAAAATATATTTCGAGATATACAATCACATAATATAACAAAAGTCATACACACATGGTTTCGTTTAAATTTACTTTTCGATAATTGAAATATACTTGGCTCAACATTTTATATTAGTTTTATAGATATATAAATCGGTTGCCAAATAAAATATATATTATGTATTTTAAAAGTGTTGAAACGTATTATATAATATTTATTCGTGTTCTTGAGATCAGTGAGGTTTGCGAAAATCTCCATTAGGAGGGGTCTGTAGGTTTTCTCTTATAAGATCTAAGTGATATTAATAAAGATTCTTCTACAATTACCAGTTTTAAGCAAGTAAAAATTGCGAATAACCACTACGAGCAAAACAATGATACGCATATCCGGATATGAACCAATTTAGTGTATTCGAATTAAATAAATTAATAGCTAGCAATAAAAGATGGCGCTGTACTAAAAACGTAACTTCTTTAAATTCTAAAAGCGCCTGCATCGGGCTAACAAAGTTTGCACAATGACTAACGCTGCTATATATACACTCTTCTCACATTTGACGGACGCAGCACTACAGCCTACCTTGTCTGTTCATAGCCAGTAATTTATCATGCTTTGGCGATATGCAAGTTATAAACATTTTATTCAATCCAAAATTATGAGCTTAATCGTAATCAAAATGCTTTTAGCACGATCATATAAACACAGTGGCAGACGGACAGACAATGTCAAACTTTGTATATTTATGAACAAATAACAATTCGACATAGCTGACGACGGACGCGTGTCTTTACGTCATCCATGATTGATATAGTGTTGTGATCGATAAATGATTTACTTGCAGATAAAATACTAGGATCATACCGTACGGATGAATCTCGTTGGCTTTGGAGTTCCCGTCATACCGGTCAGGTCTGCTGAACGAATGGCCATGATACGATCATTCTGTTCTGATACTGTGATAGGTAAATGCGTGTATGATCAATGATCATACAAAAAAGAGTTTTTGTTTTCTAGAATATGGTAAAGTATAGATAGTGATAAAAGCATAAATTCCGTCTGATGGTAATTGCTGACCATTCGATGAAGGATGTCCAACTATAAGCGAATTATATTAGGCAACCGAACTCATGATTCGGGTTAGTCCCATTTACTTTACCTGTTCCTTTTCCTTCTCACAAATGGTATCACACCATTGACTTTTATATCATCCTAAATGCTTGCTTAGCGCTTTTTGTGCAACTTGGCGTCCAGTTCCGAAAACCAACCAACCAAAATACTTCCAACCAATTTACTCACTTGCCTCGCGCAATTCATGACCGTACCTCCTAAGAGGACACTCTTAAAGCTTTTCTTCAATGTAAATACCAAGGCAATCATCCTGACAGAGATTTTCTCAAGCCGTGCAGTAGTAAAACCGCATGTGCAGATTATAAAAGATAACGTATATCGTGTAGGAGCACAATGGGTGGCCATCTCGTTTATTTCCGTAACAAAAGTCGTCTGGACAATCTCGACGTGTTTTATTTCCATCGGGACAGTCAGCCGATTCCGTACAGTAAACTATTTTATTTTTAAACTAAACCTGTGTTTCGCTTCGGAGTTTTAATCCGGCAAATTTTTGTTTTAGTTTTACTAATAAAATAATTATTTAAGCTTTGCAGCTTGAGAGACATATTGCTTTCAATTGCTTTTATATATATCATCCTATTTTAAATTAAAGTGCAACTTATGTTAAGCAAAAAGAAAATCAAAGAATCAAGATTTGACCTTACATTTAAACATTATTAATATGGGCGTTATTTGATTATTATCATCAATATGAAGACATTGATCCCATTTTTCTTGGAAAGATAAAATTTATAAATTATGGTGTACTTGTTCTGGTAAGATATTAGATATTGTTTAAGAATATAGATGGATCAGAAACATATTGCCATGACACCCTATAGCGATTTATAATCTGAACACGAAAAACTATTTTTGGTAAAAATAAGTGAATCTTATCATAGTAACGTAATTTATCATGTTAATTTCTGGATGCCGTCTTCATTGTTTCATACTGTCATTTTATGGATTTACCTTGCCATTTAAACAGTATCTTAATCTATACAAATAAATAAAATTGAAGTGTCTGTTTTTAATGTCAAAATAACAGCTTTTTGTCTAATGCATATGAAAGTATATAAGGTACCTGCACGAGAACATCTATTTTTTAAATTTTTGTCTGTCTCTCTGTTTGTTCCGGCTAATCTCCGAAACGGCTGAACCGATTTTGACGGGACTTTCACTGACAGATAGCTGATGTTATAAGAAGTAACATAGGCTACATTGATTTTAGAAAAAAATAGGGTTCCGCGGAGACAAACACTTTTTAGTTAAAATCTACGACGAAGTCGCAGGTAACAGCTAGTATTGTATATGTGTGTAAAGACACGGAATACATAATGTTTATACCGTGGGTAAAGTCAATTGCACTTTCGAAAAAGAAGTACTTTTACTAGAATTTAACTTATTCATAATAGCTGTACCTATAAGATCTTGAAACGTGACCAAATATAAACATGCTATAGATGTAAAGAACAAACCATTATAAATACACAATTTCGTCGTGTATTCATTAAGTTTCCTTCGTAACCCAAATACGAAAATCACAAAAGAGTCGTAATTAAAAACAAAATCAGCGCTTAATTTTTCACAAGCCCATTTTGTGAGGCTGTTGGCCATCAAACGCCGAGCTTTTACCCATCAGAACCAATATAATATGGCGCGACGCAAATCCCTTTACTCCTCAATTATGTAAGGGCTAAGGGCGGCTGCAGAATGAATGTTTTATCATGGAACTTAATAGACGTTTACGGAAACAACTCGCTCATTTTGACGCCACATATTTTTTCGAGAATGAAGAGCTAAGCGTATGAGATGTTGCACCCGGGGGAGACACTTCAGAGTGTGATTCGGGTTAAGTCGTTTTACAAGTTTGACGTTTATTTTTTTCGTTTATTTTTGTCGTTTATTTTTTCGTGAAAATGTGAGGAAGAATTGTTTTTTTTTTCGGTCTCTGTCTTGCTGTATAACTAGTCCCAGACCATTCAGCTTTCATAATTAATTGTTGTCTTTTTATGGTTTATGCACACAACCGACGGGGCATACATGAGTTAGTTAAGGCCCTCTTCTAATTCCTGTCGTCTTGCTATGTATCTATGTTTTACAAAATAAATGATGGTTATGATTATGAAGACAATTGCGCGGATTGCATGCATGCATTGTGTAAACGATAGACGCGTACTACCGGTAAACGTATGATTACCCCGCGCATGTAAACCGCGCGAGTAGCTTGCGCATGTAGCTCGCGCAAGTATATTGCGCATGAAACTTGCGCTTCTTGCGTCCTATACAAGCTTACTAGATTAGAATTACTCTGCTCAAAGCAGGGTAATTCTAATCTCATCTATAAACTGGGTATAGGTTATATAGATATATATATTTCGTACCTACATATACTCACAGCAGTCGCAGGGTAGGCAGATACAATAGATTTCCACTTACAAGATCCTCACATCCAATCACCCCCTTTCCTCCATCCCGCTCCTTCACCTTCCCGCTTCCTTTCCTAATGGGTCGGCAACGCGCAAATGATGCCTCTGGTGTCGCAGGCGTCCATAGGCTACGGTGACCACTTACCATCAAGTGGGCCGTATGCTTGTTTGCCACCTTAGTTGTATAAAAAAAATAAAAAAATTCCCATCAAATTATCCATACAAGTGGACTGAGGAAATTCCAAACAGATTATTATGTATTTACCCCTAGTTCCAAAATCACATTCGGGAAGAGACAGTATTATTGTTTTCAACCTCAAGTTTATAATATTGGCCTTGGAGAAGGCAGTTGCATATCTACATACATGTACGAATTTATGCAATTTAGTATTTCAATGAAAGTTGGGGACTAAGATAAAGCACGACTGCCTAGAAGAGTCCTCTTCAGAGCTGCCTTGAACGTTGCAAGGTTGTGCTGGAGTAGACAACGAAACGTTGCTGGCGTATTTTGTAACGGACTTCGACACTTATGCATTCAACATAAGTGTCGAATTGATAGCCTCCTTTTTTTGAAGTCGGTTCAAAATAGGGTCCGTTTTTATATAACTGTAGAATATTCCAATAAAATATTTTATTGAAAGTTTTACAGCGTCTATAATACAGGCTGCTTGGTATGGTTCTATGCGGCAAACAACCTTTATACATAAATTGTATTTTCGGATAATTTGGCCCGGTTCTCAAACAATTCCATAGTGACAAGAGATAATTTATGAGCAATAATACGAAGTAGGTAATAATAAAACCATATCGTCACACCATCTCAGGTGGTGTGCCAAAAATGATGTCATGTCATGCGTCATGGTCACCGTCATCCACGGGAACGTAAAATGATGGTGTTACCATCGCCGGGTGGTGACGTGCGGTATATTTCCTCGCCTGTCTTTAATGATATCACGCGTTTTTATAATTAGATTTAGTATTGTTTACTTGGTAATACCGACGCCAGTCAAACAGACCACGTTAAACGTTTACTGTCTTTAAATTAAATACGTTTACGTTACGTTTACGTTCGCAAGGTTAAAGATATTCTTATTTTTCATCGTTTTATCGAAGCTTTTAATGGTCCTTTAATCCTATCTATCCTAATCCTAACTAATATTATAAAAGCGAAAATGAGTTTGTTTGTTTCTTACCTTTTCACGCCTAAACCACTGAACCGATCATCCTAAAATTTTGGATATACGTTGACAGGTGTACAGAAATGGACATAGGCTACCTTTCATTCCGAAAAATATTACTGTTCCCGAGGAAAACAACAATAACTTTCTTATGATAATAGATGGCGCCACGTGTCTTTCGAATCATGACTGAATTATATAATTACAAGCAGAGTACGACCCGAATTGATTGTCAAATTCTAAATTAACGCGAGCGAATTCGCGGGCAAAAGCTAGTACTCCTATATTTTCGAGGTTTTAGAAGCTGATCATAGTACGTCAAAATAGATAATTAGCCTAGTGGGACACCGTTGAACTACCACTCAGAAGTTTCGATTTCGATCTCAAAGGCCGTATATCGGGCTTTTCGAAATTATGTGCATATTAAATAGTTAATTATCGTTAGGTTTAACGGTAAAGGAAAAACATCTTAAAGAAACCTGCATCTCTAAGTTCTCTTTAATGTTCTTGAGGATATGTGAAGTCTGTTAACCCTCACTGGGCCAACGTGTTGGACTATGGCCTAATCCTTTTCACAGTAAGAAGAGGCCCGTGCCCAAAAATGGGACAGTATAATACAGGACTGATATTACTATATAAAAAAGATCAGGGTATTTAAGCACACGAACATGTTGTCTTGAAAATTCTTTGTCTTTTAAAAGACATCTCTCTGAAGAGTTATTCCACCTTATCCCGCCCTCCCCTTTCTTATCCAGAACAACGCGTGCTGGGCTCAGATGCTATCCAACAAGTTTGGGTCATCATACCTCTGCCGAACGACCACGGCATGGAATTCTCTGCCAAGGCACGTGTTTCCTTCTTCCTTCAATCCTGGGGCGTGAAAAAGCACCTTCTCAGGCCGTCAAGGTGAGACCTCAACGTCGCCTCGGCTGCTATGAGGGCGGTGTGGAGGCCACTGCTCTTAGACCACACGACTGCTTACCATCAGGTGGAGTGTGGTCATTTTGACGAGCAAAATAAAAAATAAAAAAAAAATATTATTCCTGTTCGCTGCGCCATGGAGGCAGTCATTAGGTACTGATAGACGCAGACGGGTAATAAAGTCAACTACTAGTTTCTGAGAGAGTGTGAGACATGTCTAAATCTGTTAATTGCACGGATGGCATAGTGGTTTGTGACCGTCTCGCCACTGCCAGTACGTTAAGTGGGTTCAAGTCTCACAGGGGACAAAGATTTGTGTGACCCACAAATGGTTGTTTCAAGTCTTGGTGTTATGTGTGTCTGCTGTTTGAATATTAGTAAAGGCCTCCGCGAGACAGGATTTATACCTAGTGCGGCATAGTTATAGTCTACTAGCCTTTCCTCGCGGCTTCGCTCGCGTTAATTTAGAATTTGACAATAAATTCGGCTATAATAATATAATTCAATCATGATTCGAAAGACACGTGGCGCCATCTATTATCATAAGAACGTTATTATTGTTTTCCTCGGGAACAGTAATTTTTTCGGGATGAAAGGTAGCCTATGTTCGTTTCTGTACACCTGACAACGTATATGCAAAATTTCAGGATATCGGTTTAATGGTTTAGGCGTGAAAAGGTAGCCATGGTCGACAGCGAGAGGAAGTGGGTAGCGGTAGCATCCTTCTGCGAGGACGTCATCTCGCAGAAGGAGGCGGCGGAGCGGATCCGTGACGAAAATATCCTGGCGGATCCGTGCCGCCGCCGGCGTACCGGGCGGCGCAGGCGCGCCTACGCGCGCCTTATGCCGCCGTAGCAAAGGTCGCGGGTGGGAGAACGGGGATCTCCTGCCCGCCAACCATTGAGTCGAAGCGACGCCCTCTGTGCCGGGGCGTTGCCCAGGAGTCGTCGCCCGCAGACCTTTTTAGATTTTGTATTGGGCCCTGCTGGGTGGGTCCCTGATGTAGTTATAGTTCCGGTGACCCACCCACCTCACAAAGCAGCGAGGTGGCACAACGTGGTGGTTTTAGTCGGTAGGCCCGAAGTCTCGGGAGAGCCCGACATTGCCCTCTCGCATCCCCTTGTTGCGAGGGGGTATGCATAAGGAGCATTTCCCCACGGAAAAAAAAAAGGCGTGAAAAGGTAACAAACAAACTAACAAACTCATTTTCGCTTTTATAATATTATAGTTAGGATAGTTAGGATTAGATACTCGAAATTAATTTTAAAAATAACCATTGCATTTTGTACCTAAACCACGAAATTTTATGTAGGACATAATAAGCAATTTGATAGTTAGAGACCTCATGTAATAATATCAGCCCTGTATTCATACAGTCCAACTGCTTGGCACGGGCTTCTTCTCAGTGTAAGAAGGGATAGGTCATAGTCCGAGTATAAATATTTATATATCTATATATTAATACGTGAAGCAAAAACTTTGTACCCCTTTTTTACGAAACTTGCGCGGACGAAGGAGTATGAAATTTGGCACAGTTAAAGTTTATATGGAGAAGGAGGGACGAATCCTAATATTTTTATAAAATATGTATTAGAAATACATTAAATTAATATTATATTATTATTATTATTTGTTTCTCTTTCACGGGTATATTCCTAATACGTTAGGAAAATACCCGGCCCTCTGGGAGGCTTACACAGAGACATCGGTCCAACGTGAAGACGCCCTTCGAGAGTTTTAATTAAAGGAGGGATTAATATTATTATTATTATTTCGGCATTGTTCGTCTGACATCGTACAATTCTTTGTAACTATAGGTAACCATAGTTAGGTACAAGTTTTCTTTATAATAATAAATAAGGTATACCTTATTTATATGTAATAAAGAAAAAAGAAAACAAAGTAGCAAGCTTAGAAATTTTGGTCGAATTTTGACCACTAGGCGACCGCTAGTTATATTAAATGTACAGACAATTACTTCTCTTTAAATCAAAAATATTGTGTGAGCGTGTCGGGCGGTAGGGTCCACGTGACGGCGCAGCCACTTCCGTTGGTAGCGTAACCTATATAGCATATATTATGTACCGTAACACGTGTCACGCTGCTGATAAAAGCCTTTAAAATGTCACGTAGTTGGTGTAACAGGCGTGTTGATTAACAAGGGGCTGTGTGGATGACTGCCAATGGGCCGAGTGTTGTTGGTTCGATCCCGGGACAAACATTTGTATGATCCATAAATATTCAGTTATGCCGAGCAAGGATGTTCTTTGTGTGAGTTGTTTGAATGTATGTAAAGTTCTCTGTGACACAGTAGCTATTTACACTTCGGGAGTTTTCTTTTTGACGTGACAACGTCTAATAAATCGATGAACGCCGGCTGCACGCACGAAAAAGGATGACTCATTGTCCCGTTACGCTCATTGTAACGTTACGATCGGAGCGAGAGCGCTACATGAGCGACCGAAAGGCACATTATGACGTTGTCACATTAAACTATCGTCCGTAAACGAACTTTACAGACAACCAATTTTGACGTGACAACGTCTAATAAATCGATGAACGCCGGCTGCACGCACGAAAAAGGATGACTCATTGTCCCGTTACGCTCATTGTCCCGTTACGCACAGTGTCCCGTTACGCTCATTGTCCCGTTACGTTCATTGTCCCGTTACGATCATTGTAACGTTACGGGAAAGAAATTTTGTTATTACGTTGTCACGTTAAACTATCGTCCGTAAACCGACTTTACAGACCAACCAAGAAACAGTCGTTTTAATGGTCACCTCGCCACTGCTAGATATAATATAATAATAATAATATAATATAATATTCTACCACATACACACAACACCATCTAGCCCAAACTAAACAGAGCTTGTACTATGGGTACTAGACAATGAATAAACATACATATATACTTTTTTTTTGTAAATACTTATTACATATTATACATAGAAACACCCAGACCAAGACAAACAACCATGTTCATGCACACAAATGCTTGACTTGTGCGGGAATCGAACCCGCGACCTCAGGCGTGGCAGTCGGTTACACTAACCACTACGGCATCGAGTCCGTCGTTAAGTGTTGTGGGTTCGATCTCCAAACGGGACAAAAATTAAGAAAATGTGTGCCCAGCACTAAGACACTAAATAGGGCTAATATTCCTAAAATATTTTTAATATATCCTTCCGCATCGGTGACGTAGCAGTAATGTTTACGACCGCTGTGTATAAAGTCCTGGGTACAATTTCCGGGTCGGGTAAATTTTACTGGTTTTTCGTAAGAAATCCTTAGTAGCAACATAAAATCTGGAATTGTACCTGGTAAATTGCAATATTCTCGTGGGATACATGGGACATAAAATTATTATTATATACTAGCTTTTGCGCGCGGCTCCGCCCGCGTGGTACCTACATCAGTAAAAAATAGCCTATGTCCTTTCCCAGGTTTTAAACTATATTTGTACCAAATTTCATCTAAATCGGTTGAGTCGTTTAGCCGTGAAAAGGTAACAGACAGACAGACAGACAGATAGACAGACAGAGTTACTTTCAAATTTATAATATCAGTAAGGATTTATATAACTAGCGAAATGTGTATGTAATACACCTGCGCTAAACCCTTCAGGGATATGTATATTATACCTATGTATGTATTTATTTAATTATCCCTTATGTAAATGAGACGTAAGTATATCAAAACAGTACCTAATCATAATCGTAACTAAAATATGTATAAATATTGTCATGTATATACAATCGGGTAACTTTTACTGATCGATATGGCTTTGTGTACATCTATGAGCCGCGGGTGGTCCCCATTAATAGCCTGCAGGAGGTCCTACCAAATGCGTAATTATATTACGCCTAAAGTACTGGGAATACAAAAGAATTAGGTGCAAACATTCAAAAGGTTGGTCCCAAATAGTTGTACTTGGTGATTTATTTAGTTCCTTTAAAAAAGCCTTAAAGTACTTGGTGATTTATTTAGTTCCTTTAAAATAGCCTTAAAGCCACTAATGGGGCAATAGTTTTAACGGTCATCTTATCGTTAATAGCATTATTTATACTGGTTCGATCCCTAGCTAAGACCTAACATACAAAAAAACTGTAAAGACAATTATTTCAAATATGTTTTGATGTTTAATAGTTAGCTTCACGGTAATAAATGTGTCTGCGACCCAGGGATTATCCCTCATCTCATAGTCTTAAGTAATAATATTTACTTATTATTCAAAAGTTAGTAATTCTTCGCTCTGAAGCAGTATTTTTGTTTTGGATTCAACGTACCTTACGTTAAACTCGACTACGAAAAAAAGGGGTCTAAAAACGACGAATTTAAAATTTATATTGCCTATGCCACCGGGGCCATTATTACGAATCTATTGACACCTCATTCATTACAATCGGTTCAATAGTTTAGGCGCTACGGTGGAACATACAAACATACATACCCAGACTGCCAAAATCATTACCCATACCCATCCTTTTGGTTTCGCCGTAGTCGGGTGAAAATACTGCTCCATGTTCCTTTCTGTACCCCTGGCGACGTGTATGTGTAATTTCATGATGTTCAGTCGAGTAGGTAGGCGTGAAAGCTTAACAAACAAACCAAAAGTCAACCCGTGGCCATAGTCGATACAAATCAGTCGAAACGTCGGCAAATAAATATGTATTACTTACTTTAAACAATTGCAAATTGTCAACGCGATTAAGACCCTTTGTCTAATATTATATTAAGTATTTATAATAGAAGAAGACTCTCTAAAGATTGTAACATAGTTTTCTCAAAATATAACCGGTAGGTACTTAACACAACATTTAAACAAAAAAAAACGACTTTAAAACGAATATTCTAAAACAAAAAATGCACTAAAAAGTTAAAAAATTTGCGTATTTTTGTGAATAATTAAATTATTGTTATTAAATTAATGGAGTCGATGTCAGCCAATGTAAGTTTGTAACTACTTAAACATGAGATGTCTTACTATAATCATAACATAACATTGGGCATGCTTAAATACTCTTTCAAATAAAAAAATAATTTTGAGAATCGGTTCATAAACGACGAAGTTACCCGCGAACACACATAAAATATATATGTTAAAGTGATTAAGGTTCAATATAGATTGCCGGGCTTCTTAGAAAAACACACACGTCTTCACTGTCAGATGAATTTATTTGCACTGAAGTTAGGTGAGCATTATATTTAATTTTATAGTATACGAAAGGATCGAACAATATATATACGCTCGAATTGAGAAACCTCCTCCTGTTTTGAAGTCGGTTAAAAAAGAAAACTCGCTAAGATGACAGACAAACGGCTTGCCTGATGTTAATCAGTTCCTGTCGGCTATGGACGCCTTCAAGAGCGCTAACATAATCGACGGTGTGACACCCTAAATGCCACAATGTCGAGTTTGCATCCCTATAAAATAAGAATACCTTTCCTAGCAGCTCCTCTCCCTTCTGACTAATAGCACAGCACGTTAACAAAGCACTCTGCATATACAAATACTTATATTTTTAAAAGCTACGAACTCGATTACGAAGACGTTCACTTGGCAACTCACCTCTAAAATTGCGTGTCAAATAGAGAGGCGACACGGCAAATATCCGCGGGCTATCCGCATAATAAACTCACTTTTAACATTTAAACACATCATTACGATGTAATATGATTTAATCTTAACAAAATAGAAGAAAATGAAATATCATAAATTGAATAAGTTATATATTTTGAATGTTTGTAAGAACAACTGAGTTTTGCTTAACTGGTTTTCCTAAACTTATTGAGGTGTTAGAATTAATTTTAGCTGTGTTTTGTTGTGTAATGCTAATGAACTTTGAAATTACTTTTATATTATTCTATTATAATTACACACAATTTGTAGAAGATTCGACATTGCCACTAATATTTGTTTCATTAATAGAACGCGAATCTATCGTAGTATAGGTACTCGATAAATGGCCGGACACCTTGCCACTCGGAATTAATTGTTTTTATTAGTATGTTCCCGATTTGATCAATAGGCTAGAAGTTTCAAGATGCATCATTTTATATTAAATTATTGGCAATTACATGGAAACATAGAAAATTATATTAACATAGAAAATTTAAATCTGTCATATCCGCGCGTACCTATAAATATCCGCGCGTACCTGTAAATATCCGCAATTTTATACGAATATCCGCACATACTCACAGACAATCGCACTTACATACAAATAGTTACAAACACTCAGTCTCAGACACCCGCACGGAGTTCTCGTAGACAGCTCATCGTGTGCCGACCGCAACTCCACACAGTACTGTCACTCATGCGATATATGAACACGCAAACTACTTAAATTACATTAGACGAAAGCGTTTCCATTGTATCTCGATAATAGTATCAAGGCATTATGTTGAACGACATCGCTTCTACATATAAAAGTTAAACTACGTATATCTTCTGCTGAAGAGTATTAATTTAATTTGTATCCGTTGTTTAAATGTTTTAAAGTCCCCCGCAATATAGGATCTATTTCTAGTGCGGGAGTCATCTAGACAAAAAGAAAAGCGATTGAAATCTTTATTGTACACAGAACATTAAATACACATTAATATATAGGTGGGTGTATTTACTGTTCCCGAATACTATTTACCAAAAAGGATCTAAAAACGGACTGTGGCGTAAATTGCAGCTTTCTTATGGTTTATTTTTAAAACTACTCGACTGTATTGTTTCGAGCAAGGATATTAGGGCTATAAAGTAATTCAGAATGTTTTCATACAAAACATTGATTTCAAACTCAATAAAGCTAGTTGTAAAAAGTAAATCACGTATTAAACATGTTTAAACTATTGACCGGTAGATTACACTAATTGTACATCTATGGTATAGTTCTAACTAAAAGTTTCAGCACAAGAATACGACCTATTATTGCGACATATGTATTACGTTGAACTGAGCGACTTGTATCTTATTATAAGACTTATCACCTGTAATAAGTGTTAGATTAGAATTTTGTTCGTATTATCATGTCTATTACTAGTAATGTAATAATTAAATCCCGGGCCTCATTATTATATTACTTCTAATAGACATTGATTCGGGCAGTGCTATTAAGTTTTTCTGTCGAGAAAATTCTGGGTACTGCCGTCCAATAACTTTAAAGGTGTTAAATGATTGTACGGATGGCGTAGTGGTTTAATTGGTTGCGTCGCCACTGCCGGACGAGTGTAGTGGGTTCGATTCCCACACGGGACAAAAAATTGTGTGATCCACAAACGGTTGTTCTGAGTCTGGGTGTTCTTTTTGTTCGTTGTTTGAATGTTTGTAAAGTCAAGCTGTTTTTAGGGTTCCGTAGCCAAATGGCAAAAAACGGAAACCTTATGGATTCGTCATGTCTGTCTGTCACAGCCACTTTTTTCCGAAACTATAAGAACTATGCTGTTGAAACTTGGTAAGTAGATGTATTCTGTGAACCGCATTAAGATTTTCACACAAAAATAGAAAAAAACAATAAATTTTGGGGGTTCCCCATACTTAGAACTGAAACTCAAAAATTTTTTTTCGTCAAACCCATACGTTTGGGTTATCTATGGATAGGTCTTCAAAAATGATATTGAGGTTTCCAATATAATTTTTTTGTAGTTTTTTTTAATACGTCATAAATCGTAAACCGCAATTTACCTTTCATTCAATCAACTCAAATATAAAAATTTAAAAAAACATTTAATATTATGTTACATGCTGCTACGGAACCCTTCATGGGCGAGTCCGACTCGCACATGGCCGCTTTTTTTAATTAAAAATTTGTAAATTTAAAGCCTACTGGCACGTAGCAAGGCCATTGAACTAACAAGACAGTAGCCTGAAAGTAATAAATATGTGTAATTATTCCCACGTGACGTATGAGGTTGGAATAGCACCGCGATATATTCACGTCGCGCCCCAGGAAGGAGGCAATTGGAGGATTAACGCATGTCCATTTCCTACACGTTACACGATAATATATACGCGCTTATAATGGCGTTTGTATTAGACTATTTATCTAGTGCATTCTAGGTTTGTTTTATACAAATCTTTATAGTAATACTAGCTGACCCGGCAAACATTGTTCTGCCATAAGTATAAATTATTTCTTAGCGGTATGAAATTACGGTAGAAAAGACTGACTAAGAAAGTTTATAAGGCTAGTGTGAATGGAACAGTCGCAAGAGGAAAACCTAGGCGAACGTTTCTCGATCAGATCGGAGGCGTTCTGGACAAAGGCCAGGTTAAGAGCTCCTTGAACCGACGGCCGTGTATGAGGAATGTGATGAAAGTGTATAAAGCCAGAGAAGTGTGTCAGGATCGTAGCAAATGGAAATCCGTAGTCTCTGCCTACCCCTCTGGGAAACTAGCGTGAATCTATGTATGTATGTACTTAACGACCTATTCTCATATATACCAAATATACATAAAAAAATTCATAAATATCGGTTGAGCCGTTACGGAGGAGTGCGACCACAAACACCGTGACACGAGATTTTTAATATTATACATAGATTGTTTATTTAATGTAATTTTACTCACATCTCAAATTTTCGTTATATAATATACCAATGTAGGGGTAATTACATGTGTACTCTTGGGTTATCAAATAAAATAGTTCTTGATACATATGATGTCTTAACGGAGACTGGCCATCTGCGCAGGAGATATTATAGTGCACAAGCGTGTGCGCAAACACAAGTGCACTCTCTGTTCCCTAACTCTCATGACCCAATGGGACGGTAATCCGACACGACCGGAGAGAGATCAGGCGCAGGACCAACGGCTTTACGTGCTTTCCGAGGCACGGGGGTGTCTAACACCGCCAACTTCCTAACTCCGGGCTGCTATTGAGATTTCTTAACTGAAAAAACCAATAACATTTTGTTGGCCCGACCCGGGATTCGAACCCGAGACCTCATGCACAGCAGTCGCATTCACTACCGGTGCGCCACGGAGGCAATACACATTTACCGGTACTAGTTTTAAATAATATATAGGTAAATACAACTATGACTTAATTGAGTGGTTGCGGCGAGACGACTGGCGGGCCGAGCTTAGTGCCGCAGCATTACCAAATTGTATTGTCAGCAGATTCATACATGTGTTCCCTACATATAGGTACATATGAACATAGATAATTATATTATATTTTTTGTTAATGCATGCCGTGGCAGCCTTATCTTATCTTATCTTCCGTGGGAGCCAGTCAGTGCAGACCGGCAACACTTCGACCCAGTGGGATCTTTTGTGTCGACACTCTCCCAATAACGACTGCCATAGATGTTCATGGCAGCTGAGACCGACGGCTTAACGTGCTCTCCGAGGCACGAAGCAGGCGCTAATTGTCAATCAATACGCACATAATTCCGAAAAGTCATATAACTTCCGAAAGTCAGAGGTGCGCGACGTGGGTTCGAACCCGAGACCCTCTGCATTGCAGTCTGTTGGTCTCCCCACTGAGCTATCGCTGCTCCGTGTCAGCCTTAATTAAGGCTCTGATTATGTATTATCACAATATTTTAGTGTATGCATTGTTGGTTCATCATCATCATCATCATCATCATCAGGCTATAATAGTCCACTGCTGGACATAACCCTCCCCCAAAGAACGCCATAGCGTCCTGTCTTCAGCTTACCGCATCCAGCATCTGCCTGCAGTCTTTCGCAGATCGTCATCCCACCTTGTCGGAGGGCGTCCTACACTACGTTTGCCGAGTCGCGGTCTCCACTCAAGAACACGCTTACCCCAGCGGTTGTCGGTTCATTGTTGGTTGTCCTTATATAAATAAATATATACATAGTCTCACGTTTATACCACCGAAGTGGTAGGCATGTACCATCAAATCATTGTATTGTATCACAATCATTTCAATCAAATAATTGTTGGCTACATATATATAACCAACAATTATTTTAGGTCTCCCTTTTGCCGTTTGCACGTTATTGTACCAGATACCGTACTGCCACTGAGATTTTCTTCATAGAAAAATCCAATAACACTCTGCCCCACACGGAAGTCGAATCCTAGACCTTTATACACAGCAGCCGCAACCGAGACAGCTGTATAGTAATACTAAGAGATATACACTTTATGCGATACTTTGTGATAATGTACACGTGTACCCTTTGCTTTGCAGAAACGTAACCATCCAATAAATAGTAAATTAGACATCACAAATTAAACCTAATTAAAGTCCTGTGTCAGGTTCTTTGTCGATCCAAAACATGTAATGTCCACCGCCGGTATTCTCATAGGAGCAACTAATTCGGTACGAGTAATGTCTCGTGTATTACGACACTATTTTTTAAACAAAATGGCCGTACACAAGGTTAACAACCATTATCGAACATTATTCTTGTAATTAAAACATAAAACTCATGTTCAACAAAGTAAAATACTTTTTATAACGTACCTAAATTATGTTAAACTTTATTTTGCGTACGTCCTATTATTTTATGAAATGGAACAGCGCTTTTGAACTAGGGCGACTCGTTCTAAGAAAAAGGTGCAGCGTCATAGCTTATCGTAGTACCTAGTCAAAATCGGCGTATTATTTTTATTCAATCACTAAAGAAATGTCTGATACTACTAAATAAACAGTTTTGGATAGAATAACATATTATCAATAACAAGCAAGATTACGCATTTTATACATAGTAACTTCGTATGACTTCCCTGCGGGGTGACACTGGCCCTTAATTGGAAAAAGCTGTTTAATTGGAAGAAGCTGTTTTACTGACAGTTTATAGTGCTATCTATTGATTTCCACGTGTATTTTTCCGGCAAAAAGTATGATAATGGTCTGGTAGGAACTTCAAACTTTTTCCAATTAGGGGCCAATGTCACCCCTCAGTACTTACATTTTAATGCTATTGTAATAATATGTTCTGTGGTTACATTGCGTTCTGTCTATAGGATGCTAAACAGTAACTGTGGTTTATGAACGCCCGTAAAACTAGGGACACTAGACGTCACAAAACCTTAGTGTAGGTACCCTTTTTAGAGCCTTATGACCTTAATTGTCCGTGACTTAAAACGAAACAGTAATTCTTAAATACAAATTAACCGTCATCTGATAACCGGAATCCAAACAGATAACAATATTTTAAAGCGAGACCATCATGATATTTAAGAGAAAACTCGAGCTTTTTTGCACCATTTTGATAGGTGCCATGGCGGTAATGGTTCTTGCTTCGTATAAGCAGTTGTATCAAAAGTTTCAGACAAGAGTGGGACTCATATTAACAGCTAATGATACAACAAAATTATTCCATTATGTAACATACAAGGCTTTTCCAATCATAACCGAGGGTGTTAACCGCCGGACGGCGCCGCGGTGACGCTAAATGACCCGTAGTTTATGATGCGATGCACACTCGTGGACGAAACTCGTAAAACTGTTGCGGTATTAACTGGTTTCTCTGCTGATACCCTAATGGAGAATGTTTTGATCATCTTGTATACGGTGTTTGTGAAATTGTGAATGAGACAGGCAGACAAGGGGGAAGGAATATTCTCTGAGCGATGTTCGAATTTGAGACATATTAGGGGCAAAATGTCTCTAAATGTGTATATATATATGTCCATAATGGATGGCGGAAACGACAAGCATGCGCCTTGCCTCTGAGGCCACGGCGAATGATGTGTTTCAATCCCACACAACACAATTACTTGTGAAATCCACAAATAATTGTAAAATTTTTTTTGCGTTAATTCACATTAACGCACAAAAATTTGAACAATTATTTATTTATAAAGTGTCCTAGGACACTGGCCTTTCAATTTAGAGCGAGAAAGGTCTTAAAAAAAACCAGGTCACAGGTACTCTAAACCGAAGTTGTGCATGATGAATGTCACGATAGGAAAAGAGGCAGTAGAGTTATGTCGGGAAAATGGAAATAACAACAATTAGAAATCCGTAGTATCCTATTCCGCTGGTAAATATATGTACAATTAATGTCTTCTACTCATTATAGCGACTGATCTCACGTGATATCATTAATATTATATCTACGTCAAATAATAAATAACAATCATTTGTAACTTAGTATCTTGCGTAAATATTTATAAAGAAATACGAAAGTTCGAACGTTCGGACGTTAGTAAGCGCCTTTTACACGTCATGCTCTGTTTTTTGACATTGGCTGTACCTTCTTAACTCTACCTACATCTTTTTATTTCACTAATAATTGTCAGAAGATTAATCACTTGATGAATGCATGCATTAAACTTGTTTGGGAAAACAATTATTTGCATTTTTACCTCTAGTGGCATAGGACTTAGCAATCAACTTAATGATAGATTTTTCACGTCATCTCTATTATAACTGGACAGATTATTATAATATAATTAGGATAATTGTCAGACTTACTAGCATTTGAAACTACTTAAACAATGCGACTTTTACCTTTATGATGAACTTTAAAAGAAAAATAAAATCAATGAGATTTATTGAAAATACATTTTCTACCAGAATATTCAACTGATTTATTAATGACTAGCTGTTACCTGCGACTTCGTCCGCGTAGATTTTAACTAAAAAGTGTTGGTCTCCGCGGAACCCTATTTTTTTCTAAAATCAAAGTAGCCTCTAGTACTCCTTATAACATCAGCTATCTGCCAGTGAAAGTCCCGTCAAAATCGGTTCAGCCGTTTCGGAGATTAGCCGGAACAAACAGGCAGACAACAAAAATTTAAAAATAGATGTTTTCGTATAGGTACCTTATATACTGTCATGTGCATTAGATAAAAAGCTGTTATTTTGACATTACAAACACACACTTCAATTTTATTTATTTGTATAGAGTATAGATTTCTGCTTCAGCTGCGTAGTAGTCAGGTTAAATTGATTCGGCCAGCCGATAACCAAAACCTAAATTCAGTGGATATATACCTATTCCGACGAATAGCAGTACCGGTGACGTTCATACAACCCGATTAAATTGTCTATCAGCGTGTCTTTTCGTACAATACAGATCGCTTCTCTTTTCTTCTGCAGGCAATAGGTACATTTCAATGTTAAGACAGTCTTTAAGTAATATAGAAAAAGCATTGAAACTTATGAAGTCGTAAGAAAATCCGAATGTTTATTTATTTAGTTTTAAGAAAGCTTACAGACTAATACAAAGATAGTTAGAGGAAAAATATATATACATGTTGCTAATTACAAGCTTCCACTTATAAGTAAAAAATGTATGCTAGCAATACAGAATGGTTATGTCGTCTAATAATACGATCACAATGTAGTAAAGAATACAAACAAAAAAATGTAAAAAGTAGTGTGCAGAGTCGTGCAATGTAATCTCAGTGGTTAACTGATTTATTATTAACTGTTTAAGCAAAATGTTCATTAGTCAACATTTTTCGAATATGTCGCGTGCTAGTATTGAATAGATCGATCTCCAAGTGTGAAGGTAGATTATTAAAAGCTATTACACTGCATATGCAGAAAGCGTTCCGCCTGTAGTTTGTTGTGACTAAGGGTGCATGTAAAAGTGGACGTTTCCTGAATCTATGTTGATCCGTTCGAATAAGTAATTTACTAAGCAGTTCAGGACAGTTAATCGAATCATTACAAATATTAGCCAAAAGACATAATAATATGTCATTGATATTGCACCTTACGTCCAAAGGCAAAAAATGGTACCGCTTGCATCGGTGATCGTAGTCCACCGAATATTGTTTCGTTTTGAAGTCCAGATATCGCATAAATTTCTTTTGAATATATAATGTTAGTAAATTTTATGATCCAGATTGCTAGCCTTTACCTAAAATAACGACACTAGAATGGAAACCAGCCCTAATACACTATATATAATCTCTTAAAGACGATATAACTGACTGCACTAGTGGCGCCCCTAACGACACAGTTTGCATTTTTATATCATACTTATAAGCTGAGTTTAAGTGCAGCTTCTCACAATATTAACAATATCTAATGTCCACGCCATCAATACAGCGTCGCATCGCTCGTCACATATTTAGCGTCCTGTAGTGATGCATTTACTACTAAGAGCTACTCTGTGTAAGCTTGTAAGTAGGTTAGTACGTCAACTTGTAGTTTGAATTCTTATTTCCTGAGTTTTGCTTGCACGTCCTGCTGTGTTAAAAAGCAATGTTATTTATCTTAGCTGTTTGTACATGTAATGGTTAATGTATTAACTGTAGGAACACAATTTAACACATTCATCAGTACATACATATATATGTATGTATACAGACATAGTCTCACGCCTACGGTCTCGAATGTGGAGGTTGAGATGTATAACGCTCATATTTCGCTACTGTGGATTTGGATTCACCGGACAGATAGGTCTGAATGGTCAAACAGTCCAAGACAAACAATATAAAAGTCAGTCTCATTATAAACTAGCGAGTAGGTATGCATAAGTTGAGTCCACATTAAACATCTGCTGTAAAAATAAGCCTACGGATCAGTTCTGACGGTTTTAAAATTTTGTACTGTAACCTGAATACAAGCTCACAAATAGGCATTATTCAATTCAATTACAATTTTACTAAAATCGGGGCGTAAAATTGTATAAAATTAAATCAATTGTCATAGTCAATCAATCATCTGTGCAATTTTAATATCACAAATTAAATTAAACTATCACAATTTTAATATGGATTTAGGTAGTGACCTGAATCGACAATAAAATAATGATGTTTTGTGTGATGTAATAACTTTATTAGAAGTAAGGCTAAATAAGTTTAGTTTTATGATGGAATGTATCTTTTTCTTTATGGTTTTTATAGAGCCATCGGGCAATGTGATGGCGATAAGTAACAAAAGAATAAAATAAAATCCGCGACATACATAATTTTAAACTACATACATACATATGTATCTATGTTTGTATACATTTTTATAGCACTAGTATTTATATTTTGCTAATCAGACAAATTATAGGACAGGAGGAATATTACTCCTGTGCGTGACTGTATCATAGACAAATGGGTCACTACTTTTCAATTTGAACTCAAAGGAAATGTCACAAAGAGGTGGTAGCATAGTTTCAGTGGCCATTGTACTATGAAACGCTCTGAAAAAGCATATAAAAGAAATTTTCTTGCTAAGTTAACGTTGGTCAAAGCATTGCTTGAGGCGTTGTGTTTAAAAATATATTTGACATTTTAAATGGAGTACTGTTAATTTTACCTGCTTTGTTGGTTCCGTGGCTTGAGTTTGTATTTACGTTGGTTGATTTTTTTATTGTTTATAACTAAAGAAAGTCGATGTTGCGTGCCGCACATCTCTAGAATCTATGTTAAAAACCAATAGGGTAGTTCTTTTTATTTTAACTTTTTTGTTTTCTTTTATCAAAATAGTACAAAACATCCCAATGTATATATTTTTATCGTAAGTGGAATGAATATTTAAAATTGCAGCATAACAATCAAATAACCTTTGATTTTTTAATATAATTCACTTGCTATTATTAACTCGTTGATGATAGGAATCTGCCATAGTTTGTAGAATAATTTTCCCTAAGTTTACACGACTCGACGACTTAGCGAAAACTACAGGACATGATGCTAAACCATATCTTATCGAACACCCAGTATCTACGGACTCCGATAGCTGTCACCAGCTTCCTCTCTAAACGCAAACGACAAAATCGTAGTACTTTAAGAGTACAGTTTACTGCGGCATGACGCGATCTCCATAAAGATATAAGCGAATATATCAGTACAAAGAGCACTTACATATTCTGCCACTTCCTCCCCCACCCCACCCCCCACTTGGCGTCTGAAAGCACTACATACGTCACGTATTTTTGTCGATAAATGGGTCAGTGCTACTTGCTCTGACATATTTAGCAGTCGAATGTCGCCCCGCTTGGAAACTTGATATATTAAGACAGTGCTATGGATGCTCATTGTTATTTTCTGAGAAAAGAAGTTTAAACTTTATATAATTTATGTGTTTAAAGTGGAGTATCTGAAGAAAATGCTGCTCGTTCGTTTTTTAGCTTCAGTAGGCAACTTCACTATCTTCGTTCTATAGTTCTATCCTACAAGGAACGTGCCTTTTTGGATATTAATAGCCTATATCAAACTCTGTCATACAAAAAATCGCGTTGATCCATTACTCCATTCCGGGCTGCTATTAATCATTTCTTGACAGAAACGCTAATAAGTTATTATTGGGGTGACTCGAGATTCAGACCCGGGATATCATGATACGCGCTCATTTATTCTAGGCAATACACGACAGTCAAATCAAATGAATTAGCCCTTTAACCGCTTACGTCGAATTAATCCGACAAATATTTTCGTGTCCATTTCGCCAGCGTCGTATATTTCCGACCAGATACCACAGCTCGTTTAATCTGCTTTTTTATTTAATTACGGTGCTTTCTATCAAAAAAATGTTTATATTGTGTAAATGGATAATTAAGTAATCATTTACAATTTAATACACTTTAGTCTCTTAATTAGAAGTCCTAAAAATAAGTATTTATTTTTGTAAGTATTTATTTTCGATTCACTGTGCCGGGCGCTGCGCGCTGGGGGCACGACAACTGTTATGAAGTGAGGCGGTTAAAAGGTTAAGCAAATCTATTTATTCACAATAATATATTCTAATATGTTCGTATTTTTTGATTAATATTTTTTAATGCAACTTGTCCGTGAGGTGGGGACCTGGTGTCCTGAAACACAGACTCTCCGTCTACCTTAGGCACCAGTCTCCCACAGTTCTTCTACGTCAACTAAAAAAAAATGTATCGTCACTACGCGAACAAATCACGTTCGAGTAAAGAAGCGACACTCACTCACGTGACAGTGCGACAGGCAGTACTGTAGTGCTGCCGTCGTTCGGTTGTCACCGCCCGCGGGCGAACTAGAAGCACTTATACGTTACGTGTAGCGTTGTCCTTGTCTCGCTCGATAGTAGTATAGTAGTAAGTAAGGAAATCAGAAGATCTACTATGAAACGTAAATTCTGTAGTTACGGGCCTATTGTTATTGCTGTTCGTATCATGAAATGTATGGTAACGTTTAATACTCGAAACCATGAAGTTATCCATACAAAAAAATCAACGGGTTGCACTCCGGGAGTGCCGGCAGAAGTGAAAAATTGAATATTAAGGTTTTGCATTTTTGATATTTTGGTATGGTTAGGGAATAATTTTGCACGAATTGCTTTAATTATCAGTATAAATGTACTATCATTTATGTGGTAAAATACAATATACATTTATTGCGCTATCGTACACAAACATGACAATTCTCCCTCCGTCTTACGAAATTTCGATCAGGTCACGTGTCCTGACGCGAGTTTGACAATTCTCGCTCCATCTTACGAATTTTCGATCAGGTCACGTGTCCTGACGCGAGTTTAACATTTTATACACATCACAAAAAAGTGTGCAACGCCGCTAAAGAAGTTTTCACTTCAAAAATAATGCCACTTTAAAAAGAAGAAATCTAGGGACCTAATATACAAATATTATAAAGAGGAAAGCGTGCTCTTATGATTGTAAGGATTTAACTTTAAAACTACTAAACCGATTTTACGAATTATTTCACCATTAGAAAGCTATATTATCACTGGGTAACATTGGCTATATTTTATTTATATTCTATACAAATAAATAACATTGAAGTGTCTGTTTGTAATGTCAAAATAACAGCTTTTTATCTAATCCATATGAAAAGTATATAAGGTACCGTACACGAAAAAAACAATTTTTTAAATTTTTGTCTCCGTCTGTCTGTCTGTTTGTTCCGGCTAATCTCCGAAACGGCTGAACCGATTTTGACGGGACTTTCACTGGCAGATAGCTGATGTTATAAGGAGTAACTTAGGTTACTTTGATTTTAGAAAAAAAAAATAGGGTTACGCGGAGACAAACACTTTTTAGTTAAAATCTACGCGGACGAAGTCGCAGGTAACAGCTAGTAAGAAATAAAATGTACTGTTACTAACATAATCTAACCTACTTTTACGCGAGCAGAACCGTGGGGCAAAGCTTTTCTATATTCGTTCACCCTAAGGATTCGTATAGACATTTTCATGGTAACTTAGTCTACTGTTCACGTTTATGAAATTTGGCGATGTAATATAAGTCTTAATAGGATAATATTTAACCATGTTGTATCAATATAAACCCGAAAAGTATTGTCGTTTATTTTAATTAAGTACACTTTGATAACCGATCGAGAAGCCTTCTAATTAACCAAAATAACTCGATGCAAACCAAAGTTTAGCTAAACAATTTGGCTTTTTGCCATTAATCGTTACTGAAATTAAATCCCATCGCCATTACTCAACGCAGAGTAAAATAAATTGAAAATAAATTTAAAACATTTGCGCCCATCATTGGAAGTAAAAGCCAATACTTAAAATAATCTTTAATTAAATATGGTTATTTATTGGATTATTCATAAAATAGGAATGTTGTAAATCTAAATTTTAATAGGAAATAGATGCCGGTTTATACCTCAACCATTTACATTTTATTTTAGTACAAATTTAGCATTTTAAACTGATGTAGCGATATTTGTAAGTAATTTGGTTATGGCTAGCTTTTACTCGCGTGTTCGTTAGTTCTGAGTATAAATAACTATACCACAGGAATAGAATCACTCGCTCTTTTGTCCATGTCTTGCAATGCAAAACATATTATCAATCCGTTGTTCAGTGACTGTAAATAAAGAAAAACCTACGAATACTTTTGATTATTTCTAATATTACGAATATAAAAGTATGTTAAGAAGTTTGTTACTCAAATATCGAATAAACCATTACATGGATTGATGCAATGCCGATGCAAGACGCGAGCAAAGCCTCGAGCAGAATCTAGTATATATTATTACTGACAACTTGTATGTCAAATTTCATGATAATCGAGTAGTTAAGTCGTGAAAGCGTAACAAACAAACTCACATTCGCATTAATATTTTTAGTTATATCCTAATCCTAATCCTAACTTTCTTAACTTAATATTATAAACGGGAAAATGAGTTTATTTGTTTGTTTGTTTGTTACCTTTTCACGCCTAAACCACTGAACCGATCATTCTGAAATTTTGCATATACATTGTCAGGTGTACAAAAACGGACATAGGCTACCTTTCATCCCGAAAAAAATTACTGTTCCCGAGAAAAACAACAATAACGTTCTTATGATAATAGATGGCGCCACGTCTTTCGAATCATGATTGAATTATATTATTACAAGCAGAGTAGGTACAACCCGAATTGATTGTCAAATTCTAAATTAACGCGAGCGAAGCCGCGGGCAAAAGCTAGTATTATATATAGTAGGATAGCATGGACCACGTTTTCCTGGTACAACGTAGTCATTCAATATTTTGCCTGCTCTTATAATAGGTTATCTATTTATCACCGGGTTCGATCAGGACAAGGGCGTAAGTGACGTCTTTAACGACTACGCAGTCCTTCGAGATGCCACTTACACCCCTAATCAGATACAACGGTATCAGCTTGAGGAAGTGACGTATTTTTCTCGTGAGCCGATAGGAAGATAATTAATTAAGATAAAGACAACCTCTATACTGAGTATACAAGCTGTGTCGTGTGGCGCTTACACACATTAACTTATAAATTAGCTGGAAGCAAAAAACAATGTGAAAAGCATTATGTCTGAACGCTGGGGTTTGAGATTATAACAACGATCACAAAGTATATTTTGACGTTCATAAGTATCACTTTGTGACCTACTTAAATGAATACATGACTTTTGACATAGACTTCTAAGAAATTTTTTTTGTCCCATATGGGTATCGAACCCTCAACACCAGGCGCAAGGGCAAGGACGAGGCGACCATTTAAATTACTGCGCTAGCCGTGCTGTCAAATTTCTGATGTAAGATTTAATTAAGTAATTGATAATCAAGAGTGCTGTGTTGTCTAGCAAAATACTACAATTTTATAATCTAGATAAGTAATTGAGTACAAAATAAATTCGTAAATCAGAAAATATAGATACCGTAAATATTTACTACCTATCAAGATACAGACTCAATACGGTTCAACATGACATATTTTCAGATAATACTCTTCAAGAGCTAGCTTACATCACGGGTCACTCCATAAAGTCTAGAAAAACATCAAGTTTTACCTAACTCATATGACAGACAAACAGAATATTGACAAAAACACCCTTGGTGGCTCTCTACATATCCAAAGGCATTAAGAGGCGGCATCGAGGCGACGGCTCGCCCTTGACCCGACCTCATCTCCTCCCCTCCCACACCCCCACTCACCCCGGCTAAGCTTGAGCAATGACCTAAGATTTCCATGATGAGAAATCCCGACATCCTTTACTCAATTCATATGACGTCCTATTGTTATAAAGTTATACATATTATATACGTATGTATATAATAAATGTATACATATAAACGTGAAACTATTTTGACGCCTATATACAAGGACTAGCTTTTGCCCGCGGCTTTGCTCGCGTTAATTTAGAATTTGACAATCAATTCGGGTTGTACTCTGCTTGTAATAATATAATTTAATCATGATACGGAAGACACGTGGCGCCGTCTATTATCATAAGAACGTTATTATTGTTTTCCTCGAGAACAGTAATTTTTTTCGGGATGGAAGGTAGCCTATGTCCGTTTCTGTACACCTGTCAACGTATATGCAAAATTTCAGGATGATCGGTTCAGTGGTTTAGGCGTGAAAAGGTAACAAACAAACAAAAAAACACTCATTTTCGCTTTTATAATATTAGTTAGGATAGGATTAGGATAAGTAGAGGTTTTTAGTACGGAAATGTTTTTATCATATAAATCAATATTTAAACGACAAATTCTGACAGTTATACAGGTGTCCGGTAATTAATGGATAACCTTGAAATGTCTTAGGTATAGTAGAACTGATGGTCGTTCATAAAAAAAAATTCAGACTGCTGCCGAGAATTATTGTCAGAAAAACTCAGAAATATTTTGACCGACCTGGGATTTGAATCCTCATGCAAAGCATTCGCATACACTACCTACCGCTGCACTGCACCACGCAGCTATAATAAAGTTAAAACATGTCATTAAACAAGTAGGTATGATTTCGTTGTTATTAGTGAGAGATGTTATTTAACAAGTTTCGAGAGTCGTGAATAATCCTTTTGTTTAAAACTTGGGCCGGGAAATGTTTATGATGTTGAACTTAAATTGACATTTTAGGAGATAAGCTAACAAAGTTTATAATGACAGTTATGTACATTACATATATATATATATACATATATATATATATATATATATATATATATATATATATATATATATATATATATATATATATATATATATATATATATATATATATATATAAATATATATATATAAAATCTCGTGTCACGGTTTTTGTGGTCGTACTCCTCCGAAACGGCTCGACCGATTTTTATGAAATTTGTTTATATATTTGGTATGTATGAGAATAGGTCGTAGAGTATATTTCATTCCAGCAGCTAGTCTTTATATAAAAAATCAGCTTCTGTATATTTGTGTCCACAAAGCTCGAAAATTAGTTGAAGTATTGAGTTGATATTTTTACACAATATTGCATATCTACATATACCTATGTATAAGAGAAGTAAAATAAGAAAAAACAAGTCTGTGATCCTATTATAATAGGTAACACTTAAAATATTGTTTATTGTTTTTGTTAGGTATTGTCTGCGGTAAAATACATATAGGCTAATGTTTAATCATGTTTAAATTTAAAATCTCCAAAACATCTTTTCGTTCATGACCTAAACAAAGCATTTCTAAACTAAACTCAAATTTTCAGTCTTAGAGATAATGAAGTCTAGTTTTAACGCGTATTATATTGTGTTAGGAAACTTATCTCGTCTGACAAAAACACCTTTATCGTCAAAGTAAAACAAAAATAGGTAAACTTTCAAAATGCTGCGCTTAGTTTTTTGATCAGTTTGCGAGAAAATTGTAAACAAGTGCTTCGATGCCAAAATGCCCCTTTTGTTCCGTGATATAATATACTTACGTTTACCCGATCGTTTAGTTCTTAGATCGATTCCCAGTTTGGATAAGATGCTATTCAGTTTGTCCATTAGAAAATTATCATTAACATAAATGTAGACAGCTATAAATACATGAAATCGTAATTTTTATACATAACATACAAAACACTACATCAGAACATTATTATTGTGAGAACTAGCTGTTACCTGCGACTTCGTCGGCGTAGATTTTAACTAAAAAGTGTTTGTCGCCGCCGAACCCAACTATATTTCTCTGCCCAAGTTACTTAAATGGCGTAGTTTTTATAGTGTAAAGCTAGATAATAGCATGGCTTACTCAAAAACAACATTTAAATATGCGTCGTTAGATTACACGCTGTCACAGAATGCGTAAGAAAAATAAAGATTGACAGCTCCTCCCCCGTAGGTGATAGCGTGATAATATGTAGCCTATATGTTGACCCGACCTGTTAGTAATATTCATGCAAAATTTGAAGTAAATCCATGCAGTACTTTTTGAGTTTAGCCCGGACATACATACAGACAAACAGACAAAAATTCTAAAAACTATATTTTTGGCTTCGATATCGATTGTAGATCACGCCCCAAGTATTCTTTTAAAAAAATATTCAATGTACAGTTTTGACTTTCCTACGATTTTATTATATGTATAGATAATTCTTTGTATGGTACAAAGTCCTTCCTTTTTTCAAAGATAAGTTTCACACTTGAAATATTTCCTGAGTCGCGGGGGACTTGACAAACATTCAAACAACGGACACAAAGAATACCTAGGCTCTGAATAACTGTATGTGTCACACATTTTTGTCCCGCGTGAGGATCGAACCCACATTACTTCTCAAAGTGGCAGTGGCGAGGCGATCACTTAAACCAATACACCATCCGCGCAGTCAAACACTGGAATACAAACCTAATATTTATTACGTATATATACAGATGAGAATATATGTATATGCTAATAAATACTAAGGCACAACCAGCAACACTGAGATCAAAGTTAGAAAAATACGATAAGCCTCAAAATTCAATCACATAAGGGACTTCTCTGAACTGTTTGTTTGTAGATCTTGATATATTTTTGCAGGCCTATCCGTCAGACTAGATAGGTTATAACAAAGTCTATATTTTGTTCCGTATACAATACGTCATACTGTTTATTTCGGACTGACTAGATATCCGAGATATATGCTTAGCTAAGCTTCGTACTACTACCGAGAATTGCCCGACAGAATTACATTTTATCAAACAAATATCAAACCAACTACATAATATTAAAAAGAAAAGAAATTTGTTGAAATAAGTAATGTAATCTTTAAATGTAACTTTAATTACTTAACGCAAAAATAATTAAAGACTTAAAATTCTATTGTTAACTATTCATTGTTATAGTTTAATTTCATTTTATTATTAAGATCTTTATAACGTGTTTTTGTCATTTATATGTATTGTAAAAGCTATTAATATTAAATAACACGTAAAAATAACAAGTTATTGTAATATCATCGGTTCTCGGTACATGGGCAAAATAATAATGAAATTGATTTATTTATTTATTAAATAGGCACAACTACAGATGTCAAATTAAATAAGTATACGAATAATAATAATAGTAATAGAAATAATTTATGTAAATTTGAGATCCGATTAAGGTTGAGCACAGCATTTGAAAAAAAAATGTATATACAATTAGGCGGCTAGGTGGAGAAGAGAAAATATTATACAAGATAAATGTCAAAAAATAAAAAGAATACAATACAATTATACATTAAAATTCAAAATTAAATATTTTATATTAATTACAATTAAAGTTATGGAATACAATTATTAAAAGAAAAACAATAAATCAATTAAATGACGTTATAAGTAGGTAATAATAACAATACAAAAAAAAAATGTTATGGTGTCTTAAAAATTATTATCAGCGTGGACTATCAGTTTACATTTTCGCAGGTATTCGCCGTAAGTATCATAAAAAATATCAAGGCTTTTGGCATTTTCATTATATCCTTTACACATTCTCGCAATAGGATCATTTAAAGTGACATTATTATTACTAGAAGGCAGAGAGAATAGTTTCTGAATGCGTTTACTACCACCTACTTTAAAGGAAAAATGGCTCAATTGATATTATTTAACTGTCTGAAAGTGGTTGAAAATTGTACTAAAAGGTTATATTTGTACCTATCGACCTACATGTACCTACAGCACACAAACAATCACTATTCATTAATCTACATTCTACAAGCATACCACTGTTCTATACGCAAAGCCTTTATTTCTGGTTAATTGGGCCACTGACGTTGTACATACGATCCGTTTTATAACACAAAATATTGTTTCAATGGGTATTCGCATAATTGTTCGAGATTGTTTCTTTTGGCCTTTACCTACGGCGTCTTGGCTGCTCTTCAATAACGCCGGCGGCACAACACGACCAAACAACATGACCCATACGCACACGAACAAAAACAACATCACAGTACAACATTCCATTAATCACAAACACTAATAGGCTCAACTTATAATGGACGACTAGATACAGCTACACTTTTAAAGACAGAACCGATTTTCAATAAAACGGTGGATGTTTTAGTTGATGTTTCGTATGTTTTGAATTAGATTTGATTGTTTTAGTTATATTCTAAAGGTACGCTGTTTGAAATGCGTGAGTTATTATGATTTGTAGATCAAAAGTTTATCAGTGTAATTCATTCAACGTAAAATGCTTTTAGTGAGAACCGTAGCGTAAACTTATGATCTACCCACATTTAAAATATAATAATGTACCTTACTGTAATGCTTTTGTTGGTGGGATGCTGGTAGTGAGTATTAATGAAAGCAAGCCTTTTATTATTTGTTATATGGATTTAAGTTTGATATCACGATATTCTCTATCTTAGAATTCCATCATCGTAACTGATGACATTTTGAATCGCTAAAGTTCACTTACGTTACGCTAGATGGTGTTAAAATATAAAACACAATAAAATTAAAATATTTACAATATTTTTATGTTTATTGATGGCATTTCTGTTGATTATTATATTATTTTAGTATATTAATTAATTAAATGCTGCGTTTATGTTAAGAAATATAAATTTACGACACAAAATTGATTTTAAAGGAGTCTGGCCTAGATCGCGCTTGTGAAGTTTTCTACATGTTTTGTATAAATATTATTTTTATCTTTGTAATGATGGGTGGTCATCCTCTACGCAGTGAGCCAGTGTTTGGGGGGCTGGTCAAAATTCCCCAACGCCTAATGTATCTATACAACACTTCATCTTTCTATATGTGTTCGTAACCACCCAAAAATAAAAAAAAAATCTGGCACTTGACCGTTTAGAGAAGTTCTCAACACCACTGATGTAGAAACTTTAACCACCTTTTTTTTTACAAATATGGCGTGACAATCACCATATTTTAAATATTCTTATTTATATTTTAAATATTAGGTCTCGGGGTGGATTGCGAAAATAGTTACTGTTTCCTTTAAGTAATGAAAATCCGAAGACTACCATGTAACTCATGTCGTTTAGCACCTGCACTTGATTTATATACAAGTAGTACTTAACGTATACATATGCATGCCTATATATCTCTGAGGCAGTAAACATATGTATATTACACATAACAATAATTGTTATCAATTTTTTTAAATCCTTCGTATACGGGGGCAAGCCTATGGCCCTATATGATAAGTTGGACACTCTTACAGATTCTACAGACAATGTCAATAACGCCTAACTTGACAATCGAACCTTGTATTCACGATATCACGCAAACATAAGCACAAATTATGTCACGAAGCCAAAGTGAATTAAATAAATAATTCAGACAATAAAAAATCTAGAACAATAGCTTCATTTATTAGTTTCATCAATAAAAAATATTCCACAGATATATTTGGCTGACTTTTTTTAAGGTCGTCTAATAACAGTAATCACTGACCTTACCGGATGTCTGCGACGTCTGCGCGCGCGCACGCCGGAAATAAACGCGCCGCCATGATGACATTTTATTGTTTCTAATAAATTCCGCGAGGTGTCGTCACTATTCAGATTAGAATTTACGAGTAATAAGTCTAATTGATGGTGTTGTTTAAGGTCGATTTTATGTTTTCTCATTTTAATGGCGATTTTTTTGTGTTAAATATCGCATGGAAAGTTATTTTTTGTGTAGGTAATTGTTGGGAATTTATCGTTAAAGACAAATTTTAGGTTGCACATATGGCTTAGTCGCTTAAGTTGTCATCACGCTACTGCATACGTTGCGATTGCAATCCCTGCACGTGACAAACATTCACGTGATCCACATTTATTTACCAGTCTGCTGTATCTATTTTTGATACAGAGATACAGAGATTTAAAGATATTCTAACTATTATACAGGTAAATGCGAATGTGAGTTTGGTTTGTTTGTTTGTAACGCTTTTAAGTCTAAATTACCTGACTGATCATCATGAAATTTCGTACACAAATTGTCAAGAGTACAGAAAAGAAAATGGGGTACCTTTTATCCAGGAAAAGTATTGTCCCCGTGTAAGTAATTTTATGAAATTTAAATACATTATTTTAGGAATCCAGTTATAAAATAATGTATTTAAATTTCATAAAATTCACAAAATAGAAACGATTATCAAGTACCTACTTAGACCAGTGACGTAAGCTCAAGTAAGACTGCTGATTGTGAACTTCTGAGTTTGATGCCCTAAGTTCAATATACCATTCGAAGTCTACTAATTTTATATACATAGACATAAAACAACTTCGGCGAAGGGAATGCTTCTAACAAATATACATGTTTGTCTCATAGACGGAGTATTCCGCTTTCGGCACCAATTTTTTCGGCACCTATGGTTTCGGCACCTAAGCTATTCCACTTTTTATTTCCGAAACCATAGGTGCCGAAAAAATTTGTGCCTAAAGCGGAATACTCCTCATAGACTACCGATAAAAGATGTCCACAAAAATATATAAGATTTAAAATTTTAAATCCGTGTCGTTGTAAATTACATCTGCCATTTTAATTCGACTTAAGTCTATGAAACATTAGCTGCGTGCGAATTTGCATTGAGATATAAATAAAGCTTGTAAAATGCGGGTGCTTAAGTCTCCTACCTAAACTATAATAGTTACATAAGTGTGAAGTTATGTAAATCGGTCGCCATTTTTGCTATTCTGCTTAGACCATTTATTCTGCATACTAATGATCAATTTATTATAATGAAATCTGATACTGTATGCATATTAATCAAAGATATCCACCATTAAAACAGACGGAGTCGGGGACACAGCGGTAGTCAATATGACTGCTGTGCCTGCGGTCTCAAGTTTTGATTTCCAAGTCGTGTTAATAGTTTTTATGTCAAAAAAATCTGCGTAAGTAATCCTCATTTCACAAAAGTGCTTCGTTGATTCCACATCCGACATAAGTTTGTTTTGTATATGGAAATAGACGTATCTAACATTTTATTTCGAAACTAGCTGTTACCTGCGACTTCGTCCGCGTAGATTATAACTAAAAAGTGTTTGTCTCCGCGGAACCCTAGTATTTTTCTAAAATCAAAGTAGCCTAAGTTACTCCTTATAACATCAGCTATCTGCTATCTGCCGTCAAAATCGGTTCAGCCGTTTCGGAGATTAGCCGGAACAAAGAGACAGACAGACCGACAAAAATTTTAAAAATAGATGTTTTCTTATAGGTACCTTATATACTTTCATATGCATTAGATAAAAAGCTGTTATTTTGACATTACAAACAGACACTTCAATTAAATTTATTTAATCAGGAATCAGTAAAAAAAACTCATCTGCATGTATGTATATTTTAAATAAGAAATGTTTTTTGTCAGATACGTCTTTATTCCTTATGACGGCAGTATAATTGGGGCCGATTCTCATTTTTCTAATATGGTTTCGATTCCCGAGTCGTGTTAAGTACTATTTACTTACCAGGCAATTTTCAGTAGCAGTATAGGAATCTGGAACTGTTCCTAGTAGACGAAAAAAGGCTCGTCCCTCGTGATTGGGTATCACGTCTATTCTCAAACACTAGGTAGCAAAATCTGAGTATAAAACCTTATATATATTCGATCCTAAGGCGCGCATCTCTTATTTTTCGACGTTATGTGCGTATTAAATAATTAATTATCGCTCGTTTTAACGGTGAAGGCTAACATCGTGAGGAAACCTGCATATCTGAGGGTTCTCCATAATGTTCTCGAAGATATGTGAAATCTGCCAGCTCGCACTAGGCCAGCGTGGTGAACTATAGCCTGAACCTTCTCACAATGAGAAGAAGCCCGTGCCCAGCAGTGGGAAAGTTTAATACAGGGCTGATATTATTATATACTAGCTTTTGCTTGCGGCTTCGCTCGCGTAAAATATAGCCTATGTTACTCGGCGATAATATCGCTTTCTAATCGTGAAAAAATTTTTTAAATCGGTTAAATAGTTTTAGATTTATACCCTAACAAACAAGCATAAAGTCAAATCTTTCCTCTTTATATTATTAGTATAGATATACCTACATATATAATTATATATATGTAGGCTTAAGACTTATGTACGTATGTATGTATGTTTGATAAAAGAATACAATAATACCTAACACAAACAAATCCTAAAATTAACACTTACAATAGTAATTACTGCTATTTACTTATAATTAGAAGGTGCCTGCTATTGTCTGGCACGTTATCCAGGCCTGTTATCTTTGGCGGGACAATGGCAACTTGGTGGCACACAAAGCCTTTCGCGAACTATTACGAGCCATTATTGTTGCCAGCGTTGATGGCAAAGTTTGTGCCTTCTCATTAATATTCGTGATCATAATTAGTGATATTCCGAACAGATTAGTAATAGTCACTGTTTTGTTAATTTATAAACATAAATACAAATATGCCGATTGTACTTAAATAACTTTAGATATCGTTTTTTTAACTTCTGGGACAAGTTAGGAGGTTCATTACGTGTGTGTTTCGTTTGCAAACTGTGTTTTAAGTGTCTCACTTAAAACACAGTTTGCCCATTTTTATAATCCATATTTCTACTGAGAACTTTATACATTTATTTTACTAAGATTACCAACAAAGAATTCCACCTGATACCTATGCTTTTAAATAAGTACAATTAGAAATGACTACTTGTACTTCTTCAATTATACTTCTTACATCATCATCATGATCTCAGCCAAAAGACGTCCACTGCTGGAAATAGGCCTCCCCCAAGGTTTTTCACACAGACCGGTCTTGAGCCACCCGCTTCCAACCGCTTCCCGCGACCTTTACGTTTACTTCTTACATATCTGAAGACAAATAATACATACGTAAGACAAATAGAGAGATGATGATGTCATACTATTCCTAGATTAAGACTATATAAAATATGCACCCATTCTAAATCATACTTCATGTTAGCAAGTTGTGTTTATTAATCGACCCGAATCGAACCCTTATAATATCCATAAGAGACAGCAGTTCTTTTATTATACAAGAGCACTTATATATTCTAGAACTTAAAATAAACAAGACAAAACTGTGTAATATTACGGGATGAAATAATAAGAGTTATAAAAATTAATGAAAAATAAAAAGTTGTAGTAATGAAGAGATAATAGTACAGCCTAGTACGTTTACTCGAATCGTTCATAGAACCGCGTGAGAAATAAAGATCGGCTGCAACACAGCGAACCGACAAGGCAGTTATGTGAAATATTAGTAGAAATAATAATATACAGACATTAAATTACATTAATTGCATAATATAAATAATATTAATAATATTGTACCACATACATACAACACCATCTAGCCCAAACTAAGCAGAGCTTGTAGGTACTATGGGTACTAGACAATGGATAAACATATATACTACTTTTTTTTTGTAAATAGGTACATATTATACATAGAAACACCCAGACCAAGACAAACATCCATGTTCATGCACACAAATGTTTGACTTGTGCGGCTTGTTCCAATTAAATGGGATCTAAAAATATAAACACTATTCACTACTGCCTACACTACCTGCAAATGTGGGTATATTTCACGAATACAGCAACCGCAACAGTGCCTATATCTAGTTCTAAAGTTAGTAACTAAACGTCATTATCAAGTTATACAGAAATAGCGCGTTATATAAATAGATGCGCCTAATTATCCAATATTCGATCTATCGCTGATTTCAGCATGAATGGGCCGGCTCGACCGCGGAAGGATTACCCTCTCACAGAATATTTACGTGAAATAGCAGTATTCCTACTCTTGTGTTTCGTTCGGTGAGTGAGAGTGCCGGAGGCCCAATCACCCCCTTTCCCACTTCCCGCTCCTTCTCCTTCCAACTTCCTTTCCTAAACGGCATAAGCTACGGTGACCACTTACCATCAGGTGGGCCGTATGCTTGTTTGCCACCATAGTCGTATAAAAAAGTCTAAAATTACATATTATAATTTTCTATTTTAAAATACTACTCTCGTTTAGGAATGGGCCTTTGACGTGGAGTATACAAATATTTAAATCACGGACACAAAGCACACCGAGAATCAAAACAACTTTTTGAGAATCACTCAATTTTTTGTCCCGTTGGAGATCGAATACACAATACTCGCCGCAGTGGCAGCGGCGAGGCGACCACTTAAACCACTACGCCATCTGTCAGTCAAAACTATACGAAAGATAGCGCATAGCATACTCTTATATGCAAAAACAGGCGAATTTCAATCTCAAACGCAGGACGGCAGGACCATACCTATCTTACAGTATTGCATGCGCACACGATAGGTGGTGGTGATTATAGATCGACCGTCTCCAAGTCTGTATTGTCAGGTGCAGGCAATTATAATTAGCAAATTGTCTACTAAGCCTTTGCACAATCAACTAAGAAATTACTAAAATATAAGTTTATATTATAACGCTGCCACAAAACAGAAATCATCTAATTAAGTGTAGCATCGTGAGATAAAAGGATAACTTGTAAATAGACAGCACGTTAGACAATGTATAGTTGTCTAGCTCTCACGCATGCAATACTATGGTAAGGCAAAGGCCTTATCGTATCTTAAAGCATTGTAACCATACCAAAGGGTATGGTTACGGTAACTGCTTACCAACAGCCGGCTTATAACCAGCTGCGGCATATCGACCGAGGTCTCCACATTAAGTTGTAACCGCCCTCTAATTGAATGCTGTATATCGCATAAATATGTAAAGCATGTGTTTGAAACAGCATATATTTTATTTTCTAATACAATATTTAAAGAAACTGTGTTGCAGAATAATAAATGTTATGGTTTTATCGGGCAGTACAGTAAGCTCCATAATATAATTAATATTTAGATTTTGATTTATTTATTGTACAGAGTAAATGTCAGATAGTATTAAGTTCGCCATAATAAAAGTAAAAACATGCAGCCGGTACCAATAATTAAACATTAAAAATATATGAAAAAATAGGCAAAATGCATAACAATTAATTTTAAATTATAGGATGTAATATTAAAGTTCGCAGTTTATCTGCGACAAAATCCAAACAAAGTAGTTTAATTTTGACATAAGACAATATTGAGTCCTAATTCACCTATAAAGTCTTCTGTAATGTTTATTTTAAATGCACCCAAATATCTTTTCATGCATGAAGTTGTAATACATAATATTTGTATTCAAAAAGTTAATTCATAACTCGAACAAAATCGTACTCATGAACGAGTCTTAACACGAAACACGCTACGACTAACTGACCTAAAACCTGATGAATGTCTACGAGCTACGCTAGTGCGTCTACGAGGCTACGCTGCTACACGGCTCGTAGGCGCACTTCACTGCAAGAGCTACGATGGGGTCATGTTGGATAACGATTTAAACATTTCTTTTTTTGTACTGACTGTTTTTGTTTAAAAAGAGGAGATATTTAGAAAATTTGCATGTTTTAAAGATTAATGTAGAATGCAATGTGAAAATTGGAGTCACAATAAATGGAGCTGACAGAAAAAAATACATTTAGAATACAATGTCTTTTTTTAATTTTTATATATAGGTAATAATAGATTTTCTCATATCTAATGTAATTATTGTGTATTATACAGAACAAAAATAAATGTTTACGACTCGTCTTCACACTACAGATTAATCTCAACGCGTAAATACATTTATTCGGTTATTTAAACATTATATTAAATATAAATACTAGATATTTTAAATAAATACTAAATAATGCCCGGTATTCATAGCCTTTTTTTTCGGTTATTGCGTCAGAAACTAACACCGGTACGTGCCCAGCGATTATATCGGAAAGTTTTATCGGAATCGAATGGAACAAAAATCTATATCTTACAAGCATAAAACTACCTAGTATTCGTTATATAATATTAACTTTTGCCCGCGGCTTCGCTCGCGTTAATGTTAATTGACAATAAATTTATATTCCTCTGGCACAGACCTTTTTCTGAATGAACGGTAACCTATATTCTATTCTGTACCCTTGACAACATTTATGCAAAATTTCATGATGATCGGTCGAGTAGTAAGGCGTGAAAGCATAACAAACAAACAAACTAATGTTTGCATTCATAATATTAGTTAGTATATACTGATTTAAATCAAATAATACTACATTCCAGATACATTCCAGAAATAGAACTTATAATCCATCGCACTCATAATCCAATACTGGACAAACGGTACTACCAACCTAACTCATCAACCATAATAGTGTTATGTGGTGGGCTGGTTAGTTTCAGGGTTATTAATAAAGGCTAAGATAGCAGGACAACTAGGTAATAACTAAGTTATCTCTAAGACTTGGGCGCTGGACTAAGTTTATCGCTCACATCAATTGTTTACTGTATGAGAGTTAAGCACTTTGGAAGTTATACGAGGGCACTTTAAATCTCACATCAATATACTGTTGATAACCTTCTGTTGAATGAGATGAAAAAGGTGTATATAATAATTCCTTAAGGAATTATTCTAAGGCAAGTTAATTTTCGGCTGCTGTCTGATGTTCTGTCGTCTGACGCTAAAAATGTAGCAACTGGCTAAAATTCAATTTCATCAATTTGTTTCCATAAAGAAATAGAATTAAATATTAATCGTACACGAAACCGGACGACTTCCGTTGGATATAAGTACTGTTTTGCCTACTTCAGATTTGAGTGGGATACTTGGTTGTCACGGAAAATCCACTGTCCTCAGGCCAAAATTATACACCAGAACTGTGTAAAATATTGCCGTTGTGCTGGTTTTTATGAAATAAATCCCAAAGGTTTTGTCCCTGTGTAAGATAGATAGATACACTTGAAAAGACATAAGAATATAAATGTAACAAATATACATAATATTGTCTTCTGTTTACGCGAATGTTATTTATTGAAATTAAACTACTATATACGGATTTTATCGCGTTGTTTATTTGACACTTTATTACAACATTTTGAAAACTGTTACACTAGTAACTTTACTAATTTAATTAGCTTAAAAATTATACTATTATTATAGTAACATACGAGTATAAACATTAATAGACGACGAGACAGACTATTTAGCGAATCGTGCTTTTTATTAGATCTATATTATAAATATAATCTTAATTAATGATTGAAGAATGATTCTTGCTGATCTTGATTATACATAAATTTAATCTTGATCAAATCAATAATCGAGATAAAATAAGATTATTTAGTTTTAATTTTGACTAAATCTATAACTATTATTAAAGTAGATTAAAAATGTCTTCAGGTAGTTCGATTAAACATAAATTTATCAGGTGTTGTCGAGCCAGTAATAAAACGGACGTGAGTTTGCGTATGTAAAAACAGCTATTTGTATTCTAAGTAATATTCGCAAACTACAAAAAAACTAATTTACATTACACATTAAATCTTGTATAAAAAACAGGATTCAATAAAACATGCTATGTCTAATGTTTATTAATCTTTTCAAGTTATTTCTTTTTTAAAGATAAAGATCATTTATATTGTGAAACAACTAAATTTGTAAAATCATGTTAGGAACATTTTAATTTAATTATTTTCCTGCAATATCTTAAAATAGAAAACTAGAGGATAAAATTGAAAGTTCGTTAGTTTGAAAATATATTATCGCAGTAATTTAAAGACAAAAATGAATATGTGAATCACAGTTATGTTCAAAGTTACCTTCACCACATTCTAATGTCAGGGTTTACATAAAAAAAAAAAAAAATAATTATAATAAAAATAAGCAAAACAAAGAATAATAATATAAATTATGATATTTATCTTTGTTTGTTCTATTGTTATTCTAACACTTATTGAAGAATTGAATAATTTATTAAAGAAATAAGACAATTCGTTTGATTGTTTAACATGAAGATGTCAACTACTATAAAATAAATAAAATATTCTTTCGATTTTTGTAATCAATTTCAACCGACTAGGTAGATATGATGTTCAACACCCTATTTTATAAATGTAAAAATATTTGTATAAAATAAAAAATGTTATATTTTATACAGAATGTTTACGTGTGTACATCTCTTTTTGGACCTGTTAATATATTTATATTAATAACCTTGAAGTGAGGACTAGGCTGGCAATGTAGAGTACGTGATGCCTGATGTGTCATATACGTATCTACCCCCTTCATAGTAATGTCATTGGCTAAGATCGGATAAGATTGTCTTATGGTATCAAGTATTGTTGAAACAACCGTCAGTGTACTACATAATTTAATTAATAAATATTCTGTCTAATCTGCTACAAAATAATTAAATATAACAAACTTTCAAAGCATAATTTCCACCATTCTAAAAAGTACATAATACCAACACTTTGTTCTAAAACGGTGCGAACATTTCTGTTACTTTTATTTCATACAACCCACGACATTTAGGTCATTTGACAGTAATGAAACCATCATGTTCTGTGTCAGACAGCTCATAGACTAATCAGACCTTCGCTTGTTCCAGGTTAATGTGCCACGAGCCGAGTGAAAGAGACCAACGATCCCGACACTCCCTTTAAAACGCTTTATATGGAGCGAGACGGGTATACGACGCGTGCTCCGCCGCGTATCAAAACACACAAAAACCGCGGATGTAGGTAATAGCACGGGAGCTGAATAGCTTTTTAATTAATAAAAAAAAATATTTAAAATAAGCCAAATTGCAACGTTCAACCGATTTTGAATTACGAACGCCTAAATCCGATTAGACTTTATCGCCTAACCTCCTTAGTGGACTTCTTGGGTGCTTAAAATGAACTTGCCTTAATTTAATTTTTTCATAATGTGTCTGACTGTATAGTTGGGGGCTTGCGGGAGTCGCGACTGTGCTCGTTTAGTAATACCTTAGTTGTAGTATATAAAGTAAATAAAGGCGGTGGAGACGGTGTGTGGGTGTGATATCGAAGTGTGGGCGGCGTGTGTGATGCAGCGGCGGCCGCGGCAACGCGAACTACCCATACCAGAGAAGCTGCCTTGTACGCTCGTCTGACGAATCCGTTAAGGTAAGAAACTCTTTCCATTAAAGCCTGAACTACTCTGTATTTTACGAGTGGACAGCTAGACTTCTTTTAGAATCTGGATCTTCGGATTCTCTTTTCTACATTTTGTAGACATTACTATATGTACTTGCACATCTTGATATCAGTATATTAAATAATAATATAGCGAGGGTTTTAGTTACTTTCTGTGCTAATACAATAAAATTATATTTAAAAAGGTTTCTACTGTCATCTATAGCTGTTTTTATAACATATCTGTACATAGGACTACTAATTGATACATTGTCTTATTTGCATCTAAATAAACAAGCAAGAATTACAAAATTTTTAAAGATTAAGGAATTACGAACGTTATTAATTAACATTAATATAATTATAAAAATACACACGGAATAACGAGCTCTGACGTAACAATCTCGCAAGCACCACTCGTCATATGGCCACGTCGTAATCCAAAACCTCTATACAGAGTTCCATTTACCAAATAAGAGAGAAAACACGGTTTTCTCCAAAACCTTCGAAATGCTGAGCAAAATAATGTGGGTAGATGTCATTTTATGGTAAGTTTTGACAGGTGACCTTTGGAATATTAGTTCCAATAATAACCGCAACATGGCCGCCTTATTGTTGGGTTATAATTTTCTGATTATCGATTACTTAATGGACTTAGCGACTAAGTTTTAAAATACCTCCACATAATGTTCAGGGTCTTTCAATACAAGAGAAAACTCAAGTAATAGAACAAACATTTTTATATTTCTCTGATAAGCTAACTTAAATCAATCTTTGAGTAATAAGCCATGTTCCCTGTCAAACAAGTTAAAAATTATAACAAAACGTGGCCCACTTCTACCTTTATTAAAATTCTTTTGAAATATTCTTTTCTAAACTATTTTTCGTGTAATTCTACTTTATTTTTCATAAGGTTCATATTAGTTTTCATGTTTATTTTTGTAAACGCTGACCTGATGACCTCGATGCTTTCCATTAAAATGGTCAAGACCATCCCACTCGGGGTAACTTTGGCCCACTTATAGGTTAATATAGGTTGAATAAAACATAACGTCATTAGTGTAAAATACAATTAAACGCGCAAATGCCACTGAAAGATTAGTTTCTATTGGTGACGACATTCATTTCGACCTAGATAAAAAGTCCTTCCGTAGTTATAACTGACTACATTGGCATTAATATTGCGATTTTATTGTCTTGTGTTTTATGCCTGCTCTATATTTGCGGGGTCATGACGTCATCGCGTGATGTCATGTACGTTGTACGTGTGTGCTTGCGGATGGAATTAATTCGCCATTGTAATCGCACATGACCTGATATTTTATCTTAGATAGGGAATAAATACTGACTCCTTATTTATTATTAGATCTTGATAACATACACAATGATATGCTTTTAGGGTTATATGTTATTACCCTAAAAGAAAAGCGTACAAATATGTGAAATACATATGTACAATAGATTTAGGAAAGGGTAGACTGATTTTCAGTTACTATGGTCCTGGCATATCTTTCTTGCTTCATTCACTTATATCGTATTATCCAGCAACTCTACGCTATGCTAGTTGAGAATACTTTTAAGCTGACCTTTATTCAGCTTATTTCCGAATCTGGTCAGAGAATAGGTAGCTGGCCTGGCCTAGGTTTTCTTTTGCCGACTGTGTCATCCATAATGCAAGTATCTCCAATACTTAACGACAAGCATCTATAAGGCTTTTTAAATTATTTCTCTATAAAAGTCAACTAGGAATAATTCCTTCATGGCAGGAGACTTGACAAACATTCAAAGAACACCCAAAATCGGAACATCTATCCATCATACAAATGTTTGCCCGTGTACAAACGTAACGAAACTATAACACTCGGCTCAGTGGTCTTGGTCTGGTCTTCGTCTGTGCGTTAATAGCAATATTGCAGTTCATCCGACCTGTTTTGCCAGTATTGCCTACGGACAATTGTTACCGAAGATGTAACAGCAGGGTGCAACAATCTTTTTTAAGACGTCGAACTTAAGATGGCTCGATGCCCATCTAGTATACCACCAATTTTAATCCACTATTGCAAGATTAGGCTCAGCTAACCAGGGATAACCAGGGAGTAATAACCAGTAATTTAGCACCCTAATGGTATGTATAATCCTAACTAATATTATAAATGCGAAAATGAGTTTGTTTGTTTGTTACGCTTCACGCCTTAACAACTCAACCGATCAACATGAAATTTTACATACACGTTGTCAGGGGTACAGAATAGGACATAGGGTACCTTTCATCCAGAAATAAATAACTGTTGCAAACCTCACCTAACCTAACCTACATTTACGCGAGCGAAGCCGCGGGTGAAAACTAGTTATGTAATAAAAGTAAAATATTTGTTACGTTTCCAATGGTCAACCGATAAATTAATATAGACGAAACTCTGACAACTCAACTCAAACTGCCATGCAACTCTATGGCGCAGTGGTAGAGGATGCGGCTACTATACATGAGGGTTCGAATCCAGGCCAAGAAAAAGTTACTTAGTTTTTCTGTTAAGAAATCTTAGTAGCAGGAGTTAGGATATTGGCGGTGTTAGACACCCCCGTGCCTCGGAAAGCACGAAAAGCCGTTAGTCCTGCGCCTGATCTCTCTCTGGTCGTGTCGGATTACCATTCCATCGGAACAGAGAATGCACTTGTGTTTGCGCACACACTTGTGCACATAATATGTCCTGCGCAGATGGCCAGCCTCCGTTAAGACTAGCCGCCGCCGTGCCGTGAAATTCGGTCTGGAGGACATTATTATAATTGACGAAATTTACCAGAGAGGTAGCGAGAACATATACAACAACTTAAAGAACGAAATCACTAGAATCGGCTATTATCAATTATTTAAATTTTATACTTATATTGAGCTAACCATAAAATAATAAAAAACATAATTAGTTAATACTAAATAGAAAGCATTATCATTAGACTAAAACGACAACAAAGTAATAAAACCTTTTTCTTTTTATTTCTAAATGATCAAAATAGCGCTATTAAACAATACAAGGTTACAAAACATGTACCTATTTATATAATAGGTATATCATTAAGTTAATAGTTTGACAAATTGAGGAGTAATCCTAGCATGTACTTTCTTGTACAGAAATAGAATGGAATCGATCGATCTCTGTCACTCCTGACCTACCATTATTTGACAAAAAGTGACAAACATAGTTGTGTGTGTTCAGCCGAGGTCGAGGCTATCACAATCAATCGTTTCGTGTCAATCGTTCTACGATATAACATCCATCCCTTATATCGGACCTTTTATTTTGTTTCACTGTTTTTCTATTATATTGTAGTTTAAGTTCAAATAAACTATTTAATACCACATTTAATTAGTCTTTCTGTCTGTTTGTGACCTTCACCAATGCAATAATCGATATAATAAAACTAGCTTCGTTGTAAGTTAGAAACGAAAATTCTTAAAAACGCAGCAGCTCTCTGAACTTGGTGACAATGACTAAGACACAAAAAATAAGAGGGACTACTTAATAGTCACTGTTTAAAATATTTATAGGTAATTAAATAACTATAAATACTAAAGAAACTATAGGGTACTTACCTTGGTTTAGTTTGATATGACATTTTAAAAGCGACACCAAAAGATCAGCATTATATTTGGCAAAAAATAGAAGCCTAGCAATTCATATTGCCTCTCTCACACCTGCACTTAAATAACGGTTACATCCTGCATCAGCAAATTTAAAATATAGAGATTGGATTTAAATAATATACGTCGATAATGTCCTCACATTGACGTATATTATTTATCGAATATCGAATCAGAGAGCCAAATCTCGTAATGAAATATGTTCAAAATATAATTCCGACCTAGTCTATAAACGCAAATGTCAACTGAAAAGCAATTTATGTTCACATTTTACGTTTATTCTAATCTAGGAGAATACCATTTATAATATTTATGACACAGAAGCCAGATAGGAAGTCTATTTTGAACAGTTTTATTACAAGAATTGGCCGAAAATTGTTTGGGTATAATAAAAACCAAATAAATAAGATAAACATATTAAGTAAAGCTAAAGGGCGAGGCGTTTGTTCTATATTGACATTTAGATAAATGTAGTTGTTATTTATAACTAAGAAACTTAGTACACTCAAGATTGAACTAAAGAGATTGTGTTTATTGTATAATTAATAAACTTTGCTTTAACAATAATATTGATACTAAATTAAGTCACTCGTATTTATATTATAGCTTATATTTAGTCTTAAATGGAAAAGACTTAATTTATAATAAATATAAAACTATTCCTGTTCGACATTTAGATGTTTTAAGGGCAACTACCATTATTAAACTCTCAACGCACTTAAAGTCATATCTTAAAAGCGCTCGTTTCTTTATGCGTTATACTGTGCGTTTAACGCATCGCGATTGTAGTTCACTATTTTATCTATACTAATATTATATAGAGGAAAGATTTGATATTTCGTTTGTTTTTAAGGTTTTCGCTTAAAAACTATACAACCGATTTAAAAAATTCTTTCACTATTAGAAATAATATCACCGAGTAACATGGGCTATATTTTATTGTTCAATTGGACTTACTTTCTGAAAAACGTTCCAACCCACACTCGGGTCAAAATCGAGTTATTATTAGCAAATTAGTCACAGGGTTACTATTTACTAGATGCAAAAATTTGGTAGCTCTACTATCACTCTAAATATAAAATCATGACTTAGCCCAACCCACATGTATGAAGAAGCAATACGGGATTGAACTTCAATCACGATTATCTCAAAATGTTAACTTTGTGGGTTGGAACGTTTTTCAGAAAGTACCTCCAATTATAGTAGAATAAAATATTTTATTTTATTATATTATACTGTTACTAATATAACCTAACTAACTTACTTTCACGCGAATAAAGCCGAAGGCAAAAGCTAGTTACTTATAAAGCAATTACTACGCATTGCTTTTTGTGTTGAACGCAGCGTTAATCGCAGCGTGTGATGCGTATCATCTTGAGCGAACCAGACGCGGCTAAAGGAGTGCGTTTGCCGCATGTGTCTTACGCACAAAAGAACCGAGGTCTTAAATTCTATATACCACTGAGACTTAACCTAAAAGAAATTCAGAATCTTGACCGTCAGTTTGTCTTTTATTCGGACAGCCTTCTACCGAAACGTCTAAAATCGAACCACAAATCCTTACTTCCTTACTAATATTATAAATTCAAAAGTAACTCTGTCTGTCTGTCCGTATGTCTGTCTGTCTGTCACCTTTTCACGGCTAAACTATTCAACCGATTTAGATGAAATTTGGTACAGATATAGTTTAAAACCTGGGGTAGGACATAGGCTACCTTTTATTGATGTAGGTACCACGCGGGCGGAGCCGCGCGCAAAAGCTAGTATACTATCATAATCATCCATGAATATCTGAGTCTTACATGACATTACTTAGAAGATTAATGTATTGAGAAATAGCAAGTTCATTTTCTAAATAGAACAGTAGGTACTGTTATTGGGTTATGGTCTCAGAAAATTTCTCAGCTATATTTCGCGTCTGGCATCGTGCCCGAATATGGCGATAGGCTCGCTTATCATTTCAGACTTACTACTATTTGCTCGAGACTAGGGTCGTTGGCCAAAAACAGGGGTGAGGAAACTGTTCGCCGTATGATTGTTTTAAGAAGAATATTTGTAAATGAGTTTTCGGTCTGTATACTGCTACGTTCCAGACTCCATTTAGCTAGATGGCCTTGTAAGTAATACGGAATGTAATATTAAATAACTACATATATAATATGTCTATACATTGACGGTATTTTTGAATAACTGCTTGGCATCCACAAATTGAAAGAGTCTTAACTAAGTTTATATTTTGGCGATAACTTGGGGTATAACTTAGTGTCTTAGCTAGGTTTCATGATAAATGCAATATAGTGTGTTCCACGGCAATGACGTCAGAAGCGAACTGCAATCCATACAGGCAAAGTCACAGGTAAAAACTATGCTCAACCACTCATGTTTAAAGTATGTTACGTGCGTCATAAATAATCTTATCCGTTTGAAAAAACAATGAGCTGAATTATTGCAGTAGGTATATCGTATAAATAAATATTAGGTTTTAGAATTTATTTTGATAGCGATTGTATACGTAAATGCCAACATTTTGAAAGCGTGGGTCATTATATAAGTGTTCAAGACTGCATTATTCTCTTTTTAAATAAATAAGTTACTATGTTAGTAGTGCATGCTCAAAACTAACATTTTTTATGTCAATGTACCCAGGAACGTGGTTAGGTTCTTAAATTCTTAAAACGATTACCCGTTATGTAAAACTTGTTTTTAATCGCATTTTTTATTAAAGATATATCTTTATATCTGTATAGATTAGAATATTCTTGATTAATACCAAGTAAGCAAAAACACTTAAATATAAAATATAAGTAACTATAACGAGCGGACTTATCTCTGTCAAATAAATTTAGATATGTAAAAGATGTTTAATCAAAGCGATAAAAAATAAGCGTATATCTTATCTCATAAGCTCGATGCAAATGTTTTATACGAGTTATGTTGCAAGCCTTTGAGAGTCCTTGAATCGGATAAATGCGGGCTGCGGTGTCGCGCCAGGCGCCGCGGCACTGTCGCGAAGGCTTCCTTGAACATGGCCGAACAACAGTAAATGGGGCACTCTCTTGGCAACAGACAAGTACCCGCACATTTTACTCGCCAATAAGTTGGATTTATTGTCTCCCCAAATCATCTCCAAACAACTCTGAGTACGTAACGGGATTTGTGTCTCTTCTTATTAGGCCAATGCCCGCGTGACTTTTATTCACATAGATTTTTTATTAGTGCCAAGTATTTGACTGGAAATGGGAAAGAAAATTATACGGTATGCATCTTAAGGTTAACTGAAATTGGATTGCTGATGCCATAAATAAATGTGACTCGACTTGAATATTATAAATATAATTATTCTATTTTAATCATTTTTATTAATACATTAAAACATTTAAGTAGCTCTATTTCGGTATTATATCCAATCATTTGTTTGTCATAGTAGCAGAACTAGTAACATACTACATTGATAGGAAATATATGTCTACGATAGCAGTTCATATATTTTCTTACACACATAAACTTTTCAGTGTCTCAATAGATCAAACCGAACTGACATCATAACTTGAATTCGTTCTTATTTTTATTTAGACACAGTCCTCCGCGCCATAGAAACTCGAAAAAATCGTCAATGGTGCCAATTCTGTTGTCACAAAATTCTCTAAACTTAACTAAAAATCACTAAAAATTTTTTTTGTCCTGTCACTTTTAACGATTTCAGAATACGAAATGTCATTTGAGAGGACTAAACTAAATTTTAGTGATTTTTAGTTAAGGTTAGAGAATTTTGTGACAACAGAATTGGCACCAATGTCCTAGATTCGGTTAAAATAATGAAAATATACCTTAAAAAGGGACTTTTAATATCATGTTCTCAGTTAATCATGAAATATACCCACTTAGTATATTTCAAGATTCAAAACAACAACATTAAACTCAACTCGATAAACTGCAAAAACGATTCAGAATACTATAGCGAATATAGCCTACGACTAGGTTATTGACCGACGATTGAAAGGTCATGGGTTAAAATCCTAGCCCGTTGAACTATCGTATTAAACTCAATCCTAACAGAACTTTGCGAATTTGGCCGAGTTAAAAGGAATATCATTAAGTGCATCCGCAATTTATAAGTTGTTCTTAGTAAAACCTTAACCAAAGCGCCTTAAGCTTTCCGCTTAGCAACAAAACGCGAGTTCCGCAATATCGGATCAAAATTAACCCGTGCGTGCATACGACATAAACAAACGTGGCTGCTCGTAAAGTCCGAATGATGACTTACGGAGAACTGAAATAAAAGCGGGCTTTGAGTTGTAAATCAATACAACGTCAAACAATAACAGCTTTGGGCGTGATGCGGAGTGGGCTCAACACGAGATTTTTATTGAACCAACTCTCTTCAAGGCGTATCGGAGTTTGTGAAAGTCGCATCACCGCGACGGAAATTCTACAGGGAATGTTGCTTGATATTTTTAATAAAGATCAAGCGATAAATACGCGGTCCAGGCATTATTTTATAAGTTGATACCCCACTCTGACAATATCTGAAGATAAATGGGCGTTGCCATATTCTAATCTGTTATTATAAAGTGAAAACACTTACCTACGTTGAGTTTTTATTTAATCTTCTTAGCTGCAGGATTTGTTTTAACGCAAAATCCTTCTTTAACCAACGTGGAAAGGGATAGCTTAATATAATTTTAAAATTGTATGACCTGCGGTAATATGCACAAATTGGGTGTAAAATCACCTTAAAATATAATTCACAATTGTGACACTAGATGTCGCCATCCCAAGTGTAACGAACTCCGCCAGTCATCCCTTGGAGCCATATTGGATTTACGAAGCGCGCGAAACGAAATTATTAGACGGATTTAGGAATATAAATGTTTGAGACTCCATTCTGTACCATGAAAATATATTCAGTCTATGCTGCAAGCAACTATTAGTCATAAAATGTATAGGAACATACTTAATTTATTTACGCAATAGTCTTAATATATTTATGTAAAAATTCTCATGTCAATCAAAGGCTACGCAAACACACACACTGCTTTTATTAAATTATTAGTAGTAGGAATCCGGTAAGAAACCAATGAGCTCTATCGATATTTTTGAAGATAGCAATATTACCTAATTGCATGAGCAGTTGATTTAGAGTTAAGTGATGTCGAGTGTGGATTGTAACTTAAAAATATATAAGTACGCCAAAACAGTCTTGGTCTCCAAAGAGTACCTACGGGAACCGTATATTTAATATATTATAACTAAAAACATTAATTTCCGATACAAGTAAATTTCAAAACGTGTTGCAAGATAAAAACATGACATGTTTTTTTTAAATTAAGATATTACTAGTAAGAAAACATTATCTTTTTACATTCTATAATGGGCAAAATATACATTTTATTCAGCCTACCATTCTTACAAAAAATACTATCACCAATAAATAGCAGTGCTGCATAAGTTCATTAAAATATAACAGTCTGTACAAGCTATATAGCATAAGTAAAAGAACGTTATGTTAGATAGAAAGTCAAATTATTTGATGAAAAATGGCGGGCAGTATGTATTATAGACTTATAGTTAATACGCATGCTAACGCAAATACATGACTAAGGCAGAATTTCGTAGAAATACTTAGGTACATTGTTTGCGTGCGTTAAGATGCCCGCTGTGCCCTTTTGTTGTACTGGTCATACTAAAGTATAATATTTCAGGACAATAGCTCTGCGAATTTATTTTAGAATTCATTTTAATAAGACTCTGCTACGTTATTTTTGTTATCTACCACAAAATCTCGCTTAACGCTTTTTATCATAATTCATATAACAAGGTTTTAAAACGTTAAGCTCGTCGACTTTAATTCTAGACATTCCTTTTTTAAATGGAATATTATCGATCTTCATCTTGTTACACCTAATTACGTAAATAAAGTAAACGCTCCAATTTGTAACACCTTTAATTATAAATGGACTAATTTAATTTATACATTCAAACGTAACAGTAAAATAGGATTTTCATTGCACGCCGTCGGTGCTTATAACCTTTTACCGCGTTTCCCTTTGTAAAGCATAATAGTTAGCGCTTAAAGCGGTCTTGGTACACCGTTCGAAGTCTCTGTATGAAAGAGAGTTTAGCTGCAGCGCTGCAAGACAAGTGGTGTGGATCGATCGGGCGGCTTGCGCGCGCCGATGCTGACGTCACCGTCGCCGGGCGGGCCAACCAAATAATTTTGAAAGCTAAACGTAATACAATCTTATTGCCTGATTATACAATATCAACATGTATATTTTGTATCAGAGATTCGTAAATGATTATTCATTGATTCTAAATCATCAAAGACTGTCTACATCTAGCTGCGATTGACATTTTATAAAGTTCATAGATGCCATGTGACTTTCACGTTAGATCGGGTGAAAACTAATTTAGGTAGATAAAAATTAATACTAACTTTATTTTTATAATCTTATCAACATATAGGTACTTACATACGTTAATGAATAGTTTATCAGCAGCTTAAAATCTCTAATAATAATCATTAAATAAAATTTTTCATTATATCTAGTTTTATTAATAATATTAGTAATTTAGTAAAATCCACGTCAATCGTTAACATATACTTAAACAAATAAATAATACAGCGGTCAGCTATTTTCTGTATTTGTTTTAAAGAATCGCTTCGTAGGTATATATTATGTTATTCGATGGTGAAAACTCAGCAAATTGTAAATTGCTTACACAACAATCACAAATATCGAGTGAAAACTAAAAATATTTATTTTGACTACAATGTTTGTTCACCCATTCCCCGTTCCTTTTAACATTGCAAAAAATCTCAGAATTGGGCTGCCTAAAGCCGGCTATAAACGGGTCGAACTTTACGATTTTTTTATTTCTTTCGGCAGAATAAACTCAAGACAGTGACGAGTAAAAAATTTTGCTTATTATCTTCGTGATACTTGGAAGAATACCAACAATATTTGTAGGCGAATTGTGTAGTATATTTATCTATATTAATTTGGTGCCTAACTTATTGAAGCAAATGAATTTTATTGAAAATCTATCCTTGTCTTTGGCAAATAGAAACGAAGCTACACTAACTTACTCACATACTATGACTGGAATAGCATAGTGTGATTACTGATTACCCATCTAACTAGGAATCTTGTAAAAACCTTATTTCCAATCTCATATTATGTAATAATTCTGCATCAGTGACAGGTTGCGCACTCCAGATAACGATACCTCGTACCATTATTTACCCAAGACACAAAAACACGATAAACAATGCGGCAAAACTTATCAAGCTATCTGCTAAACATATGCGTCAAAACACGACGTGCGTCAGAAGGAACAATAGTAATTCATTTTTATCTGCAAGGCAGTCGATTATATCCCGGATTACATTCAGCTATCACGTTATTGAATTTAATTAAAATGGTCTTGATGATTTGATTTAATTTCGGTTATTTCGTTGAAATCTATTTTTGCGAAGAAGGGGCTAGTTCCTGATACTCTTTTCGGGTTTTTAAGGGGGTCAAAATTTCGTTATTTTTTGCGTAGGACACACCATTTCTGAGATATTGTTAATATTCTATAAAAAAATAATAAAGCGTGCGAGCGTGACGATGACGCGAGTACCATGATTTTTGTTCACTCAAGAAGTGCTCAACGCGCCTAAAGAAGTTTTCACTGCAAAAAATATTAAAAGGCATTTCAAAGTAGAATTTACATATAGGTAGTGTCATAGGCCGTGACTAAGCTCCTAGCTAGGAAAATAGATACACGATTCAAATATAATATTGTTATAGATACCGCTGCAAATAATATTGTACCAAATTTTTAAACACCTCTCTTTTTTTTTGCTAACGTGAACATTTAGTGTAGCCATATAATATCTCCGAAGCGGTACCTAAAGGTGTATTCAATCTGCATTTTGACAACTATTGTCAGTTTGGATTGCAAAGTATTAATTTTTTATTAATTCTTTTAGCTCAGCTAAATGTTTATATTAGAAATTTAATTGATCAAAGTATTTTAACTTGTGACGTCTAAACTAGTCTCGCGTGCAATCATATTGATAACATTAATTCATTCATACTTTTATTTATAAACAGTTTGATCAATGTATTGATCGATATCAATTTTCATTAAATTTAACTAGCTAGGTTTTTAGGGGTTAGACAAATTGACAGATGCCTACTTCTGTACATATTAGTTAGCGTTTGGAAGTAACAAGAAAAACAAATCTAAATGAGCTGTCATCTTTAAAGGTAGTAAGTTTCTCGCTCTATCACTAATAATTATTCAGCCTCAACACGATGTGTTCACTAGACAAAATGGGTACGCAATCAGAGCAATCAGTGTCTTTAGCGCGAAACAATTTTATTTAATTTATTGTTTTATATATATACTAACTTTTGCTCGCGGCTTCGCTCGCGCAAAAGTAAAAGGGGATAAAAAAGGATAAATACTTTTGTTTAATAAAATATTGTCTATGTTACTCGGTGATAGTTTTCTAATGGCAAAAGATTTTTTAAATCGGTTAATTTTTGAGTTAAATCATTACAAACGAACAAACAAAAAATCAAATCTTTCCTCTTTATAATATTAGTACAGATTAACGAAAATGCATTATACATATAGGTACAATGTACATACTTGAGATATAACAGAGAAAATAATCGGTATGAGTAAGCAATAAATGCTGCAACGAGGTACCTATACCTACACACCGTAAATCAAACGATTAATGTGATTTCATGAGATTAAAGTTTAAAAAACTGTTAGATTCTTGAAATTTGATCGTTTCACCTGTCAGGTGAACAGTCATCTATCTTAACTGACATCTCAAATGTGGAAATAGTTCTGCTTGACCTTTCTTTGCATTAGGAAAGAGTAATATGATGACGTGATTTATTTAGGACTAACTAGCTGTTACTCATAATTTTGTTTGCGTTTAATGTAGACAATTGCTGCATGCCTTCTCTCTCAGTTTCCTTGCCAGGGTTATCCAGCTACCTACATACCAAATCTTATCTAAATCGGTTCAGCACTTTAGTCGTGAAAACATAATTAACAGACATAGATACTAGTATGGATATAAGGATATTAACAAAGATAGGGTTTTTTTTCCTTGGCACATTATCTCAAATAAATACGTTTATAATTATCAATAATGATAAGGCTTTGCTTGTTGGCCTTTAAAATTTTAACAGGCATTCTATTTATCTTTTTATTTCTTACGTTGAAGTTGTTATTCGTATGGATCAAAGCATATGACGGATATTCTGTCCTCAGAACTCTTGTGGGGCTGCGAGCTATGGGAAAGTCTTCGAATCCACTTGAACTTCGTCTTCGGACATCTTGAAACTACCAGACTTTTGGCTACCCTGTATGTTAATTGTTGACTGCGCTGGTCTTACAGTAATTCAAGTGCCTCTCTTGTTAAATTACGGAAGCTGCTTAATAAAGTTTTCCTACTTCTTGATGCTTTTCGAAACATATTTTATATTCGATATTTTCCATACATTTTGTTTATCTGAAAACCGTTTACCCTAGGGACGTTTTTAAAAATGCATAACTGGGCGACGATTAAACGTGGCGACTTTTGTTAAGAGGTATGAAATTTCATGGTAGGTATGACGAGAGAAAGCTTTATAGAATCATTATCTCTGACAGTGCTTTAAGAGATAATGGTACAATCCCTGGTCTTACGTATCCCAAGCATGATATGGAAGGTGAAGCCGAGGTAGCTACTCAGTTAATTTAGTGTACAGTATATAAAACTGTTTGTTAGACAGATTGACTCTGGCTTGTTTAGTCTCCGTATTGTTTGAGCTTCGCTATTTTAGTTGCCGACTTCCTTGGTGGAGCGTTTACAGTACGTATAGCGTGGAAATTCAGTCTTTGATTTTAATTTTATTTTATGGCGGAATATTCGATACTACTACGTTACATTTCTGTTTGTAATGTGCTCAAACGAGTCTATTTTTAGGTTATATGCTTAGATATAGGCTTTTGGAGTCCAGTCTAAGTTTATCAAAATGTAAGAGTGTTTACCTGTTGTAGGTTTGAAGCAATACATTGTTGACTATTTCTTGTGGCTTTTCTTGTTTTTTATATATGAAATATATTAACCATTTAGGTCGAGACATCTAGCTAAAGCTATTAAAGAACGATCTGTCGATTGCACGTCCAATGATTGTATTGCCGGTTACTTAGAATAATTCCAATCGTATGTAATATTCATAGCAATGAATCTGTGACGTGATAGCTTTAAGTTTTTGAACAGAATTACTAATCTTTGGAGGGTACATGAATGAGGGCTATCATTGCCGGGTAATATTCTTAAGCTATTGATAAAGGCGAAGTGTTAAACAGGCGACAAACAAAAGCTACATACCTGTTTTTATTTTAAATTAGACTTGGGAAACCCAAATAGGTAATTTATATAAAATCTGGTACTGACTGATACTCATTTCAATCGAAAAGTCATTAAGTAAGTAGAGCAAAATACTAAAGCACCATCGTCTTGCTTTGAATCGGTTTGGCTTTTACTCCTGGCATTACCTACTGTTAAAGTTACCTAATAAATGATTTATTTATAATCCTGGTTCCGATACTTGTAAAATCATACCCCTTAATAATATTAAAGAGTCAACAATGTTGTCATAGTACTAAATTTAAGTAATACGGTGTGAGGTTAGCCTCCAACCATGTATTATTGTTAATAAACCATAACTGCATTATTATACCTCCATGTTTGAAAATAATTGACGCTGAAAGCTGAAAGCTGAAAGCTTAGCCATAATAAATGTGTTAAGTCGCGTTCATGTGACTACTGCTTTCATCGATTTAAACATTATATTTTCTGTAACATATCTATATCGATAGACCTATCTCTTTTTAAATATTGATACAATATAAACGAAAAACAGCTGTAATGTTACTTTTATAATATTGTATATCAAATATATTTAAAAAACTAGAACTTATCAACTAATGAAGGGTTTTTGAATTTAGCTCTATTTTTATGTCCGTTTGTTAGAGCTTGCGCTAAAACCATTGCACGGATTTTGATGTAGTACTCACAATTTAGTAGCTTGTGGTTTAGCTGAAAATCTAAGCTATCATCTAATTGTTTTAAGGAGAATCGGAGTTATGGCACATACTCATAGTATGATCCGCCTAAATCACGTGGCGGGCAAACTGCAGTCCACGTAGACTAAATCCCGAGCATACATAATCTAGTCGTCTATAATATTATTATGGCCGTCATTAATTGTCGCTGTGCTTGAATATTCTTTCATCAAAAGAGTACGCCTCGAAATTAAATTGGTTTTCACACCGGTGCGTACGGCGAGTGCCGGCACTGCCAGCTCCGCGGGCGGAGCGTCGAAGCGGCGCTCAGACAATGAAATAATCACCTCGTCTTTTATGTTTTAACAGATATTTTCAGATACGTAGATACAGATTATTTAAGGCTTGCTGTTTTCTATCCGACAGCCACCTTGAACTGTTCGATTGTCTTCCACTGATCATATTACTCCTTTTTTCTATTCTCTTGTTTCTTTAGAACAAATTCTTGGACATATTATTGTGAAATAAAATTATTAATCTATCAAGACTTAGAATATCAGTATGTCTTATGTGGATACTAATCTGCATATGTATACCTACTTACTATTGGTACTAGTATAGTATTATATTATCTGTGCTATTGGTGCAATTGAAAAAGAGATTCGTAGCTGTCAGTGCATGCTCATAAGCGTCATGACATGGGCAGTCTTAACGCCCTTTTTAATTATTTATGTCGTTCTTTATTCAATTGCATCTTTAATTCTTTATATAGGTACCTTTATGATATATGCAGCGATGTCCTTTTATTATTCAAAGATTTATATACTCGTAGTTGTAGTACTCTTTTTCTTTATCCAAACTCTTTATTAATTGGATATAGCACTATCTCATTCTGTCATAGAATAATACTACCTATATGGCCATTGCTGTATGCGATAGCGGTTCAATGGCAGATCCAGGTATAAAATGTAGTTCTGAACCGTTGCTTTTTTGTTAAAGGGTTAAAGTAAGGGACACTGCTGACGACTTAGTTTTATAATTATAGTCAGGCGCAAGTATGCAGTAGCGACGCGCGGCAGTCGTCTCCCCGTAACCACTCAGTTAGGTTGTAGCTCAATATGTATTTATATTATATCCAACTGGTACCAGTAAATAATTATACATCCATACCTACCATGAAGCAGTGTATTTGAACACCTACAGACTTCTGATTACTCCATAAAATATCCATTTATGAATTGATGAAAATTAGTAATTTATATATTTCACATGTATACATTATACAGTGTACCAAAATATGTTGTTATCTTCGGCAGATATATATATCACGTTTTATTTAATTACTTATGTACTAATACCCTAATATTTAAACCTTGTTTTACAAGATAATGCGCATGTTTTAATGACAAATAAAATATTTACAAATGTGTTAGTCGTTATCCGTCGTTATATAAAATGAAAGTAAATAGGCTGACAACAGTTTTTATAATGGGTTTATCTGCTTAATTATTGTTCTATAAAGCTGAATTCTACTTTGTTTTTCTTAAAATAAGTATTATAGCAAAAAAAATTGTTAAAGTTAAGCCGTGATAATTAATTAATAACATCGCCGTTTAATCCACAGGCGCATAGCGGGTTAAAAAAATATTCCAAACCCAATCTATAGAAAATCTTTAAATCTTTTTAATCTTTTCTTTATGTAGAAAGTAACGAAAACGTAAAAGTATAGAAAACGATTCTAAATATTCAATATAAATGATAACTACCTAACTAAGAATATTTCCGGTTGGACTTGGAATAGCTATTTGTGGATCACATAGTTTTTTGTTCCGTCTGTGGCGACTCCGCATAGACGAAGAAGTTCAGCCTACTTTCAACAGATGGCGCTACATACAACAAGCGCTCAAATGACGTCACACAATTCTTCATCGCACAAGTGGAGTTTACACAGCGACATAATATATATATCCAAGCACCCGACATCAACCGTCGGGCCGCGGCCCGCCAGGCACAATCAACCAGCTTGGTCGGAGGATAGCCCTTTGTGTTGGAAGGACATCACAGTCATCACACCCTGTTCCTCCACACGCCCATACCCGAACCCGTAGCACTCAGTGGCGACGGGACCATTCAAACCACTATGCCATCCGTGCAGTCAAAATTGAAATTGTAATTATCGTCATTAGCACGTATATGACAAAAACTCGTGTCTTGATAAAATAGAATAACAAAATAATTATTATAAAATATGCTATTATTTTCTAATGGGATTAAATATAATGACCATCAAAAATACTAATTGCGCAGCAAAATATGCTTACTAAAATATTTCATAAGGAGCACCTATGTATACGCCTCAAATCACTGCATTCCGTCTCGGAAGGGTTAGGTCACAGATAATATAATACTACGGTAAGGTTATGTTACGTTCCTTCTCTTAAACCCACCCAAAAATAGGAGCCCCGCGAAGAGTGGCTCCGTCGACTTAGTTTGATCTCTTTAAATATATTTTGGTGTGCAATTAGTATTTTTTTGCTGTGCAGTTAAATACTATCCTTTTCTAATTATGAATTACATTTAAAAACTTTAATAGAACAGGTTTTATTTAGCTGATTTGATGTTTTTAAATAACTAATCCTATGGTTTACGTAATCGCAAGACTGTAAGGTTTTTTATATACTTATATTAAATTATCTTAGGCTTCGGTAACTACTTAATATATTATATTAAATAATGTCGGTTCTATAATGTTTTAATTATCTATGTGAATCTAGGCTAAATATTTGGACTGAATTTAAAAATTACAAACACCCAGACAGATTTATTATATACAATATTTGATATATTTGAGCAGGCAATATAAGTATTTATGTTGTAGGAAGTTTATGCATTACTTTAACGCAGCATACTTCAACGGCTGTTTTAATTTAAAAATAATAATTAAATATCGTTAGCGCTATGTACCTACGTAAAATTAAAAAATTTCGTGGTAATAAATTTTATATTATGGTTGTCTTAATATGTTCGAGGAGTATAGTAATGCCATCTATCGGCGATCAAAAGAGTTAATTTCTATGATTTATAAGCAGAAGATGCTAGACTAGAATTACGTCAATTTAAAAAGTAGGCTACCTATTCTTTCACCCACGGTTTGGGCTATATCGTAGTCTTATTTGATGAAATTCCGTTTAGGGCTTTAGCCGTAACAAACAGAGTTTTTTAATATTTTTTTTATTTTGCTCGTCGAAATGACCACACTCCGCCTGATGGTAAGCAGTCGTGTCGTCTAAGAGCAGTGGCCTCCACACCGTTCTCATAGCAGCCGAGGCGATGTTGAGGTCTCTACCTTGACGGTCTGAAAAGGTGATTTTTCACGCTCCGCTTAAGGGACCCAGGATTGAAGGAAGAAGGAAACACGTGCATTGGCAGAGAATTTCAAGCCTTGATCGTTCGGCAGAGGTATAAGGACCCAAACTTGTTGTTACGCGCTCTAGTCGACTCTATCGTGTAAGGATGGCATCTGAGCCCAGCACGCGTTGTTCGGAATAGGAAAGGGAAGGCCGGGATAAGGTGGAATAACTTTTCAGAGCACTCCCCGTGGTATATTCTGTAGAAACATGCCAATATGGCAATGTCCCTACGGAGTTGCAGAGGTTCCAGTGAACTCGTGACCTTTGGATCTCCGATGATACGGACAGCCCGCCGCTGTAACCTGTCGAGAGCGTCCAGCAAGTACTGCGCGGAGCCATCCCAAAGATGAGAACAGTACTCTAAGCAAGGGCGCACTTGTGCCTTATACAATAGGCACAGCTGCCCAGGCGCGAAGAACCGTCTCACCCTGTTCAGAACTCCGAGTTTTCGCGAAGCTTGCTTAATGACGCTCTCGATGTAGATTTATTCGGATTTAATAGGTAATAGGTTAGGTAATTCAAGTCTAATCAAGTCTTCCCTTCTTTGCTTTCCCTGCATTACTCCAATATGAAAAAGCGCTTAATAAGTATTTTCATTCTGCCTAGCTATTGAGGTCGCCTTCTAGTCTAACCCGAGGCTGCGCCGCTGGATTCCCAGTTTGGCACGAAAATCACTATCGACAGCTTTAAACGAGACACGCCTGTGGCAGAGATTTCTAAATACTCACCCATCTATGAGTCGACCGCCATACCATTGCTTAACCTTTAAGCGATCTGTGTAATCGAGAGTTCCACTAAAATAAACATAAAAATTATTAGGCATCGTTTTAAATATTATCTTTAGACAGCATTTTTGCATAGCTTCAAAATGGTCATTAATGTCTATTGTTGTATTAAAAACAAAATTAAAAGTAACACACAAGGGTTACTAAAAACATATTACTTTAGTTTATGGGTTATCTAAAGGAGCAAATCTGTTTGCTAACACTGTACACACATTGTACGATATTTCTGTGAGCATTGAACCTATGTATGTTCCTTAATTTAATTTTTATCGAAACCCAAGTTTAATGCACACATACGGCCAACGGTCACACGTAAACAATATTTAATCGGTTTTACTACGACTTCAATTACATTTTTTTGCTGTAGTACGCTGCACACTGTGTGGTTAGTGTAGTGTAATTAAGTCCGTCCGCACACGTTCGAATATTTCGGACCGTATTTATTCTGTAGGTACTTAGATTCTCCAAACAATCGCAATGGCTACGGCATTTGAGATTTCATGAGTTTCATGACCCTAGTAGAAATATGAAGCGTAAGTATTGCTGAGTTCTCTAGATTATCACTTGATATTGTCGGACTTGTGTAGCGGAATAGTACGGCTTAGTACGTTTAAGTGTACGAGTGAGTACGTAAAGGCTCTCACTCGAGAAACCACATTTCTTTTGAAATCGATCGGTTAACCGAACCGATACAAGCGCAGGGCTTGTCATTCACTGACGTCGTACCCACGGCCCGACTGACGCATGCGCGTCTGGCTAACGTCTATCCCGTACGGATATAGATGAGTGTTGGCTTGTACATATTTTCGTAGTGCGCTGAGATCTTTTCATCGTGGCCGCATTACTTTATTGCCAGAATTCACGTTTGAACGGTTATCTCATTTTGTCGCATTGTAATATAGATAACGTTGACGTTAGTATAATATTTTATCAATTATGAGATAGCGGTACAGCTACTATTCATATTATATAAATGAAAATTAAATTGCGACAGAAGCATGTAGCGTTTAGCCGAATGTCGTGTAGTGTATGGGGCGCATGGATATCGTGAATCGTGAAGGATCGTGTGTGGTGCCCTCATCAGTCAGTAGAGCGGACTCGGATCGCGCGGACGCGCGGCGTGTCGGTGCTTGTAGTTTTTTAGTTTGACAGTTGGCGCGTTTTTCGTTTTGGTTCACCCGGATATTTCTTGTGGAAATCATAGATTTTAAGTTAGTGTAATCTGTGTATTTTCTGTTGATTGTAAGTGTACGACTATTCGTTTGTGAATTTTTCACACCGGCTGTGAATTGAGTGGTTGCACGCCCCGTGTACCTACTCTCGTCGTGTTGTGCAGAATTTTTGTGATTTCTCTTTGGGAAATTGTTTTGTGGACGAAGTGCACCTATCGCCTGGAACTACCGAGGTGAGTGGCACACTTATATCGGCCCGCTGTACAGATTTAAACTTTCTACTTCGGTCGAATAAAGGTTTTCAGCTACTTATTGCAATTTAGGACGGACAATTTCTCTGGCGGACCGGAGGAACAGGTTCCAAATATAGCGAATCAGGTTTATTCTGAGCCCATAAACGTTTGAATAGGTAGTTACATCTTTATAGGTTGGTGGAATTAGTGATTTTTCCTTGGTGGCCGGGCTGAGACGGTCCAGACAGCTGTGTGTGCGTAACGGGTAAAAATAAATACACGGGCATTATCGGCCGGTAGACAAACCGGCTTTACTGAGGACAACGCGGTATTATTAGTGCATATTATACAATACTGTACTTATAGGTTAGGTTATGTGCACAGTTAACCAAGGTTCAAGGCTGTGAAAAGTGCACTTGCACTGGTGCTGTAGTACTATATTTCCGACTAACTAATGTATGATGTCACGATATTTCGCATGTGGGTCAGAATAAACTACTAAAAAGCATAATATCTGACTTCAAAGATAACCTGAAAGTCTTAAAACTTAAATTTAATGTTCTACATTACATCGGCGTGATTTTTTCTTGTCACATAAATTATGTCAATTAGTTGGATTACCATCAATTAATGTAATTTTACAGGTATTTTTAACTGCCTTGTCTTTGTAGTGCTTAGCATACACACTTTTCCTCCAATAAGACAGAGTCAGAACAAAAGTTGGCAACACTTCATGAATTGAAAACTGAAATACCAAAAATTACTATTTCAATGAGCTTGTTATTTATGAATTTTGTAATTGAAATACCATTCATTTGCCCAGATTTTCAATAACAGTTAAATTAAAAAGTCTTTTGTTCAAGGACTTTTTATTGTTTATAATTATGGATTATACAGAATACCTAGCATTTTCAATGTTAAGTTACATATCAACCTTTCATATATTAATGACTGTGTCAAAATTCTATTCAAGCCAACATCACTGTATAAACTAGCTTTTAATTAAGCTTAGCTCTGCTAAGTAATTAACTGTACCACTTAATCATTGTAATCCTGGAAAGCAAATTAAAGTGAAAACAGGATGAAGACTTCTTAGTAATGTTTTGCTGGTGACTGTAGTTTTTTACAAACCTACATGCATAGTACACTACCATACCCCTTTAAAACCAACATTTATATATTTTGCTTGTAAAATTTAAAGTAAAATTACTTATATGGTTTTTGTTACTTGCATAATAATGTCATAATATCTTGATCATATTAATGTGCAACTCATTGTTAAAGTCACCTATATTTAACATATAAATGTATATTTAAACATTCCACTAGCAATGTGCAAAATTTAAAAATCAAAGTCTTATTACTTAAATGTAGTCCATTATCATTCAAACGAAACACCCTTTCTTCTGTGCAGATTGACATTTATATCTCCTACCATATGTTCAATAAACCCATCTCAAAAGTAAAACAGTGATCAGTTTTATTCGTAAATAAAACATGCTGATGTATGCCATTGGTCTTTCAGATTTAAACATATAGTAACTGCTGACACATTCCCTGACATTTATTGCCGTACTGATGTTCTAATTTTGTAGTTTTAAGATTAATCATAATATTTTTTACATTTTACGTATGTCTGTTGTCAAAAATGTCATGAATCTATCAATGTATGTAGTTTTATTATTTTGTTACACACCACATATTTCTATCTCCTTTGTACAATTTTTATTTTACATATATGTTACTACATAAAACATGTACAAAGTTAGTACAAGCTATCAAACTTGAGTTTCAAAACTGTTTCTAAATGTATTATGCATTGAAAACGAATTATTAATAGTTGCAAGTATTCCTAATAAATCAGCATAACAGTCCTAATAAGCTAAGTGTGCATTGGAATACATATTGCATGCAACAAATATATTTATTAAAATATATGTAATATGTATCCTTGTAAATTTGAAAATGGCAATAAGTTATTTAAAAGAAGAGATAGTATTTCTTCTGAAAGATAGGCAACCTTTTTATCTTTGGAGTTAAAATACAGTAGTTGTGATGGCATTATAATGTAATTACCACAGACCTAGAATTTAACAATCATATCCATAAGTATTTAAAGATTTTAAATATTAGACTATATTACCATTTTCATGCGTACAAAATACTAAGTATAACTAATTAATTAAAAGTGAAAGTACTGTAATAAATAAATTTATTACACTGTAATTAATCTACACTACAAATTATATTATAATGAAACCAGCAGAGAAAATATAGTTATAACACTTATAACTACGCCTATTTTTATTTTACTTACAATGTCAAGGACCCTTCTAGCTTTATGTATTAGATATTAAAACAATTGGCATTCTGCAAGACATACTTATGTAAAAACTAATGGCAGTTATTTATTACAAGCACCAGACTTTCAATAGCTTGCGTTTCGAGGCTACATATTTTATTCATACAAATATATGTATTGATATTTTACTGAACCATCTGCCAAAATGTAATATGGAAGCTGAACTTGTAGACGGAATTAAGTATTCATTCATTGCTATAAATCTTTTCTATCTTATTCATAAATGTCGACTGGAGCCAGTACCTACAGTTTGCCCTCATTTCTCTTGGAACGCGAAGTACGGTACATGTCGGCCGGGTAGCGTGGCTGAGCGCTCACTCGGACAGCCGGACGTAGTCCTACTTACGTTTGATCAGCCCCATAAAGTTGGACAAGCAGCTTCACTCACCTGCCAACTTCAACAACAACTAATGATTTGATTAGCCACAGTTCTTCTAGTTTTCCTTACCAACTAAATAATCAAGTGACTCAACTTTTCTCAGTTTATTGCACGTTTCGGGTATTTATGCCCAATTATTAAGCTAATTGAATACATGTTTATATTTGTTAACAAATTGTTACCTTAATATATTGTGATCAATATAATTAGACGAGTATCGTAATTTTGTTAAGGTTTGTACCAAAAGATGCCTCTTTTGGTACAAAACCTTACAAACAATATTTGTCAGTATTTAGTATAGGTACGTTAACACGTGTAATTATGTATATTAGATAAATATGAATTAAAATAACAAACTTGTGTATTAATAGTGCTAACGTTAAGACAACCCTATTGTTAAGAGAATTCAATCTACATTGTAATAATATTCCTCTCGAGCAATTTGGCAATGCACCGCTACAGTGCCCCGACTGGAAATTAAGGAGGGGAGGAGTGTGGGAGGCTATGCGACGGTGATTCCAGCTAAAATATGGCGACTAGACGGCCGTTACCCCGCCGTGACGCCGTTCCAGATGCCTTTAATTACGCGACCGATTGCGGTTGGGGGGGTGAAGCGGTATATTTAAAGCGTATGCGCGGACCACTCGCCGCCGCCGCGTCATCGGCGCGTGCGTCACTCCACAACGCGAATAGAAAACTGGTGACCCTCGGATTGGATGACGCCACCCGCGACTGTGACGGACAGGCTCACGTTACTCGATTGTAGTGAAAGTCATGACATATTCCCGGGAGACGGGACATTGACATGTTTGCGTAATAAATTCAACATAAATATTACCACACACAACAAACATCAAACGCGAGCGCTGTAAATTGATACGCAATGTTTTTCGAATAAAATTTTTCGATGTTGAGGCCAAAATCGATTGATGTTAAACTTGCTACGCTCTTAAACATAACGAATCTATTGTCATAACAATTTAATCCCTAAAGCATCTATTACGACTTAGCAAATTCCATACCACGCGCCCATTTGATTTTATTACCTAGAGAAATATCTTTAGAGATAAAAAGTCCTTGGTTGAAACGTTTAAATGGACGGAAATATATGACGGTACGGGAGTGGGATGTTCCTTCTGTTTCCATCAGTAGGGACTATGACAAATTACATCTCTCGAGAACATATAAAAACTGTAAGTAGATGCCAAATTCACCATTTATCACATTACTGGCGTTTTTCGCCTGGTCTTTGTAAATCTACATCGAAGTGCTTGTTCTCGATCCTATTTTAATGCTGAAATCCTATCCCGACTTTAGCCCCCCAGCGATTCAATCCACACTAAATTCGAAACTGCCAATCAAAGCCGAGTTTGCTCTCGTATTTCGTAGTTTTTATTTTCTGCAGAATCCGGCAAAATACCAAGTGAGTTTTGGTAACTGATCTCTTTTCGGAAATACTATACGGGAACCTATCATTGTTAGATAGAAAAATATATGTTCTACAGTTCTAAACGGTGGAAGAGTTACGGTTTTTCGACCGAATTTATTCGTAGTCGGCTTTGTCGATCAATATGCCATTTCTAGTATTTGTATAATATAACCCTGCCCAAACATGTCTGAAGGTTGACAAGTTGTCATAGAATCGAATACTGATTTGTTTGGATCGTCAATAATTATTTGTTTATAAGAGTCACGAAGACCCATCACACGAATTTTTTTAGCAGCTGCTCTTAGTATCAGGGTCAGTTCACTCAAATCATTAGCACGTCCAGAGATGTCCCAATTATCAGTGGTTTGATAAGTGAGAATTTATTTTAGTAGTTGTATCAATCTTATCGCTTCAATGAGTCAGTTGCCATGAGGTCAGGGGCCAAAGTCATGGTGACATCATGTTAGAGGTACCATTGCAGGTGGGTGTTGGCCTCACAATTAAAAGGTTACTGACCGTTTGTGGCGGTGTTTCTAATTCGAATATTCGACCTTCAAGCTTGCAAAGAGTTTTTACTAAGGTGACATACAGTGATTTGTTTTAAGTCACCTTTGCGATATTATTATATTTTATTACTAAAGAGCGTGCGTGGATAATATGTTCAAAATGAATGATACAAAATAGAAAAGTCGAGACAATCAAGTAAATTAAAAATTCTCCTTTATTTTTCGTAGAAAGTACCGATGTGATCCAAAAGCAGTAATCAGAAAGTTTAAACCAAAATACTCGTGTCTATTTATTAAAGACAAACGTAATTATTACGTTTGTAAAATCGTTCTATTTACAAAGTTTACCAAATTAAGTGAGGTTTTAAACAGAGCAATTAATAAGATAGCATTAAATTAGTTCATTCCAGTTTCGATTGAGTAATGATTGGGCATTTAGCCGTCTCAGACAAATTGATCTCATTTTATACGGTGTTATCTTGTACGATTGATTACGTGACGTCTGTGGAAGCTGCCCAGTTTATTTTGATAATATGTAACTAGTTGACATATTGCAATCATTCATAATATCATGCATCCTAGGGCTAGATGGAGGGCGTGTTAATTGTTGCTAAGTTTAGATAAAAGATATATTTTTTAATTTTTAATATTTTTTTACGTGTATGACGTAAGTGACGTAACTCAAAGACGGAATTAATTCTATTTGGTCAATGGCGTTCACGAAAGGGCATTTCCTTTTTTATTATTGCAGAATGGTAGAGTGTAAAACAATTTATGTATCAGATTTTGTTGGTCTTATGATTCCAGTTTTTTGTAAGGAATCCTCAATCGCAATACGTGCCCTGGAAAGTAGACGTAGAGGACACTATTCTTCCACCGTATTACGGAGGTCCTAAACATGCTCTCTTTCCCCATATAAAGGTAGCGTGAGGTTATCTGATGTCATAATTTTTCTTTAAAAATGACACCTTATCTTTTAAAGTGACCATGAATCATTTGGTTACAAAAGACACCGTCCATATTCGGCTTGCACGTGGACAATCGTTTTATAAACAAAGTAAAATATTAAAAGTTTTGTTTTAATATATAAAAAATATTGGTTACCATCCAAGAGTATGAAATTGACTTATTTTATTTATATATTACATCAAAATAAAGCACACAGCCTGGAAGCAATAAGGCAGTATTACTGCAAATGCATAGTCGGCCGAAGTAATGTTGGTTGCTGTGCTCACATAATGTCTGTAATATGGTCCCTAAGCTGGTTAAGATATGAAAATGTCACTCCACCAGCCCAGTTTTTGGAAAATATTTTAATAACTTATGAAGGTGATGGTGACACATGAAAATTTTTTTTTTTTAAATAATGTGTTTTGTTTTATTATTTAACGAACTTGATACTAAACTTCAAAGAATAATGTTTTCTACTTAGTTCAGGCTACTCAAAATTAATATTGTTATTACAATATAAAATTGTTCACGCCCAGGCCAGAATCCCATACAAGGTGGTCGGTCTCCTTTGTATGCAAGTTTATATTAAAAACAAATATTATTGTTTTGCAAACTTCATATAAATCATAGCTATCCAATGGGATAGCGAAATAATGATTTCAAATCTCCACTTTACGTTATTTATTTGTATAAACACTGTACCCACACAAAGTTCAAACAAACAATATTTACCCCTTTATAGTATAGATACAGGTGCTAGCAGCACAATAATCACGGACGGACGCAGGCGTCATGGGTAGCGGGTTCATATACATGTGCTTACGTATTTAGGCACACGTCTATTGTTCTCACCCCTGCGTACCCCGAGATGACGTCACAGAACGGTTTAATTAAATTTCGACCAAGTAATTATAATTAGACGTTTAGAGATCGTACCACAAACATTATTAGAGTTTAGTGCAAGAGGGTAGATAGTAATTTTGCTTTATGAGGACTTTGACTGCACTGATTTTCCTAGTTGTATGTAATTTGACAGCACATACGGCTGAGTGGTTGATTAGTCACACTGCTAAACTATAGGTTGTCATTTCGGTCCACAGAGTGGTACAAACACGGTTTCTCAAAGGCAGATCAACACAACAATTGGTTAACAGACGATGAAACACATGTCATGCTGCGATTGGATAACTGAACGAGATAACTTGACGTTGAGTTGAGTTCGATTTCGACACGTTATTGATTAGCTTTTCAGTAAGAGGATTTGCAAGCAAAGCCTCATTTCTGAAGTAGTATTATCTCCAATGCGTGTTGTACTAGAAGTAGTTTTAAGTGATAACTTCGACATAAAACGCAGTAGTTATTCCGAGACTGGGTATTCGTGTATTATCCGTTGTGTAAATATTTGCAGTCGCCGGCATTTTGTAAGGACATCTGCATTCGTATAATCATCGTATCATTAGAAAACAATAAAGCAGCCATATTTAAAAAAATTCTAAGATGAACATGCTAATGACCAATCTATGTGGTCAAGCAATTTCGTCGAGGTCAGTGCACGGATGCGTAAACATAATCTCAACAAACTTCCGTATCTTGGAGAAGCGAGCGGGCTTGATTAGTATGAGAATGTACTACTAATATTATAGAGCTGAAGAGTTTGTTTGTTGAACAAGTTAATCTCAGGAACTAACTATCCAATCCGAATGTAGTAACGGATGAAACCGCAGGGTACAGCTAGTTTATCCGATCTCATACGTGTATAAAATGTTTTATAAAGTACATATTTGAAATTCGCTTCAATGCTTAAAATTAATTTTAGCGACATATGCGTTTACTATTTCATTTAAGACAATTATTGCTCCCCCTTCTTTGGAAATTAGTACCTACTAACCGATGATAATATATTAAGACCCCTTATTACGCATAAAATGGTAGGATCCGCGCTCATTATGTCACCTGGCTTATCCCAAGGCTTAAAGTGTAAAAGATTGCAAAGAGGAAGCTAAATGGCTAGAATTAAAATAAGTGAGTATAATGTGAAATAAACGCTTTTATATTATATTCGAGTAAAGGTTACTTTACACATAGCTGGAACAACAGAACCGGTACGACAATTCTTCGAATTTTGTTGAACAGAGAATGGTCGTCTACACAAACTCGCTGTGGCGCGGGCGTTCGGCTGTGCCGACCAGAACATTTTTGTATAGCAAGTAGCAACCATAATGTTCTTAGATTCTATGCAAATTGTGAGAACCGGCATATAACACTATTTTGGTTAATTATAATTATATTAACAATTGTTACTTCAAAGCGATGATGACATAATAAACTGTTGTGTAGGTATGTTTTGTATATTTTATTATAAGTTCAAAATTATGATATAAGGATATTGAATATAACATTACGTTAACATATTGCTGAAGAGTTTAAGTCTTAGTCAAAAATGTCACCTATTTTCAGGTTATAAAGAGCGAGCTTACTACCAAAATCAAATCAAAATCAAAAATAAATTTATTCAGGTTAGGTTACAAGGTAACAACACTTATGAATGTCAAAGTTACACAAAATTTTTCTCTGAATTCACATTTACTGCCACGTTCAGCAAAGCAAGGGTGTAGGGCTCATGAGAAGAACGCCAACATAACTTATTAAAATCAAATAACCCTGGCCAGTCATAAAACTTGGGATATGTAGAGCCATTGAGTCGGTCCAACGCCCTCTGTAATGCCGGGGCCTCGCCCAGGACTCGTAGTCTGTTGGGTGGGTCGCTGATGTAGTCTCTTTTCCAGCGGCCCATCCACTATACAAGGCAGCGAGTAGGCACACCGTGGGGTTTTGGTCCGTAGGCCCGAAGTACGGGAGAGCCGGACATAGCCCTCTCGCCTCCCCTTGTGGCGAGGGGGTAGGCATCAGACGCATTTCCCCACGCAAAAAAAAAGTAGTTAGCAGTAACCATGATCATTTGATCAACAAGAAACCTTAAATTAAGTATTAAGTTCTACCAACGCTCAATACATATATTATTGTGTTATGTTAGCAAGCTTACTAAAGTATACACTTCGATAACTAGAAGTAACTTAAACACCTCATTTCGCATTCAGAAATTCACCTACGTAACTTGCATCAATATTAATGTGAGTAAAGGATGACAATAGGCTTGGGGGTTTTAGTGCGAAAGAGACGAAAGATGACTAGCACCATATTTATTAACGTAACCCAACCGGATCGCGAAGCCCGTATATATTTATGTATGTGTATAAAATTTGATGTACTGTTTAAACCGACCGTTGTTGTCTGGCAAGTTTGGTGTGCGTAGGAGTGCTCGATCGCTTGGTGAGTCACGATCCAAGATGGCTGCCCAACAATATGTAATTATCGGCAACAGACCGCAGGCAGTTTGTGCAGCGTGTCTGTTATCTGTTTCATAATAAAAAACAACCACCGATAATAACATGTACAATTTACGTTAGGTATGGCGTTTAATACAAATAAAGATTGGTTTATGCATCGTTTAGCATATAAGTCAAAATAATTTATACTTAGTGTTAGACTGGCCCATCAGTCCCGAGGCACAAGTTTACACTTATGAATACTGGGTTTGTTTCCCCAGTCATTCTGAGTTTTTATTTAGAAATTTGCAGTTGGAGCACGTGTATAAACGCACCCTTAATTAGAATCTTTATTACTTGGGATCTAAATATAGCTGCCAGTATTATAGGTCTCATAGACTACTGGTCCCTTCGGTAATTTACAAGCGTTAAGCATAAAAGCATAATTATTATGTAGATGCTACTAGTTGAATAAAATCCACTACTAAGTACATATTTTTTTCATATCTGTTTAATCCCGTCCAATATTGATACATCGATTTAAATAAAACACTTGGAAGATAAACGTGGATGGCATACTTGTCGTGATTTTATGATATTACGTCCCACGTGTCGCTGTGAAATGAGGCCCAGCTCGAGGTCAGTATTACATCATTGCAATTTTGTATGGACCCGCGGTTGTTTACCGTCTTGCGAAGTTAAAAATATTCATTTAGAATGAAAAGCGCCTACTTGATTTGAATGAGAAGCTTTTTTAGTTGGTACGTGCTTCTGTTTATAATTTTTGAACATCCTTTTAGCTTGTATATGTACCTACCTATAAATTACCTCTACAATTTTAATTAAACATTGTTTTAATGAAATTGTTGTTAGTTGTACTATCAGCAAAAGCTACTTCAGAAATATCTGATTGTAGTCAAGAAATTCTAAATAGCTGCACGCATTACGGAGTCTGAAACCGTGCTCGGTAAACGGCAACATGGTCGCTCCCATTTATATGGGATCTAAAAAACATAGTTCACGGAATGTGGGTGATTCTCCTCAGCCTATCCTTTGGCTTGAGAAAGTTTTGTGTTTGTATAGGCATGATACGATCAGAAATAGCAAAATGACCATTAAAAGTATTCCTTCAATGTACTATGGATGGCAATATAACTTCAAGTGTCTCTGATTCTTTTGCACACTTTGTGTCAAAGAAAAATAAATATTACGGGTAAAATTTTGCTACTTGGAAATTGAAAGAGAAAAATGTCCTTTGCCCCATCGAGTGGGGTGTTGTAAATCAGTTTTTATTTTGACACTTTGATTGCAAGTTACGAGTCTCCGAGTTCCGACGTTTCCCTCTTTGTAATCAAAGAATCTATGAAAATTGGCGAATAAATTTATTGAGACCTTCGCATTGAAGTTTGTTTGTTTCAGTGACAACAAGGTCTTTTTAAAGCTCGTTTATCTGTGTCATTTCACTTAATTATTATAAGTAAGTGATTCAAGGCTGAGTACTATATCTGTATGTTTATCTTTCAACGTTATTGCTAGCTGCAAAATCTTTTTATAGTGTAGATTATGTTTATAACATATCCTTATCTTGATAAATATGTAGATTTAAAATGCACTATAAAAAGACGCTTCAGTCATCTCTATGCAAAACGTTCAGGTGATAAACGGTGTTTAACGTAAGATTCTATCGCTCAAAGTTATAAGAGTAAACGTATTTTATCCTTGTCACCTGACAGTATTTATATATGAAGACAATTAATGTGAGTAATGTTTTTTGTGAATGTAAAATTTAAATGTAATTGCGAGCACACTATTTAGACTAAATAATTCTTCACATTTTTGCATAAAAACTGCTAATTGTTTAAAGATGTAATAAAAGAGAAAGTAACATGCATATCTACCTAATTTATACGTCAGTATATTTTTTTTATACGTCGATATATACGGGTGTCAATAGTTTGTTACAGCTTTTTGTTGTTCGGTGATTCGCTGTCTGTACCTTGACTGAAGTATAAAAATAGAAAACGCTTTAGATGATCGGATACAAGTTAGCACACGATCCCTCAGAAACATTTAAACTATAAAATCCACTACGGCTTTTAGGATTGGCCGTTCATTGAATGTGTGTCAGCATTCTGGCGGTAACGTCGCCCCTCAGTTTGTTCGATTTCTCGTTGTTCCATTTTGTTAGAGCTCTAAACAAATAAACCCCGCTTTGCCGCTTCGATTGTTCCCAAGTGTTGGCTTCGTTTTACGTCCCATTCCACGGACCGTACCAAAGCTTTTCGATGAGTCTCGAATATTAAAAATTTCTCTTTGTTGGCTCCATTATTTGTATAAATGCGCTGGATGGGATTTAGTTTTTACGATGAATTTAGATCATATCGATGTGTTTGTGAACACCACTTTACGATCGAAGATTGCTGACGATTTCTTCATCATTTATAAAGTATTTTTTAAACGCGATTCTGTTTTCCTCACATTTTCAAAGTCCTGGCAAAGGTCTAGTCTTATTGAAGAATCGAAAACTATGAAGAAATGCTGATGTTTGTTTTTTACCTTAAAATATTCTTACAGATACGACAGCTTTATCTATCAGAAATGATTAATCAATGTAAATTTTAAAGCGGTAAATATTTACATACTGAAGCTTCGATGCGATTATATAAGACATTCTGAATAGGTATAATTGTAGGCTCGGGAAAGGTAAAAATAGAACTAAATGGTATCGATTCTATACACTTAAATCTAAATGAATAAAATAGTGTGCTTATCATAAGCGTATTATTTAGAGTATGTTTTATGTAATAGGCGACTAATTTTATTTATATTTGTCGCCCATTTTTGCTTACGTATGCAAAAACTAAGTAGTCTATTAGAAGATGTCTTCAAATTCGCTGTTTTATGGACTCTTTTAAGGAGACATCGTTTCTGTCTATTCTTATGCTAGCTGTCCTATCCTCTGCTGATTGCACATTTATTAGAAGGTAGACAAAGGGGGACAATTATACAGAATTGTTATATTGCGTGCATACCGAATATAAAGATGCTGTGAGGTCCGTTGCCATGGATGTGGTAATTTTTATCATGTTGTAATAATACTATACAAAAATATGTTTGAGAACATTACGAATGTTGGTAGATAGTTAACGACAGGTGAATGAACTGTAGCCACCTGCTTTAGATTATCTTAATGCCATGCCCTGTAGGCTCTTTACGCTTTGGACACTTTATGAAGTGTGTTAAGTATGATGACATTCTACAAATGTTGTTGCTATGTTGAATTATGATGAGATATAAATATTATAGTTTACTGGCTCTATGGTGTTTCCATATCGATTGCGAACTCTCGGGTACGCTTTTCATGTACGGCAAAGTATTCTAGCAAAGAAAAAAAATAGCTGTCTATTATATAGGATTTTGATTGCATGATTTGTGTTTTGGATAAGTGGGCGTCTATCCGCTACTCATGTACCGGATACAGCATCGATTCCTTTACGGAACAAAAGAGTCTTGTCAATATATATAGGTAACACGAGTGTATATGTTAGTTATACTTTTGATGTCTTATATGAAAATATATTCAATTACCGAATGTATTTGCAGTTCATCCAACAAATACATTTCGGTAATAATGTGTTGTTGCGGTAATAAAATCAAAGTTTGTTCATCCTTGTGGTTCTTGTCGAACATTTTGTTTATTTCAAGAAGTGAACGGTATTTACACAAAAACATTACCTTGGTTTTAAAGTCCGAAGTGCAAAATGGCGCCTTTCTAACTTCAATGGCACGCTGTCTAGGATTAAATTTCTACGGTATGACGTCATAAACGTTTCGCTTAAAACACTCATCTCTGGAAGTGAACACGTTAGTGCCCGTTGAGGATTAGCCCGCTGTGTTGTTGGGAAATAGTGGTTGGATTTCGCTACATAAGTATTCAACTGCTTTCAGAATTAATGTACCACTTTAAATAGGACTTTGTCCGTTTGTGATTCCTATTTACAGACTTTAACGGTTTTGTTTTGGATTCAAGTTTCTGTTTCTTTCTGTTTTCAATCTGATCTTTTTAATTCCAATTGTACCGAAATCGGCTTTTGAATATAACCAGTTTTGTCTTAATATCATGTGTTCCCTGGAGCTACTGCCGACATAAGACCAAAATGTTTAAGAATAACTAACAGTATCGACACTCTGTACCGATTGATATAGATATTTATATTTCTGTAACAATTTCGTATCTAGTTGATAGCACAGTATTTAACTACTGGATGTTTAAGATCAGTGGCCATTACATAGAATTTGGTAACCAACTATTTTCATTATTACTACTGATAACTAAATTTGTGATTAATGTAATACTTAATACATAAGTAGACGCTGGCCACCTTTTGCATAATCCCTTATATCTACGCCTTTTAAGACAACCACGGAAAGAGGAAGTTCTATTCTGAGCAGAAAACCACACGGCCACAAAGTTATCTAATATGAATAAGATGGTCTCTCAGTTTATTCGCGCCGTGTATAATGATATAAATAATCTATGTGACTAATGTTGTCATCTGTGGCGAGATGAGGCGTTTCTTCACGACCGTCGAGGTTAAACAATAAATGTTATACGCCTCGATCCATGAAATGAGTTGGGGGAATATGAGCTTAGCGTCTCTGTGTTTATAAATGAACTAAAAAGTTTCAAATTATAATGGAAAATCTACGATCAAAGTCAAAAGAATAAATGAAATAGTTAAATAGTCGTTTTTTTAAATCTTGATTGGTTCCCCTTCGTAATATAATATAACAGAATATATACAGAACAATATTAGTGCAAAATTATCATGTTGTCTGGGCGTCGACATGGTTAATCATCAAGCATTCGAGACATAAAGACAGCTGCTTGATAAATAAATAGATGAATGGTATCATGACAGTCTCGATCAGCTACAAATCTGTTGACCCTTGACGATTGACTTTGACGTACCATGTTGAGCGCCAATCACCGCAGCGGCGATTGGCAAAATCGTGCCAATCTGCAGTCACCTTTACATATACATTTTTTTCGATTTTTTCCTCGCTTCGCCTTTGGGAACTGCACCATAAATATAAAGTACCTATATGTATGCCACCTATGTTTGAAAAACCTCTGTAAACTTTTGGGTCCGATCATCGCGTGAATCCCTTACCCTTACCTATTAAACTGTCGGTGATCCCATTGCCATAAATGGGGTGGTGGGGAAGGTACGGCTATTTACCTACATTTTATCTTTCGACTCTAAGGGCTTGTACTACCACCTCCAGATAGAATTTATCTACTTATAAGATAAAAGTCTTGCCATCTCTCATCTTTAACCTAACATGAGTTAGACAGCATGCGATTTATCTTTCGGATAACTTTTACTTGTTAGTGGTGGAGTGGCCGTAAAAATACATCATATTTGCCTTGTGCATATGGCCAACTTTTTGTTAGTAATATTTACGTAAAGATGGCTTGAGCAGATAGAAGTATGACGATGTGCATTTAGACAATGAGTATTTTAAAAGGAAATTCTGACTGAATTTACCATTACTATGTTTTAATTCATAACATTTCTCCAGCAGAAAAGAGACATCTATAGAAGAGGAATAAATACACTAAATATATATACTTAAAAATCACGTATGCATCAACAATCTTAAAACTTTTTGCGCACCCAATAATATTTATCGGGAAAGTTTTGCCGCTCCTGTGCAAATTGAAGTCATTAATGAAAATTTTCAAAGTGCGACACTTACATCGAGCTGTTATTAGTTGAGTTATAGTCCCCGAACATCACGCTCTAACTACTACCTAACTTTGATAATAAGAATAACCGCAGTTTGGCAGTCGCGCCTTCCAAACTTACGCTCCGACGGTTTACTGCATACAACTAAGAAGGATGCGAGTATATAAACTTTTAGCAACTGCAAATGACGTAGCAGAAATATCTATCTATAAGTTTATTTTCCATTCTGCTGTTGGAATGAAGCAAAAGTGTTGTGCATCAACCCGTTAAAAGTTGCAAAAGTTGAGAAATGGGTTACTGTGGCGCTTGTGGACGGACGAGGTTCTGCTTAGTTATATCTACTGCTTCTATATATAGCCTCTAAGATGGTTGGAGTTCGTTGCTAGAGGCTTCTTCAAAACTGATTGGATTTGCCACCAATCTAACTTTTTTGATCACGCAAAATAGTATATGGTTCATTGTTCTTTCGTAATCATTTTGAAAACGAAAGATCAAAAATATATGCTTTTTTCGCTTATAAGCTCTAAGTTTAAATACGATAGTAATTTCAAACCTTAATAGCGATAGGCCAAAAGCGTTCTCTTCCAGCCGACCGAGGGTGATGCTGACTACACTTGAAGTGTAGGTATTACGCAAGCAAAACTCAAGTAACTTATAGAATGAGTCATATTCAAATGAAGTTTTATATTACGATAACGATCCCAGTAATATAGTAGGTTTCATGAATATTCCAAGTAAGAATCCTAGACGACAAATACTTGGCAGCAGTATTTACACTTATCATTAATTTTTTCGTCGTCTGACTCAGAATGAGTGAATCGGCCATTACAGTTTTTTTCTAATCCAGTAAAACACACTTCATTGATGCAAAAAACTTTCGCAAGAAATTGACTAAGCAACAACTTGTTTTAGTAGCAATGTCTATTAGTCTAGGGTAGTGATGCTATTTTGTAAAAAAAACGTAGGTTGTCGGCAATTCTTAATTCTTGCAGTGTGCATGATTCAGTCTTAGAGGCTTTTAATTGATATGACTCGGAGCCGACCAGATTCAGGGCCAGTACAAACTTAATTACTGACCTCTGATGATCTCATCCGTGTGAACTTTATTCGGCCTTAGCCAATCCAAGTGGACTATTTTTAGCTCGGTTGTTATGTTGAAAGATTATAAGAATACGGTAGTTACAATATTTAACAGTGGAATGATAGATGGTGTAAACATATGCTGTCCAACTTTAAAGTTAGGTCTTAAGGCGGTACGCATCGCTAATTTTTCGCAATAATGTCCGTATTAGATATTGATTATCACTTGCTTGCACTGAATGAAACATTGTGAGGAAATCGTCATTACCTGACTCAATACTATACAGTATATTCAATCTTCATAAACAATAGTATCCTCCAACATGCGTGCAGTCTAAGAACTCACCTTTTCAATGTGAGATACTACGGACACGGTTATCATTTAAAAAAGTATAACTGCAGTTGTGGATCAAGTTTATAAAATAAATCCTTGTCGAGATAGTTTATTTAGTACCATATATTCTGGGTTAAATGAATTTGTGAAAATGTCATGATTTTAAATCTTCTACGTTTTGTACTAAAGCCAAACTCATGAGGATATTTTCAAACTAACAATGTATACTTAAAATAGAGTGACCCCAATACTGTCTGCAGCTCTTCCCGTCTACTTATTTAAACAATTCCACGTGTTTCCTCAAATACCGAGTCATGAATCATGCTCAAGTAACTGTGTTAACGGCCGGGCTACCTGTATCCAGTACAGTTTATATTAAAGCGATTATTATTAACGACCATAATCGAAAATGCAGAGAGACGAGAAACAACTTTGTGAGCTACATATCGATTTCATTTCAAAATGTGTAGAACAGTCGTCCTGTTTGTATTGGGAGTCAATATTTTCCTCGAGTCACAACTCAAATAGACTTTTACCTATCTCATGTTTGTTCTTTACTAACTTTTTATTTAATTGCCTTTGACTTGTTAACATCCTATAGGATGACATGTTGGTACGTTTAGAAGCATCAGTTTTGTACTAATCGAATTCGCGACTCAAGTATTCAAATGAAAGAGCAAGCAAACCTTTGAATTGAAGTTCAGAATTTAATTAGTCAGTGAAGTTGTCTAAGAACAGGGCGTCTATGAGAAGAACAATTCTAAGAAACTCACAGACGTTCTTATTAAATGTTAATTTTGCGGTATTTTACCAACCTTTTCTAGAATGTATATGCTACATTCAGTCTATCTAGGTCATGATTGATTGCTGAATATGTTGTTTTTAGTACATAAAAAAACAACTTTTCAATATATTTTACGTTTACATTGACTATTTCAAACAAAATAAAAATATATGTCAATTTCTCTAGCGTAGAATAAAGTAGTACTCCGCGTGGTGTCTGAAAGTGAAATTCATAAAATTCTCGTTCGAAAATGCTATCAAATTACAATATGTCGATATTTTTCAAACAAAAGAACTGCCTCACTATAAACTGGCGCAAAAAGCGTAAACATTTTAAAAGCAATCGCGTTTTACATCAGTTCGCTTGTCCAAACACTAACGCTAGGTAAAACAAGTTAGTTGTGCGCCAGCAATTTGCAGCTCTATAGCGGGTTTACATAATGTTGTAACCTTAAAAATCTTAGAGATCCTGCTCACGTCTGCACTTTATATCCAATCAATCGAGGCTACCGGAGACAAGTTGGGAGAACAAACTCGACAAAACGAGTTGGTAGGTGCTCTGCATTTGGTCATGATTGGTGGAAGACAGGGGACGTGAGTTAGGAGAGCTCTTACGTAGGGGGGAAATGGCAAGGGTGATTAAACCACGGGTCGGAGCACATTCCCGCGAGCAACGCGCGCAGTAATCACTTTGATTAGTGCGTGTAATCACACTTACTTCAACAACGAGCGAGAACTAGTCTTTGGTACGCTCAACCGTTCACAATTATCCTCGCTTCGTTAAGTTCCTCAGATTTTACATGTCAACCGATGTTACATCAAATCTAGTTTCACGTAGACATATGCCGTTAATTAACTTTAAATAATGGCAATAAAAATCGTCGTTGATCCATTAGATGCTTATTAAAACTTCAATGGATTTTAACTACAGTTAAAGCAATTATGTACGTTTTCATAATGCTGTAGAAACCAATCAAAATTCGATATGTCTCCAATTTTATGATTAAATTGTAAACGGGTTAAGGTTGCGAACATATAGCCTTACTTATAAATATATCGCTATAATACTAAGTTACCACTCAATTGAATTTTTACTTAACTATAATTTATCTTTGAGTAATGTTTAAAGTTGATTGATTGTTTTGTTTGATTAGTCGATAGTTAATACTTCGCTACCTCTTTAACATTTAGGATTATATTGTTTAAGTGTTGTTTCTATTTTCTCTCTAAACTCGATTTACTCTATCAAAATAGCCGCCATCTTGTCCGGTGATTTAAAAACAAAATGGAGACAAAATAAAACATTTATTCATAGTTCTAAAATCATTCCAATTATACAAGACCTACGATTTCTAATTTAAATTAGTTCCAAATTGAACAAAAATATTTATCAGACCACAGGGAATACAAAGTCATTTCTTAACAATTTAATGTCGATAATACCTAACCTTCATAGTTTAATCAACAAACTTGTGTTATCTACTTTCGTCCTTGTGCTAAATGAATAAAAGGATAATAGACTTATGTTATATTATACCTTTGGTGTACTAAGGAACCTAGTACTTTATTGAACTAGGGACTATCAATTATCTAAGTCTATCTAGGTTTCCTGCTATCGTAGGAACAAAATAACCAATCTTTACAGAGTTATCAGTACATCTTCACGCTAACTATCTTTCTAGTTTTTATTATTATTTTACTTATTTTCATTTCTTGTCATGTTTTAAGTGTGTCCTTTTGTGTGCCACATAAATAATTTTTCTTTCTTTAAACCTAAAAATATATGGCTACCGGACAATATCACGTCTATAAGTCAAATTCTACACTTTAAAATGCACAAGTATAATATATTTTATAGATTCACTGATAAATCAGTGCTTTAAAAGATAACGCTTATCGGTTTGAGATCGACACTTTCCATATATTAAGTATTTTAAGTATGGCGTGCAGATCAGTGCACTATACCTACTTCAACTGTCCTGTCCTTGTATGTTTAGTAATAAAATAAATTATACGTCGTGTGTTCTCCGTTCTCCTAGACTATTGTTATAAAAACGTCAATCCTTTTTTATAATATTCTACACATACACACAATTAAGCTTTCAATTATTTGATGATGCCACCTAACTACCTAACACGGTTATTTTTTTAAAACAACTTTGTTACCAGGTATTTGTCTGTGGTGCGAGGTGTAACAGAAAGAACACCTGGAATCGAAACAACTATTTATGGATCACACAAATTTTCGTGTCACTAGGGGTGCGAAACAGCAATATTTGCTATGAAAGATAGGCAAGGTGACCATTTCAAAATTCACATTCACATGAATATTTCAAATAATTTTACCCATTCTAAATCCGCCCAATATATTCAATAAGCTTATAGAAATGTTGATAACAAGTATGATACAATCCAGTTACTTAATAATTATGTTCAGATATGTAAACCCTACCTCCTCAATTACATATTATTGAAGACTGGATGGACCTGAACGAATTTGACTGTACATCACGTCTATGCCGTACCTGCAGAGATTATGGATTTTGAGATATTTTTCTTAATAAAACCATACTCATGTTAGTCAATTCACAACAGTATTATTTTATAAACAAGAATGGAAGGTTTTTATGCTTATTGCTAAGAATAATCGCTTGCAATTTATGAAGGATGATAATTTAAGTTGCTATAAGGTTATGTGACGTCACCAGATTACAATTGACAATACTAACAGCTTTAGGTCAGCGCTTGCATTAATAGATGTCACACTATGTCTGGTAATTAATTTTTTATAGTTTACTAGCTTTTGCCCGCGGCTTCGCTCACGTTAATTTAGAATTTGACAATCAATTCGGGTTGTACTCTGCTTGTAATAATATAATTCAATCATGATTCGAAAGACACGTGGCGCCATCAATTATCATAAGAACGTTATTGTTGTTTTCTTCGGGAACAGCAATTTTTTTTTCGGGATGAAAGGTGGCCTATGTCCGTTTCTGTACACTTGACAAAGTATATGCAAAATTTCAGGATGATCGGTTCAGTGGTTTAGGCGTGAAAAGGTAACAAACAAACTCGTTTTCGCTTATATAATATTAGTTAGGATTAGGATTTATGTAATCGTAATGGTAATGTGATCAAAATATAACGGTTTATATTGTGTGTTGTTTATTTATATTTATGATACAGTAAAAGAGTAACTACGCTATTCTGTAAAATCTCTCCATAAAACTCACTTTTGAATCGAAAGATAATTTGTGTTTTCTTTGACAATAATAGTAGTAGCTCCGTGCTTCGGAGGCCACGTTAAAAGTCGGTCCCGGTTGTTAAATTGACAGCAGTCGTTAAGCCATGTCAGAGGTCTACGGGCGGCTTGAACAACTCTTGACAGCAGGTTGGCCACTAACCACACGAAAAGAAGAAGAAGAAGAAGCTTTAAATCGGCATCAGTTAGCAGTATGAATTAGTAGTAGTTTTTTATCCTTACTATATGACTACTGCCGAAGTGAATAGAATTCGAGATCGATAATCTTTATTCTTCATGAACTTTATACCGTATTAAAGTTCATGAAAAATAAAGATTTTCGCTGGTTTTCGTAATTGTAGAACATCCAACACTAATTTTGGCAGTATAAAACAATTAGCCACAACATTCAATCTTATACACACTACTTATTAATTACCAATAGCTGCAAAAAAAAACACATAATTCCTCTGAGGCTAATTAAAATCTAGGAAACAGTCTGCAATCTGACTAAATTTAAACACTTTCAAAAACTCTATTAGCGTATTTCACGTCATTAAAATAAGTGCTTTTACCGAACAAGATTGTCGTGCGTAAGTGGGAACATCGTTTATGATGTTCCGCGTACTTATAAATTATTGAAGAGACCTCCTATACGACCGAAGTGAGATATTGTGGTTTGTTGAATTGATTTACGCGCGTAATGCTCCCACGTAATACGCAATTCACCTGGGGAATTTACATTAGCGTGTCCTAATTCCTACATTAGTAATAATATGTAGGTACATTTATTAGGTACATACAGATTCCTCGTTGGATTGCTAGTAAATAAAGTACAGGTAAAATCCTTAAAGGATAATAAAATTATGATATACACATTATTATGGATATTTCCATGTACCTAGATGGTTGATATACCCGTTTTTGCGTATATTTTAATTGTTAAACTGTAAAAACCAGCCAGGTTCTAAACAATTTCCTGGTATGATAACTGCCGTCCTCCTATTAAATGTTATTTCATGCAAATTCACGCATTTAATGCTATGATATACAAGATCTCAAGATGTTATCTGCCTACACGAGAGTAAGATAAATCTTCCTATTGTAGTTCTATTATGAGCTCCCCTTTGAATGATCCAGTGGTTCGCGTCGGGGCTCATTGAATTGTATGACATGCAAACTCGGTGTATTAATACGGAGCCTCGCTTGGACATCGATTGGCGGCCCGCTCTACCGTGCCATCAGTTTAGAATAGTAATTTGTTTTATTTTGTTCAGCTAAATGGATTGCTTTGGTTCTTTTTATTGAATACTATATCTATAAACTGACTTATTGAACCTACGGCATAAGTTACATTTTACATTTACAGCCGATTAGGTAGTGTTGGTGTCCGGGTAAAGTCCTATGTATTACCGGGTTTTCTGTTTCAACATGCTAAGTAGCAAAACGAAGTTTGCAAAAGTGTTTTAGACACTTTTGCAAACTTGCCCGACGAAATAAATAGAAATTTATTTCGTCGGGCCTTAAATATAGAGTAGCAAAATCTACGTGATACGTAGATTTTGCCAGCCTAAATACCACTCAGGAATCAATAGCCGACAAATCAATATATGTATACAATACCCTGTTAAAAGCATTATTTTTTATTGTCATACGTTTACATGATCGCTTCACATTGAATTTCAACAATTTTATCGCGGTTTATATTATTTATAACATTTTTATCTACACAAGTTTCCGTTACTTTTGAGCTCGGTCACACAGAAATGCCCCGATAAACTGTAATAAAAGCAGCTTAGAAAGCTGTCGAATACGTCAGCATTATGATTATAGTCACTGGTGACATAGTTAGAGGTAATTACTGGTAATGCGTCGGTGTGTGTCTTGAGTAACCAGTTAGCGGTAACTCGTTCTTAGTTTTTTATCGTTTCGTTATTCAATATGGCAATTATAAACGGTCGTTGACATTTGTTTTATAACACCCAATTACCTATAGCCGCATGAGTCACCGCTATTTCGTATTAAGATTTTTAAACTTGTTTACTACATACTTTTTAAATATTTTAAAATTAATCATGTATCTACATTAATATTTAACCTTCATTGTATAAAAATAGACTTGGCGAAAGTCGTTTGTCGGTAGATTGATCGGCATAATCGAAATTAATTTAAATGTTTCTGTCTATTAAGAATATTCTTGCTTATCAATAAATCAAATAGCTATATTAACCTATTGAGGGACAGCGGCACACTGGCGGCCAGACACAATAAGTTTTCAATTATGACGGCCATTCGAACAATTGATATAACAAGGTTTTTTAAGGGGCAGCTCGCTATTAGAACAGTCTGTAAGGGCTCTAGACTACCTACTCTAAGGACAAACTCAGTGTTTACAAACTGGAGAATATTTGTGGTATAATTAGGTAAAGAACCCGTCCGTCCTTTTCCGCACACTCAAAAGTTTTGATGACATTTGACTGATATTCCTACTCTGTAGCCTTAATTTTTTGTTTTTAAATGTAATTGATGTTCATTTCAATTTTAACGATCCTTTCTTTTTTTATTTACAGGTAAACATCAATCCGACCCAGAACCTGCAGAAAACGGGCAAGTAAAGTATAATTTCAGAAACCTTTCCACTCTGAAAAATATACGCACACCACTCACTCGATTAACTTAAAACCTCTTTTACTAAAAGCACATAACATACAAGTATACGTACTGCGAATATCCATAATGTTACTTTCCGTTTTATGGATAAAATATAAGAATTCGGATCTATAAATAAACGAGAAAAAAGTTGTTGATTCACCCGAGCTTGTGTAGATATTGGATTATCAAAATTGAGAATTTATTTAAAAGGCCTACGGGTTAACGTGATTAAAACATTTCACGTTCAGCAATTTGGAGAGATCGTTTCTTTAGAACCTACATATAATTTTATCAACCAATTATGGATTTAACTTGAAGGTCATTTTTTCAAAGGAAGATATCGTTCACTACCTAGGTACTTAATTACATATACATTATATTTATCATTAGTGGAAACAGAATAAGCGCAAGTATTTTTTGTAATCTGATTAAAAATATCGTTTAATATGTGATAATAAAGTAGGTTATTGTAATAAGGTTATATGCATAACATTCACCTTGCCCCTTAGATCAGTTTTATTAAATTTCGCAAAGCTACCCGGGCTTAAGCCTCTTTAAAAGGTATAAAAAAATATAATAACGTCGCTGTTGCTAGGTAAGGGAACGTCTATTTTATAGTTCATTTTCGATACTTCAGGTAAACCCACAAGCAGCAGCTGATGTGTCCCTAGACTCTTAAATTATTACCGATCTTTGATTGACTTGTCTTCAAGTTCAATATGGTGTGAATTATTTATTACTGGCCCTTCACAAACTATCGACTGCCGCATTCGACTACACTTTCCACTTTAGAATGATCTCATCATCAATCCAATCATTAGGTACTGTAATTTGCAATAAAATATCTTAGAGTCAAAAGAAAGTTTTAAAACCTAACAAGATATATAGTTATATTAAAGTAGGGATTAATGCGAGTCAAAAAGATAATATACGACTTTACATGCAATCGTCTATCTTTATGTAACTAATAGCCCATCCAGAACTTAATCCGCAGTACCTTGCCGATTAATATTGAATATAGTATATAGCTCGATTTCATACAATGTTCTGTCGCCATATTATCTAACTTCTTTAGTGTCCACGTCCTGTTTCAACGCCTATGCTGCCACTTCCCCATTCATCTCCCACAATATCATCAGACGGAATTAAATCACATCGTTTACGAGTTCCACCACAACTATTTTCTCATTACCCACTCAAATGCCGAGACATTTGGAATATATTCGCATAACAACACGAGTCAAATATTTCCACATACCGTGTCCCGTTTTAATGGCCATTACTGTATAAATGGCTCACATAAAACGTACAAAAGGACCAAGCTTTGCTAATAAACAATATATTTAACAATAAAACTATCTGATGAACCGGAGCTGCCAACTCGACGGATATTAACCAGCTTACTAAAACAAAATAGTACACAGATATTTGCTATAGTATGCTTGGTCTATGTCGGTTGCCCTGTTTACGATAGCTAATAAATCGTAAAGGTTATTGTAGTTGATGTTACTAATACTGATTCACTTTGTATTTTGACTTAGTTTTAGTTTAATCAGATACGTTTGAACGGTCAAGTGCGGTTCAATGAGTCTAGTCGTGGAGGAAAACACCGCAAAATATCGTGTGACGGAGAATATGTGTAATTGCGATAGTGTTGAAAATCTTTATTAACATGTTTTAGCCTGACAAGCTGGTCCTATAAATTGAACTGAGTAAATAAATTAGCTAAAGTTCTTATTAGGCAACTCATTTGAATAATAAAAATATTTAAGTTTCTATTCGTCAGGTAAATTTCAGTAAATTGGATAACTAGTACTCACGTGATGCGTGCTAATATAAACAGGCACAAAATCTCTACTTACTTATCATTTGATCTATATAATATACAGTTAGTAATGTTATTAAAATATAAGAAAATATCCTAGTCTAATCGCAAAATATTAACATACTGTAAAAAATTACTGTATACCTTTTCTTAGCATCTATAAATAATAAATCAAAGACTTGAAGTGGCAAGTTCACCTACACATATTTACTTACAACTGTTAATTGCCTTTATGTTTGAGTTACTTAGTATCCTAACTAATATTATAAATGCGAAGATGAGTTTGTTTGTTTGTTACGCTTTCACGCCTTAACTACTCAACCGATCAACATGAAATTTTGCATAAACGTTGTCAGGGGTACAGAATAGGACATAGGGTACCTTTCATCCTGAAAAAATAACTGTTGTATACCTAACCTAACCTTCATTTACGCGAGCGAAGCCGCGAGTGAAAACTAGTTATATTATAATATTAAAGGGTGGGTATGTTTAAAATGAATAACACCAGGCATCGACTAATCTCCAAATTTAAAGCAGACTAAGACACGCAATTGAATTTCCTTTAACATGTTACTTTACCATCTTTCTAAACAACAAATCAACATTTTTATGGCCAGAGTGGTACATTATATCGTCGATATTTTATTTGAAACGACCTGAAATCGTTCAGTGGCTCAGGGACGTTGAACTACCTCGGTGCTTACTACCTACCCGTTCCTATTTTGTCTTCGGATCCATATTGTTCGTAGTCGACCTTTTTCGCCTTCCCTTTCAGATACGACATCGTAATTAATGGTTTCGCTCTGCATAATGTAGTATTGTAAAAGCTTTTCAATGAATTAACGTTTTGAATTATATTTCTTTTTTATTCGAAACGTATTCGGAACGGTAGATTTTGTAAAAACACGACTGTTGTAAACTTTACCGTTTAGTGTCTTTTGATTCATTTAGCTAGTGTTTTTTAATCTATATATTAATACGTGAAGCAAAAACTTTGTACCCCTTTTTACGAAAATTGCGCGGCCGGAGGAGTATGAAATTTGGCACAGTTAAAGTTTATATGGAGAATGAGGAGCGAATTCTAATATTTACATAAAATATGCATTAGAAATACATTAAATTAATGAAAGAACACTAGACGCACACAACCATGCATTTGACACACGTAGTCGAAGCGCGTAACTATGGTTACATATATCAATATATAATGGCATATATCAGCAATATTTTACAGGCAAACTTTGTTCGAATTTCGAGCACCAGGCGACCGCTAGTTCTACTAAATTAATCAAGGACTTCTTCGAGTAATAGGTGTTAATCGATATTATAAACGTTTAGATATCTATCTATATTTAAACAAATAATGTACCATGAAATAGAGTGCTTAAAATCATAATTTCTATTATGCTACAGGATGTAAGAAAGCAATATGAAAAGATTCACACGAATCGAGTAGAAAAGTTTCACACAAAAGGAAGTCATTTACCAGCAACTAAAGAGCTGTTAAACCATGAATGGTGAACCACTTATGAACGAAACAACCGAATGTAACCCACTATTAACTATGATTATTCACTGGAATTAAATGCAGTGCAGTAAAAAAATATTTTTACGATACCCCGTACACGCGATTCGAGCGAATATAACCGCAGGTAGGTCAAGGTGTAGCTTGTGTGCTCCACCCTTTATTGCATGTTCTTTCGTTATATTGGAACCGGTTTCCGAAATCAGAAGGGAGGAATATAGGTCGATGTGTGGTTAGAACTTTGGAGTGCTATGACTCTCGTGATATCATTCAATATTATATTTTCAAAAGGTTCCTTTTAGCTTGAAGTATCTTATTGAGAGTTATTTCTTTGGAATTCGGATTAAATTACTTATATTCTTGGTTTATTTAGACAGGTTTAAGGTTGGATAAAATGATAGTAAGTAGCTTTACGTCTTCAGTCTGATAAGTGTTGAACACACGTGTTAGTTCTGCATTTTATTATTAATATATACCTATTAGTTAATAGACTTGTCCAAGAAATGTTTACACATTATATGGAAAATAATATTTTAACTGACTTTGACTATGATCGTAAATCCAATGACTCAAGCATACAACTATATTATAAAATAATAGACAATTATTTAACTAATTGTAAAATTGAGATTATCGAGCTAAAAATACAATTTGCTGACGTTGAACGCTGAGCGGCTTACGTAAGCAGAAACCAAAAAGGGAACAATGCGGGCAAATCAACGACACAGGCCATCCCAAATAGCAGGAAGCGGTAATATGGTGGACCTTAAAAAGATGGGGAGATGGGCTGAATGATATAACAGAGATTTGAGTCCGATAACAGGTCAAAGTACCAATACTTATTTGCCCTATAATAAAAACTTGAAATTTTAATCTTCCATAGTTCTAATTCTATGAACTAGAAATATGTCTCAGTGTCGCAGCGGTAGTGAATTCTGTGTATGAAGTCTTAGGTTCATACACAGAATTCACCAGAATTCAGCCGACAGTGTTATTGGGAATTTTGTCAAGATATTCTCAGTAGTAATATTGGGACTATGTTTAGTAGATGGCTATAGGCTAAAAATACCTAGTGTAATGTAGGCATAATTTAGACTTAATACTACAAGTGGTAGGCAGACTTCTGCCTACTATTTCTCAAACACAGTTGTAAGAATTGTATCCGTTGCTTCATCGTTTGTAACTTCCTAGTGACGTTAGAATCATCCCTAGTGTATAGTCTATGGATTTTAACAAAAAAAAAATAGACGATAATGGATAGGTAATAATTGCCCATTTCAAATTACAAAAGCGGCTTACTTCACAAAACTTTGCAAATACTATTAATAATAGGATAGATTCCTATTCAAGTAGTTAATTCATAACAATTGCACCGACAGCAGTGTCCTGACAAATTATAATGCCCACCGGTCTATAATCCAAAGTTTCAGTACGCTGAATTGTACATGATTTCAATGGGAATAATCCCACCTGTATGATTCATAATTGTAATTAATATGAACACCCAAATAGTTCACGGCAATATCTTCGTGCCTATTACCTATATTCCTAAGTAATCCTATGGCACCTTCCGCTAGTGTATAATAATTGCATTATGAATATTTTATGGAAACTGTAATCATATGCATGAGGCCTCGGTTTCGATTACTGGTCTCAGTAGGCAGCATGTAGTATGTAAAAGTACTACCAATAGATTCGCCCCTTATTTCGTGCGCTATATTTGGCTTTAATATACGTGTACCTTTAGGGATATAGACGTGTGGCTATATTTATTCTTATTTTTTTATAACTTTTAATCTAGCAAACAGGCTTAAGACAAGCCCGATGGCATGCCATTACCCAAGCCTATGACCGTTGGTAATGTGGTGGCATCAACCGCGTATAGCTAACGCTGCAAAAATCTGTATTCTATCCTACCTAATATTATAAAAGCGAAAATGAGTTTGTTTATTTGTTACCTTTTCACGCTTAAACCACTGAACCGATCATTCTGAAATTTTGCATATACATTGTCAGGTGTACAGAAACGGACATCAGCTACCTTTCATCCCGAAAAAAATTACTGTTCCCGAGGAAAACAACAATAACCATCTTATGATAGTAGATGGCGCCACGTGTCTTTCGAATCATGATTGAATTATATTATTACAAGCAGAGTAGGTACAACCCGAATTGATTGTCAAATTCTAAATTAACGCGAGTGAAGCCGCGGGCAAAAGCTAGTTATTAATATAAACGATTTCGACATCAAACAACAATACCAACAAAGAATATAATTTAATTCACGGATATGCCCTCAGCATATGAAATAATAACGTATTTAAACCACATTTGTTTTTGCGAATGCTTCAATAAAGGAAGCAATATCTTTCATGTAACTGTGGAAAGCAATCTTGTATCGTGTGGCTGTAGGCCCTTTTTAGAAAAAAGTAAAAGCCTTAATACGGTTTCAGATAAATGGGGTGTCCTTATCGTTGTTCCTTTATAAAAATTCTTCTTTAAAAATGAACTGATCGTTGTATGAATTTGCAAAAAATAATTAAAGAATAACCGCTGTTCTAAGTATTGAGGTAAATTCTTTTATTTAACCTTAGACACAAAATTAGAAGTGTTATAAAAATGTAGTCTGTCTGACCATAGCTACCAAACAAATGCACTGATTGTAATGTGAATTTTACTTTGTTATTAATACAAGCATTTTTAGTTGGTATTGAGTAAGTTGTATTATAAATAATGCTAATTAATATACGAGAAATAATACTAAAGTCATCCTTTTATAAAACAAAACAGCTAAGCTGTAGCATCTTTTTACTCGGTCGCAATTTTGATAGAACTTGACACAGTGATAAACCATTAACTCATAGTATGCTTCCCATCACGATATGTGTTCCTTTGAGAATCACATAGGCGAAGCCGCGGGTAGTAACTAGCCCTCTACAAACGCAACGAACCACAATAAGTCCGTATTATTGTGTTTATTAAGGAAAATTGTAATGAAATCACGTGTAGGTAGGTACGGGTAATTTATTTTAGTAACATTGACATGCATGTATTGACGTACATTTCGATTATCCTAATAACGTTTTGTTGTGTTATACGTGCTGATCAAAACTCATGTGTAATAGCTAATGATATAATTAATAATATAACATTACCACCGGTTTTAAGGGATAGGCAGAGATGTATTATACGCACTATTTACAGTTATGTCTTGATTCTTACGTATATGTACTAGGCAAATATTCAGACTACGTTCGGTTACTGTAAATGACCTGGAAAACTAATAGCTCTGTTTTGTTCGACCCGGTATTTAATACGAGAATTCATACACAGCTATAGCTAAAGCTTCCCTACATAGAAGGTCACAGTAATAAAGAAAATAAGATTCGTGTAAATTTATGTAGACGATGGCAAATGTGTATTGTGTTCATAGTAAAGTAAGAGACATAATTAATAATACTTTAGGCAATACACTTAGTGCATATACAACATCACGCTGGTAAAGCACTAAAAGGTTAAGCAGTGGTGTAAAATATATATTGGTGCCAATTCTGTTGTCACAAAATTCTTTAAGCTTAATTAAAAATCACTAAAATTTAGTTTAGTCCTCTCAAATGACATATCGTGTTCTGAAATCGTTAAAAGGGACAGAACTAAAAAAAATTTCGTGATTTTAGTTAAGTTTAGAAAATTTTGTGACAACAGAATTGGCACCATTATCTAACTAGATGCCATGTAATAATCGCCAAACCTATAACCGTCTACCATAGTCAATGTTTATAGTACACCCAGAAATCTATTGTGTTCTTATTGAAAAAACCTACCAGAACATCCTTGTCTCAACTCGGGAATCGATTGAGGTAAAACTTAGTACCACTTTGTTGTCCTGTAATAGACTAAAGACCCCAATTTAATTATTGTTATGAATTCTGTTTTACTCTTTCGCCATGATAGACACGTGACAAGATAGCGTAAATCAAAGCTTATTATAAAATCTTTACAACACTGTCAAATAGCTAGACATGGATATAGCCGTTAGATTATAGTACCCCCAAGTCATGTGACGTATAGCCTCATCATAATCGGACCCACGTCCCTATCTGTATTAACGTCTCAGCCTAAATACAACCGTATCTCTATAAAACGAAACACAGTCTCCCCACAAATGTCTCAAAACGCTGGCCACAGAATTCTTTATTACAGATATACACTGTAGCTAAAACCTCACGTACACGATTAAGCCGTAAAGAGGGCTCGTGTGACGTAACCTCTACTGCTTTGTAACAAGAACAAGTTTCTTTATGTGTTTCGTATTTAAACACGTTTTATCAAACATATTCTACAAAAACGTTGTGAAAAATAACTAAAAAACTATGTAACCAACTAATTATCGTTAAACTACAAGTTACGTAACCACCCGAGTCCGCGTTTTCATAGTACAAAACGTACGTTACAGAGGCGCGCTTGGCCGTTTCTTTTTTTCATCCAATCATCACAAACCCCTTTCCGTGGGGATTTAATTAAATATGAAAGGTCCTATGTCGGGTGTCGTAACTCAACGTCGATTATTCTTTCAACTCCTCTCTCGTGTTCGGTTACGTCCTTTTCTGGCAAGCTATATTGTTTCCGTGCCAAGTCTTTATATCGAACGGCACAAGCCAGCCAGCTTTATAGATTTTGCATGGGATTCCTGCGATTCAGTGACAAACGGCATTCGCTAGCAGTTGTAACGGTTGCCATGCTGACGGCGAAGCAGTGGTAGTGACTCCAGGAAGTGCATGAGTAGTAAGTACGTAGGGTAACCTTGGTGGTGCAGCCGAGGAGGGCTCCCGCCGCGTCTGCCCGGGCTGACGTTCGATTTTCACTTGGAGCATCAGCGCGCCCGTGTCTCGCCCGGGTGGGCGTGGTCTGCGGGCCGGTCAATAGCACGGTATTGTGGCTCTCGCTCGCGCACGCGGTACACTCCTAGCCCCGTCCCTGTCCCCCCGGGGATGATTGAAACGTCTGATGCCGCAGGCGCCCCGCGCGCCCCCTCGCCAAGGACGTTCAGTGAATCCGTCCCTCTCTGCCGCGAGAGCACGTGTCCCCGTTACTATTTCATAATATAATGTGTGCCCCCTTGGTACCGCGCGAAAATTCACAACCAATTATGAGTCAAGTGCCTGATAAATTAGGTGACAAATTTGATGCCTGAAAGGAATTCCGGAGTCGCTTTTAGCGATGTGCGAGGAACTCAGCATTCGAGGACTATTAGGTGCCCCTGTGAAGTGATATGGAGATAAGAAGTTGTTCTGGGAACGCCACCTCTTCGTGTTTTCCGTCCTGTGCACTCTCTTACCTTGCTACTACACTCGTCATATTTTCAGGTATGTCGTTCCGTTTATTCAGAATTGTCGAATAATCATATCGATGGGTTCATCAGCATAGCAGGCTGTGGTAACCTCATTTCGATCATGTATTCGACATATCGCTAGGGGTAGAATTGTCAGTGTCGCTATATTTCCATAGACGTCGCCTGGCTGTCGCCGGGAGTCTAGACACAATAATTATACAACGAGCCAACAAGGGCGGGTATTCTGGAGATGTGAGTCACCCGAATTCGTCTTGGGCATCGATCGAATCTCATCTATTTGCCAAGGAGGTCATACAGTAATCGAATACGACCTATTGTTTGAGATATGAACCGTAATAGAACTCATTTACGTGTTAAGACAGCGTCGCCGTTGAAAATAAAATAGTGACCTCAATACGAGTTGAAAATTCATTGAATAATTAATTAAATCCTTGGGAGTGTGGCGATGTCAGTGGGGGCGGGGTACCAAGTTAGTGGTGACGTCACTAGTGACATCACCGAAGGCTGCACGCGGTGATTCACGCCTGCACGCCGACGGCGCAGGCAGTAGCCGAGCTCACGGTACTGGTTAGCATTGACTGGATGTGATCATCGGCAGACAGTCATGGCCAGCGTTTACGCAACCGACACCGGCCGAAGATAAAACGCCCACAATTTGTACCAATTCTAATTTATTTAGCGACAACTGTTTTTGATTAGAACTAGTTTTATCAAAGAGTTTTATAATTTATTATAATATTTATATGTTATGTAAGTAATCTTCTGTATATTTAACATACTATTCTATTTATAAGTTTAAAATTACTTCAAAATCTATAAATGTCTCTCCATAAAAAGTGCTTCTAAAAACATCTAAGTCGATACCGGTTGTAAAGTTTATCTTCAGATTTCATCTACTATTCATGTTATTTCGTAACTGTATACATGGCTATATGCTAGCTCGGCAAGGATACCGTCAATCTATGCACTATTAAAAGTCGGGAGAAAAATCTGCAGTTTATACATATAACTTTGCCCATTGTACATAACTACAGGCAAGTTTAATCATTTGTGTGTCGGGACCAAAACCACGTCTAAAATCTCCATTGAGCGCAGAACTAATTAAAGCACGAAATATTACTGAAAGTTCAACAATTTTATAATGCCAGTGTACGAAAATTTCTCATATATAAAATATCTAAAAGGAAAATGTGTGTATTTCTATTGAAGATTTTCTAAATTAGTTTAGTGACATCAAATGATGAAATGATGAAATTACGAACGTCATACCCATGTGGTCAGATATGTTTTGTGGGTACAGAACAGGAAAATATAGAACTATTAGTAAAAAGATCCTTGTAGGTTAATATCCACTGGGCTTCAAACACGTCATTGGTGTATTTCTATGTAGTTTTATCGAAGGATATATGCATTTAGAAGCGTGAATGCGTCATTTATTTAATCCTTAATACGTAAAGCTATTGTTTATAATAGCACTAGTTTAATTTGTGGCTTTGTTCGCGTGGAATCGTACATACGTTCCACGTCTAGAATAACTGCTTGTGACATCAGCATTCTTCATCTACTACTATTGTAAGTATCTTTGCTCTTTTACCCGTCATCTCAACACTCACTTATAATATAACCTTCCCTTCAGCTTTCTTAGGTCCCTACCTATCTCAGTTAAAATCATCTAAGTCTATGCTTAACAAACTTATCGAACCAAAAATTGTTTAAAGATAAAGTTAGTAATGCCTAAGTCTGCCGTATGTTTGAGGATTCAATATTAAAGCTACAAGGTGACAGAACTATAAAGAACAAGTCTGTACAGTTCTTATATTATAGTGTACCTAAGCCGTTTTTAAAGGCTATGGATAACGTGTTTTTGCTACATTATGTGATTTTACTACAAATCGTATAAGCTACTTATATATAATAGAGGTTGCTTTACTTGTTTCCTAGAATAATAGGTATGTCGTCTGTCATAAGCCTCTAGTAGTAATTTTCTTGGTTGAGTAATGACATTGTGAGTGAATAAATGCGTCTGGAAGAAGCTAGAAAGCAATAAAATACTTAGTGTTGTTGTGTTGCCGTCCGAAGCTGCAATGGTATGTACCAGTTATATTATACCTACAAATTATGATCAGTATAGTGACATTTCACCACGTGGGGATTGCGTCTCTTTAAACGTTTTAGTAGACACGTTCCCTTTTTAGAATATAAGTCCTTTCGGCTATATTCTTTGATCAAATTTATCATTCTTGTGCACAAAAATATAATTTATTCTGTTTATAATGTTCTAAGGTTATTAATAAGTATCGTGAACCTAAATTTAAATGTTCAGTATTTTAAAAGGCACTAGGAATATCATCATAACCTACTTATTTTATTCACCTATATGCCTTCTGTATACCAATTCAGTGATAAAATATAGTGTTAATATGGAACCAAATTTGATTAAAATATGATATTATTTTAATTTCGTTAACTTAAACTCTTAGACACTATATCAATCACTCCATTTCAGTCCAAAGGGCAGTATTTGAAAAATTAATGTTTGCTAAACATAATTACCCAATCTAAAAATATTCTCATGAAATAAGATGAATATGTAGCTCAATCCATTCTCTATAACTAATACCATATAGAACATGACCTAGAAAGAGATAGACAATACCAATACGCTTAGAAGGATTAAAAGACAATCCAGGCAATTACGCCAGCGTTCTAATAAATAGAAATAGTAGTAGGAAGCAAAAGTAGAAGCAAACAGTCTTACATCAATGTTTGTGCAGATAACATGTCACTTTGAAGTACAAGACGTGTCTAATGTCACATAATATCGCTCAACAAATAACACATTACTACGTGATTAGTTTTTATCTTAACTAAAAGGAAAATTGTACGGCGAAGTGTTTGTTTAAAAGACGCATTTTATAGCTTGACGACTCGTAAAGTACCGTTTGACATACCAGTGTAAAATTGTTTTAAAAATCAAGTTGTAGTAGTACAAGTTTCTTTTTAAAGATTAGCAAACTGCTATTCCTGTGACACATCTACGCTGCAGCTTGTGTTACGATTGGATTCATGTCGGCAGTGCAATGAGCTATCTATTTAAAGTACTAAACAGTACCTGTAGTTAGTTTAAGTTTATGAGAGTTACACGATGTACTATTACTAGTAATAGTACTATTACCTGCAGTTAGTTTATGACAGTTACATTAGTAAAGGTTTCTTTGCTCAAATAAGAAGTATTCGGATTGAGGAGTATCGTTATCCTACAGAAAATCACAGTTAACGCGTGTTAAGTCTAATAGTATTGCATTCCTGTAGTGGTAGGCAAAACGACCTTAGTGGCTGCAATAGTTTCGTAAATTAGAAAAAGACAAATCTGCTTATGTTATCTAGGAAGATTAGTCGATATAAAGAATTCGCTTCTGACTCGACCAACACATTCTCCTAGTGCATCGATACATATGCAAGCTTGCTATAAGGGTCATGGCTTTACAAGTTATCTTCAAACTAGTTGTCCCCTCGGATTCATCCACGGTTATGATTACTACTCTGCTCTTGTCGCTCTTGGCGTAGTCGTATACAGCCATGTTACTTCTGGAAATAGTAACTTTTTAATGGTGAAATAATAATTTAATAGGTTCAATAGTTCCAGATTTTATTAACAAACAAATATATATAAATAAAGATTTATTACAATATGACTATAATAAAAAATATATCGTATAATGATCGGAAACGGAGGCACTCGAACGAAGCCTAGCTACCATAGTGACGTAATGTTTTTATCTAGAGACAGGCACACTTGCCTTGAGCTAAATACTCTTAATTGCGTTATTAATATTTTTATACTTGTTAATGTAATTTCATGTTTGCATTGATTTATTACGTTTACTTTTTAAACACATATCATTTAACGCTTATTTGTTAAGATAACAGTTAAAACATAGTCTTTATAACCTACATATTTCTGTAATGCAAATATAATTTAACTTACTATCCTACAACCAAACAATTGTGACGTTGACGTATCACATTTTTCTTTAGAAATAAAAATTATGCACTAATTACCTAGTTCTTATACAAAGTTGGAATCGGTCATGACATTTTTATTTACTTTATAATTAAAATAAGTAAAGTTATCTGGACAGTTGTGTTCGAAATAAAATTGTCTCTAATTAAAGACTGGCATACAAACTAGTGGATGGATATTCTTAGGTCATCCCACAGAGCACTGAATAATTCATACTTGTAGAAGCGGCGCGAAGAGATACGCATTTCTATGCTGTAAGTCAGCCCCGAGCTCATAGTCAGCACGGCACGATGTACGAGACTTAACTCGAAGCGTTATCAACATGCAACGACAATTTATTCGCACCTGACTTACCGCTATATAAAACAGCCAATAAATAAATACCCTGTGACGGCTCAGAAACATGTCCAGCAATAAACTATGTCCAAGTTATGTTCAAATACTACTAGGTTAAGCCTTAAAGTCGATTGTATCACCTAAGAATTCAGAATTGTATGTATGGCTATTATAATTTGGACTCAAAGTCTACTCTTAAACTATTTGGTAAGCATCAAATTGGTCTCGCCTAAGTATTTCTATTTTAAAAGGTAAATATGTATAAACTAATGAGGACTTATCGATATAGGCCAACTGCTTTCACATGTCAAATAATTATCCAAATAAAATTATAAAGAAAGAATACTATTGGTCATACTGGACGTGACTTGAACACTCGACAAATATTAGTAAGCGTACCTACACCACACTAGATCCTCTCCTTTGATCAGATCTTTGAACTCTCCCCGGGACCTTTAAACATTTTTAAGAGAATATTATCTTTAATATTTTCTGTTATATTTGGAAAGCGATCGACACAATGCTATTACACGGAGTAGAATCATCAGATTGGACTCATTAGTTTTCTTAGTCTGTTCCGTCAAAAATTTATATGACCAGCATCGTGGCACACCACGGCAACAGTAGACAAGCCACAGCCTTCATCACCTTTTACTTGGATTAAAATGGCTGAGTGGTCGGTCTCAGCTGTGTCATTAGTCAACACTCGTTAAGGCTCGAAGTTGCTGACAGTAGTAAACAACACACAAAAAAGAATATAAATTTCAGACACCACGTTACAAAAAACAAGTATAAAAATATTCACAAACGAGATAATTGTAATGTTAACAATTCTAGTTTACAAGGCTTTTCCATTAATATAACTAACACCTTCAATTAACTAAAAAGTTCTAAATAAATACTTGCGGTAATGTTGGTAAATAATACAGCAGGCTTACGACTATTCTTTGGACGTATAATTAAGTCTTTAGTGGATATTATAATTAATATAATAGAAACACATGTCACCAAACGTGGTTTAAGTTAGTCTAAAGAAATACATATTCTTATTTGAACTACCGAAGCCAAAAAGCCTTTGGTTAAGTAATACGGCCGTTTACACGTGTCAAGAGAATCTTTAATGAATTGCCAATACGGTAAAAAGCGGTGCCTGTACAAATTACCAATGGTTCTTCTATCAAGCGTCAACATAGCGCCTTAAAGAGTTCCGAGGCTGCTTATCTCTGGAATACAATGTAAAGCTATAATCTAATACTATATGGATTTTTCATAAGTCAGGTAGCATAGTCGTTGAGTTTATATTGGATAAACCTGAAGCCTAATTTTAGCTGAAAGATGTCTATATGTATAGTGCAGTACAGAGATTGGCATTTTATGTCATATATTATAGTTTAGTACGATCTACAGCAAATCTCTCGTGTAAAACAAATGATCAAATTAATTGGCAGTGGACGTGAGTTCGATCTGTACGTGTCTCCCTAGGGGCCGTCCAATGAAATAAATGAGTGAGCTACCGAGTAGCTTCGCGCCCCGCCACTTCGTATAGATTAATTTAATAAATAACGGTTGCAATATTAATTTGTTTTTTGGCTCCATACGATGGCAAAGTCTTCTTATCTCGGGTACAAAACTTATACATTATCGCAAAGGTAAATTACTAAAGCTCATTGCACCAACGTGCTTTAGTAATTTCATGTCTACAATTTGGAATAAAACATATGCTTTTACAAACAAAACCAATCGCCATTTATTTTACGTTTAATAAGTCATTACACTTCAACGAAGAATGCTTTGAACCCTCCAATTCGGCAGTTTCGCTAGCACATTCCCATAACTTGCCCAAAGTTATTTGGCGAATATTATCCCATTAACCCGTAATCTGTACTCCAAACAGTAAGTTGGGTGCAAACTGTAATACCCGGTGGTATTCCAGCTGTAGTTACTAGAATTAATTCTCCACTACGGTGAACCAATTCGAATGCTTTAAATGCGGGTGCAATGAGATGTACCCTGCACGAGACAAAGGCATACTGGGACTCGGTACCATTTGGACTGAAAGCTGTTCTATTGTGATTTATGTGTACACGGGTTGGAGGCATGTTTTGTCTTATTACTTGGATAGATACAGCGCGGTCTAATTCCTCGTATTCCGTCTCGTTTCTTCAAATTAGGTTTGCAAAGCTGCCTCAAGTAAAAGATTGACTTCGTAATACCTCATTGGTTTTAGATTATTGAGTACTATATTAATCATTGCTTTGATAATAATATTTTACGAACATTAGTAAAATAAATACCGATTTTTATTATAGCAAGGCATTTATTTTGCGTCATTTAAAAGCTTTCCGGTTTGATCCGCGTGCCGAAAGTGAAATGGGATAAATGTGAGGCCTTTTAAAAACAGTTTTGACTCGATAATTGTTGGAAAATGTTCGTTAAAAATATTTCTCTCCGTGTTTCCATTAAAAACTTTGATTTATTCATTTTGAAGCCCCGTAGGTGTTTTCTTTTCGGTTTCCGGGTACCAACACCACATTAAATCGGGCTTTGGTCTGTGATATTCGATAAGCTTGTGTCAAAATTCAGGCTTTAGTCAACGACAAAGTTTTCTCGTTCGAACCTGAGTTGATAAATCTCACGCAACTTTGAAAATATTTGGATACAGGTTTCCGTATACCTTTATCTTTACAGTACAGTTATAATTTATTTCCAATAGTTCTATAATCACAGACATCAAAGATATCCTGGGTTACCTTTTAACTCGGTAGTCAAACGGTTTTCCTTTAATCCGTCAAATATTACCGCTTCAAACCACTCATACTGATCCATTTTCCAGCGCTAAAACACTTTACACTCAACTGCATTCAACTAAACCATTACATCCATGTGCCTTTTGTGTACAGCCAGTTATTCCCGGGAACCGTATCCGGTACAATTTCTACCGCAAAGCATTGCAATTAGTCATTCGGCCTAATGCTTGCATCGTTTGAGACACGGAAGTGTACCAGAATTCCAGCTGCCACTATGTTATATATAAAACGGGCTGCTTGCATGTAATGGTTACCTAACTGCAACCGGTAAATGGAGTTTGTCTTGTATGAATTCCTGACGGAAATAGACATGAAAGTACAGGGGTACTGCAGTATTATTTCTATTAAAGGTAGTTTTAGATTTGCTCTTGGCACATGGCTGTTCAGTTTAATTTAAAATGCCTGCGTGATCGGGATTGGTACTTAAATCTGTTCGATGGTACCTATAAATATAGTTTTACCTTTGTCTCACTCACCATATTCAATGATTTTTAAAACTATAATGTTGAAAATTTTTACTAACGAAAATAATATGATTTGGCAAGTGTTATCTTTTTCGTTTCTACATAGTTTAGGTAGAAATAATCTCATTAGCACATTCAATGTGTTAATTATATTCACCATTTGAACTGAAATGAAGTAATTTACATCAGGCACGTAGAGTTAGAAGTCTTTCCTTCATCACTGATGCTAAGTACAAGTTTTTGAACATTACCATTCGTAGCAATCGAACACCCCCGCTTTACAGACTCGTAAACGAAATTGCTAACAAGAACGACTTGCAGTTTTTGAGCCGAATTAATAATATTCTTGCCTACTGAAAATAAACTTTCCAAAATCGTTGCTCTGAGGTAAAGATCATCCATATGTATCACCTTATAAATTTTTACAAAGGTGTTCTGTTTTTAGACCTTCAACGACGCGATCAAAACAGTCTCCAATTCAGTTTGTTTTTACAGTTGTTGTTAAGGAACATTGAAACGTAAAATGTTTTTCCTGTTCGTTAATAATAGATGTTTGTTTCCTTGTTACAGTTCGCAGCCTGCAGCATAATAGGGAGCCATACGCCGCGGCGGAAAGACGGGTGCGACACGCACTCGTGGTACGTATACCTATATAATTTTATTATATTAAAGTACAATCGCCTATCAACTTCTCTCTTTAATTTTGTACTGAGATACGGACTCTCACTTACGACTTCAAAAGCGCCCATACTTGGCGATATGCAAAGAGCCATGTGGTTAGTCTCTGATAAGATGCTGAATCAGGATGGCCAGCACGCGAAAAATTGGTTGGTTATGTATCAGAAGCTGAGGTGTATTACACTATCATTTTGCCAGATTTTAAGTTCTTCGTCATAGGGAACGAGCCTACTAAATTTCTTGAAATAAATTCTTAATAACACTGGCAATCCTGAAAATCGAAACTGATACCATATATCTCTGACGACAGAAGAAGATAACAACCAGAGAAATAATTATAATTCTCAAAAACAAACTAGATTGGTCTACAAAATACTTATAGTCTGGCAAAATCCAAATATTTAATTCCGAAATTTGTCAATTTGAAAATTTAAACATATCACGGAATACACGCGCCGCGCGTCTACTACAGACAATAAGTAACTTAATATTAATATTAGTGCCGAATTACAACCGGGGCCGAACGCAGCCAGGACTGTCAGTTCGACAATATAGTTTAATATGGATATTCCACGGGATTCCGACTGATACTACGGGATTTTATTGAATTTCATTCTTTTTGTCAATATGTATAAAAATGATTTATGTAAGCCAATAAGCGCATAAGCAACGTTGTAAATTTTACGTCAACAGCACGCTATAACATTGACTCCTCAGAGAATATGAAGGAAAATTATCGAAAAATGATGTGAATGACGAAATTTTGTCATATAAATTCGCTTCACTAATATCAACAGATGTCGAACGCTCGTTTTCCACATATAACCATTTATATGTGACAAACGAGCGTTCGACATCTGTGTTATATGTAAAAAGAAATAGATTAAAATTAAATAATTTAGATAAAATAACCCTGATTTATTTTAATTGTGGTCATACTCAGTCTTCTAGTGAAGCTGAAGACAAACCAGACCAATGACATTTATGTTTAAATAAGTGAATTATTGTTGAAGCGTATTGATTATTTTAATTGAGATTTTATTGTAAATACATATTGTTCTATTTGATAATGTTTTGATTTTCTGAGGAGCAAATAATTTGTTTTTGTACAACTTCAGATTAAAAATGTTTAAATGATTGTTGATTCTTGAATATGAAATTGTTACGTAAAAAAATATAAGTGGTTTAATGAATCAAGTTTATCTATTTATTATACTATCCTTAATCCCGTCTTTCTTATATTTACCCGTCAGAAAAGAAGTGTAATCTTTCATTAGTCCCGAAGGCGAGAATAGCTTTTTATGATTTTACTACTTAAAAACCAAATCCTGCGACTCGGAGAATATCCATATTATTCTAACCTACAGCAAGTACATAAAACAGCTCTACCTATTCCGATCTCTGATGATAACTGAGACTACACTAGGATGCAAACGTAGTCTGTGCTCTTGGAATGTGAACTTTATAAATCATCGTCAATTCTTATCTAACTATTGTTGGCGAATCATCATAGCCGTCTCATAAGCATGCTAATCGTTTTATTTCTAATATGCATATTATAATTTGGCTAAAAATAAATTTGTTCATTTCAATTAATCGTTTTGATTCGGTGTCATGTCAGGACATGTTTGTCTAATTCAATTCAAATAGTAAATATACAAAATGAGTAATATGATAATTACACAAATTATGACATCAGTTTGGAATACTAATTAGATATTAGAAATAAATTTACATGTTAGGTCAAACTTCATAAAATTGAATTAAAGTGTGATTTATAAATAACTTATTTATGCCCGCGGCTTCGCGCGGAACCAATACTTTTTTCTTGATGGATGATGCTCTATGTCCACTTCAGTACCCCTGACAAAGTGTACCTATGCGAAATTTCATGATGATTCCTTGAATAGTAAAGAGAACGTAACAAGCAAACTAACATTCGCATTTATAATATTAGTTAGGGTTGTGATTAATGTCTCGTTGGATCAATTTTACGTAAGTCTGAGCATATACCTATGTCCAGGGTTCGAGTCTGTACTTGAATAAAGAATGTTTTTATGTAATAGAAACATTATTTTTACAGATAGGTTCAAAATATCTTGCACCGCAATCCAAACAGAATAAACACAATATCACTTTGCCTAACCTGGGAATGCGATCAAATCTATACGTAGGATAGACAGTAACTATAATAACTATGCGTAACTCAAAAATCTACATCTCCTATTGTGTCATGTTTGTCTGTACATGCCCATCTACATGTTCGCCACCCGTATTTCATCTGTCGATACGTCAGTTATTTTTGTGTCTCGCGCCAAACTCAGCGACACGTTTCCAATCCAAACTCAATTTTCTCTTTTCTATTGATTCGTTCATTCGAGGTCACTTGCCCGTTATACACGTTTGATTCTTACAAATTAACTTTTAATTAGAATATATCTTCGTTTTCCAACACATTCCAGGCTTTTTCATTTATATTACGAACCCTGTTCATATTCCAACATGTTGGAATAATTTCACTTATTTTTTTAAGACTACCTTCCCTATTAGTCCAACGGCATTAATAAATATTTGTGTAGCTTCAGAACTTAAGGTTCTAGTGTCAGTACCTAAGGAGTTTATATATGAAAAAAAAAAAAAAAAAAGTGATAAAATAGGACCTAAGCATACCTGACGTATAGTCTTAATACACCGTAGTCTTTAGAGGGACTTAGTTCTATTTTAATTAGTTTTTGTTTTAAATTGTAAACAAGAACTTTGTATTAAAATTCTAGAATTTAATTGTAACACTATATCTACCCTATTAAATAGAATAGAGTCAAGTATAAAGCGAGACCTTTGTTCATATATATCACGTCCACGGTCAGATCCAGGCCGAGGTTCTCGCAAATCGAATTAAGCCACTTCAGTACTCAGCGAATGTATAACTGAGCTCCCATTTAGATTGCACTAACAATGCACGGCGGTTCGTTCGATTAGACGGATATCGATTACAATATGTCGACTGCTCGACGTAATCCTCAGTTTCTATCTCGTTCGCCAACATGGCCGCGTGGTGAGATGGAAGATAAATTGTGGCCGTGCGCCGCACTTGGAATCCGCATAGTCCATTAGTCAGGATAGACTTTGGTAAAAGGACGTTCTTCTGCAACTTCGATTGTTAGAAAAATATATTGGTATACAGTTTTAAATGGAATGGTATAAGATGAACCATCTTGAGTCGTTCCATTTAAAACTGAAATTTACTCGTGGCTAGTAAAAACCTTAATCATTGATTTGCTTTTACAATGAATTAGACCTTTAAAGATGTGATATTATGTCTTGGTCTGTTCATTAATTACTTACATGAGCAATATTTTATTTATTTTAAAGTTGCATATTATATACCTCTGGTATGCTTTGTAGATACGCAAAGGCGCGATGTTGTTTTGTTAATAAAATTGAGATGATGCCTCTTTGGAATTCTATACGAAGGCATTGCATTTCCATTTAAAAGGGTTGAACTAGCGTCATTCAAAAAGCAATTTAGATCCGAGGCTAGTGACATCGGAGAATTTGTTCCTGGCACACGATCCAATTAAATTTCATCATCGTCAATCTTCCGAGCTGACCGCCCATCACAACATAAAGCCGATTCAAAATCAAAATCCAATTACAAGATCGACTCTACTCAAAACATGACCAATTTTATCGCGATGTCTTTACGAAAAGTTTCGCAAATATGATTTATATCACAAAATCACATCAATTTAGAAAAGCTTCTTTTTAAAGCCGGTGTATGACAAAATCGATATCGTGATGCAGTGAATGTCTCATACATTTCATTGAAACGAAATGCAAGATATGAATTCTGTCGAGGTAAAGAATCGTATCTCTTTAAATTCTGAAAGAAATTCCAACGGAGTATTGAAATAGACTTAAAAGCAATTTGTAAATATGTTTTAAAAGCGTTCACCACAACAAAGAGGCTCGCTCCCCTACCTTTCTCATCAACTCACACGTTAATCATTCACTGCAGAATTTTCCCTCGTCCCCAAATCCCATTGTTATCAAAATCGTTTCTTTAAAAACAATGAGAAACTTGTATAGCTCAAGTTTAAAGGATTGTTTCCAGACCTTTGTTTGTACGAATCCAAGGAAGTGTTGTCGGAATTGATTAAACGTATTAATACTTCAAGACAGTCCCATTCAACTAGTAATGTATACGTAATTGTTTAGAGTAGACGTACACGTTCGTTAGAACCCTCCCTCCTCCCCTAGCCGGTTAACCAAGCTGCAATCAATTAAGCGTTTACGGCGCTCTGCAAACTAGTTATTGGAATGGTGCTTGTGTTGTAGTGGATATTGTTAAGTTCTCGTGTGTAGCCGGTCTGCGTGACTGTACGTTAGTTTGGCTTAGTTGCGGCTTGCTTATGAATAACAGAACAATGGCTGACACCATTAATGTTGGTGACTGAATGCTTACAAAACTGTTGAATTCTCGCCTCCGACTGCCAACGGCTTTGATAAATTTTGTTTGAGCTTCTATAGATCGTGAATATCGTGGAAACTTGAAATGTTTGCAATTTCCTAGCTGTATTTTATGCCAGTCCGTTTTGTTGGTTTCTTTAATGATAACACAGACAATAAATCCTTTTTATTGCACTTATAAATATTAATAGTTAATTTTTTATACGCGAGAGTTGGTATTATTTTGGAACAGTGATTCAATGTTATTGTCTGCAACCAATATTATTCTTAAGGGACAGCATAAATCAGCCAAGAACTTCTGGAAGCTTCTATGCTTTATTGTGAGACATTTGTTATAAAAACCCTTCGCCTCACAAAAGTGTAAACTGCGTTCAAGTCATGGTCTGCTGCGTATTCGGGAAAGTTCTATGAACTCATTTTTTCGTCGGATGTACTTGGTTACCTCCGTTGTACTTTCGTAGTTACACGTCATTCATTACTTGATTGTTGCAATTGTCGAGAATGTATACAACTGTGATTACTATAATAGTTAATTGAATGTAAGACACATTACTATTTTATTTGTATGTCTAGATCATCTGAATAGTTAATGCTCTTATAAATCTTGCAGATTGGATAGTTGGGACCTAACACAGCAGAGACACGGCTTTAGATTCAAATTAGAATAAAAACATTACGTTGCAAATGTCTGACGACAACCATATTAAGTAAAGATCAATTTATTTAAACGTAACCGTTTAAAGAGATCTTATTAAATTTATTTTTCGTATAAGGAAAGTCATCCAACATATTTGCTGTTGGCAAAAAATACACAATTGGTTGACTCACAGTGAAGACAATCGTGAATGTATACACTTATGCCTTTTATGGTACTGCTGTCGTATTGACTCCATGTACATGAAAATTGGACCTTGAATTATTTACTGGTACACTGTCAAAATATCAAGTCACTTTGCCGCAAAAAAAAAGAAGAGATATGGGAGAGAAGTGCCTTTATTTTACCAGTGTTATTCAAGTCATCTGTTACTTAAATCTGGTGTGATGGCCAATTAGCACGCAAATCTCTAATTGCTATTGCCATTCTTCTTTCCAACAGTAGAAACGAATCAAACCTCAAATATGCAGCTGGCCCGATCGTGAGCCTGATTTACTATTAAGAAATTCTTAAAAGCAAAACGTAGTCTGGAAAAGTTCTCAGTAGGTCTAGACTCGCTCCTCATTACGTAGAACCAAAAATATAATTGATCAAATGTTCGTGCAAAAAATAAATTCACTGTTCTTCTTTAAGTCCTTACCACGTTTGATCAAACTACAAATGAAATAACATCATTTCACTTGGAACAAACTTACTTTTGCCCAAAGTATTCAATATAAAAACAATACAACATAGTCAATGTTAAGTCAATTGCCTTCAATTACTCCTACCAAAGAGAAGGAATGGATGCGTCATTATTTCGTTACAGTTAAACGATCATGTTTGTTTAGGCTCAGCTATGGTATCGTCCTTATTACCAATGATAGCTTATATACACACGATTAATATATAAACCCTCAATACATAATTTAAACAAGGCAAGCGTGTAATCATCTTGATCGATATTAACCACTACAGTTTACTTTTCCATACATTCTAGTCTCACACTTGTTTCTAGAAGAGGTAGGCAGAGACTACAGGCTTCCACCTGCTAGGTTCTTTGCATATCTCTTTTGTTTCATTATAATTACTAGCAGTCCCCTAGTGCTCGAAATTCGGCCAACTGATATATATATATTATGTCATATCATTATACTCGTATATTGGTATATGTAACTATAGTTACGCGCTTCGACTGCGTGTGTCAAATGCATGGTTGTGTGCGTGTAGTGTTTTTTCATTAATTTAATGTATTTATTATACATATTTTATATAAATATTAGCATTCGTCACTTCTTCTCTGTATAAACTATAAGTGTGCGAAATTTCATACTCCTCCGTCCGCCCAATTTTCGTAAAAAGGGATCCAGAGTTTTCGCTTCACGTATTAATATATAGATATTCTTTTAAAGCTTTTTTTAGCTTTATAAAAGACAACTCCCGCACTAGGAATAAGTCCTTGTGTTGCGGGGGACTTTACAAACATTTAAACAATGGACACAAAGAACACCCAGGCTCGGAACAACCATTTGCGGATCACATAAAGTTTTGTCCCGCGTGGGATTCGAACCCACACTCGCCGCAGTGGCACTGGCGAGGCGACCTCTTAAACACTACGCAATCCGTGCAGTCACACACTTGTTTGCAGAAGAAGGCAAACACATTATTGCATATCTCTCATGTTTCAATAATTCTGATTATATCCAGAAGCATGCTTTTTGTTCTTCAACATGGTCTTTTTCCAGAATGTCTCCGTTTGCTATTATCGCGTATAAAATGACTTGAAGCATTTTGCTCTTGCATAACTTGTCAGCTTAATCATATCGAGACATAATGATAACAGCCTTGTGTCTGGAAGCCCGGCGTCCGAAATATGGTCAATGAGTTAAGTTGCTTATATAAGTTATACGAGTATATATGAGAAAGTAAAAAAAACCTTGACATAGATTCTGATTGTTTTTCCTCCACGTTTAAATTATGATATTCTCTTTGAAAATATACTACACGCACATACATATGCGTAAATCTATGTTATAGTTCAAACTTATTAGTGTGTGTATTAGTCAATAATAATTATGTACCTAACAGAGGCAGAATAGAACCTACACCTAATTATTATTCTCCTTTTATATGATAGTGCCTCGCGTGAAAACAAGAATGAAGCATTTGAATGGTGAAACCTGGTGTATTCATTCATCTCAGTAATTTTATCTCGGCCAATGAACTCGACCATGAGGTTTCACAACGTGCAATACGTTGATAAAATACCAGTTTTCCCTGCCTTGTTATAGGTATACATACATTTCATTAATACAAAGAAGACTCGGTTTATTTCAAGGCGGCCGATTACAAAATGGTTAACACCGCCAAAGAGGTTAACCAACTGACAGTTTATACTTGCGATTTTATATATTTATTATAGCGCACCCATTTTAGTTATAGGTTAATTATCCTGCTAGTTTGCCTTCAGGGGTTAAACTTTTTCATACTGTTTGAAACAAAATGTCGATCGTGCAACTTTTAATGAATCCACCCGTCTTATAATGGGACAGAAATAGCTTTAAAAAAGAGAAAAACGTTATCTTATTTATTTTTGAGAAAGTAGATTATAAAAACTAACCCTTCTCAATGAAAGACTTAACGAAAATGTGCATGTTAATCTTAAGGTTAGGAAAATGTCACTGATTCTGAAAGGTCTGAAGTTAATTTCTGCGCGTACTTTTAACCAATGTATGCAATGATGAAATCCTCCTTTTTATTGTTGACCCGCCAAAAATTGGCAATGTAGGCTGCCTACTTTGCGAAGCATTACGAATTCATTGAAACGATTCGGCATTGCCAAACGTTTTCTTTTGCAATTTTTGGAATGGGCAAGTCGGGTATACTGTTTAATATTCTTTATAGCAATTACTATTTTAAGCACAGATATTCAGCGGCTACTTAGCATGATTATTACCTAATTAATTTATACATTGCAAGATTTTATGAAGATCTTATAAGACGTCGAATCCGATATTTATTCTTGTTGAAATTTTAAATTATAATCTGATTTACCTGCAATGACAACGAAAAATATCTTCCCTTTTAGTTTATATTTTATTATCCAGATACTGCTTAGATTGGATACAAATATAAGAACCTGTGAGACAACCCAATACTAATCAGACCGATAAAACAAAATGGGAAAGCTGTCCAGTTTACATATATATTAGGTTGCCACACGGTGACAAAGTAATGTAATCAGAAACTTAGTTCTGGTCAAGCGCGCAAGTCCTGATTAGTTCGACTTGGTTTAACTGAGGCGGCACGTGCTCGGAATGTTTATAAACGTGTCGGTTTCTGAACGAGGATTGAAAATCAAGCTTTTGTTGCATTCATGTGTGTGTCAATACATACATGTTGGCTTCAAGAACGAAAACTGGGCGCGGCTCTTTGAATTTTATAATTAACTATATTTTTCCAGAAGTTCAGTCACCGATACTAACTAACAACTTATGCTGCAATTGTAGATTAAAATTCGTATAAAATAACTTAATTAATTTAAGAGGACAACGATTGCAATAGATTATTTCAAATATGCTACCCTTTTAACATAAAACTAAACTTCCGCAAGCGCAAACAGTCCTAATACAGGTCTACCCTCGAAAACCCTTTTGAATTACATCAAAAACAGATCAAATTGAAGCTTTTATCATGTCCTTTTGCGATCGGTTTCCATCCCCGATTTTCCCGTTACGAGCGCACACGTCGAAACCGCAGGGAGAGTAGTCACGAGATAGTCTGATTAGCGGTGACGCTGACATCAACCGGCCAGCGATCGTGCTCCGAATACACTAGGAGTCCACCGCCTTACGGTTTACCGTACCATGGCACCTCGATGCTTGATGGCTATTGCTTGGGGTTATTGGCATTGTATCGGAAATATTGGATAAATTTATAAATTGTCTGATGTTGACAAGTTATCCAGAAAATATTGCATAAAATGATAATTTGAAACGTTACTGAAGCGTTAATGAGAATAATCAGAGAGCAATTTTCATTAATTGAACGCGTTGAAAATGTGTGCTAAATAGCTCCATGAAAATGACGATAAATATTTTTTTGTCTGTAGCAATGTCCAATTAAAATTTCGCAGAAGCGTCCGTCGTTGCAAACACTCGATTCATTAGTCCAAAATGTGATTCTGCTGTTGAATGCTTCGTTTTGCCAGTAAACACATTCGCCGTTTAAATATGTGTGTCAATGTAGTATTTCGTAAGTGCATTTGTGTGTTGTATATTCACCGGTTGAATTTTAAAGTCAATACCTGATTGCGACTCGGCAACTATAGAATTGTACGAGAAAGAGGGTAAATTCTCAAGTTAAGAATTTATTTCCTTTGTAAGATATTTGCGGGCGAGTCCGTTTTAGTCTGTAGTTTGTTATTGGATTGCTTGGCTATTGTGGTGGAATGAATATAAAAAGGCGACGAAAGTGCTAACCTGTCATAGAGGGTAAGGATTACCGGTTTCTGTGCCAAGCTTCCACAGTCAGATACGACTATCTGACAACGAAAAATAAACATAATAGGAGCAACTAAAACAAATTCAATCGGCAGCGGTCTCTCAATTTCCTGTCATTGATGAAATATATTTTTCGACAAAATCTTTACGAGTAAAGTTTATTACGATTTCCGTGAATGTATTGAAACTATGTTTGTTTAATACACAAAATGCGAGGATATGAGATCTTATAAAGCGTTTTACGCGTACATATTCTTAAATAAAGGTGTCGCAGCTTGTACGTGGTGTACATAACAAGAGCGTTGTGGCTTTCCCCTCACGTATCCTCGGGTACCGTATGAATAGGACATGACACCATGAATAAAGATAAATCATTGCTTAGAAAATTGGATTTGGATGTGTGAGTTACATTAACTTGGAAGCCTTGTGACAAGTTCCTGTGTTCTTAATAATGCTGAGGTGTGATCAGGTAGGTCACATGGTATTGCGATTTTTCTGGTGGGATTTATATGGAAATGTCTTGATTTCGGAACCAGGCTTATATTTGAGACCTTATGGAGTCCTACCATCTTTTTAGTTAATATAATATTTTTATACCTGTAATACAAAAAAAATATTTTGTTAGCAGTTGAAAAAAGACTAACATACCACATAAAACAGCGGTGTCGTTAAAATAAAAAATTGCACTAGTATACTTTTTTGTTATCGATTCCAAAATTGCATGTCTTTGGTTGAATACTAAATATTTGCATAGACTGAAAAAAATATGCACTCGTTCCATATATTTTTTGCAGGTTAAAAGTTAAATAGAAATGTAACGATGATTTCTATATAAGAGGTTTCCATGTGGTGCTTAAATAACATTGAGTCGAACACAAGCTTTATTAGACAGCCAATATTAGGGTTGAAATCCCGGGAGACACGTAAGAGTTTCTTTGTAACACTCTCGAAGACCGGTACTTCGGTTGTTACTATCGGAAACTTTGACACTTCTTTCGAACTGCGGCGCTTTAAACTTCGTTTTCCCTGCTTCCTATTCAGAGCCGTACGCTTCCCGGACGTTACGTCATCGATCCACGGTACCAGTCCGCTTGCATGCCATTTAGGGCTTATGTTCATAAGCCCTAAATAGCTTGCAAGCGGACTTGTTATTGATGCGAGAACTATCGCGTGTTCAATAACAACTTTAATAGGTTTTAGAACATTTGATATTTTATGACTAAGTTAATTGACGTTTAAAATAAAGGAGCCTGCTCCGTCAATCCAGTGGCATAAACATAAGGTGGTAGCGTAAAACACGATTTTATAAATGTAGTGCTTCAAAAACGAAGGTCCATAAATAGCATCTACGTTTTATTAAAAAATTAATTTCACTCAAGCGCTACAAGTCGAGTGAAGATTAGATTGAAAAATAGAAATACACTGAATAAGAGCATCGTGAACATCAACGAAGAGTTATCGATGTTGCACTTCAGGTAGTTTTACTTTCAAGTAGTTTCAATATTAAAACACCAAGCTCTGCTTTAGTCTAGTTGAAAATTTTATAAAAATACTACTCGTTCTTTATACCAAAATATACGGCTAGGTAATTCAAATTCCTTCTTCCTTCAATCCTGGGTCCTTTAAGCGGCGCGTGAAAAAGCACCTTCTCAGGCCGTCAAAGTAGAGACCTCAACATCGCCTCGGCTGCTATGAGGGCGGTGTGGAGGCCACTGCTCTTAGACCACACGACTGCTTACCATCAAGTGGAGTGTGGCCATTTTGACGAGCAAAATAGAAAATTAAAAAAAAAAAAAAGAAAGGTAATAGAGTAAAGCCTGTATCCAGATCTACAAATATCTGGTGGTAATAAACAAAAAACAATGCAGCATTCGTAAATAGAGATTAGTTCGGCACCTAATAACGTCTGTTCCATTTTCAGTGTATCCACCTAAAATATATTGACTGACTGACATAATTCCTCAATCATCACCAATCAAGATAGCCACAATAAATGTCTAGTTAACTTCTATATTTGACGGTAATTGTTGAAACCGCTCCGCGAAATCGACTAGCCTTAGTTAATAACTAGTCAGTTGCGAAATTTCAGGTGTGGTGCCGATAAAGCCGTGGTAGCACGCGATTCAGGCGTATATCAAAACGAATCTCTTTTAATGTAGGTGTTACTTCGACCTTCGGATGGTAAAAGCCAAAACTACCGATGTTTTTCTTTCTGGTATACGAAAACCATTTGCGTAGAGTGATTTGTGGTTTTCCGATGTATCACAATTTATTGGTTTACAATTTGAATTGTTTTCAAGTTTGTTATACGGACCTGCGTTCTTTTGATGCTTGCACCGATGTTTCGTGTCAATGGTTTTTGTGATCGTGTAGAGAATTGTCTGCTGAAATTAACTAAACCAATTATAATCTATTTTCAAAAAGCTGGATTTTGTTTCGGAAATTTCCCTGTGACAGAAGAATTACGAAAAGCAGGAGTCTTATTAAAAGGGAAAATAAAGACAAGAAATTGTTATACATGAAAAATTCATATTCAGTCTCCAGGTCTTCACAAATACATTTTGCATTTCTGCTTCATTATCTTGCCAAACAAAAAGCATATATTGTACAGCAGGGCTGTCCAAAACATTGTTATGAGTTTTTCATGTGTATGTTTTACGACGTGCTGTGCACGCTCCAATTTCCAAGAAGACAATTTAACAGAGTTCCCACATTTTATATGCCGGCTTCATCCCTGTTATTTATAGTTGGCAAATATTTGGAGTCGTGTCACGACGTCGCTTTGATGTCGCGAACTTGCAATTGGCTGTACCAAATGTTTATATTTCGTTATTACCTTTACTTTTGACTGCTTTAAGTCATTTCGGGTACGTCTTCAGTAACTATTTCTTGTATAAATAGATTATAAAATATTATATCGAGTGCTTAGAAAAATTGGAATATCCTATTACTTCTACACGACCTTAGGGATTTTAGATGTGATGAAAGAAATATAACACAAATGAACATTTTCATATTTGCTGGAAAGATTCTGATAGCTTGTAGTAGACATTTAGACTTTTTATGATGCAAAACTTAATGTGTTTCTACTTTCTCTTAAATTTGTCACCGTCCTTAAATATTTATGGGCTTGTAAATATTTAATGATGTTTTTTCATATACTTAATATCAGCATAATTATTGCAAATCGAAACTTATTTTAATCAATCCCTTTTTTAAAACCCTCCCATTTCATGTTATTTGGGTGTTGCTATACAATCTTTACCACGTCTCTTCATTCCACATTGTAATATTCAAACATCTCGCGTGACTACAGAGCCAGATATTATATATATATAGGACGCCTAGCTTTTGATATCTTGGCATCCTATAGTGAATAATTATTCGCGAAATTCAACGCTTGTAGCTAAATACATCACACGGGTCTTCCATTAATCATTAATCATAGCCGGCACAGCGACGTCGTTTACCGATTAATCCTGTAACCGATTAGGGGCACTTTCAATCAAGATTGTTTCCCTGCCTGTGCCAAGTTTGCCTAGAAATGCATTGATTGACCCACTTAGGGTGCTTTATATTGTGGACTGTGGAACCATTCTTCTATTTGCTTTAAACCTATGCGTTGATGGCAAATAAATTACGTATACATAGTTTAATAGAGGAGTGTGGCCGTAACTTAAAGTTCGTATGTTATTAGAAAACCTAAGAACAATATAATAGCGAATAATATTTTATTTATTTTAATAAGAAGACTCCTGCTCTAGTAACAATTCTTGTATCGCGGGGGACTTAACAAACATTCAAACAACGGACAAAGGACACCCAGAATCAAAAAAGCTACATATTTGTGGAGCACAAAATGTTTTGATTGAATTGGATCGAGCCCACAAGACTCGACGCAGAGGCAGTAGCGACTCGAACGCTTAACGCCATCTATGCAGTCTATTGTGTGCAGTAATTAAATTAATTATAGTTAACACAAAGAAACCATTTAGTTTTTGAGTGTATGTTGCTGGTAAGTTGCATACAGCGAACATAAGTATTTTCGTACAGAGGTGCTTTGATGGTTATTTGTAGTACAGAGCTCCTCGGCTTCTAGTTACAATGGTGCCAGATGTGGGACGGGCGGGACAGTCGAAATCATGGCGGCTATAAATAATTATTTATTTATGCGAATGGACAGTTATGATTGAATTTTAATAGTACTTACGTGTTCTAGTTGCCGTCTATCCTCTTTCGAGTTCGACCGCAAGGCGCGCATCTATGAATTTTCGAAGTTATGTGCGTAGGTATTAAATCTATACTAATATTATAAAGCTGAAGAGTTTGTTTGTTTGAACGCGGTAATCTCGGAACTACTGGTTCGATTTGAAAAATTCTTTTAGTGTTGGATCGCCTATTTATCAAAGAAGGCTATAGGCTATATCACATAACGCTACGACCCACGGGGGCGGCGCAGTAACGATAAACGCGGGTGAAACTGCGGGAACATCTAGTAGTTAAATAGCGATATTTAGCAGAAAACATCGTGAGGAAACTTGCATGTCTGAAAGTTCTCCATAACGTTCTCAAAGACATGTAACGTCTGCCAACTCGCACTGGGCCAGAGTGATGAACTATGAACTTCTTTTACTGAGAAAAGGCCCGTGTCCAGCAGTGGGACAGTTTAATACAGGGCTGATATTATTACTCCTCAAAGCACGGTGTATTGTTATCTTATCTTATGTGGGGGCCAGTCAGTGCAGACCGGCGACATCGACACTTCGACCTAGTAGGATCTTTTGTGTCGACACTCTCCCAATAACGACTGCCATAGATGTTCATGGCAGCCGGGACCAACGGCTTAACGTACTTTCCGAGGCACGGAGCAGGCGATAATTGTCAATTTATACGCACATAATTTCGAAAAGTCATATAACTTCCGAAAATCAGAGGTCCGCGACGTGGGTTCGAACCCGAGACCCTCTGTATTGCAGTCTGTTGGTCTCCCCACTGAGCTATCGCTGCTCTACGGTGTATTGTCACCTACTATACTAAAAATTGTTACGGTAAAGTTCCTGCCTCACGTGTTGTAATCAGACAGCCATCTAAAAAAAGAAACAACCTACTAACTTTTTTATTTACTTTTTAGGGTACAAGGTACAAATTTTTGGATGCTGCATAAATCAAATATCGATACGTTTCTATCCAAACAAACATGTCCGTGTGTGTACACAGCCGGTTGTTTAGTTGATAGAAATATTTATTTGATGCAAACAGAAATAGAACGCTTGTAGTAATGGACATTGACATTAATTAATTATCGTGTACAGTTTAGCCGGATCTGATATTTAATTACGAATTGAACTAATATTCGAATTTGTTCGATGGGTTGCTATAAATTTTCCGCGTTAGAATAAGTACTATGCTTTTATATGCAGAGTATTTTAGTACTATTTCCTTACGTATAGTGCGAAAGATTGATGATATTTATAAAAAGGGTTTTTTATAAAATGTCGCTGGGCAAGGTTCAAGGAAAATATTGGAAAATATTTTTACAAAGATACATAGTACCCGAAAGGGTTGGCAGGATTGTATTTTACACCACATAATGTGGCTTTCTAATTGTACCCACGTTATGTGAATATATAAAATTCATTTTGAGGACGTCCTCTAATAATCCTATATATGCAGTAGGTACTAGTCACTAGTTTTAAGTTCATTTTGAGAAATCTATACTAGTATTATAAAGCTGAAGAGTTTGTTTGTTTGAACGCGCTAATCTCAGGAACTACAGGTTCGATTTGAAAAATTATTTTAGTGTTGGATAGCCTATTTATCGAGGAAGGCTATAGGCTATATAACATCACGCTACGACCCACGGGGGCGGCGCAGTAACGATAAATGCGGGTGAAACCACGAGAACATCTAGTGATTTTATATTATTATATATTTTCGTCACACATACCAAGTCTTCAAAGAAGTGTACACATACATTCCACAACGTTTTACATATTGCCACTTTCTGCAAAGACATTGCACTAAACCTCCAGAATGTCATAAAAGGTTACAATAAAGCAGGCTATGGTAAATGCAGATAAAAACGTGCGGTATATAAATCTATGTTTAAAGTAGTACACAACTCGCGTGGTATAACGAAAATGTGATTGGAAAGAAATGCGAGCGACTAGCGGGTCGACAGCATTATTTACTTTGCTGTATTTTCATTAAAATAAAAAATCTAGCATAAGGGAAAATATGGAATATTCAATTATCTCTTTTAAATCAAGTCGTTCGTGGTTCTTATTCGACGCAAATAAAAAGATTTTCGTAGTTATCATAAAATTAGATTCATAATAAAAAATGTATAATCCTAACTATATGTAATGCATGTTACGCTTTCACGCCTCAACTGCTCGACCGATTATCATGAAATTTCGCATACACGTTGTCAGGGGTGCAAAAAAGGACTTAAGTTAAGTTGCCCAAAGAATAGAATTTTGTTGACAAAATCTTGATTAACGCAAGCGAACCCGCGGGTAAAATAGCGGCTAGTAATAAATATGAATGCAACGTATAAACGGTCTTCTCCATTGAAAAGCAGGAATTAAATTAAATACGTAAAACCGTACGCAAGAATGCACCATCGTATATCCTCGGATCACCGTAGTAAATCTCAGAAGATTTAGACGAAGCTTTAAATACTATTAGGCTCAAGAAAAGACGAAATGTTTTTCTACACAGTCTACATAGTAATGTCATGATTTAGTTTCTCATTCCTTACTATAAATATTTAGTTGCATTAGCATTTCTTAAACAAATCATCATAGGATTACGCAGAGCAAGTTATTTATAGGTCAATAAAAATCCAATAAAGTTGTTGAACAAGGCAAAGATTCTGGCGTCTCGTAGGCGCACAGCCTACGGGATGGCGAAGTCGAGATGTCGACCTAATTGCTGGCCATTCAACGACACTCAACTCGGATGCTGTTGGCAGCCCTCACTGGGGTGGCTCTTGACTATCCTCCCCCTCTTTACTGGGGTTTAATAGTATGTACTCGAATTGAGAAAGACACTAGCTTATAATTTTATTTTGTTCTCCAAGTGTGGTGCTGAAAAACTTATGAATATTTTTGGTTAGTGACTTTTATAATCGTCAAAAGCACGTCACCGGATTGCATACAGTTCAAAAGCGATACTGCTAAAACAGGTACGCCTTAACAATAACGGCAACATATTGAACGAATTCCGAGTTCAATGCTCACTTATCGATCGCCTACGGAGCTTAGTGGTATAGAAGAAATATGCGAATATAATAATACAGATATAAGTGCAACTACTTCTGCAATGGGCAGGCATTATGCAGACGACTTTGATCGGTTACCTACAGTTTTCAGATCGATTAGAATTACCTATCATACAATTCTATGTAGCGTTTAAATGGATGCCTAATAATATCAGCAGACTATCAAAAAATTGATTCATGACATGAACCTTTATAAATTTAACTACTTTAATTAAAATTTAAAACCGTAACATTGTTATTTTTTTGTTATCGATATAGTTCATTAAAACAAAATATTTGTCATTCATTAGCTAATTACACGATTAACTTTTGCCTTTTTTATTCTTTATATGTTTTATTATCCGACCCAAATTGTTTTATATAGGAAATAATTAATTAAATAACAATATTATCAAAGATAAAAGCATTACGAAAGCCTATTTTAGCTACAGACAGGAACCTCAATGAAATATATTATTATATAAATGTAAATCAAGTGCCGAAAATAGGTTTGGTAAACGTTTCATACTGTATAAGTTATATAGAGACGAGTTGCTAGTCCATTGGCTTCGATCAATATTATCACAATTACTTTTAACTCCGACGTGAAATTCAACCAATATTTTTCCTAAAAAAATGAAAAGAAAGCAGGCACAAAGGAATAAAACGAAGCTTTAATCCACACACCGCGTTCGTTTTGCATATCTATGGAGCAACAAAATAACGACACGCTTTGCAATCATCTTAACTTTACACGTCAGCAATAACTTCCGCTCGAGTTGGTCTTGCGTATATAAAATACGATGATACGAACCCCCTCTGCCCCCGCAGACACTCCCCCTATTGTGTATTCAGTACAGTTTATGGAGTACTTAACCCTCTCTTTTTGGCAGGCCCCGCCTGACTACCGTGTTTCTAAGCGGCTATTGTAGTGATCTGTGCGTACGGCTTTTTTAAATGCTCCACTTTATACGTAAAAGAAAATTTTATTATTGAAGCTTTTCATTGAAACGTACCTGGATTTGTACCAGTTTTAACTCTACTTAATGTGTTTACTCGTGCCCCTTGAATACATTTGTTCGGTTTTAACGACATTTTTTTACTGTTAATTAAGTTAAGAATACTTTAGTTCTAAATGGATTTTAATTACCCCTTGCTTTTTGGGCTAATGTCTTATTTTTGGTCGTTTGTGGACATATGGGAATGTATGATAAATCGCCTTTTAAGATTAAATATTTATTTCATAGTCGGAATTCGTTCCTTATGTAACTCCGTTGATGTCGTCAAACTAGATTGTAGATATTCATCTTCGGATGGTCAGCTGTAATCAACCATCCTAAGATGTCTGATTACGTTTTTGAGGTTTCGTGCGGTATTGTGTTGCTGTAATGAACGCTTACAAATAGTTTGTCAAATTTTCTGTTACCAGTTCGTCTAAAATGTTATTAAATTTTCCTGTTAGACATTTCGCAGTAGCAGAAAACATAATAGGCTCTTGTCCGCTAGAATATGGAACCCAAACACAGCTGGTAAAATGGATGTGTAATGTATCTTTACCTAACCCTTCAGAAAAAATAAGCATGACGTGTGTAATAAATATACAGCAGTAAATATGTATACACTACGATAAAAACTATTTACAACCTCAATGATTGTATCTATTATTTATATGAAAGTGTCATCGAACTGGTTGTGACATTTTATACCAACGATTCTGTTGAACGGAAACATTTATAGATATCTCTTAACATAATTTCGTGAAGTTATCCTCGTAACTGCTAAATTATGTATGACAATGTAATAAACCATCTCATGTCTTTATAGCCCCATAAACAGAGTAATGGCTTCGCAGGTGTAACTGCAGCTGACCCCGTTGTCATGATGGATTAAAGAATGAATCATGACATCGGTAAATGACAGTATTAACGAAAATAAGACTGCCGTAATATAGGCCCGATTGCTAGGCATAAAGAAATCTATTTCAGATAAAAGATTATTTGGTTGATTTGCACTTGCGGTATACAAAGAAACGCGTCGTCATCTGTGTTAGGATGTAACAGGACAATATTCTTTTGAAGACAAGAATAGCCACGCTCAGGCAGAAGGAGTGAAAGAAGCCTTCTTTTAAGACTGTGCTGTTACTATTAGCTTTCTGATATAGAAAACTGAGTAACAGTTTGTCTAATCCATGGTTTAAGTTTGACCCTCACGGTCGATATTTATTCGTGGTTACGCTACCGTTTACCAATGTGGTTCTCATGATTGAAGTCATCCCGACGTCAATACCAATGTGTTTAGATGTTTAAGAATAAAGAGCCTCTAAAATATTTAACAATATTATAATTAATATAAACCAATAAGCAAGTTTTGTTTTAACAACATTAATATAATTACAAAACCACTTCGGAGTCCTGTTAATTATGCCAACATTTGAATAAAATAATTTTGTTCCTTAACTGATGGTAGAAGCTTTCAAGTTGTCATTCAAAACGCTCCTCGCCCAGGTAATATCATAAATCCTTGCGAGCCCATGTAAAAGTAATTATATCCAATATCCTTAGCGTTGTCAGTAATTATGTGGGACGAGTCCGCCCCTTCAGTAGGTGTGAAGAACCAGGGTGAACAAGGGTGGGTGTTTAATTATGCACCGTTCAACAGTAAAGTGCACCCGACGGGAAGTTTTATAGTGCTATAAATAGCGCCCACGTTTCCACTGATAGAATGAGAATATCGCAAAAATATAGCGCCGGTTCCCTACGCCTGATGATGATACATTTAGAGTGGCTGAAACATCTGTATTGATGTCTGATTCGTCACCGGTTTCCGAAACTCGTTACAGTCACAATATCATAAATTATCTGAATAAAGGTCTTAATATAAGGAAAGTGTACATCAGTGTTCCAGGGAACTGTAAATTTATTTACAAATACATTGGCATTGTCATCTAGACGTTATTTCTTGGAAGTTATTTGCTCGAGTGACGCAAACGCTGGAATCTTTGACTCGTATTGCTATACCATTTATCCCAAACAAGACGTTCATGTGACAGATCGGGACTACACTGCATTGGCGCCGTCATACTGAAACAGCGGCAATAGTCTTGTATACGAATGGTTCCGTGGTCGTATCCCACCCTTAGCAGTATTGACTTGAATCAATTCTGCCATGAGCATGAACAAAATGGACGCTTGGTATTGGAGATGAAACTCACAACATGTTTTTAATTTTCCACTGCTTTTATTATTAATTCTCGTGTCTCATGATCTGTTGTTGCTTGTTGCAGAGCTAGAGGGTTGTCGGGCGTGGTGCGGGCGGCGGCCGCGAGCCCGGCACCATGGCTACGGTGGATGGGCGTTCGGCGCAATATGGCGTCAGCCTACGGCAGCTGCGCGAGCTGATGGAGTCTCGCGGCGCCGAGGGCATGGCCAAGATCAACGCGCTCGGTGGGCCGCAGGAGATATGCAAGAAGCTCTACACATCGACCACAGATGGTAACGTATCTATTTAGTAATTTAATACTTTATACCAACAATTCACAAGACCAACGCAACCAAAACCTTCAGAATGTACAGGTATGTCCAAATGTCGAGCAGTAACAGCGCGCGGTTTGTCTAAGTAAATGCCACAAGCAAACATACACGTCCTCACTGAAGGTGCATAAATTGTGTCCTAGGACCGCCACTTGACGCTAGCCTAGCTTGTCGCTCCATGTTTGGACAAGCCTTTAACTTGGCAGTAACGAAGCTCTGACTACATAATAACTTCTATCTACATATTATATTAGAAATACATTAGGTACACATTATATTCTGAATGTCTTCATTGTAGGTTGTATATATGTTGTTCATATTTCCAGATAAATGATGTTTTAACTAAAGTACAAAACCTCCACGACTTCTTTATTCACAAATATTTTACACCGCTGTAGTTTTCATTAGTAGTTCCACGTAGACCGCAGAATTTCATAAGCTCAGAAGAGAAATTATTTGCCCTTTGATGACTTGACAAGTTGATTTATAGCTGTTAAATTAATCCGAATTCTTTATAAATATAAAGCTACATTTCAATGTTAAAAGAATTCGTCGGTAGTAAACTTGTGAGTCACGATACGCCAAATTTACGGAGAAGAAAGTCCTACGCGAATGGACTTTTTATTTTCAAGTCAAATATTTACATGAACACAAAAGCGATATCAATCAATGTAGGTAAACATATGAAATGCATCGCTTAGTTCATTTTTTTATATTTCGTCATCTACAGATTCTCATTCTGATTCACCTTTGATAGTTTTGAGAACTTAAACTTCGTATTTATTTGTTCAACCGCGACCTTCACGTCTTAGTTTTGTTCCAGCTATGTCAAAATCTGCTACGCAACTGTCAACAAAGTCAAACATGTCAAAACTATTTTCTGTAGTATTTTGAATGCCATTCTAATAATGCTGAAATTACTCCATTTAATTCAAGCAAACGATTGCCTAATTGGATTCCAACGGAAATTGTTGAACGAATGTCTTATTTTTCCTTGAGGCTATGTCTAATTTTGTTGAACTGTTGTCAAAACCGCTATCAGATCGGTTATCGCGGAAGTTCCCGGCCAGGTGGGGTGGCTAGTGCCTCCTTATCCTTTGCACCCTCGATAATGTCTCCGATAACAGTTTCCTTAATAGCTTCGTCGCTTATACCCGAACCGCTGATAATAACTTGTTTAAGTAGCTCTTTAGATATAATATCGTTTGGTTCACTTCCTTCTACTACCGTTACTTCATTAACCATTCATAAAATGTCGATGTCCGTTATGGAGACAATGCGTCCAATAATGGCAGTTCAATGTCTATTATGACGAGTCTAGCTGAAATTAAATCCACTGCCTAATATATTGCCGACTTGAAAATAAAATCTGAGTTCGGTGAACTTTCAGTCTCGGTCTGGAATTGAATGTTGGATATAAAACTTTTCTTTTATATTAACATCCTTATCTTTAGGTAAACGATCGAACATAAACACGAAGTTATTATTTACCAATAGTAGGTAAAATACAGTCTAAAATACAAGTCGTCTACCTGATACAGGTGCATTAGATATGGTTTTACGAGTAGCGGTTACATGCGAGGTATTTATATCAGCTTTCAAATCTAAAAAGGGTTTTCGCGCTTCTAACGATCTTCCGTTCGTATGCTTTGATAAAAATACTTTTATACACACGCTCTACTTTTGAAATGTATATTTTTAGTACAAAGACTTCGGTGCGGTATACATAATGTAATGTTACTATGAGTGCATTCTCGTTCATTTTAAACAAAACATGCAGAAGTATGTAAACATAAATCAAAATTGTTTCGTTTTGGGTACTGTTTTTAAGGGTTTGGAATTTGCATTATCCAATTTCAAAGTTTGTCAACAATGTACTTAACGAAGTTAAAGGCAAAGGGAGCAGACGCCGTAAATCTCGTCATAACAATACACAAAAGTTTTCCTACGATCTCAGGTTGAGTTACACTCCCGCTCCTAGTTAAGTCGACCGCAATCGGTGGGGTCTAACGCGGGTAAATCCCTGGGGATAGTCCTACGTGCTCCCAGCGTCGCCGTGCACACGTGGTTCATTTGTCTCTCTACACCGGCCTTGCGATTGATCCTCATCTCCTGTATTCTTTACGCGTAAAGTCATTTGCGTATAAGATAAAGATAAGGAGATACTGCGACATCTTCGTGAGACGCATATTTTCCTTTTCGCCTTTATGAAACCTCACGTACATGATATTTACCATCCTTAATTCTCTCTCAATATTCGCTCCCAGTTGACTCAATCCTATTACAGAGAAACGCGAAATAGGCATTTTCGCAAATGCAGAGCATCGTATCTATTACAAAGTGTCCACTATTTGGCATCGAGGCCCATCATAGTGACACTATCGGGGCACACTTATCAATATTGTTCGGAAAATGTTGCGATACCTATCTACACTAACGGATCGCCCCCATTTATTCCGCTGTTATTCACCGGATTGGATACTCTGATTTATAAAATGTTTGTTTAAAAATATACAGCGCAATGTCAAAGTTGAATAATCGAAGATGGTGTTGACAAAGTCTTTTAAGAACTCAACAGCAGTCAGATACTTAGTTAAAACGTCCCCTAGATTGAGAAAGGTCAGTAAGTTAAATGTCAAGAAATACTTTAGGTACGTGACCCCAACGAGGACTTTCACAGAAATCTTTACATTTCACTCACAAAGGTCAACCTAAAGTAAAGGCATTCATTCGCAAACATTATTCGTGTTATCAACTTTTTAATTAGTCCTTTAGTACAGGAATGTTATCAGCTGAAACGCAACGAACCAAAACAGAACGAACGAAGTGTTGTAATTCGTAACACAAACAGTTCTAATTGAGACGTAACAATCGACGCTGATGTTGAATTACCGTTCGAAAGCGATGCTAGAACGGACCGCTACCTACAGGCTGCCAAAGTAAACAGTCGAAATTAAAGTTTTCATAGGGAAAACGGTTGGAGACAATACCGCAATATCCACCGGCACGAGGAGAGATTAGCATTTTGTAAACCGCTGTTCTCGGCGGTCTTAAACGTGGTTCTATCTTTAGTTTAGTAGATTTAACGTCGGGACTTCCGTCCTCACTCCACTAACTTTCCACTACCTGTGTAAGATACAATCTTGATTAAACTTTTGACAAAGCGATACTTGACAGAATCGTATTCATTGTATCATTAATTAGGACATTCAGTGCCGAGTCCATTTTAAAAGTAAATTAACGGTAATGAGAAAAGCAATTCATCAAGATTATACATCACTTGCTAACACCTTAATTGTGTTAAGTACTTTCAGAAAATGACTGCGGTAATGTATCTTTTGTTTGAAGTGCTCCAATATTATGCTAACTGACATAAAAATAGAATGTTTTATGGAAAATGTGGAATGTGTCATGTCTTTTTAATGCAACTCGTAATCTTGTTAGTCACTCTTTGCTCATCAAAAAGTAATTAGCGCGTACTGAAATACGCTATGAGTAAACCATGGCGCTCTGCGCGCCTCAAAAGTGTCGACGAACGAAAAATGTCTAGAGGTTAACACTAATAACAACCAAAAGCTGAAACAGCGTAAGCTTTTTATATTGATATTAATAGTATAAAATAAATGTGGCGTGCGACGCTCTAGACAAATAAATTAAAAGACATAGTAGTCTGGGTGTGAAATAGAAGCTTTACTTGAAAGAAAAATGCACTGCTTCGTGCAGTTTATTGCGAATGAAAATATCACTGCAATAAATACCATTCAGTGAGACGGCAACGAAATATAATTCAGCTGGCTAGTTTTTACTAGAACTATAATTTGATCACATTTCGCCTTTGTCCAGTCTAATTGTACAATAAAATGTAACTAAATGCGTTAATAGTACCAATCTTATGCAGTTTATGCTCAGTAATATACACACTTTTTGAGCTTATTTGTACATATTATTTTGTTGTCAGCGTTCTTATAGTGGTTACATTTTACAAACCTGATGCAAACACACATCCATAAGTAAATCTGTTCCATACCAACTCAATCCGAACGACACGCATGAAATATATCAACAACAAAAAATAGCCACTTAGCAATAGACCGAATATAGTCGTACCAAAAGTGATCTCAGAAAAATATGTGCTAATTACATTAAAGGTCACATGTGTACTGCCAATCTCCTGGTGTCATGGCGTCTCGGCTAATTAATCAATGTCTGCACCAACTCGATGGAGGGCTTAATACGGGAATTTTATGGTCCCCATGCCGTCCTTGCCTTAATGAGGTCACGCATTACTCAGTGCTGTTACTGTTCCACCTTAGGCTGCGCAGTATCTCTGTTTTATGATTCCTCCTACGTACGTACGTGATGTATTTAGGGACTCGCTTTAATGAAGTTTGGTGAAAATTAATATAATTATGTTACAATAAGCTTTGGCGTTCATTGCGAGAAGCTTGTCGAGCAGTCGACTGCAACAGGCTCATTGATTGATTGTTAATAATTAAATAAAACATTATCACAACAGCCATTCAGTTTAGTTGTAATTAATTTTAATCGCAAGATATAGCTTTCTATTTCCCTGGCAAGGTATACAGGGGAATTTCTATCAGGTAATTCGCAACCTATCTCTGAAATTCTAAAACTACTTAGTCGCCTCTTACGACATGTATGTCGATGTTAGTCAGCCTCAAATACGGAGCAGGTTTACCCGGCTTTCCCAGAGATATTTATTAAAAAAATTCTCTATAACAAATCCAGCACCCGAAGGTCTGTCTACATTCACGACCACTCAATGAAGTGTGTCATGCAATTTGGTAATTTTCGACGAAATGTTATTTTTGGCCTTTTTAAGCCATCAATCCCCGTCATGTCTCACGTCTATTGCAAAAAGTCTTTTATTACCTTTAGGCATGTGAGGACCTCAGTTTTATAGATCCAAGTCCCTTTTATATAGCTCCCCGAGATCATAAACTTTTGTTCCGTGAAGAACAGAGATGGATGTATCGACGAGAGGTCAACGTTAACTTTATTTTTTGCTTAGGCGAAGATGTGATTCTCACAAAATATCTTTATTTATTGAGTTTTCGGTTTTATTATAAGGAGCACTTGAACCTTCAAGTAATGAAAACTTTTTGAGCATAGCACATTCAAATTTAAGTTTGAATTAGTAACTGAATTTTATGTGCGAATTATTATGATTATCATAATTATGCATAAGTATCTATATAGCGCAGTTACGTATAACGTAACTAGCAGTCTTAATCTGAAACGCTGTATCAATCCTTTTATCTAGCCTTGCCAATCAAGGGCCCGTAATTACGTTAGCCTATAACCTTATTATGCCTAATAATGTGTTTAGAACGTACAATGATGACAGACCAAGCGAGTACAATAGCCAAGATCGTTGACTTGAGACCGATACTCACAAGGACCTTCCGTTGAACTTTGCAATTGCAACATCAAATGGAACTTAAACACAGACTGCAAGAATAAATTGCAGTCATGAAAACGTACTGAATTATTTAAAGCTGATCCTGGTATCGAAACTCGAATATTGAATTTTTATTTGTTGCTAATTTAGTGTATAGAAATTCGGTTCACGTTTTGATTTATGAAAATTGAGTGTATTCTATAATGCTTTTAGCATTTTTCGTGAGATGGACTTATATTTCTTTTGCGAGAAAACCAAGGTTGGCTGCAGGACATAATGAACTTTGTATAAGGCGCCAACTCAGCACTCCAAAAAAGAAAATAGAGCAAAATACATTAGAAATATTTTGATGATGCGCCGTTGATTGATGGTGTTGCCTCTTAGACCACGTTTTATTTTTAATAATACACTAAGTTTAAAACATATCTAAATAGTATAAAGTATATGCTATATTCGTCGTAACTAATAATCTTACGATTATAAGTGAGTTACAAGGAATCTCCTCTCTGGAATTGTCCTCAAATGTTTGTTCAGAACGAGCTCTGAAACGGCTGATACGATTTTGATGGCACTGCTAAATATGATTAAGTGTATTATTGAGAGTCTGTTTTTTTATTTCATCCTAATAGCTTAAGGCTTCTGAAGTAAAAGCGAGTACAAAAGGTGTTAACGTAGTACCTAGCTACCATCGCGCCGGAGAGCGGGGGAGGTTTAAATTGAATTTATTGTATTAAGCATTCCGTGCAAAGTAAGTCACGGACGATTACTAGTTTTACTTACATATAAGCGTACATAGATTCCTATCTATTTCTCGTAGAATCTAAGGCAGTGTTTGCTTATACTAGTAAGTAGTAGGTTTGTAAAAAGCAAACAATGTCGAATGAGAATCAAAAGTGGAGATTTAAAATTGTCCAAAAAATATTTAGTTTCTATAAAAATGTAGGCGCACCACATTAGTTGTTGTAAGAATCCTTATCAATTTCGTTTGATCTGTTTAAACCTGTTGCCTTAAAGGAATTGTGGTGCCCCTAGACAAAAAGATTCTCAGAATATAGAAGTAATGGCAATAGTGACGGTACGCATTTTCTACGTTCGTATGATGAATGGTTGCCATTTTGTATAACAAATTAGTAAAATTGGTATTGACCAATTTTACCCAACAAAAATAATTACAGCAATTTTACCCCCACACCGAGTGCCCAAATGACTTGTGCAAATATCGGCTATCAGTAATGAGCTGATAACCACCGATATATTTCATTATGAAATATACGGTGGGCGCAAATTTACGACGACAGGCGATTATAACACTTAATGACCGATATTCCAGTAAATTATCGACACGTTATTATTGTTTTTCGATCGTCTGATAATTATATTATCGTGCTCCCGAGTTAGTTTTATTACAGTAATAAATGTAATAATAATTAACCTAATAATTTCAATATAAATGCTATTTTTGCTTAAACGTAAAATTAATTCGGTTATCTCTGGCTGTATTTATTTGCGATAAATGTTTATAGTCATCGGTGAACGTGCGAATGTGTACTCCTATCGAAATCTATTTAAACTTATGTGATAATTAATTGGTAGCACGTGATATTTGATTACAAAATCAGTAAGTTGTATATTTTAAAAATATTTTCACTGTAGGTTTGCCAGGATTAATTGCCAATATTTATACCAATAGATACCAGATAGTTATATCAATGTTTCTCGTAAGGTATATCAGGCAAACTTTAGCGGTCTATTGAATCGGTTTTGTTAAGCAAACGTGCTCCATCGTAGTACACACAAACTCTAACATTAGTTGAACTAGAGGTCAAACGTAAGACCCGTCTTATTCAAAAATAATACTGGGCTTATTAAGGTCCGTGGAGACCATCGCGATTCTCGCGTTCATTTCTTAGAACGGAAGGCGACTATATAAAAAACGACGGTACCTTCTGTTCAATTAAACCGACAGCTGATACAAAGCATTTATTTCAAAACATAAAATAAACGCTTCATAAAATGTTACAAAACACAACAGATTCCAACAACTGCATTTCAGTACCGATGTATATCAATGAATCGTTTAAAATAACAATCGTACGACGTTTATTACGAAACAACACATTGCCGTTTAACATGGCTAACAACATGATAATATAAAATTTACATTTAACCGATTCGAGTGTACCAATTCACCTCTGAAACAAAGGTATATTATAATATCAAACGTACCGGAGCTACGGAAACCGCAAAACTTCTATAAACTCATTGTATTCCGAGAAATTCGTGGTTCGTTAACCATTTTTGTATCCTATCCCACCTACGTAGAGTTGCTTTTCATTTTACCGTTTATAACGTAATTCTTCGCGTCTGATGGATCGCCCCTGTCAACTGTTCACCCAACAAATGCAAGCGCGAAAAATGATCCTCTTTACTTCTAGCGGAATAACGTCTTTATTCTTGACTAAAACGGGTTATTACTCATTTATATACTGGATTATGGTGTTTTAAGTTGAAACTAAATTAAATGGTACAATCAAATGTATGTATTATCGCATGGATCAATGCCAAAGTTGTGCGATAACATTGTAATGTTCGCCGGTTGGTACGAAGTCGAACGCGATGGATTGAAATGTGCAGGTGGAGAATTGTCAGATATTCTACTGGGAATAAATAGAATAGTCTTAGGAATAAGGTCAAATATCCTCTACACCATTTCTTGTTTCTATATTAATATAACATTAGTATAGACATAATATAGGAGGCCAAAATTGTTCTGTATGATTTAGATTTATCTTGAACTACCGAAATAAAATAAAGCTGTATTAGAGCCCTGAGCAACTTAAAATATGATTTCACTAAAATGTTAAAGTTGTTCATGCATATAGCTGTCATGGCCGCGTACACATCACAATCAGATCAATACTATACACTTTTTTATTACTTACTTCTTATTTACTATTGAACAAGAGTAACATAGCTACATTTCAATATACCTAGATAACAATTACGGACAAACCCAGCACCTTTTCATCAGACTCCTTCGTCATAAACACGGTATTACGTACAATGGTGGATAGCCGATACGTGTAAACATTTGAATAATTCATGGCTGCAGACCTACCAATTTAGGGATCCACAAATCGTCCCACGAATATATTACGTAGACTGCACGGAACCCATTATCCCGACGACCTTTATTGTCGGTTATAAGTTTGTGTTGTGATTGGTTAGGGGCCCCGATAACTAAATATTGCAAACGAAACGGTTCGGAAATGTTTATATAACATTTTCAATCCGTTTCATGGTCTATACATTTATCTTATGGTTTGCTGGACCAGTGGCGTAAGTGTACCTACGCTTAAATTTATTTCTCATTGTTAGATTTTGGATTCGATTCCCACATCGGGCAAAGTTATAGTTACAAAATTTTCGGTAGCTGCAAAGAATCTAACAGAGCAAAACGTAGACTGCTCGCATGGCGTAGTGGTTTAAGTGGTCGTCTCGCCACTGCCACTGCGCCGAGTGTTGTGGGTTTTAATCCCACACGGGACAAACATTTGTGGGTCACACAAATGTTTGTCTTGTTCCGAATCTGGATGTTCTTTGTGATTATTATTAGAATGTTTTTAAAGTCCCCCGCGATACAGGAATTATTCTGAGAGAGGGAGAAGTCCTTTTAAAAATATATATAGTTAACTAAAACTTGCGTGTGATTCATCGCTGCCTAGTCTTTTACCAATGTATAGGCGCAATGCTATCTATGTATATATATACTAGATAATAATCATGTAACAAAACTTTTGCATTTGTAATATAAGAGGTTCTAGGTTCAACTCAAATTGTAAATCAGCAAGGACCTCCGTTCGTTTGTTATTCTTTGACCGTAATCCTAAAAGGGATTTCCTTATTTTGCAACCAAAATTGGGTAGGCCGAGGAAAATGACACGAAACTTTTCATTCCGAAATAAAAAAGTAAAGTAGTTATGTTGTAAAACGTATTTTACAAAGTTTATTATATTTATGTCATTGTATGTATTATGTACAGCTTGTAACAGTTAAGTGGCAGGCTAGGTAATGATAAAAAAGAGGAATACAAATATGATGACATGATTAACATAATGATTTAAGTAGTTTAAATGGTTATGCTATGTATTTTAGGTTCGAGAAAATGTACGAGACCAAAGTGACCCACAAATACTTGTTCCAAATCTGGTTATTTTTTGGACAAGTTATTTGTAACGACCCCGGCAACATTCATAAAGTGGGCATTTAAAATTAAATATCTGCTTATACGTCTTTTTATTTTTAAAAAGACAACTCCAGTACTAGGGATAAATCCTGAGCCGCGGGTATCTTTACTAACATTCAAGCAACGGACACAAAGAATTAACCAATTAGATTAATGAAGTGCTTTTAAAACATTTTATACATAGAGTAATCGCAAAATATTGGCGTAAGAGTAATCGCAAAATATTGGCGTATCTTAGCATAACGTATACTACGTGAGTAATATTAGCACCCAACCTTGCTATAAACCAATCCGAATAATTTGAATTCTTGTAACCACTCTCGCTAATAGCCTAACTTCGTAACCAGCTTAGATATGACGAGTATGAAACATAATATGTCGAAATGTTTGCACACCTACAAGCCAAACATTGGCGGCCAACGTACCTTTTGCATTAATTCAACTGGATGCCGTCACGTCTCGAATTATGCGAACCTTGTACTACAATTGAAATAAGCATCAGTGTCTGGATGAATGAAATTTAATCTCTGTACATCTTACACGTGACCATGTGAAACTACGATCAAATCTAAATGGCACTCGTCTATGACATACGAGACGAACTGTCCTCAAAAATACGTTGTCAAACCGAAAGCAAGCGCTTTTACAATATTTGTTTATGGCATTTTTTATTGAATTTTATTTTTGAGTCCATAAGTCAAAGGTCTTTGACTCTAGTCTTTACCTATAAGTCCAATCTCACAGTGTCCTGCTATTCAAAATTGTACTCTATCTAATATGTGATCTACTATTTCTATGTACACTTATCGCGTGAATTAACATTCACCTGACCAAAATTGTGACACTTTCTTATTGGTCTTAATCATTTCATGGTGTGACCACATCACAATACACTTGAGTCATTGCATCTAAGAATGAAGGAATTCATTTTAAATATTTACCGTAAAATAATGTTGTTCTCAATTCTGTTTTAATTTTAATGGCCTCTTACATGTCTAGTTTGTGAAGTAAACCAGGCGTTTTATTATCGAGCTGAACGGCAATTTTAATTGATACTTCTCTCAATTTTATGTCTTGTGTTAACAGTGGTCACGTTGTTCTGTTAGCGAAGTCTTAGCGTTACTTCTATTATTAATATTGCTAGACATTTCATTTAAAATTGCGTTAAAATGGCTAACAAGCGAAGCTGTAAATTTTTACGCGCGTTAAAAATCCGGATTGTAGTAGTTTCTTTTCATATTGTCGGCCTCGATGGCGTAGTGGTTAGTATAACCGACTGCCACGCCTGAGGTCGCGGGTTCGATTCCCGCACAAGTCAAACATTTGTGTTCATGAACATGGGTGTTTGTCTTGATCTGGGTGTTTCTATGTATAATATGTATGTATTTACAAAAAAAAAAACAGTATATATGTATATTTATCCATTGTCTAGTACCCATAGTACAAGCTCTGCTTAGTTTGGGCTAGATGGTGTTGTGTGTATGTGATAGAATATCATTATTATTATTATATTTTTCTGCTAAATAATTTGTATATAATAACGGCGTTGATTTTGAGACTGTACTAAGTAGACGGTTATCAGTTGACACAGTTTTGTCCTCTACAAAACCACATATTAATATAACTAACAAAATGTACTAAGAAGAAACACACCTCTGCCTCTGCCTAAGACTTCAAAGAAATGCAGGCGTAATGATCACTTAATTATAAAAAATGTACCTGTAAAAGCCAGTGTTAATGTCTAATAGAGTTTTCCGGTAAGGCTACTTAGCCTTTACACAAACTTGTCTAAACTGGAACGGATCAGAGAGCAAGGTAACTCAAATCGCATTAGCCGTAATCGAGGGCCGATGCACTAGCTATATGTTGCGATGTGATACCGCGGCACGAAGGACGAGGGCTATAAATGAACGGCATTGTGGATTACTTGTTTGTTAATCTAGTTAAAAGGTTTTTGGTTACCAATCTTACAATACAAAATATACTGTCTTATTGAATGGTATAAATTCTACAACTTGTAAATATTTATGACAGTCGATACGAGGAGTTCTAACCTTAAAATATCGTTATCCATTTGAATTTTGATGACGATAAGAAGAAACTGATAATCAAACAAATCTCGTTAGGCAAGAAAGACTTGGTCTTTTTATTATAGCTAAACTATTTTCCGATCTAACGTAGAAACGTTTGATATTGAACACCGCTGGATTAATATTCTGCACGTAACGGAACAATTCACTCATCAAACGTGCATCGCGATCGAAGGCCGGCGGTGGAATGGGGCGAGGCGGGTTCTCTGACGTCATTGCTGCTCTCTAGCCTACCCTCATATGTCTGCGTTTGACAGCTCGCACAAATGATGCTCAGTCACGTCTATCTCGTGTTCGAACCTATTTTCCTTCTCCCTTTGTTTTACACCGATGGTTTCCAACATTTATTGCTTAACAAACCGGTTTCAATATTAAACTTGGGTGTTAAAAGTACCATCGGATATTGGTACGGATAGAAAATATTGTACTTGTGTTCAAGGCTTCCATCATTAATTATAGGCTTGAATAGTGTTTCAGGGTTAATACGTGTACGTATGTGTTATGGTTTTTAAGTTAAAGACCGTATGTGACCTTAGCTTGCAAAGTATATAGGTGGAAATAATGTGAATAATTGCTGAACTAATTATAACAATGGCTTTAATTATGGCTATAAATAGTAAGGTTCTTAAGAAATACATAAGAAGGTACATAGCTACAGAAGGACATGGAGTATTTAATATTATTACATGTATGATATAGTCTAGTATTAGGTATTTTAGAGAAATAAGACATAACGGAATCTCCGCTAAAAACTGCAGAAGATGTAGAATGTAACTGGTCATTCTAGTATTTGAAGGCTATATAGTAATTAAACTTAAAGCAAGTTTTCCGCCAGGATTCTATACCTACTTATATACGTATTATATAGCAATGCGTGTCAAATGGCAAAATTGCTTGAAATATTTCGTTATGCATGCTTATTTAGTTATATTGTAGTTCATCTTTGTAATGATTTATTTATGTATCTACTGCTAAAGCAACACAATTCTTATCTCATATTCTAGAGGTGATAGATTTTTAACTATTAACAACACGGAAGATGACGAATATATTCATAACAGAGGCGAAATTAAAGATGATATCACCCATTTTATTTGAGAAGACAACTCGCCTTAATGCCTTACTTAGCATTATTAAGAAATGACCATCCGAGTCGAGACTGAATTTGTCTCAGAAAGAATATAATTGTAATTATTTCTATAGCTAATGTTCTTAAGGATTTAGAATAAACTCAAGCCATAGGATTTGTTTTAAAACCCTAATGTCTTTCTTCGTAATTGTATCCACAATGTTGTATTTGCCGGGCCGTAAATTCGCTCGCGTGATATTCAAAATAAAAGCTAAAAAATGCTTCCGAAGGAAATTATCGTATTACGTAGTCACAAAAAGAGAGTTTCAAATCGAGGTTTGCTGGGTAAACTATCGGATAAAAACCGAGATTTAGCTTTTCACAGTCGACAGTCATATTTCATGGTTTTTTCCGTACACAATTTATTCATAATGTCTGATACTATACTACAATAGTATGGAATTCGTTGAGTGAATAATATGGTTAATGCACAGCCGTGGTTATTGCACTTGATCGCGTGCACGCGAAATGTTTACGTTAACTCCGAAAGCCGACCGAACTAATTTGTGTAATACTCTTGGAAGTAACACTTTGTTGAAACAATAATGGACTTGTTACTTGCAAGGATGTTTTTAAAAGTTAACTGAATTAAGAACTTAATTTACGCCTTTATTGTGTGAATGTTTTATAGCGACTGGCTTTTATAATTGGTATACAGCTGTTTACTTTCTTTATTATTTTAGACACATGATAAGTTTTCTACATGTATGCTAACTAAGATATTCAGCACGCATGAATATGATTAGTTGAAGCAGCTCCGAGAAATCAGTTGCCGTTTTTCGAGTCCACGTTTTTGAAATTCAATCGATAGTGATGAATTTATCACAAGCTCTTATGTGCTCTAAACGATAAATTCTACAAACTTGAACGATATTAAAGACTATGAAAGGCTAGAAAGCTTATACTCCTTAGAGTATAAACTTTCTAGGCCTCTTATAAATTATAAACAAAATCTAGGTTTCTAACAGCCTAGATTACGTTTTATAAATTATTACATAACGCCACAGTGCTTTTACATGTCAAACTTCAAAATAAAACCCCTCTGACTGAAAGTATATCACTTCCGTGTGAAGCTGATGACGTGAATTTGGAACCTTCCCTTTAGCCACACCGTCGTGCATACCTTGAGGTGTCCATGAGCTAGTTACCTCTGTTTTTGCTCGGCTGAACGCCCTAAGCAGCCGCCCTTACGGTGGAAAGGTCACACGGGGTCAACAGCACTTGTGATGGAAAATGTGTTTTTCTTTTTCTGGAACTAATATTAGAGGTGCAATTATTATTACTTTCTCTAGGCGAGGTATGCTATAATAGCCTAACAACGTAGGCGTTTTCCTGCTCTTAATTACACGCGTGTATTCTCGAGCAGGTATATTTATTTATTATTCTGTGTTACTTGATTTATGTATTAACTATTTGTTATTCTTACGTTTAACGGAAAAGATAATTTATTAAAGAATCGACCGAGCAACTGTTAAATGATTTGAATGGAATTCCTTCTTGGGAACAAGAAGGAATGAGTAACTGATGCCGGCGGGTTCGAATCCCACTTGGAACAATTATTATTTGTATGATTCACAAATAGTTGTTCTTCGTCTAGGTGTACTTTTTGCCTGCTAAATAATATGTTTGTAAAGTCCACCGCGACTAATTACTTGATCCTTAACGCGGGAATTATAAAAAATCCAAGACTTATTCAATCTCCGACTAATTCAAAAGCAGAAAATAACGGTAAAATACACAGGTTACAGTTAAAACACGACTATCACTACAGTATGCAGTGGTTTGTTCAGTGTATCATACATAGCAGACAAGCGGTGACATCAGGTGACGGAAATGGTTACCGACGCCGTCACACGTCATCGATGAGTAACGTAGTAACACGTGACCGCGGCGTCCGTGTTCATAATTCAATGCCGGTTTAATGTGAGAATTATGTTCAAACAGTGTGTCATGGCGATGTTTTTAGATGTTACTTGTATACTTTTAAATGATTCGAGGAAGCAGTGATAGCACCTATTTCTTAGTGCCTCGGTTATACAACAAAACTGCCTCTGTCGCGCTGTAGCTTTAGTGAATGCGACTGATGATGCGTTTAAAGACTTTGGGTCTAATCTTACATCGAGGCAACAAAAAGTTAGGGTATGCTGTCAAGAAATTCTGAATAACAAAAAGTAGGTTTCTATTAGTGAAAGATTTTAGAATATATTAAAGGCATAGACGTGATATTTTGTAGCGATAGTTTATAGACCAGAGAGTGACATAGATTTTTATTTCTTCTTTGGGATCTTTAGAAGAAGGCGAAAGTAAAAATAGTTTACATTTTGTCTGTTGTTTTAAAAACAACTCGCGCAAGAGCTATAGATAAGCCATATGTCGCCGGAGAACAAACATATAATTAACGAACAGCCAGACTTAGAACAATAATTTGTGTAACTAATCTTACATTTCATTACCCAATGCTATTGTTGATTTTTGGCTAACACTTATCACAAGGCTGCAATGACATCATAAATGTGAGCCAAGTCACCGGTTGTGACCAGAATAATGACGTGACATGATGTCAGTAAATGTGCTCTGATTGCTTATTATCTTACAGATACTATTAGTCAAAGAGGCTTAGTTTCGGTCCTTTTATTTAACGTAGCAAGCTTAAATTTAATGATCACGCTCATAGATACTATTAGTCAAAAGGGCTCAATGCCGATTCTTTTATTTATCTAGAATGGTTGCATAGTCTCAAGTTCTATCTTATCGAGGGGGCAAGCAGTGATGCACGAATATATTTATTTCACCAGCTGTGATTAAATTTTAACTTATTTGAGAGCGAATCTATAGCAGTCCGCTGAAGATCTGTTCTTCGGTATACAACTGAGAATTTTCTGCTATTGAAAAAAAAATACAATATAATTCCATTGCCAGGCAATCCAACTCAGACAACGATTGCATATGTAATGCTTACACTTGCGCTAGGCGGTCAATAATACAGAAAAACGTTAATGACGTCATAAATTAATTAAATAAATATAGCGATAGCAGAATTCATTGTACACAATTGTAAATTGAAGTTTAGTTTAATTTGTTTAAGATTTACTTTAATTTTTTTTTAATTCAGTTTGTTGCTGTTCATGCTGACATCGACTTTATATAGAAAGATACATTTATTTGTAAATTAATTTATTTTAAATACTATTACTAATAAAGGGCACAAAGGTTCGTGAACAGCCATTATATCATGTTATTTTATGGAAACCTTTATGACTAAGTAAATGATTCATATTAACAACAATAAGTTGATAACCTTCGCTCCGGAACCTTAATGAGTAATACTAATCTATATTCATGTTAAGTTATTGTCGTACAGTAAAGGGGCTGCATGGGGTAGTGATTTAAGTGGTCATTACCTCTGAGCGAAGAGTTGGGTTCGATCCTCACACGGGACAAAAATTTCTATGTGTACAAACAGTTGTTACAAGTCTGTCTGTTGATTGAATGTTTGCTAAGTTACCCGCGATATAGGAGGTATTCCATTTGCGGATTGTTTTTTTAAGAAAACAGTTCCTATCTTGTATGACATCGTATGTAACTAAGCACAAAACATGATGGTAAGCGGTAGCTTTTGGACGTTTATTACTTCAGACTTATTTCAAACGCTTTTCTGTTACACAATAAAAATAGCAATTAAGAGTACCGACTAATGTTAAAAGCCTATCTTAGCCTAATCGTTTGCAACACCAGGGGTATCACACGCGCGTTGCACTTAAACGTGTCATTGAAGTAAGTGCTCAGCTCAGGCTGAGTTAGAGAGTAAACACTTTAATGCGTGCTACAAACAATGTAGTTGATTCGTCTTCTTTAGTACAAAGTATAGATAAACACAATGTCTCAAACTCGCATACCGTAGGTGACAACTGGACTGCCACACTAAGGCCTCGAGTTCGATCGCAAGGCATTTCTGACTTTTCGAAGTTGTGTATTAAATACTTTAATATAGATCACTTTAACAGTAAAGGTAAATATCATGAGAAAACCTTACCTGAGAGATTCTTTATAATATTCTTGAAGATATGTAAAGTCTGCCAACCCGCACTGTGCAATAGTGGTGGACGGCCTTACCCCTTTTAAAAATGAGCAGAAGCCTGTGTCCAGCTATGGGACTGATATTCTCTTTTTATAAATTATTTTTACATAACAAGGACACTGACTTGATTGAAATATTTCGACAATCTCTGCTGTCGTACACGCATACGTAATGACGTATCGATGATGTAATACGATGTGAATAGTGATCGAATGCCATGCCATTGTGCTGTCATATGCTAAAAATATACATGCCATGTATAGCATAAATTATAATTAATCCATACCAATTCATAATGTGAGAGTGGCTGTGTCTGTCTGTTCAATTTCCTTTAAATGTCTGCACCGATTTTAATGAACTTTGGTATAGGGATAGATTCTTATATAAATTAAATACTTACGAAAGTGATTGACATTTCGTGATTATACGCTATTTACAAGACTCTAATCCCATCGTCTGTCATTTTATAGACCAAATAAAAAATCTATGTTATGTATCTCCTGGAGATTGAGTAACGGTTAAGCTATTATAAGGAGCTTAAAGCATGAAGAAGGACATTACTACTTTTAAATTTTGCGAATGACTTCAGGGATAACAGCTGGTCTAGAATAAAAGTTACAGTACTAGATAAACATCGTAAATTAATTTGTAAACATGTTTCACGAATGCCCACGTGTTTAGTCCGATTTCTCAATCATCGAAATCACTACTATTATACGCGAAAACTAATACTAATTCACTTTTTCCATTATTCGTTGTATTCTTAATACATTAAATTAAATTCTTGAATATCCTGTTCATTTATACACGTGGCAGATTCTGTGCTGTTTAAATGTCACATTCGCCGAGGTCGCAGGTTTGAGTCCTGTAGTGGTTTGACCTATTGCTCATTTATGATTTACATTCTTGTACAACGATGTGGTAGAAATAACTTAAAATATTGGTTTTATTGCGTACTTCGTTTGTACTGAAAGATCTTAATAAAGACATAGCTACTTTTCGTCCAAAATAATATGACTTTTTTGTAGTCGGTTATGACAAGCGTAGCCAAATAATTGCTACTATAGAAATATTTTCTTCTGCGCGTAGTAAGTACCGAGGGTATATACACACATTTTAAGAATCGTCATGACTAGCTTCATGCTCTCTCTTTGCTACGGCTCTTTGTTAAAGTTGTCCCAAACAAAACGAACTATGTATTAGGATTATTAAAGCATATGAACCACCCTTAATTAAAAGGTAAAATATACATATGTAGGTACTAAAATGTTAACAAATACCCTGCTTTTTAACAGGAAACAGTCTGGGTTTCAGCTTTTTAACGCGCAACAGAAAAGCGTGGCCGATAATTCGATAGACTACAATAGGTAGCCATTCATATCAATATTATTCTTTAGTGTTCAACTCTAAGAAAATTATGAACTTCTAATTTAGCTATTACTGACTAATTTAGCGAAATATCACACCAATATGATAATGATATAAATACCCATGATACGCGGAGTTGGATTTGCATACCAAGAGTGCCGTATCCTAAATACAACATCTAGGTAGATAGTTGTTAAGTTAAACATATTTCATTCAAAAAGTAAATCTTCTTTGAATGTGTCAACACGTATGTAACTATGTACACAAAATAAGCTGAATTAAGCTGAGCTGAACATTGAAAGAGGAGTCTTTGTGAGATTCTCAAAAACCCATATGGTTCAGTGCTACGACATCTGAATAAACTGTTTTAAACTTCATATCTCTATAGAGATCTTGGTACGAAATTCCGGACAGCAGCATCCATTTGTGTAGCAACAACACCATCTTGCGTTCGTCGACCCGCCAGCGAAGCGTGGTGCCAATCTTTTCAGCGTCCTGTGTACTAAAATTGAATCTTCTTTTTATCTCCCGATAATAACACCATCGTAACTACTTGTAAATCTAGCTCTTGCTTGCAATAGAAAGATAAAGCATCATTCCTATAAAGGAAACACTTTATTACGTTTGCACAAAGTACAGGAAAAGTGATAGTTTTATAACTCTTGCAATGATGCCTTATCGATTATTATATATAGAAGACGTTTTTGCTGTACTTAGTTTCAACAGACTGTGTGTGGCATGTGTATTTCCTGAGAGAGTCAATTAGTGAATTGGATCACGGGATTCATATGTCAAAATAATTTGTATTATGATTGAGGAATTAAAACGGCATGTTTTATCACTAATTATTACAATATAAAAGAGTAATATACCACATATATACCAAATAGTTGCCTATACCACATTCCTTCTTTGTTGGTAAAAGCGTCTGTGGATTTGAATGTTGTTGATTTTTAATATACAATAAGTATTGATAAGATAAAACAAATACAAAAATAATAAGTTCTATTAATAAGGTCTTTGCCTGAACTAGGCAATTCTGTGTTTCAAGCGACATAGATAAAAAGTTAGATCAACTTTTGTAACTTAGCCTCTATATTTATTTATTTATTTAAGGATTGCTTACAGTTATTACATTATTACTTAATCTAATGACATACATAAGGATTATAAGCTAATGCACAACCACGTTGAAGCAAACACAACTTTCACAAATTATATTTGTTCTACAATACATAAAAACTAAACTAAAACTAAGACAGAACTAACTTATTATTTTAATTATATAGACATCTAAATTAAGGACTAGACAGGTAATATTTTATAAGTTTATATTAGTACTAATTTAAACTAGTGATTAATAATTTTTTTAAGAATTCGACGTAATCGTGACAAGGAAATATTGAATATATCCAGCGAGCTGCTGTATTCATTTGCCATCCTAATCAAACGGCAGATTGGAGAATTTGCGCCTAAGACGGTTTTTCTCAATGGTGGGTGGAAAGGTGTAATTGTGGATCTGGGATATCGCGATGGAACACGAAGTTTGATTTTACTGAGAAGCATCGGACAGTCTATTTGATGATTCAAAACTTTAAACAAAAATATCAAGTCAAGTACTTTCCTACGTTTTGCAAGTGAATCCATTTTAAAGTACTTTAGTTTTTCAAAGTAGGAAAGCGTTTTTATTTCATTTTTATTTCTGGATGTATTTATTAAATGCCACATGAAACGTTTCTGTATACGTTCTATTCGGAGACTGTGAACAGAAAAATGTGGACGCCATACTATACTGCAGTACTCCAAAGAACTTCTAACAAAACAATTATAAAGTAGTATTTTAGTACTAGGTTTTTGAAAAACCCTGCCGTTTCTAATAATAAAACCTAGCATTTTGGAGGCTACTTTTAATATGTTTTCCATGTGCGGAACTAACGTCAATTTCCTGTCCAGAGTTACACCCAAATCCTTGATACAGTCAACTTCTTTCAACTTGTTACCATGTATATAATAAGTAGATGGGATTATATTGTGGTTTCGGGTAAATTTTATGTGATGACATTTGGAAATATTTAGCTGCATTTTATTAGTTAAACACCAATTTGACAGTGCGTCTAGATCTGTTTGAAGATGTTGGATTTCGTCTGGAGAATTGACTACTTTAAGAATTTTGAGATCATCAGCAAACATAAACGGAGTAGAGTGTTTGAAGCAATTAGGAATGTCGTTAATAAATATATTAAAGAGAATGGGACCTAAATGGGAACCTTGCGGAACGCCAGAAGTTATTCTATAAGAATTGGATGTGTAACCATTTAATACGACCTGAAAAATCCTGTCTGTTAGGTAGGACTGGATCCATTTGTGAATAGTGCCCGCAAATCCATACTGTGTCAATTTCTGTAAAAGTATTTCATGCGAAACCCTGTCAAAGGCTTTACTAAAATCAGTATAGATAACGTCCACTTGTTTCTGCTTATCTAAAGCCTCCGACAAAGTCTCCACAAACATACTTAAATTTGTGCAAGTAGACCGAGCCTTCAAAAAACCGTGTTGATGATCTGTGATATGTAGTTTAATAAAATGCTGTAAATATAGATTAACTACAGATTCGAAAACTTTGGCAAAGCTGGATAAAATAGAAATTGGTCTATAATTTTGAATTAATGAGCCATTACCTGATTTTGGCACAGGGACAACTCTTGCTTCTTTCCATTTGTTTGGGAATATACCGGTACTTAGGGATTTATTGTAAATCATACATAATGGGGTAACTAGGCTGGTAGCACATGAAGATAACAACAAATTAGGGATTCCATCAGGGCCCGCACCTTTAGATTTGTCTAATTTTTTAAGTTTGGTAAGCACTAATTTTGGTTCGACTGTCAGTGATGTAAAGCAGTTGCTGATTGGTATATTATATCTTGAACTTTCCTCTAGTGATGACACATTACTAGAACTGTTTCCAAGACAATCATGTGTATAAACTGAGGCAAAATGTGCAGCAAACATGTTGCTTAATTCTGTACCATCACTTGCAAACTTAGTGCCATCGGACATATTAGCTGGGTACACCCCAGAACCGCCCCTTTTAGTCTTTAGGAATGACCAGAAACTTTTACAATCATTGCCAAAATTTTTCTCTATTGTATTGATGTAATTAGCGTAACAATATTTGGAAAGCTTTTTGCAATCAGATCTTATAAAATTTATTTCAATCTCATCAAGAGGATTTTTAAACATTTTGTAACGTTTTCTAAGTCTATTTTTTTTTCTTATTAAGTTTATTAGTTGTTTACTAAACCAAACAGGATATTTATTACTTTTAGGTTTGTAATAGGGAACAAACATCTTCATAACTTTATGAATAATACTGTAAAAACCTTCCAACATTGTGTTTACATCTTGGTTACCTAATAATGATAACCAGTCCATGCTGTCCAAATATTCACTAATAGCATGATAGTCTGCTTTATGAAAATTCATTCTCTTATAGTATGCTTGTTCCAATTTAGCATCACCAACAAAGGCAATAGAAATATTAAGTGGCGGATGGTAAGGATCGACCGAGCACAGAGCATCACTGGATATATTCACATGACATCCTTCAATATCTGATAGAACCAAATCAAGTACCTTATTTTTATAATTTAATACAGTATTCCTTTGCGTGAGATTATTTACGTGTAAAAAGTCTATAAATGAATGACAGAGTGACGACAAATTTACAGTGTTGTTTGATTGAATCCAACTTATATTGCTAAGATTGAAATCACCCATGATACAAGTATAGCCAACCCAATTTTCAAAAAAATTATTACAGTTTTTTATGTACTGATCTAAATTAACTTGCTTTATTGGAGGTGGAAGATATACTACACAAAAGGCCAATTGGCGGGCAATATTCTTGTCATCGAGAACATCAAGGGTGATCCATAAGTCTTCACATCTACTCTCTTTTGTGGCCAACCGTCTAGATTTATATCGTTTAGAGATAGCTAACAACACACCCCCGCCCTCATATTTTTGGTTGTCGATACAAATTTCCGAAGTTTCACGGTCTCTCCTATATACAAGGTAATTATCACTAAACAATTCAGAGTTTGAGACACTGCTATTTAACCACGTTTCCGTTAACGCTATAATGTCGTAATTACAACAACATAAATTACTATAAAAACTATGGGTTTTGGTTCGTAACCCACGCACATTTTGATAGTATATGCTCAGATTATCGAATTTAATACAGAACAGACATACGATATAGCTAATTATAATATAGACAAAATATTAGTTTAAGGATTTTACCTTTTCGAGGCTACTGACAATAACACTTGGGGCAGTTTCATCTTTTTTAACAAAGATCTTCCCATTACGAATCCATACAAACTTATAACCTAGTTCTTTGCCGCGGATCCGTGCTGCTGCGTGAATTGCTTTGTTCTCAGGTGATAGGTGTTCAGTTACATATATTGGTGAATCAGACGCAATTTTCAGGTGGCTAGCATTCAACTTTTCCTTCGTATTTGTTCTATTATATTTAATAGATGCAGCAAGGAAGTTGTCCCGCAATCGAGGGCTGCTAAATTTGATAAGTATAGATCGTGGTCTTTTGCTACTTGTATCCATTTTAGCTAATCTTGTGCAGTGTTGGATATCTTGGTCCTTGATATCACACTTAATAACTCTGCTGAGCTGGTGTACCATGGTGACTATATTTTCCGACTTGTTTTCCGGAACGCATTGTACTTCTATATTGTTAGACCTGGAGGCCTGTTCCATCAAGTTCAAACGCTTACTGAGTTTTTGAACACTATCCTTTAAACTGCTGTTATCATTTTCAATCAACTCTATCTGCTGAGTTTTTTCTTCTAGCATGGTCCTCATTTCTTCATACTTTTCATTAAAGAAAGATAATGACCTTTTAAAATCCGCAATGAGTTCATTAATTTGCCGGAACTGTTCCGCTACCGCATCCTTTAAAGCGCTCTGAATCTCTTGCTGTATTATGTCTCTCAAACTTTCTTTTGTAAACTGAACAAGGGTATCATCACTTATTTGATCAGGTGAACGAGTGCGCAATTGTTTAGTACGCAACGTGACGTTCATATCAGCAGCTGTGGGCGACCGTTGTGCGAATTTGGGCGGACTCTCCAGTCGAGTAACGCGTGCAGGTGTATTTGTATTGTCACCTTTGGGCTGTTTACTTTTGCAAGCAGGACAATGCCAAGAGCTTTTTTGTTCATGGCTCATAAGCTTAAATCGCTTTTCAGCGACATTTGCGCATAGCAAATCAAAACATTGGTAACAGTTACAGCATTGTAAGCAGTCTTTGCTTTTAAGAGGGTTCATGCAACCAGCACAATTCTTAGTTGACATTTTATTCATATTGTATACAATTCAATACGGTTCGTCAACAATCTCTGCCGAGCTCCTTCCCGCTAGCGTTATGTTATTTACGTCCGAGTCGCGAGTGTAGCGACAGCGCGGCACAAACCCGATGCAAGCCGAAAGCTTCCGAAGTGCGCGGCGCGGGGGACGGGCGCCGATGAATCACTGCAGCGTAGCGACTGCGGGTTGGGGTAGGTCAGGGACAGTAAAATTTTTAGTCTTAATATTGCAAAAACTTTTCACTCAGTTTGAATATCTGAAAACTGTTTTCACTAAAAGGTAGCTGAACGTTTTTCCTTTAAAACAACTATAAATTAAACACTAAACAGTAACTTTTAACTATAGTTTTAGAAAGTTTTGTACGGAGCAAACAAAAACACACCCGTTTATTTTCAAACGTTGTCAAGGATACATCATGTAGTCAAACAAAATCAGGCTGATATTGCAGCTATTGAGCAACTGTTTAACTAAGAAAACCATGACAATCCTGTATACAAAGTAGTTTCAATTATACATTTTGAAATGTATATTGCTTAGTTTTATTGAACTGTCTATAAAATGTAAATTGTATATTACAATCTGCATGCTCAACAGGCAGAACAGCATTAGTAATAATTTCGTATTACCATAGAGTATTGTAAGTTCAGTAGCGGCATATAGATTGAAACTATTATAATATGCTGATGTAACCCATTCACAAACATGAATGTACACAATACTATTATGTCGATTTCTTAGAAGTTTTTGTAGATGTTATGTAACAATACAAGGAGTAAAAAAATGTGTTATGACAATGCTTAAATAATAATTTGACATTGCTTTTATAATAGTTTGTGCCAAGGACAAAAATTAGGAACGCAAGATTTTGATTTGATGTATACATAAAATAATATTCATTCTTTTGCGCGTATTAGTTACCGAGGGTATACTTACACACATTTTACGGATCGTCATGAAGCTAGCTACGACAGTAGACAGACAGACAGACAGTAGTACTTACAACATTAGTTGATTTAATGAGAATGCATTAATAGAAAAACATAATTAGAAAGTTTTCATTCTGAAGGTAGTTTTATTTTTTTCAATACTCCGCATCTTATGTCGAAGACCGTCACTGGCCTGGTATAGGGAACTTTTGTTCTAGATTTCGATATAGTTTATAAAGGAAATTACAATACTTGAGATTTCCTAAGACTTGCATTTGGTCAGCCTAGTGATTATAAGCTTAGGTTGGTCTTATTTTAGACGATACCACGAGCTTAGTGGGCCAGTTTCAATGTTCAGTGCCGATATAATCCTTGTTTGAATATCAACATTAACAACAATAAGTACACTGAGGAAAATATCGATATGTTCCGTTTTTTACATGTTTGAAATGTGAAAATTAACCGGGCGCAGATTTTGTATGATATTCCAATTTTCCCTCCACACAGTAGATAATAAAAGAAAAACGTTAAAGTGAACAACATAGACGCCACGATTCTACGCTCGAGAAAATAATAATCTTTGCACAAAAGCTTTCAGAAATACAAAAGCGTGTTCTATTTTAAATGCAAACAACCCATTGTGAAACCCAAAGAAACTGAATATCACTATTTTTATATTTCCAATAACATTTGTCCGTTCTAATTATAGTCTCTTCAATTCACAAGATATTTTAGTGTGTCTGTAATTTTCGCGTGTGAGCCCACTGTGCGTTGACCTCCTCTTTGCATTATTTTACACGACGAGAGCTAATTGACTTTATCGCCACATCCGCCACGCCCAACTAACACTGCATTCTGTATATCTAGCTAAAACAACAATAAACTTGTGTTAATACAATTTTCGGTAACACAATCCGATGTTATATTTTCTTCGCCGTCAAAATCAAGGTCGCCGTTATTGATCCGAGCATTAGCCTAAATAGTAACATGATAAGCGATCCTCGTGTACATCCAGAACCATTACGTAGAATAAAACACGGTCCCCATCCAACTTAACAAATAAACCACTAATTTATGTCTAGCCAGCGGACGCGGCGCCTTTGTTGCGGCCCCGTTTTTCGCCTCCGAATCAATTTCCATGATGACGTCACTCGCACCCCTCGATCCCGAGCCCCCCGCCCTCTGCCCGCCTCCGGACCGCGCCCGCCACTAGGAACAGGAATACGACTACTTCCGCTCCTTATGTAGCAATGCCTTTCCATTTTCCGTCGACTTACATAAACATAAATGGTGATATGTTTCCTTCCCGTGAAAATATGTTTGCTACACTTTCGGACTTTTCCAGCGATATCTTATCAGAACTTATTGGTTTACGAGCTGATGATTTACGGTTGGAAGCTCGTGTGGATAATTCCATTACGATAGCACGTAATTATTTTTTTACTTTACTGTTACTCGCGCCGAATATTGTACCGAACTGTTAGGTTTTAATCATGGCTTGTTGGCGGATTTAGCTCGTAGCGATGAAAAAGTGTCCGCCGGAGAACACGCACGCCCCCATTAGGCAACAACGGAGCTAACGGAAACATAAACCGTAAACTGTATAGTGTATACCTAGAGCGAAACTCTAAACTCGTGCGCAACAGAAACAAACCAGGTACAAACCGCTTATGATTGAACGCTAGCAGGTATTTTCGTACATAATATTAATGTTGAGATTAAAATAAACCTTAGATTAACGAAAGACGGACGACCGGCGTACTCCAAAACCTGTAAAACAAATAACCAAAATGTTCTTCAACATACGGTACACCGGCGCGGTGGTGAGGTGCTACATCATTTTATTTACAGCTGTTGTAGGTTCATATAACCAGTACAGTAACCAACGTGAAACAAACGAGATATTTTTGACTGAACACTCCGCGCCGCCTGCGGAACGCTCGCTCTATCCACACGACAATATTACTTCACACTATTACTCATTATCACCTTGAATCCTCTCGTTCTGACAATTGTAAAACTGAATCAACATTAGCTGTACTAATTTACATTTTCATTGCGCAAAACTTTCCACATTGTCGTAAAAACGATCGATATGTTTACATCCAATTTGGCAAACGGCAACAATTTGAACAACAGTTGCATAACACCGTTGCATGTCACTCAAGGTAATAGCCCTGAATTCATTATCTTGTGTCATATCGGTTAATATCAACACCGCACGAGGTGCCTTTATAGAGGTGGGACACGTCATTGTTGTAATGAAGCTGTAATTGTAAAGAACGTTTCGACAGGAATTAGCGAGTACAATGCGACCCCGCGATGTAATTAACGCCTCGATTGTTTAGCATGCCACGCCAATGTCCACAGTTTTAGCTCGTAGATCATTAGTCACATGATTTCTGATGTTCCCAGACACATAGAAACGAATTCCGAGACATGTTTTGCGACGATCAGAAATAGAACGCAGCGGGTACTAAGCGTGCTCGCTGTGTGACGACGGCGCGCGTTCGCGTCCCTCTCTATCTCGTTCCTCGCACATAGCGCCGTCTTTCTCCTCCGCACTCACTTCATTGTTTCAGCGTGTAGCTCTGTTGGCCGGCGGACTGAAATAGGTCGGGAGCGTCCGAAACAGACGGTTCATGCTATCGAAAGCTATCGCGAGGTCACTGCCGGACTATCACGACGGGAACACGTTGACTGATTTCTGTATAAAACAACATTCCTCATTACAATAGACACTAACTCATCACAGTTGCGCAATGATGTATATTTATAAAGCGTTACATCGTTGCCTCGCGACTAATTATAGGCGGTATTACATACCGAAAATAGAGCAATAATACTCTCACATCATTACGTATATAGTGCACTGTATAGTCGGATTGTTTCCATAACTGTTACTGGCATTATGTAACAAATTGTATTACATTTACGTTTATTACCGACGTACTATGCGGAACACGTCGTAGTACTCGTAATCTGAACCGTTGAGGACCGAGCCACGCTACAGTACCGGTTACAATAATTACCTAATACACACACGCTCTTGATCTTCCGAATTTCGGTTCGGTCAAATATGTTTGCAACATCGAATTAATTCTAAACATATTTCTTGTAATTATTTATTACCCAGCAAAAGAAAATGCTTGTACTTTTAGATAAAATACTAATAGATAACATCAAAATATCGCACTTAAAATATATTATTATGTTTACTTGATGTAATTATAATATACAGAAGATATGGTTAAGAAAACGCGCTGAAGTTCTTTATAATTCGGTCACAGCTTGTGGAATGTAATTTTACCTATCTGTAACCACATTGTAACCTATCGTAACCGCTACAGCGTGTACCTCGCCTTAGCTGCGACCTCAAACTTGTGCGCATTGATCGCCGTTCCTTTTGTAATCCTCCGGGTAATCTTATTGAGTCGAGACAAACGGCCGCGTCTAATGTTCCATGTAATCTTCGATTGCTTTTGCCGTGTTTAAATCTTCCACTGTCATACATTATTAGGGCTGACAAAGGTTTATGTTATCGTTGCGTACAGGGCCTCACGCCCGCATGGACTTTGCATTTAAAAGAGTCGATCGTAAAGATTTTTGGAAGTGATTAGTTTAGCATCTCACTTCACAATCCATCGTTTATTTTCGACTGTAGTTAAAAATACATTATTTTAGTATTAAAATTGTCTAGTAACCATCACGCACTGCAGAAAAACGGGTTTTTAAAATAAAAATAATAATATAGCCTCCCTTTTCTACAAGTGTATTGATAACATAATCTCTTTTATATTATCAAGGTGGCAAGCAAGTATACTAATGGTTAGCAATTACCAGAGCCTGTAAGCCCTTACGGCATCAGGCATGCCTACCCTTCATGTGTTGTCAACGCTGAAAAGGAGTGGCCATGCCAACATTTATCTTTTTAAAACCTGTACAAAATCCAAATTGATAAACGCGGTAGAATATCGGATCTGTCATAGATAGGTCGTGGGTTCAATCCACACCCATTACTCAACCGACGTTAACCCACTCCTGAAACACGCTGTACCTGGAAGTTTTAACAATAGTACTAGTAACACTTTTCATACTTTATGCGTGATAGTTTTCATCTCGTTTCACATACATTATCTATAGCTACACAGAAGCGCATAGTTTACGCGTAGGCGTATAAAAACGATGAGTGTGAGCTAGGATGTTTGATAGCGCTGTTTTCTCCGGAGGGGTAATTTTTCCACCGGCCCCTCGGGACGGCCAGAACATGAACTAAACGAAACTCATTTACTTTGAAAGAATGGGCATTTTGTGTTTATTAGGAACCTTATTTGTGTACGAGACTCCACGGTCCTGTATTAGGCTCATTTGTCTAACTGTCCTGGTTTTCGGTCCCGATCTAGTTGTTCGTATTCTCCTCCAACTTATTCCATTGTTCTGCCTCTGTAGAGAACCGTGAACAGATTTTAAGGAATATGAATTTTCAGCCAGATTTATGCCGATGTTTAAAAAATGACAAGTGCCAGTAGGACAGTAAATTTACAGGGCTGATGTTCCTACAGTGAAAACGATGTTAAGAACTTGCAAACCTATTATTGTGTACATGGTTTAGTTTAGCAGGTAAAATAAGAACTAACCCTTTCATAACCTTCATGATTCAATTTGCTTCTTTGTTTTTATATAATCTATTTTGAATAATATTCATAACGAGTATATATTTTATAGCCGAAATGATTCTAAAATCTTGATGAAAAAAAGAATATTAATATCGGTTCTCTTTTAGAGGAGAAATCAGAGAAATACGAAATGATGATTACAGAGGTATTATCAGTCGGAACTGTAATTATTTCTTTTGCACATTGATATTTCGTTCGTGCCAAGCGCGACACCACACCACACCATCTATAAAATAAAAATATTGCACTCCGGGAATGCCGGCAGAAGTGAAAACTTGAATATTAACGTTGTGCATTTTTGATATTTTGAAATAGTTAGGGAATAATTTTGCACGAATTGCTTTAATTATCAGTATAAAAGTAGATACTATTATTTATGTGGTAAAATACAATATTCATTTATTGCGCTATCGTACACAAACATGACAATTCTCCCTCCGTCTTACGAATTTTCAATCAGGTCACGTGTCTTGACGCGAGTTTATCATTTTTTACCCATCACAAAAAAGTGCACAAAACGCTAAAGAAGTTTTCACTTCAAAAATCTTTAAATGTCTCTAAAAAATTAATGTGATAAAATGCATTTTTCTTAAATCTCAAGTATTTTATACGGCATGTTAAGATATCCAAGTAATATACTTGGATATCTTAACATGCTTATATTTCAATCAATCAGCCTATTGCAAGGAACTGCAATAAGCTGGCTGCTGGACGAACAACTTCCAAATACATCTTTAAAAATACTCAAGTACCTATACACATTCATGGTCTTACTCCTATATTCCTGAAGTGGTTGGCAAACACACATCACTCCCACATTTCGCTAGTTTTAGTTTCCACGCAATAGAGGACAAGCCTATTGCTGTCTCACAGACACAGCTGCAGACTCCGTGCTGCTACTGAAAAGTTTTAACATAAAAGCCTAACAACAATTTACACCTTAAACACAGCTGTAACATTTGCCACTGATGCGCATCCAAAGAAGTTGTACTCTATGTAATAATTAATTTAATATAGTAAACAAACATTCAGAATTAATGTCATCACTACTTGTATCTCTAATAAAACAATACTTATCCAACTATATAGGTATTTGTTTATAATTTTACTTTATTTTTGAATCTTTTTAATGCAATATACATGCGTCTTTACCAATGACACAAACACACATTCTGGTCATTGCCCTTTAAAGGTCATATACTGCTATTATATACATAATAGATCTTTTTTAAATAACTTTAATACATTGTTGTATATTCTTGTTTACATTTTTTGTCTTCTTCTTTTCCAGGTAAGTGTCAACCTGATTCAGTATTGGTATGATGTTTCCTCCCTTTCTATCGAGGTATCAAGTAAGTTTTTAATAGGTGCGTTGTATTTGCACGCACGGTATAAAATATATGTGTTTAGTAAATAATAGTCAGATTTATTAACGTTAGATAATGATCTATGGTTGACAAATGGATTATTATTTTTTTATACATACGTGCTCTTAACCTGACCTTTGTCCAGAACGCCTCCGATCTGATCGAGAAACGTTCGCCTAGGTTTCCCTCTTGCGACTGTTCCAATGAATGAATGATGAAAAATGTGATGAAAGCGAATGAAGCCAGAGAAGTGTATCAAGATCGTAGCAAATGGAAATACGTAGTCTCTAGGAAACAGGCGTGAATCTATGCATGTATGTATGTACATACGTAGTGTCATGCCTCTTTCTCTGAAGGGGTAAGCAGAGGTGGATTAATCACATTTCGTCAAATATGATTTTAAAAGTCCTTACTAATATTATAAATTGGAAAGTAACTCTGTCTGTCTGTTACCTATTCACAGCTAAACCACTCAACCGATTTGAATGAAATTATACAGAGGTAGTTTAAAACCTGGGAAAGGATATAGGCTACTTTTTATTGATGTAGGTACCACGCGGGCGGAGCCGCGCGGAAAATCTATTATTATGTAAATAGGAAAATTTAGGATCTCTAGTACCTACATGTTTATACTATTACTGCGCTGAGTATTGCGAGAGGAGTCGTCTGACCGGGATGAAGAAAAGCATTTTAGCCCACCACTCTTATTTCACATCGGGTTGAAGAGGTACAGCACTTTAAGGCACTATGCTGTCAGCAAGATAACATTGACCATTGGCAGTACAGCCATTACTTTTTTCTGAATCGGCATGGGCATGAATAACCACTTCATAATACGGCTCGAAAAATACAAAATAACTAGAGAGAAACCTGTTTAAAAGAACCCAATATCGACAAACGTAAAGTGTGAACATGAGACACACGCCAAAATCGTAGCTAATAAAAACTGATTGCTTCTGTCTTATCCCTCTGGCAAACAGGTATAAGTTTATGTATTTCTGTATAAAAAAAAATGGGGCAGTCTTTGGGGACTGCCGATAGAAATGGAAACTTTAATCCTTAATCCATAAACACTTCTTTACAAACAAACAAAAAAAGTGGCGAGTCGGATTCCTGATACTCTCTTAGGAGTTATTAAAGGGGATCATAATTGCGTTATTTTTTGCGTAGAACGCACCATTTCTGAGATATTATTAATATTCTAAAATAATTCAAAAATTGAAAGCGTGGAAGCGTGACGATGTCGCGAGTTCTATGATTTTTGTTCACCCAAGAAGTGCTCAACGCGCCTAAAGAAGGTTTCACTTCAAAAATATTGCTAACTTCACCATACATAACGAAACTTTAACAATATTCCAAAAACATTCAATCCAAATCCAATCACTACAAAATTCAAACAGCCATCGGACACATTGTTGTCCCCGTACATAACAACGTGACGGACATACAGTGCGTGTTTTCATGAATTTTGATGAGCCCGCCTCGCGGTTACTACGCAATGTAACGCGCAATGATGGATACGACAATTTGTCACCGCCGTTTTACGTCTATCGGTCATGAAAGTGTAATGAGATTTCGTCCTGTTTTGAATAATGACGCAGGCTATTTAGTTTATATGTGGGTCAGTTGAGCCTATTTTTCAATATAACTTAGATATACATTTCACTAAAAAAAAAACAAAGAAAAATAGTATGAACTTGCTGCGTTCTACCTAATCCTAACTAATTTAATAAATGCGAATGTGAGTTTGTTTGTTTGTTACGCTTCCACGCCTTAACTACTCGACTGATCATCATGTAATTTCGCATACTCGTTGTCAGAGGAACAGGAAATGACATAGGGTATACATCCAGAAACTACTGTATCTAACCTAACCTAGCGAAGCTACTACGGGCATAATCTAGTAAATTATGAAACTAATGGTCTTTTTGATGTAACCTAAGTACCATTTTCATTAGGACATACCTAAACAATGTGAATGGAACACAAATACACATAACATGTCAAGATCGCAACAAATCAATATTTGTCGTTCCTTCACCCGCAAACAAAGTCAAAGTCAAAAATAATTTATTCATTTAGCTCACAAAGTAACATATTTTATAAACGTCGAAGTTTTATAGTTAGCGAGTTTACGGAAGTTAGGTTAGTCGCCGGGCAGTCGGGCAAGAAACTCACAGCCACTCTTTTAAAATCGCCTTCGATTTACTATTTAGGTAATAGCACTTGTAAACAGTTGTGAATCTGTATGAGTATACACATTTTTAATTAATGTTGATATCGGGCACATTCACAATTAAACTGTACACATTTTAATCAGTATGTACAGCGCTATACCGCTGCCAAACTTCAGATCTTTCGAGCGTCATACATTTGTTTATCTCAATGCACGTTGATAACGCCCTTTGGCAGCCAACCACCAACACCCACCATTTTGCCTAGACCTCTCTTGTTATACAACGTTTCCCGTTTCCTTAGGGATGAGAGAGATCTTTCTGGCCGGTCGGTGGCTTTTAAGGTTGCTCGTACGATTATAGACGTGATCTATGATCCAATATGAATGCGTTATGTGAATGATTTTTATTATTGATGATCTTGGTTAGTAACTAGTCAGCTGGTAGTAGCTCTTGTGTAAAATGAAGGATGATGAGCGATAAGGATACTACCAGGGTGCCAACTTATGGTTTAAATGACGTCAGGAAAATAAAAACTGTAAGTAATCATGCAATAGTATGTTAGGTGTTCCTGCTGGCTGTTTTGTGAAGTGTTTTAATATTTATGAAGAGCCTCGCCACAGCAATATAGTCAATGCACAAAGGTGCGGCAGTCGTATATTTATTTTAATAAGATTTTATTTTAACATAAACAATATTAATAAAACAAATATTTTGATGTTTTTGTAGCAGTCGAAAGTATTAAAACACATGAAAATAAAGATTTAGTAGTTATATTATATTATATGTAGGTGTACAAAAGATTGCTATCGGGACAGACTCGGCTTAGCACAAATCAGAAAAATGTAACGCTGGTTTTCGCCACGGTCAGCAAAATATTTGTCATGTTTATATCGCATCACCTAATACGAGAAATTTCTGTATTTTCTGGCAAAAGCCACTGATGTGCGGGTCTTAAAATGTTCCCACACATATTCAACCCTGTAACCCATTCTGCTTATAGGAGTAAGGATAATACACCCGCTGTCTTCATATATTACTCTAAGGTAGCAATAATTCTCCAAGGAAAATATTTGTTCGCACAAATATTTCTGTGGCTACGATATACCGCGCCTAACAGAGCTGAATTTCACGTGTGAATCATGTGATATTCCCATGGACTTAGAACCTTTATTTTCTTTAGGATATGACGGGCAAAAATGGGTGATGAACGTCACTGTTAACTCTTTAAGATGCTGCGTATTTTTAAAAAGCATAACAACCTTATGCGTTTTTTCACATAATGTCAAAGTTCGAAATGTCAAGCGATCACAAAATGAAAAATGTTCAATAAGCAATAATAACCAAAGAGCTAAATGGCCAAACAGCAAAACGACCAAAGCTCACAATGTCGGCGTGTTTGCTAGTAAGCAATTCTTGTAGTTGATGAACGCTTTATACACTAGTGATATATCTAACTCGATACTAACTTAAGACTACTAGTCTACCGTCATAAGGAAAAAAGAATATTTTGGCTGTTGCTTCCTTTTTTACTGATCCAAAATAGGTAAAATCTTAATTGTGAAAAAAGGCTGTAGATAGGTCTGTATTTCTTATGACGGCAGTAGGTCTTCAGCAGTACTATTCAGACTTTTACAAACTCCTAAGATACGGAGTACAGGATGGTTAATATAATACGGCACTGTTTAATCTCCATAACCTTCAACTTCGGAGCAACTCTTTAGGCGCGTAATATATTTCATTACATAAATTACTCCTATTAACGTATAAATGCAATATATTAAATCATGCGTGTAGCACCCCTACACACATCTGCTCTCTTCAATTAATGTTTTGTTACTCGGCCGTTGTGTTGCTAACCGTACACAGGTATGTGGTTTACTGCCAGACGATATAGAACCTTATTCTTCGAAAATAAAAATGAAATTTCTATGCACTAACAGAATTCGCTCGGTACATTGAGTGCCAGGTTTGCAGGCGCTCGTTAAATTACGCTGCTTCGATTTTGACGCGCGATATGATAGTAATAACGTAATATTTATTTACGTAAATATATGTTCTAATCTTTTTTGCATTGGATACGTAAGAAATTCTGGGTATAAATGTATATTAATTATGTTCAAAATTCACGGCTATTTCGTGTGTAGGCAATGGCTACATATATGTATAAGCTAGATAATATCTAATGTAACATTAATTATTTTATTGCTGCCAATAGAAGTACATTAGTGTATAATCTAAACTGTACAGGCAATAAGCAAATACGTAAAGCACTTCAAGCTTTCATGATTTGGAAGATGATTCTTTAACATAAGTACGGAAGTACGATGGTGACGTCATCATTGCGCTAGTGTTCCATCTATCGAACTAGCTGTATAATAATAATAATAAACTTTATTTCCAAAAATAATAGTACAGTCTGTTACAATATTTAAAAGTGAAGTCCTAGCTAGGCTACAAGTAACCTGTGTTAAGGACGTTCAGCCCTTAGATCCCACAGTATAAGGATTAAGGAACTAGCTGCATAAACTTGTATTATTTGTTGTTTCGTTAAGATTAGTCGATAAGCACAGAGCCTTAAGTTTTAGAAATGCAACATTTTATTAAATACAGTTCAGCAATTTAATCGTTAAGCATAAATAATTGTTTTCTTTGCCAAATACAATATTAGTATAAAACAGATATAATCAAATACAATAATTTTTATAGGACTGTGACCTGTTAATGCGTATGGTCATTTAATATTAATAAAGGCATCAAATAATTACAATATTTTATATTGTAAGTGTCAAAAGTTTTAACTCGATAAAATATCCATTATTCACTTTAATATTTTAATCCGTTTAATAAACCAAAATGTCGGTCAGAGCTGATGCCGCAACGGCCGCCGCACGCCGTGGGCTTACGTCGAATAATTATCGTCACACGTTGGTTTTATTTAGGTCGAACACATATTAAAAATGTTACAATATTTTACTTGCATTACAATCGAACTCTTTGACTTTAGTATACTTCGATTTGATAGAAAAAAAATGTTATACATTCGGTAACTTGAGATGTTTAAGTACATAGAAGTTATTAATTACTGTGTCTTGTGGTTCGTTTTTATAACAAAGATTGGAAAGAAGATAGGATAGTGTAGTGGTTTAAGTGATCGCCCCGCAGAGCCTAGTGAGTTCGATCCCCACATGGGACAAAAATTTGTTTAATTCCCATATAGCTGATCTGAGTCTGGGTGTTATTTGTGTCCGTTGTAGGAAGGTTTATAAAGTCTTCCCGCGACACTTGAATTTTTCATAGGGGAGGGGGGATTATCTTTTGTAAAAGTTTAAGAAAGATCATTGAGTCATTTCGAATGTAGATGTTTTTATAGTAAATGTTGTCTTAATCGTTGTGAAGTCCCCCGACCAGATAATCCAAATAGCCAACGGCTTCTCCAAACCAAAATATATATGACTAGGTACTACTGATGAAAAGTGAGATTGACACTCAACCTAACAGTCACACACAATTAAAATTCAACAAATCGCCAATAAAAAACCACATTAACAGCAACCACCAAATCATCGCGCCGCCCACACGTCCAGAGATAACAGTCATACATCATACCATCAAAAAAGATGGCCTCACGCATAAAACACGTTCTCTGTTATAAACAACAGTAATCACCAGACCATGCATTTTAAATAAAAAAGCACACGTATAGAGCAGCCCTTATGAATTATTGAGCAATAGAAAATCCCGGGGTTATTTATTTCTATTCTAATTCCGGCACGAAGGTAACATAGGTGTTTACCATCTAGTAAATTGTATGCGTCAGCTGATGGAAATGTGGTATGGCTCTGTAAACTTTGGTAGTATTTATTAAAGTTATTGGTAACTGCTTCAGAATAAAGCAAACAAGGCAACGGACTATTTTATGCACTAGCATAAATATTATGCTTCTACACAATTGTGTATACACCATGGAATCTAATTCACTGTTTTGCCGAAAAGTATGTACTCAGTCCATCATATAGAAGCTTTCCAATGCAATTATTCTTAAAAAAAATTTTTTTTTAAATATTGTTTCCAAATCCGGCCTTTTCATCAAAATCAATATTTTACCAACTCACTCACGCGCGGGATTTTTCGTGGTACAGACAACGTAAATCCCATTTAGCAAGAAATGGCACGCTGCCCTACTACCGAAAGTTGGGCAAACAAAAGGGATGCAGGGAGCGGGGAGAGGGGATCTATTGTTACGCATTACTGTGTTGCAGTTAAAATAAAAACGTGTTTTCCGCCAAAAAATTTAGTGTCTATTCTTGATTAATTTTCATAATTTTTTTTTATAATTAACGATGCAGAAATATTCTATATCATTAACTGACTACATACGTTTCGGGAAAACAGTGAATTAAATTACAGTGTGTATAATTCAGAATTCAATTTGCAGAACTATGTAGGTACTACAATAATACCTTTTGCGTTTGTCTTGTAAGGTTTGTCTAAACATACATATATCTAAACACTTTCCTAAAATCTTGCTTTATGAAACTTTTTTCTGTAACACTTCAGTCTGATTTTCATACTTCTGGAGACAGTTTTATGTATGACTTATATGTGTTCAATTTTATTGATAATCATTTCATTAAATATATAAATCCGCTATTGTTGCAAAACTATCTCACTACTAGGTATAGGTCCCTTCCTAGACATCTTCCTAAGGAAAAGATAGAAATGAGTTAGATAAGTAGTAGATTTGTGACACGGAATTTGCACCATTATGATTAAAAATGACAGATATGACAATTTATAAATTAAAAACTTTTTCATATTATTTTTATAACGTTTCAGTGCTCGTGTCATAAGGCCAAAGAAATTGTCAGCCGAACCCATGTCTGGTGACGTCACATAACGACATCTCCCAGACGTCAAAGCGTCAAGGTGACGTGACCACATATTTGTGGACAAATAGTGTTGAAGCACACGTGTAATAATTGTGACGTTTGGGCCAGACGGCTAAATGGAGACTAACCACATTCCACACGGAAAGCTTTAGAAAGTTATTGATAGTTTTTACTGTCGACCGTAGAATATTCTAGAAGAGTTTTATGTTCAAAATTACGGTTGAATTTGAAAACCTTTCCTGTGACTGATATTGAAATTGCTAATGAATTCCACAATATGAGTTATTACCACCATTACTGAATGAGACATATAAAAAAATAAACCAATTCGCCCAAAAAATTGCAATGCCTTCAAAAATTTAGAATATTGGAGATATTAATTTGTAATATCAGATTTGAATCAATTGAAAAAATAGTTTGGTTTCATGAGTAAAGTCATACCTACTGTATAAAATTGTCATGACCTTAAAGCTTAGAATAGAGCACATTGTCTTGGAAGTAATCTCTGCAGCTATTACTAGTCGCCTGACTATCTTCGACGAACTGCAGATTTCAAACACTCATATATCATATGTAAATGTAGAAATCGTTTTGCATTGAATCATCTTGTTCCTAGTAACATTACTATGTAAGTACATAAAAGCATTAGCGCTGTCGACCTTCAGTTCAAGATTTGCCGTTATACAGACAAGAATAGGTAAAATGTGATGCATCTGAATCGTTTGTGTTTGGACGTTCGCTCGTTGAGCTCTGTTGGCTAACTGACGAACGTCATCGCGCCCTAATATCTGTTGCTGGTACTTCATTACTAATGTAATCTCTCGTCGATCGTGTGGGCGGGGTCGGGGATTATTCAAAGCTAGCGGTGGATCTGTACTAATAAGTTAGCTCGACAGTTTTAAATTCAGAACTCATTAGACAAGTAAAATAAATACACGACCCAATTTATATTTTAAAGAATAGCAATAGCAAATTATAGAACACCGGTAAAAACAAGAATATTCTGAAAGGGATGATTAAACGAAAATACATAATAATATTTTAAAAAACTTGACTGATGTAAATACTGATGTGTTATCCAAGCGTAGGAAGACATTACAAGGGACAACATTAATAAACTCAAATTAAAGCAGAAAAGAGAAATAGAAACCATGATAATATAACTGTGACTGTAAAGCATCTACAAGCGCCACTAGATTTACAGTTGCGTTGGAAGCGCCTTTCTATCATAGAACTGTAGTATGAACACAAGAGGCATAACATTTTCAAAAAAGTAAAATTTCGCTTTCTTTTCTAACAGAAAAGCTCTATACATATGGAGAAATAACGACGTACGTACATACATGCAGGAACCTGTCACCTATTTTTCTTTTAACAAAAAGCAGTATGAAACTTTTCTTAATATCATTGACATGCAAATATTTGCGTATGTTCGCTTTATTATCTTCGTACTCTCGCGAGTAAGTCTTGAAGACTCGAGTTATCATGTCGAGACTATATTCACTCGCTCCTCTGATTTTATTATACATACGCGATTGGGATTTTTCATCAAAGCTAACACCACGGAAGCAATTTCGTTTCGTAACCCTTTGCATGATATTGTACTTATACATGTATCCCTAGTGTACCTTTCAGCGTTAGCAAACGTATATTGTGTCGACTGGTGTGTTAGTTCCTGTCTTATATAAACTTGGGATTTTGTTTTGGCTTTAACGCTTGTTTTTAAATTGGATACTTAGCTTACAGAATTAGATATTGCTACCTCTTGAAATTTGAATTATGTGAAGTGCTCGTAATATGTTCATGCGTTCCATTCATTTTACTGATATAAGCTTTTATATTATAGTCTGTATTGTCTGTCAACATCAGACAATCGTTTGGAATAGATATATCAAATTCTGGATTGCCTGAAAAAGTGTGTGATCTCATTCTCAGACGATTTCCGATTTGTATCTTAGTATAGACATTTATAGAGATAACACTTTATTGTAACAGAGTTAATTAATAAGTAATGCAAACGTCTTTGCTTTCTTTGAGCTGAACTTCGGTCTATTGTAACATTGCACTCGCCTCATGCTAACACATTATCGTAAAGTCGTATAAGGAAGAAATAAAAAGAGATTAGATTACGTCACTCCCTCATGTCATAATCTCCCAATTTCGGAGCTTACAAAAACCACCAGGAACTTCGGCAAGCCTATACAATTTCGGCGTAATGCCTCGTAACGTTAGTCGATAACGAACGTCACAATGATTGATTGAAATACCAAAATACCCTCAAAATTCGCAGCACTAGAAAGCTGACAGCTAATTAAGAACTCGCATGTGTTTTATTTGTGCCACTGTAAATTGTTCGGTATAACCCCCTCAAGATTTTTCTTGTGGATACAGGAAAAGCAACCTTACTACTTTGTGTTTCGGTTTATAATAGTTTATGCATTGTCAGCATCGCGGAAGCTTAGTCGTTCTCTAAATATAATGTATTTTCGAAGTAAGTTCTCTGGTGTAATGGAAGATGTAAATGTCCTATGTATGCTATTTACGTGTTATTATTCCTTGTCCTGACTTTTACTGTGGCGTCAGTATTTCTATGTACTGTCTCGCTAAGTTGTTTTTCTCGAATATTCTGAGTATGTGTATTGTGTTGGCTATTCATGATACAAGCAGAATACATGTCGTTTTTTACGATCGGCTCTGTGTCAAGACATATTTGTTTCTGTCATTTTTAGCAGAACTTTAAATACAAAGGGCAGACAAAGATCACAAAAATAAAACACAGACATCAGTACTGTAGTAGGTCGTTTTTGTAGATAAGCAAGTACTTAAAAGCAACTCTTTCCTATTGGTTTAGATAATTTTCATTTATGCTAAAAGTGATTCTATGGATGCATTTAGGCGCAGCAATGCCAAATGTATGGCGATTGGTTACGGGTTCGACGCTCGGCTAATTCCATTTGGCTAACACTTACCTATTTAAGTGTTTCGCAAATGGGTACGTGTCGTACATTCAAGTATTTCGAGTAGTCTATAAATGTATTTTGTATTCTGAGACGTTTTTGACGCCTACGTTACTATCACTTCTCTAAATTAGATTTTTGCTAATGACTGTTCGGCATCCTATAAAATCTTTGAACACCTGTTATACGCATTTGTGCAGAGCTCCAACGACAATAATATCAATAAAACATATCTTAAAATTATTCTTTTCTAACTAAACGAAATATATTTAGCATTTATCGCTTAAATTGGCACTTACAGCTAGCAATGTATAGTTTTGAAATGAAACTCAATATTAGAAATACCATTATCAACTTACCCATCTTTCGTAACATCCCAGATGGAACACTTCAAATTGGAAATGTAACACTTAATACTTGTGAGATCATTTGCCAGCCTATTTTCATGGTGGATATAAAACTCGACGATATTCGGACTCAGAAGAACGTCTCAATCTTGATTCGACACGAGTCACTGACTTTCACTGTTCATAAAATTGACAGCGCCCTGAAGTTTGACAGAATTGAAAATGACTTTCCTAAATGGAAATGATTATCGATCTTGGATAGAACGACAGGTTTTTATCTCTTAGTAGCTTTTCGTATTTAAATTTGTGTGATTAAAAAGTTCACATCAGTCCTAAATGTTTAAACGCTTTGAATTTCTTGTATATACTGTAGAATGTGTTTAAATCTACCTATATTATACATATCTATGTAAATACAAGCGATGTCATATCTATGTAAATTCCATTTTCTATTTTCATATGAACCTATTTTATATGTAATTTCTACAAGATACGCAACCATCAACAAAGAGCTTTCAAGCTATTTGTTATAAATTGTCGACTCACTATCAAAATGTTTGTCCCACATTTGGAGTGCTTCTAACATTGTCATTGTAATCAAGTATATTGTAAGCAAGGCACCCTATCTGTAAAGTAATCTTTGTGTCGAGGGGTTCTCACTGACCATTATTTCGCATGTCGACCGAAACTGGATCGTTTTTCACGCCAATTGTATGGACGCCAGGGGCCGGACGTTGGGACCTTTTCGAGATTCGGTTCAAGATAGCCTAATGCGTTATACCTCTATTTATTACTTCATACGAACGTGCTGAGAAAGATTATTACTAGCAAGTTTTAGTATGGATTGAAAAAACCTACCCGACTATTTTGGTTGAAATATTTCCAAGTTTATATGTAGCAGACCCTTGTGTTTGTATATTAATGTTTTATATAAAATATATCTCTCTAAGCGTGCAAATGGATGATAAATGGTGTATTGATGATGAGCCTAATGATAAAGAAGCCAAGCTATTTGCAAATGACCTTGCTGAATTAATTAAGCTGGGTTCATAGTGTAGGTGCGATAGGTAGGTGTGACACGGATCCGTAGTTTTCTATCAAACTAATGAGGCATGCCAACAAATTGGAACAGTTTTATCTAGGTATAGTAACAAAACACAAAATGAAACGAATTAAGTTGCGGTTAATTTTATTACAAAGGTAATCGATTTTGGCATCATCGATAATACTGTGAATGTGCGTATTATGTCACCACTTTTAATTATGATCCCCAAAAGGACGCGTCAAATTTTTTTGTTATAATGAATTGTGTCAATTTTGGCTTAGGTTAGGTCATATATTTTAATGAATACCACCTTCCGTTGTCGTCAGCAGCTATTATTGTTTGTATCCTGTTTAATTAATTAGAGTTTTAGTGAGCACTTTAATAAATTGTAACGTTACATGAGTTACTATTACTATGTCGGTATTTCGTAATTTTTCAAACTGAACATTTAAAATGTATTTCCATCTTTTGACTTCCACATACGTACGTATAAACAAACTTCGGACAGTTATATTTATTTCACACAACAAAATTTATACTGGGACTGGTATTTTATTTTAAAAAAAATCATTCCGGTCGGTAACTTCCCCGCCCATGGGACTCGACCGCGTGAAGTGGGCCATCCCACCATACATTCTCGCATGGACGATATTTCTGATAAAATGTAACGTATATTTTATGTAGGTACTCCCATTATGCGCACTTTGATGTATTTGCTGTGAAGTTTCCTTTTCTTGGTATTGTAAATCAGCAAGAGACTAAAGCGCCCGCATTTCTTTGAGAAAATTATATACAGCGTTAAGTCACGACTTTTATTACAGCAGCAAATGAATTGAATGACCTCCTAAGTATTGATCGGTTTATTTTTATATTCATCGGTGCAATTTTCATTGACGATCGTGCCATGAATATTTATGACAAAGAACACAGTTGTAAATTAATTTCATATATTCCTTTTATACTGACATTTCTTGAAAATCTAATCATGATGTGATGTGCGATAAACTGCTGAAAATCCGAGTTACATTCTCCTTGGGCACAGGTCGTACGGTATCGACATTCTATTTCCGTCGACACACGGTCAGACAGCTGTGCCGCTGTGAATAACTGATGGAAGTTATTCAGATATCGCCCATTGTACTACACCACGTGACACCCAAGACCTTGGATACCTACACTCGAAGTGAACATCGACCCATGGACAAAAATGAACATTAAGCTGGATTTTAATCGATTTGTAAAGAATTTCAAGACAATTCGACGGCAATCTGACGTCAATTTATGATTTAAAATGACATCATAGATTTAATAATATTAAGATTAAAACAATTAGAAGAAGACAAATACATTATATAATGTATTTGTCTGTCTAACGTGATAGAATGCATATTACTTCTAATATAATCAATGGTAATAGCTTACTGAAAAATTGCCTATGTTAAAATTCATGTAATAATATAGAATTATACGTAAATCTTCATAAAACATTGAAGCAAAAGTAGCTTCATACTCAATTGTATACAAGATAAAGCAATAAAATCATTCAGATTTAACGCTGTTGCCACGCGACCAGCGACCTAGTCCAAAACTACTTTTTCCACTCAAGACGTGCCTGAATCGTGTTTGTCTAAGCCATCTCGCCAAGTTTCCATCGTATATAATCAAGACTCGACCACCCAAATTCCGATATAGTCTTTAGAAAATAAAATTTCAACTTTAGCTTGTACTAAATCTATCCGTTAGACATCTAAAATAGATTATTATCGCTGACAGCGTATTCAATAAGCATTACATTGTTTTCAGTTTAATTCTTCACCTCAAACGTGTTGGCACCTACTTCAAATGTACATCTAACCTGTGCTTCCTCCGCATTATTTATGTTTACTACTGTTTATTTGGAACTGAATCACTGTGTCAATGATGGATCTGTTTTAGATGATTTTGCAATATTTTTGTAATATAATCTAATTTCAAGCAGCATTGAACTTCGTTCTTTATTTAAGTTGTTGAATTCAAATGTATCTATAACATTGACACCATTTTTATATTTATCATTAGTCTCATGAACGTTTCTTTTTAAAATTTATATTCTATGATTAAGCTTTGAGAAATTCATGTTATTGTAAACAGTTGTACCAGTATCTATAATAATGTGTCGAGCTACAGTTTTCGTTGCGCGAAGGCTGTTACACAGAACAGTTCAAGTACATTTCCTAGTGTGTTCAATATTTAATTGATTCATAGAGTTTCAAACACAGTTACTACATAGCAACAGTTATAACTATCGTGTATTATTAAGGATGTTTAACTTTAATTGCATAAGGAAATAACAGTCTTGAAAATGACATGTGGTTATTGATTTAGTCTGTGTAAACAATTTATAATGTTAAAATATAACCCAATGTAGTCCATTTTAATGACAGACTGTTATGAATAAAAGAGTACTTTGAGAGGTATTGTCTATATTGTCTTATGTAATCTAACATGTCAATGTTTAAAAACAACGAATAATAATTATTCTACCTCAGTGTTTATTTCTTCACCAAACTTGATCTCATAGTCTGTTTCAACATTTAAATCCAATTTAACGTTTGTTAGAACCCTGAGAGCTTAGCACAAGATACTTGTAACTTGAGTGTGTAAACATGAGACTGGGGCAATCAAAGCCTGTGTCACTTCACTGATGTGTACAGGCAGAATCACAGCTGTTAATTAATTGTTTATTCGCTCAAATATCGGCGCCAGCCAACTCTGTTGGCGCCAAACTTGAGTCGTGTATCGCGCTTACGAATCTGCGCTGTATTTTCATTTTATTACAAGAGTTATTTTATCACAGGTATGCATGTGTGTATGCTCTCGTACGAGGATAGGCCTCATTTACGCGTGACTAAAGTCGTTCATAACATTTATTGCTAATAAACTGCTTCTCGTACATACTTGTTGTGTTTAACAATAGGATTACCTACGATGTTAATCGATTATAAAAACTGTTGAAGTTTTGTTAGGGCCACATGATATGAGATGCTATTTTTGTGCGTTTTATGATTTAATCGTTTTCTGTTATAATCGATATAAAACCCGCTGATCATGCGGTCTGCACGTTTGAATCGATACAAACGATGTTTCGTGGTTATTGTCAGCAAACGTGCCATGGTTATACGAAAATACTTGGAAATTCATAATCCGTTACATATAAAACGTGACAAGAAATTTAGGATAGTTTACTAACAATAATAAAATGATGGCTTTGAATAGTTGAACGATTATTAGGTTAAAATTTCTCCGTTTTCAGCATGATAGCTCTAGGGTTTTCATGGAAATCAATTACAAATTTAGGTATCACGACCGGATCGAGATGACAATATTCGGTAACCAAAACATCGTTAGCTCTTTATTATAATATAACATAGGTTATATAAGTACCGTATTATAATTATTGATATAATGATTCTATGTAATATATTTATTTGTTTAATTATTTATCGCGATAATATCTTTCGATTTTTCAATACTGATTTCGGATTAGTTGTATACCTTATCAATAATAGATTTCAAAATATATAATTCTAATATCAGATCCTTATCGAAAAGTTATATCAATATTATTAGATGATGGATGAGGAATACAAGTTACCTATATTAATCATAAAGGAGTTAATTATAGAAATTAATAATTATCATTTCAATGTCTATGATTCACGCTATATGTGACAATTTGCTTGAGAAATAGATAAAAAGGTTTAAGGCAGTATACAGCTTAAAAAAATCCTGTTTCTTCTTTAATAGTCAAGTCCCCTTATTATGTACCTTTCTTACCCAAAGGCAAGTTGCGTTGCAACATATATTTTGTATCTCATTGTCGTCGTTAATCCTTGCCGCGCTAAGCGTATTCGCGCGAAGAGAACGTTGCATGGCCCTCGAGTTACAATTAAATTGGATTAAAAACTACTAAAACATAATATTTACATTCCACTGTATTATACTACATTTTGTTATTACGTAATCGCGACCACAGCGAAAGACCAAGTCAATAATGATCTACATACGTGCCCTACATTTGTTAAATAAAAGTAACGCATATACCTCTTATTCATAAAGAGCATGTGAACAACAAGGAAATTATTTCCAGTGATTACTATATCTAACTAACGCACGTAAGTAATGCCCCGGGAGTCGGGCCGCTCATTTGCGCGATCTTAATCTGCAATTAATACCTCGTAATAATGCTACTAAAACCCCCATGTTAATGCTTTTAGCTCTTACAATCGAGCAGTAGCTGCGATAGGTTGCTACTAAAATGTTTCCCCGCCAAATAGTGGTAGGTACTCTCGTTTGAACGAACTAAGGCAACTGTAGCTTTACGTAATCATGTACAATTTAGACGCAAATTTTGTAAGGATGATTGATAAGGTTTGCCTGGAGTGATGATTTTCTATTAAAGGTTTTTGATGTCTTCAGAAAGTAGGAGATTGTCAGAAATGATGATTTGCGGTTGTTTTATTCACACTACGGTTGCTAGATGGCTATACAAGCTTGTGCCGTTGTCGAAACATCGTAGTAGGTTCCATCTCTCTTTAGATGCGATTACCGAAGTATGCATAGATACGTTCAGCGCCAGGAGTATCACTCGCGCGTTGCCGACCCTTTAAACAGGAGTGGCTGGACCACCAGCACAAGGTTCAAAGTTTAGTGGTCTCCTGTAAATAACACAGTACCATCGATTACTCAACGTACACTCAATACACAACAACATATTATGTAGATAATCACTAAATCAATCGTCCTAAATATTCCTCCATGTACTACGGTGCTCACGTATTATTAAAACTCGTCGGTACATTGACTCCACTCAATATTTTACGATGCCGGTGCCGTTCCGCTTCCGGCCCGATGTGCAGCTGCTTATACATTTATGGTCGATACCTTGTGTATCCAATAGAAGGATGCTCTTTGCTTTAGGAAGTCCTGATGTATTGAAAAGGCGCTATGGGCGTTATTTGCATAATGGGATATAGGACCGAGTTCAAACACAGCCTATTGTAGTCAAACTTTGAATTTTAGAAGTCGACTTCTGCATTGGAATTTCTCCAAATGAGGTAAAATTGTTAACATATTAAAATAACGAATGCAACTAGTAGATATCCAAACTTGAACTGCTTATATGTAGGGAATAGATCTTTCTTAGCACGCACCATTTAAGGCATTGGTTACAGAAATTACTAATAAGGATTGTGTATCTGAGACTTATTTAATCTATTCGCGAAAGCATTTGGACATAGACTAATTCACTCTTGACTAGCGTATCTTAGAGGATAGTACCGAATAGTAGGTATGTGATAACCGAGCCTGATAGTTCTTTATAATATTCTCGAAGAGGTGTGCTGCCAACCCGCACTGGGCCAGCATGGTGGACTATGACCTAATACTTCTCACACTTAGGAACTCCGTGCTCAGCAATGGGATAGTTATACTGATATTATTAGGACAGTATAGGTACTCTAAACGATAAAGCCTTAAAAAACAGTTTTTCTGATTGTTTACGTTAAACCCGGTTTGCAAAACATCCAATTTAGTAAGAGAATATATCACGCGTTCTTCAACATGATTGTTTCTGGGACAGTTTACACAAGAACTTCTAAAACAAGAGTTACGACGTGATTAAATGGTATTGTCCAAACAATTGGATGCAGGTCCGCACTTCCACGATGAAAGGATCACCTTGTTTCTGTTCTCGTTCAGGGTAAATAACACTTTTTAGCTTTGTGCCCAAATCTCTAAAACAGTACTGTTATGTCTGTTTATTTTTAGGGTAAATCGCAAATTTGCTTGTCTCAGTCACAAAGTTATATTAGCTGAACTGCAAAATACTTGGCAATACAACGATATTCTGGCCACCTAATCAGACCTAAACAAATAATCGAGAGCCTCCACTGTCTCCTAAAGTGTGTTACTCTTACTCAATCACGCTTAAATAGTTAAACGGATTCAAAAGCAACTTGGAAAATCCTGGATTAACACCAAGGACACGTTTTACCCGGATACGCGTTTCCGTAGGATGAGTGAGCTATACATTATAAAGTAACACCAAAAATTATATGAAGTGTAATTAAGGACAAACTAAAAAGTCGACCAATTACATCACATTCTCTGGCCGCTAGATCATCGACTATCCTAAAATAACTCATATAAATTAAAATTCATCACAACGCGCGTTCCGCACCAAGTACAAATATTACATCATCTCGGCGCCAGGTAATGGTGTTTGTATAAAACATTCAAACATACCTCCCTCGTAAAACTCAGATGAATTCGCAACGTCAATCCACGTATTGACCGAGAGCTGTATTTAGGTGGATTTTTGTCTTCGTTCCGTTCGTTCATTGGATCTTTATGGTGTATGATAGCACACGCAAATGAATTAACCTAGCTTGAGCTTAAGCCACTTGATATTTTCGAGTTTATTTATAGATACATGTTTTCAAATGCTTGATGATTTTGCATGTGTATATTTTTAAAATTTAAAGAGGCGTTTATTCATCGGAAAATATTCCAGTCGTGAAAGAAAATAATGCTTATGGCGCGGCTCTCTTGGGGTTGAGCGCGATGTTATGTAAGCTATGAGATTTCTCAAAACAAACCTAGCCTAACACAAAAAGAATATGTAAGATTGTTCAAATCGAATTGGTATTTTTATGAATCGCGTATTCAAATATGAACACTGACAATTTTTCATATTAGTGCGTATAAGAATACATATAAACATCTTAATTATAAAGAATTTTGACAATAGCTATCACACATGTATGTATATGCCGTGCAGGAATAAGACCTGGAACACATCGTGCATAAGCAGAAAAAATGCATTTACTATTGAACTTCCGTAGCGCAATAGTTTTAGTGGTCAGTTTAACAGCAAAGGTAAATCGTTCTTCTCACAAAATACGACATCAATACACTAGTAGGTAAACCACAATTGTAACCGTATACTCGTTATTTCATTCTCACTTTCTGTATGTATGAGCTACTACTTGAGACATTCACCCGTAGAAAATAAATTCTCGACGGTAGTTAGAAAACTTTTTAAAATATGTGGGTAGTTATGTGAATATTTCACACATAGCGTGCCTACTAACATGCAATTGCAACTGAGCGTTTATCCTCACACGAAATGTGAATGAACCTATATTACTTAAAAGGATTACTTAGCAGTTATTTCAGAATAATCTTATTTTATAGCTACCATTCTTGACAACGTGCTTAGTTTTAATAAATATAATCTTTAAGATCTAAATTGCGCGATGATTAGTCAAGTTTTTCATTCTTGCTGGATTTGGCTCCACAGATTGTTAGGATTTTAAAAATTGTGATAGCTATAGAAGAAGCAGGCTTCTAATTATATTAAAATTTTTACTCCTCGTTAAAGTAAGCTGTAGTTAAGATTTGTAGTATGCACAAATATTACAACTCTTGAGCTTGTAGCCGACATCTTTGACTTTATTCGGTCTCTTATCTAGTTATAAATGCTATTACTGATAATAATTTTTATTGCGATGAGACTTGTAGACTGATATTTCTGCACATGACCACATGGTCATCTGCAGAAATATCAGTCTACAAGTCTAAACACATAACAATAACACAACAATTGATGATGTATACATATACATCATCAATTGTTGTGTTGTGATGAAACAGTGCAGTCGCACATTAAAAATAAAATAACAATACAATGATCATAACCTCTGATTGTTAAGATTAAAATCTTCCAAAACGTCATATCAATTCCACCAAAATGGCGTAAACGGATGTCTCGGCCAGGACAGTCACGCCTACTTCCCTCTCCTTCCTTTTACTTAGTAATGTTGCCATATAAATATACAAACAAAATTCCTTTTTATTTCACCCGCCCTCGTAGCATAACGCTAAATTTATTTGGCAAATTACAAGATTCAATTCAGTGAACAATTTGAAAAGGGGAGAAAGGACCGTCCTCGAGATTTTTCTTTGAATATAATGACGCTTTTGTCTTTGACATGTGTTTACTTATTGAGCCTGGAACAATGAGAAAAAGGGAGTTGGTAGCTTTAATTGGTAACGCAATATTTCTTTAATTACATCGTCTTTTATGTAATTGATAAACCAGAAAGAAGTTCAATGACTTTTCTTTTTTATATACGACTAAGGTGGCAAACAATTATACGGCCCACCTGATGGTAAGTGGTCAACGTAGCCTATAGACGCCTGCAACACCAGAGGCATCACTTGCGCGTTGCCGACCCTTTAGGAGAGGAAGTGGGAAGGCCAAGGAGCGGGATGGAGGAAAGGGGGTGATTGGGCCACCGGCACTCTCACTCACCGATCGAAACACAACAGTAGGAATACTGCTATTTCACGTCGATATTCTGTGAGAGGGTAGTCTTTCTCCGGTCGAGCCGGCCCATTCATGCTGAAATCAGCGAGGCTCTACTACTCTCAAAACTTACAAGCGACATTTCTGTGTAATAATCGTCTTCGTTCTATTTGATGTGACATAAGTACTTTCGTATTTATCTTATTAGAGAAAGAGTTTGTCGATTTCTCTTCTCTCCATCACTATGCAGTATAGCTGCGGATCTACTGAACAGACTCAGATTATTTATTAGGGGTGGTATAATATTTTAAATTGCACTCAAGGTGCCACAGTGTAAAAACTGCTTCAAAATCTGTTGACTAGTTTTTGTCAAAAGATTAAAAAAACAAACAGACAAGAAGCAAGAAGATCATAGTTTCGGTTTCAGAAACTTTTAATTAGTTCAGATGAGTAAGCTTTTCTTATATCATGCTTAGTCATAGTTTTTCTAAAGTCTAACAAAAAAAAATCGCATAAAATTTTCCAGGAGTATCAAATGTATAAAATATTTCCAACCGTAACTATTTAGTTGTTAACTGCAATAAAATATCTTCGCTGACGTACACCGACCTATAATATTATTTATAACATTATTTGGTAAAAAAAGAAAACAATTAAATTATAGAAGCGTTTTACTATTAATAAAATCTTTCCTTGTATTATAATGTTATACAGACGAAAGTTAAATTAATTTTCCTTATATTGCTGGGTCCTCCACACAACAGCCCTAAAGCTATTAAATTCACATACATAAATACATACATAGGTTTACGCCTGTTTCCCACCCCTCTGGGAAACAGGCGTTTATCTATGTAGGCAGAGACTACGGATTTCCATTTGCTATGATCCTGACACACTTCTCTGGCTTCATTCACTTTCATAACATTCCTCATACACGCTCGCCGGTTTAACGTGCTCTTAACCTGGCCTTTATCCAGAACGTCTCCGACCTGAAAATAAATAAACTATATTCAAAATATCTATTTTTGCTTTACATAAAAAAGGGCCCGATATGAAGATCGCAACTGCAGCACTGGTAATAGTAGTGGTTAACCACACTACGTAGTCGACCATTTAACCATTTTATTCAAAGGCTTTAGAGATCTACATAAATAAGTTTTAACGGTTGCCCTCAAAAATCCTGCTAATAAATCAGACTACACAATCACCACAAAATCCCTTAAGCTCATCTCATCCTAAATTGCTTAATAAGTAATAAGAAAGATCTTCAAAACCCATACTCGTAACTCCCTTTCGACGGAATTAAAATTTCCATCTCTCTATCCTTGAGATCTCCTTAGGGGTACGTAGGTCGCGAATGATAAATATTCATAAGAGGACCGATCCTCGGGTATTCTTAAGGAACAGTGGACTAATAAATTCTCAAGTTTAACAGACAAGGAAATAAGGATTGAAAATGTTACCATATTTACAAATTATAAATATTAAAATTGAATTTTTTTGGATGCATGTATGAGCCGCTTCATAGATAATTTTTCTGGATATCTGCTATCTAAAAATATAGCAATTTCACGGGATAATACTGAGTCAAAGATCGCGGTTTTGCGCACTGAAAGACTTATGGGTAAAATGGCTAACACATGCACGGCAAATGCATGGCATTGTAGCCATTTTAACCGGGCATGTTTCCATTTTGATCCTTCTTAAGTAACAAGGATCAGATCGACATCTCAAGGAAATTTTAAACCCTCTATCGATTCGCGTAATGCGCCTTTGAATAACAGCCCTTTAGACTGCTAGTACCGCATGAAGTTCTAATGAGTTACTTTTTTATCTGTAGTACATTTGTGCTAACATGATTCATCGTCCAATTTGATATATCATAGTAACATCGCAAAGTATTTATGTACTACGAATTTTTACCGAGTTCGATGCCCCAACGAGAACTAATATACAATCAATCAATCAAAATGATTCACATTTGTGCGTGATTGATGTGATTGACAGCTACGGGTTTCAGGGAATTGGAATCCCGGGCAATAAGCGAAATACATGGCAGGCCGAAATTGATTTTTTAATTGTATTATTTTATATCAAAAGTAATTTATGGAAATATTAGTAAAGAAGGCTTGTTGATTTAACCAAAAGGAAGAACCTTGTGAATCTCATAACGTTTAAGTTCTGACTTCATTTCAGTCCGTCTGCATGAATATTTACTTAATAAAACTCTCACTATGAAGCCAAGCCATCAACTTTTTGCTTTGAAATTTAAGATTCGTCTCAAAGAGAAATAAATACATTAACTTAATTTTACAACGAAGTTTTCTTAGTCTTAAGTTTGTGTTTTAGCAGTTTCAATCATATTTGCTGATGAAGTTTCAATTTTAGAGGAAATAGCTGTTTTGTTACAGGATGTTATTCATCATGATAGTTGGCTTCTTTGTGATGTGTCAGAATAATGATTTTTACTCTTCTCATCGTTCTTATCGTCTCAATTGAATCTATTTTGCTGTTAGATTTGAACAAGAAATTAAGTAGTTTAGTCTTTAGAGCTTTAAACCTACAATTATTTTCTCAAACATTTTTGAACTGAAATTGAAAGACTCCAATTTGGCTTCTCTTTTCTCTCCGATCTTAAGCATCACCAATATCTTACATAATATCGAATCGTCCGGTTCGCAATCAACCGTTTCATTCTCGATTTTATTACTATATATCTGCGGGTAGTTTGTGCGTTATCGGCTTTTCCCTTAGCCTTATCTATTTTACGTGTCATCTTTATATCGCGGTTTGTAGCTTTCACATAACTTTTACGATTACAAAGCTCTTCATAAAATAAAGTTTTATTCTAGACGCGATAAAGTACAAATTCGTTTGTACAATTTGTTTTAGATAATCGTAAAAAACTGATCTATAATATTTTCTGTTAACTATAAGTTCAAAGATATTGCAAGTTCTTGTGGTATAAACTTCAAACGTATTTGTTTTAACGATGTTTATTGAAATGAAGATACCAAAATTTCATTTTTATGAAACTTTTGTTTGACTTTAAGTTGTTTTGCCGATGTTAATATTACATACGTCATAAAGACGTTTCTTGAAACAATAAAGCAAAATATGTATTTATTATGATCAATTTGATCAAACTTTTATTATCGAAATAATATAAGAACGGCTAACTAAACGCATGTTTTTGTACTCATATACGTGTCGTGTAATACAAAGCGGATAAATTTATTAAAGGTCGTGTTTTAGGCCTCATGGTTACTATAATCCCAAATGGGAAAACAATTAATTAACAGTTTAAACATAAAAGTTCTAACTAGCTGATCAAGTATGCCATGCAAACCTTAATTACGTCCAAACCTTTTCGTAATTTTACCCTTAAATTTGAAAGCTCATTCTTCCAATGTAATTTGCAGCGACTATTTTATTAACATGTGTTTATTTTGTTTTTCAGGTCTTAGCGGTTCGAAGGCGGACATGCAGCACAGGCGGGAGGTGTTCGGTTCGAACTTGATCCCGCCGAAGCCCCCCAAAACGTTCCTTACGTTAGTTTGGGAGGCCCTACAAGACGTGACCCTCATCATCCTCGAGGTGGCTGCTGTCGTCTCGTTAGGGTTGAGTTTCTACAAACCGCCAGATGACCCCGCTGATCCTGGTGAGCAACTTGTTCCTTTACAAACTTACCTACTTTAATAATACTAACCTTTATCATCATTATCATAGTGTGATGTTTTTACCTAACAAATAGTCTCTTTAACTACAGCTCAACTCAAATAAATCCTACTATATCTTTGACATAACATTCAAAAAGACGATTATCCATAATTCTCCGGTAACTGTCACTATGAGATACCAGATACCGCGCGGCTGTGGTTCGCCCGATCGATCGTCAAATAAGTCATGTTCTCCGCTGGAATTATTCAAACGCAACTTTTTCTTGTTATTTAACGCGAATCGTACATGCGAAGTCACGTTTAGCAAAATACAATATGTTCTTGTAGTTTAAAGTCAAATGTAATTAGCTTAGTAAATGAACCTAATATAATACTGAATAGAAATCGTCTTATCAAGACACGAGAAACATGAAAATATCTCATTTAAATCGATCTAAAAAAGCACTTGATCGCTTCACCGCAAATATTTGTAAACGCGTTCAAAACAGACCACTATTGGCGTCATCTCTTTCTTTAATTTTTCCCCGAGAAGCCATTATTCAACCAGTCTGCCGGACACCACTCAACGCCCCTTCTGATCTTCTAACAAACTCTAATAGAAGACGTATTATTATAATAGTGTAATGTACATATATCTCGTGCGCTCGTGCATGTATTTAGAAAACCTTGCCATAAGGTAATGTATATTAATTTATGTATTTTTCCTTTTCATATTCAATATGGGAACATTAGACGATCCTGGTAAGAATATGTGACGTAGAATTAACACGATTGTGCGTTGTATTTAGTTCTAAGTAGGTATTTATGTAAGGCTTATAGTTACCATGAACTCCAAAACTCCCCTTACACTACACCAGCAACTAAAGCAATATCACACTAAAACAATACTTGGAAAGACTGTTCTCGTAAATTAAAAAGCATGGTTAACTAAAATGCGAATGAAACTGAATGTGCAATCTCAAATTGGATGCCTTGCATGTTTAACTATCGTTTACTCTTCGTAACCTTTTAAAGTCCCTGGTACTATGAAAATACTCAAAAGCTTAAAGTGTTAAGAGAAAAAAAATTGGTTCTTTCGCACTTTTATAAACTATATATTTACGGAATGTTGCTATTCGAGTCCTGTATAAATGATATACAAATTATAAAGCAACTGCATCAGCTGAAATCCAGTAGTAACTGTCATTACTATTCGGTATTTAGCACGGATATATCAATCAAATTTCGACGAACTTGAAATGTTAATTGAAACTTGTAAACTGACAAACGATTATACGCCGCTCTGCGTCGGCACAGTTTGACAATGCAGTTTCAAGACTCTAAACTATTAACGACCAGTAATGTTGTCATTAAACATAGACCTATAGTAATGAGGCATGTTATTGGTTTAGTTGCGCACACGATTGAGTAACCACTCAGTAGCATGCACCCTTATTTGATCCTGTCTGACTGTAGGTATGTCTGTCCGCTTGTGTGTCAATATGTCCTTATAATGGCCAAAATTGGTTTACACTTGACGAAACTCCAATTTCGGTTTAACCGTTAAACAACATGATAATTAACTATTAAATATCGAAGGTGATGGTACAGAAACAATGATCGTAGTAGAATAGATAATTCGATCATAATAGTTCCTGAGCGATATTGTGAAGGCACGGCTGGATTCACTGAGCTGAAATGAATCTACATAATTCCATTTATGTGCGGGGCGACATCACCTATCAATTGAAATATGTTAAAATTCTGATAAATGAACTATTGAGCAATTGAATTACGAAAATTGGAACAATATCTTTAATGGTATCCATCGATCAATGCGCTAACATTGTGGATTTTGTCATAGAGATGTTAAAATAATATAATGCATTGTAATTGCAATAGTTGTTCTGATATTGAATGTTTTTTTGTCTATTGTAAAGTGGAGACATGAATTATCTCTTAAATATAGAGACTACGTGCCACTGGAGAATAGAAATGTATTTTTCATGTCTCATGTTTCCTTTTCACAAATGTTGAAGGTATCCTAAGATTTAGGTACTTTGCCGTCGTGGTGTTAATATCACAATGGCAAGTTTAGTCTTAACGCCATTGAGTATTTAATAACACAGCCCATCTCAATCTATGTAATCTATATTAATATTATAAAGCTGAAGAGTTTGTTTGTTTGTTTGTACGCGCTAAACTCAGGAACTATGGTCCGAATTGAAAAATTCTTTTAGTGTTGGATAGCTCATTTATCGAGGAAGGCTATATAACATCATGCTACGACCCATGGGGGCAGCGCAGTAATCATAAACGCGGGTGAAACCGCGGGCACATCTAGTATTTTATAAAGATTAGAATATTAATTATGTATAAATATCAGAATTATGTTTTATGAAATATATCAAAACATATTACAATCTACTTGAACATGGACCACCAACCAGCCTTAGTGCGCTTGGTTTATAGCATCAGTTTTTTGTGGACTTGAAAGTATTATCAAAGCTTCTAGCCAATCTTAAGAGTCAATAAAAAAGCTTTACATCTTACAAATAAGACTGGCTCTATTTATACACAGTACTGAAATACAGAACTCAATCCAGAAGTTTAAACATGCTTATTCGTTAGTCGTTGCAAAGAAAATTTAAAGCAGACAGCACATATAAATATTATGTAAGGTATCGTAGTAGCACGTTGTTAATTATATAATTAAACATGCACATATAACACAGTTCCATTAATATAAACTGACACGAATACATTCTAACAATTAGTCCACCAATAAATATTACAGCTACCCCTATTAATTTCAATGCCACTCCATTATCGGACCTGTGCTTCACCTGACACGGCTTACACTATCGTCTTGTCTCTTTCTATTTCCTACCCTCGTCTATCTCTGTCTCCCTTTTATACATGTTAGAGTAGTGATTGGTGTAGAGTTGTGTTATTGATCATGTTGTTAGCCTTTTACGGAAACTATTTTTTAAAAGATGTGTTGTTGGTCGATGACCTGTTTAGTGAACGGTATCGTATGTTTAAGGTTATTTGTTGTCAACGTGGTGGAATATGAAATGTTGTCTATGTTTTGTTATTGCTATCGATTGATATTTTAAAGCACAATCGTTTATAAGAGGACAGTCTGCCTTTTTACAGAATATGGTAAGCGAAATTATGCTATCAAGGAATTCATATGAAAGATAATCTAATTAATTCATTGAAAGTATCAAGGCCTTACTTTAATAATAATAACCTACATATTGTTTACACGTAACATTAAAGTATTTGTTGTACACGATATGCTACTATCAAATTTATGTAGTAATTTATTAATAACGCTTACTCTTAAACGTGACCTCTTATCAAGACAACTGGGTATTTCTCTCTCTCCGTTGTTAATCTTACACCTGCTAAAGAAAATACTATCTTAAGCTTAGCCTGTTTGAGTTCAATATTCAATGTTGTAATCGGCTTATGGAAACTGGTTGCACATTTGAGTCCTAATATTATGTGTAAGTATATGTTGTAGTCAATGTGGTACAATAATTCCTTAGGGTTGGCATTTTTTTTTTATAGATATCAATTATTTTACAAATAAATATTTTCTTAATTGCAATACACTGCATGAAAATATGATAATGTTGTTTTAGGGGTGTTAGAAAATATTAATTTGTATATATAAGATGTCATTAAAAAAAACGATAACCTATGTGATGTATTTTCCATCCGTATTTTATACAACACATAAATGCTTCAAACCGTACTTGTAGTAGTTGTGGGTACTTGTAGTAATTGTGGGTAGTTTGATCAACCAATTACCAACTCCTTGGAGATGAGTCGTAATGCACTTATGTATCTTTTACGAATGGAGTTTACTTCTTAACATTAGTCAAACGTTTTAACGTTATATATTTTTAAACTGTACCCAGTAAAAATATGGTAGAACGCTATATTACAGTTGGCAACCCTACTCGTGTGTCACGTATAGAGATGTAAGTGCTGTATTATACCATTTGTATTAAAATGAATGAAACGAAAAATATCGTATAATACGGTATTATACCATTTACTACGGTATTTTATGTATAAATTAATTGTTTCTACATTTTTTGAAATAAATTATCTGAGTAATCATTAAAATACTGAATACGGTGGAATTGCAGAGAAATCGATCCGACCCAATCACGCGGTAAATCCTACTGTGCGGTACATAAATTCAATATTTAACAAACATAATAACGAAAAATAATTGGAGATATAATATTGTAATAATATTTGTAATGTTCACTAAGTAGTAATTTATATATAACATGTCACAGATATAATGCACAACCTCAAACACCCAATTAGATTATTAAATCGTAATAATAATATAATCATTAAAATGTTACTTTTATGTACTTAAATATTTTAATTTAACGAATTAGTTATCCTTATTGTGCGCGGATAGCATGGGTATATTACAATAAATCTAACATCATTGCCTTTATAGCATATATTGCATATATACATTTTCGTTTATTTCAGCTGTTTAATAAATGAGTGACTATAATTTAATTCGTTTTAATTATTTTAGGGATAAAAATTACTTATATTAAAAATTGCTGGAATTGATTCAGTAGCCGATTTTGAACAAACTATTTTCAGGATGTGCGTTTATTATGTTACATGTTGTATAATTAGTCATTCTACAATATAGATCACAATCGAAACGTAAAATATATTTTATGTATTTAAATAGAACTCGTCGCAATATCGCAGGGTCTTAAAAACTGAATCAAAATATAAAATACATAAAATACCAATAATACCGTAAGTTATAATAAAATACCTGTTTAATACGTAGCCTTTTGGTATCATACGGTATTTTTACAACACTAGTCACGTAGAAGCGTGTTTAGTACGAATTACTTAAATTTAATGTCTGTACATCGTGGAGTGATTATAATTTGTTATATTGCAGCACATCTTGACGAAGAGGAAGGACACTACCAATGGATCGAAGGTCTGGCGATCTTAATATCAGTGATAGTCGTCGTAATAGTAACAGCGTTCAACGATTATACGAAAGAAAGGCAATTCAGGTTAGTAGAATATTCCTACTATTAATATTATAATTATAAAATGTTGTAAACATGTTTGGATGTTTGTTAGTCAATCATTGAAAGGATTTAGGTGTAAATTGATGCATAGATAGACCGTGTCCGTAAAAACACACATAGGATAAATTTTACACGAGTAAACGGATCTGATATACGGCAGTAAGCTAGCTTGCTGACAGCATACCGGCTGCTTAAGAAACTGAAACTATACTTAACTCAGGGATACTAAACAAGTCTGTGATGTTCTATAGGGTCTTAAGGAATGCTCCAATTTGAGCAAAATCCCTGGTTAAAGTTGGATTTTCCAGTACCTGTTCTTCCTTGTTATCATGCATAATCTGATCTGTAAGTAAGTCTATAATATAATATTTATGTTGTTTCCAGAGGGCTGCAATCGCGGATAGAAGGCGAGCACAAATTCGCTGTAATCCGAGGCTCCGAAGTGAAGCAGATACCGATCAGCGACATAGTCGTCGGAGATATCTGTCAGATCAAATACGGTGACTTGCTGCCTGCTGACGGAATACTACTGCAGAGCAATGACTTGAAGGTATTTGACATTACTATACGAAAGATAAAGTTTTTCGCTTCTAGCAGATACTTGACTTTTGGTCATTCGAGGTATGAATGCGGTGTTTTTGACCATGGTACACCAGCGTGGTCACGATGGCCCCTCCTTCTCCACTACGTAGGGTCAACCAAAGGAATTTTAGCTGCACTAAAGGGATCTTAATTATTGCAATGCTTGGAAAAGACACTGAGTACCACTTACATAATTTTAAGGCCCTAATTTATTTTGATTCTGTCAACAAGAGCGTAGTCATTACATATATGAGCAAGTTACTTATTCTTTTTTGGTAGCCTAGTTGATACGGTTGCTTAAGGTTAACCGTGAGCTTTTGAGCTCGATTCCCGCGTTGGACAAAGTGCTCTTGTTAATTCTCAGTATTGGAATTTGTAAAGTCAAGTTACGTGAGAGGGTTTGTTTTGACACTGCATATTAAGTCTCAATTGTGACAAATACAATGTTACCTGTATTCGATGAGATAGTATTTTTTACCTTATAATAATATTCTATCACATACACAACACCATCTAGCCCAAACTAAGCAGAGCTTGTACTATGGGTACTAGACAATGAATAAACATACATATAGCTATACCTTTTTTTTGTAAATACATACATATTATACATAAAAACACTCAGACCAGGACAAACATCCATGTTCATGCACAGAAATGTTTGACTTGTGCGGGAATCGAACCCGCGACCTCAGGCGTGGCAATCTGTTACACTAACCACTACGCCATCGAGGCCGACAAACTTTGAAATTTGAAAAATTATAAACCGAGCTTACCCAAAGCGCATGTGTCATAGCCGAAGTCATGTCAAAAACCGAGCATATGCACGCATTTGATAAACACCAGGTAAAAGAATACCACATTAACGAATAGGGAAGGGAAACATGACAATTTTCCACTTACTTTTCAATTGAGTTTTTACAATTACTGTATGCCCAACAACTATTGGTGGATTATAGTTCTCTTAAGCGTGTCGAATTTACACTCGAAGTATACACCTGACACTTATACCATTGCGCCGTGCAGTCGATTAGGAGAATGCTAAGTCCAGCAGTGGACTGTAACAGTCGTAATTATAAATCACGGCTCAAGGATTAAAATACATACATACATAGATTCACGCCTGTTTCCCAGAGGGGTAGGCAGAGACTACGGATTTCCATTTGCTACGATCCTGACACACTTCTCTGGCTTCATTCACTTTCATCACATTCCTCATACACGCCCGGCGTCGGTTTAAGGAGCTCTTAACCTGGCTTTTGTCCAGAACGCCTCCGATCTGATCGAGAAACGTTCGCGTAGGTTTTCCTCTAGGATTAAAATAAATGTATATGTTTGTGTAAGTCTGTCTGTCCCAGTTTGAACACAATCGGTTTCTCCTTGTAATGTTTACTGAACCACTATCAATAAGGACACAGGCCTTGTTTGAAAAGAACATTGGAAAATAACTCTTATCTTTTATAATATTTATTTAATGCCTCATTAAAACAGTAGTATCAGTATTATTGTTTTAACAAAGCTTTTTATTCCGAAAGACTTTAGGCTTATTCTGAATAAATTTGTACCACAAATTTTTAAACAGGGTTTGGGCACTTTGAAATAAATTAATACTTTAGTCTCGTGACTGCTGAAAAACAACCGAAATGACGAGGAATCTATAAATATAAATATGCACCTTTTATAATAACACAATACTTAAAACCGCTTGTAAAACGAAAAGGTAAATAGTAATACTATCTCAGTCAATTTAAGCATAATTATTTATTTGAATCGCCAACAAATAATACACCTTTCTTACATGTAAATAAAAACTTACAGACATGCCTTGTACTCATTCACTTACAGGCAACCACATCTGCATAGAAACATAATAAAAAACATTGTGATTCTAGTCACAATGTTTTTTATTATGTTGCCGGCGTCCGAACGATAGTAAATTATTTCATATTTAATTTAGGGTAAGGTAATTTAATATTTTACTCCAGTATGCGTTAGCGCGAACAGACGTAAAATATAAACATATTTTAAACATCCTATTTGTTACGGTACTCTATTTACATTGACATTACTAATTAATTATTTAAAGGTGACATAAACACATATGTATTTGTTCAAGGTTGATAGACATTTGTCGCATTTCGTAACGTAGGTATATATGTATAAATTATCAATGCGGCTCCGTCGCCTCGCCGCTTACTATTTACCCTGATATCAGATTTGTATTGATACAACGTGCGTCAATTGATAAAAACGAATACCTTAGTGATCAAACACTGGTGATAAGGTTCAGTGGGTTATCGCTAACCTGTTGTAGCTTATTTATGTGTATTTTTGTACGAAGTGCTGATATAGGCACCTGCAATATTGAATGAGGCGAATCAGGCGATTTAATGATACCAGCAACAATGGGATCTTAATTTTATTAAGACACCTCTCTCACATTGAGAAGAGGCCTTTCGCCAGCAGTTTATATTATTATTTTATATCCATTAATTTTCTAATACGCAGTCGATCCCGATAATGGGCGACCGCCAATCTTACGGTTGCTCACAAGCGGTCAAGAAACAAAGGCACGGTACATCTGGTCATAGTGCAATCAAATACAGATTCACGTCCGGTTGTAATAAATACTAATTACATTTCTTCGTGTTCTTTTAGCGATGGAAATATAAAAATCATTTTAAATATAATTATAATTAAATAATTGGGCAGAACCCGCCACGCATACTCTGATTTTTATACATACGGCTTGGATCCGTACTACGCCATTTTGAAGTAAAGGTGATTAAATCGGCTCTCTGTATGCCTATCAGTTTTTATTATATTTGTAGTCTGATGCGGTTGTAGTCTGAAGGTGATTTTAGTTTATTTAGGTCATTGTCAACTATAAAAATCTCTGCTTACTTCTGTCTATTTTGGTATAATTGTGCAGGGCTTAATATTAATATTGTCTTACAGTTACGCGCACGTTACACATTGAAATTAAACTACTATACATATACGGATATTATCCCATAATTCTAACAAACACTACTTTTGACGACCGCCATCTTAGTTTCCCCGTGATCATGGCTGTTGAAAAGCAACCGAAATGTCAGGATAAGCGTAAATATAAATAGTTTAAAGTTCTGTTTCTTAGAATAAACCGCAATAAAATCTGTAAATAGTATTCAATGTTTAGGGCTTATTTTAAGACCAAGCCCGCCCGCTCTTCTATCTATGTAGTTAACTTAAGCAGTAGTGAACTGAAAAACAACGAGCTTTAAAAAAATTGAAGTACCTAGGCGCAGGTCAACTGTCTGGAAACCCGTAACGAATTTTGTCAGAAGCATAATGGCGGAATGGAAAATGAAAAATTGTGCTAGTTTATTGGACTGTAGTACCTACTTATGATAATGATTCTTCATTATAGACCGTTATACTTATAATATCTACTAATATAATATATAAACTGTCCGACTGCTGCACGGGCCTCTTCTTAGTATGAGAAGTGTAAGGCCATAGTTTGGCTAAAACACGTTTTGTTCGCGAATGCAATGCATGAGGTCTTAGGTTCAATGCTCAGGTCGGATTACTACAGGGAAAAATTAACGATAATACACGGCTAGTTTTCTCCTAGATTAGCTCGGACACGTGGAATTACATTACAAATATAAATCCTAGGTACTATTTGTAACTTGATTAAAAACAATTACTCTTTAAAAGCATGCATGCATGGAGTACTTTACAAACGTTGTATGTTTGTAATTCTTACGTATGCCATAGTATTTACAGGCTTTCGAACTGGATATTATAGTAAACGAATTATCGATACCACAGAAATTTAAGATACATCACCACATATTATAAAACATAGACTCCTGCCGCGTCTGTCTCTCTGTGCGATAAATAAAAGAAATACTGAACGTATTTTATGCGGTTTTCACCAATAGACAGAGCGATGCATGATGAAGATTAAGGTGTAGATAGAGAGCGGCGATGGCTCAGTGGGGAGACCAACAGACTGCAATGCAGGGGGTCTCGGGTTCGAACCTACGTCGCGCACCTCTGAATTTCGGCAGTTAGGTATATGACTTTTCGAAATTATGTGCGTATTGATTGACAATTACCGCCTGCTCCGTGCCCCGGAGAGCACGTTAAGCCGTTGGTCCCGGCTGCCATGAACATCTATGACAGTCGTTATTGGGAGAGTGTCGATACAAAAGATCCCACTGGTTCGAAGTGTCGCCGGTCTGCACTGACTGGCTCCCACATAAGATAAGATAAGGTGTAGATATAATTTGTTAATATTTTATACTACCTGTGCGAAGCCCTGGCTGGTCGGTAGTAGAATAATAAAACAGATGTATAAGTTGCTTTTAACTGCAAGTCTCACTGCATCAGTGGCGAAGTGGTAATGTTCGCGTCTGCTATACATAAGGTCTCAGGTTCAATACTCGAGTACGGCAGTAATATTAGGCTAACAAGAAAATCTCAGTGGCAGCACAAAGTCTGGACCTTTGCCCGGTATACGTCAATAGACTTACCCCTATTTACTTAGGACTATGGTCCTATTGGTATGCCAATCACCATATCCTTCCACGACTAACTAAACTTAGAAACCCTATCTGTATGGATTCAAGATTGGTGTTATACATCACTGCCTACCCACTCCGGTAAATACGTATGATGTAATGACTCTAAGTACATATGTACTTGAAAATTTATAATTACCGAAAAAATAGTAGGTACAATCATTTAGGCTAATTTAAACCAAACGATTTAGATATGATATGGACGGCGTGACTCAAGATAATGTGTAATTGTACGATTTGCGTCATTTCAAAGTCTAGATTGAGCCGATAAGCGCACGCCACACAAGATAGCATTGAAGCAACTCGATAACTATAATGACTTGCATGTGGCATTTTTATTTATCTGTATTGTTTACACGTAAGGTTTTTTTTAATGTAAAAGTAATACTGTTTTCTTTGCGTTAGTTTGCGGCCTATGATGACTCGGATTTGATTCTGGTTCGGCAAAATATGATTGGGTTTTCAGAGTCTGGCAGATTTAAAGATTTATTGGATACTAATTGGTCATTTGGTTACAGTTTATTTTGGTACTTATAACTTAGCAGTCTTTTGCATGCATTACAATAACTAGTTCTTTATTACTATAGATATAAGGTAGCCCTTTATTATTTAAAATATATCTAATAGAATGTTGAATTACACGTCTGCCCGGATATGTTGATATATATGTATATATATAAGTATTATTTCCATGTACGGATTTTATTGTGTAGCCTGCCTTACGATGGTAGGTTAAGCCTTCGACATAGGTCTGCTTATGTTATTTGTGACACGAAATTCTCAATAGCAGCAGGGAGTCTGGTAATATGTGGAATATTGCAATAGTCTCATCCTCTATTATGTAATTCTCATAAGCAACATGCTGTCTGAAAATGTAATTGTTGTATTTAATAAAATTAACCTTTATTACGTGAAATCTAAAATATCGCAGCATTACACTTATGCCTATCCCTTCCAAGATATGCAAGCGTGCATATATGTATGTGTGATGTAATAATAACATACGTGCTCAATTCCAGGTCGACGAATCATCGCTGACGGGCGAGTCCGACCATGTCAAGAAGGGTGAATCGTTTGATCCCATGGTGCTATCCGGTACTCACGTTATGGAAGGTAAGATACATACTACCAAACTCAAACGATGATTTACTAATGGAGAAGGTTGAAAATTTACGGTGATTAAGTAGATTTGCTAGCCTTCAAGACTAACAACTTAACAAATAATATGAAACTCGATAGAGAAAATATAAGTCAATAAAATGTGTATAACTTAAAGAGAGCCAGTGAAAAATTGTGAGACCTCGATTATAAGTACGTTTCTTATGCACACCCATGGGTTCATCCAATAGGCAAGGCCCGATAATTTTATAAAACTCGTGTGTCCACTCGACTATCAATAGGTTCAACGTATCGCGATAAGGAAGACAGCAAGATAAAACCTTTATTCTGGCATACAATAAAATAATTATGTACATAAGATTTTCTACGCAAAAATATCTAAGGGTGATAAAAAGAACAAATCAATATAAAATAAAAACATGAATTACGGAATTATTATTATCATTATCTTGCAAACATTTTGTACATTTTATCTGTATCTAAAGATTGGTACTTACGTTACTTCTCCTAAAACTGTTTGTCCGAAAATCATTATCCATAACACGTTTGCTATAAACTTCAGTAAACATAATGTTCAACAATTCAAAATTTTGTTTTACATTATTATCTTTACTTCTAAAACTATTGTGATATAATATCGAGTACTATAATAATTGAATCTCTTAATTTTGCATGAAAGAAAGTCCTAAGTATTGTATTATATAATATATATTATGCCGAATGTTCATTTATAATAAAATTGTTAGTCCTAAAATATTTGCTAAAAATTATGTTGTAAATTAAACTAAAATAAAAACAGAAACAAATCACTATGAATCCAACATCACGCAGTCTTGTCTGCCCTATTCTTATTCAATTCTATGTATATCTATTACAAGCTCAAAAAATAAACATAAAATCGAAGGGTTAGGTTTTCTAAGGCTGCAAGGTCTTAGAAAATCTCGAAACACATGAATAATTATCATGACTGCTGACATAATATCTAGTTTCAATCGTAAATAGACAAAAATAACGGACAAGGATTAACGAAGTGTTTTCTTTATCTAAGTATGTTGAATTCGTGAATTCCAGGCTCCGGCAAAATGCTAGTGACAGCTGTCGGCGTGAACTCTCAAGCTGGTATCATCTTCACTCTCCTCGGCGCCGCCGTCGAGAGTCAGGACAAGGAGATCAAGCAAATGAAAAAAGGTCAGTTGCACACGACTATCCTATGTCGACAGCTGCGGTAGCACTATTGATATTGTCCCCTACTTAGTTTGTGGACAGCCTGTCTGATGATCACTGGTGAAGGTGTAGTAGTAGATTTGTAATCCAAATTCAAAAACACTTCTTTTTTTGCACAGCGGTATAAACTTTAATGGATGTGTTATAAGAGTGATTTTAGCTTAGACACATGGTTTTGGTAGATGGTCATCAGAAAGCCTGTCCTTTAGCAATACCCCGCAAATAGTTAGCGTTGTCATACATTGCTCATTTAGATCAAAACACGCTTGAAACAAAACGCTTACAAAAATATAACTTATACCATTGTAATAGAGTACATTGTAGCTTAGCTAAATGAGCATTGTACGCCCGAAGCTTGGTGCATACATTAGTGTAACCAGTGACGTATGAATTGCCCCCCTCCCCTTGTCATTAAGCCACCGCACTCCCCTCCCGAAAGGGATAAAAGAAAATACGTGAAATTGGTAAAAATATTAATTTACAATTCTGGTCACGAAATGAATGTCACTATAATATATTTTTTATGTTTTACCAACTTCATAACGATGTTGAGATTATTTTATTTATTGGTGACATGAATGATTTTTTTTTTTCTGTAATGAGTTCAATGTCGTGTTGTTACCGATTCAGTTTTGTTAAACGTTGTTCGTATATGTTATATGTATGACTAATAGCCTGACATGTGTTGTGGGAGCATGACATATTTCAAAGTTTTTATATTATTATGTGTTCGATCGATGTCTAAATATATTGTTAAATTATTCAGTCGCAATAAAAAAATAATCTCCTTACGAAGAACTATAAAAATATGATTAAAATTATCCTTAAAGCATACATTTGTAAATGCAATTTTAGTCGCTAATGTTTAAGCAATTGAGGCTGACAACATTATGCAAACAATAAAATACTCTAAACAATATAAAAATTCAATTGCTTATTGTACTTGTAGAACTCAATATTATTTGTTTAGTTTTAACCTCAAATGCTTAAACAAGCAAAGACATTAATCCCTTTAGATTTAGTACCACAACCAAACATATAGTGTGATCCATACAATGACATCCAACTTTTTTTTCTCCACCCCTGACCCCGGCCTGCTGCACGCCCACCTCCATGTCGCCGATCAACAAAATATATAATAAAAATCAATTAAAAACTAAATAAAAACATACACATTGATATGAAACATACTGCATCGTGTACCTGTCGTGTTGACTGCATGATGTATAATCAATACATTACCGTTTGTCATAAATGTGTATGCTTGTACGATATTTTATTGGATATGAAATATCAACGGATATTGGCAACATTGAATCGAGTAGAAGCTAAAAAGCAGCAACGAAAGTCAACGCAGCGCAAGAGTTTGTCCGGTAAGTAATCTCCTTTGCTATGCCCTGCTTTGGAAGACATGCCCTGCGTACACTCAGGGTCAGAAGTTATGCCTATTACTCGTATTACAAGTGTATGTGGTGGGTGGTGTTGGTGCCTAGTTCTGTGGCTTCAAAGCTTAACTGTACTGGGGCTGGGTAGTTATTCTGTCCTTAAGTGTACCCGACTAAACATACTACTAGTGTAAGGCACTATTCTAGAATTAAAATGTAGTATGTAAACAGTAGTGATACTATAGATTAATGACTAAATTACTAATTTTCACAGCATTATTAAGGTATATGAAAAGTATTATAACTAAAAATGTTTAAGTAAATAATAAAATGTAATACATTTATCATTTCCACATAACAGCATCTTAGATCTTGCATTATTACGTAGTAACACCTAATTCGTAGTGATTCTATTAACCTAGCGTATATTTTAGCATCTTATAACACTCTTCCAATGATTATACATTTTTAAGGTTGGTATACTTAGATAGTATTGAAAAACCACCCATTTGGTATTTAAAAAGATATCTAGCACTTACTGTCGTAAAATAAAGTAAAAGTTGAATTGAAAGTAATTTTTTATCCTTATTTAAAATTAGTGGCAGTATTTTTCAAAATTATGTATATTTTATTTTTGTCAGCCTTGAATTAAGTGTATTGCAGAAGTATTGAGAAATATTTTCGACACATCGCTAAATCAGTATACGGATTCTTTTTATTAGACTTGTTTCATATGTTATTTTATTGAATCAACCGTACAGAACAAGCCCCGTTTAAATATATCTCTGCTCAGCTAAAACAAACATAAGTTTTGAGCGCATTGTGGTCTTCTTGCTGACTGTTTTTTGTCAATCAAGTCAAGGCAGAATGGGCCATATTTTTTGGGATAATTTGTATTTGTTTCAGTCTGTCTCTAATTTCTGTTTGTGATTTGATTTTTATAAATGTGTAAGTCATCGTAAATATGTATTAAAGATGTACATATTAGTGCCATATAACACATGGCACAGTGGTTTAACTGGTCAAAGTGTCATTACAGAGCGTCGAGCGTTTCAGGTTCGATTCCTAAACATTTAAGTTCCAGTCTAGTATTTCCATTCCATCCATTTATAAAGTTTCTGCAGATTACTTGTAGCTTGTATTTCATATTGGTCATTCGAAATATTTTTGTTTCATAAGAAGTGATACATTGTTTGGATGTGAATATTTAATCTTGTTAAAGTACTCTATATACTTTCCCAGGTAAGGCTATTTAGCTAGAAAAGAATATATTTTATCATAGAACATAGCATAACAAATTTCTAGAAGACTGGTCAGTTTAAACATAGAGCTGTAACAAGAATCTCTTCCTGTTTATATTACTAGGTACTCTAGTACTAAAGGTGCCTTAAAAGAAAAATTATAAGGTTCGATTGTATAACATTTGAAGCGATGAAGCAAGTGCAAAAATAACTTGCCAAAGCATAAACACGCTTAATTCAAGGCTGCCACAACAATTGGCATAACACCTCGAGATCGTTATCATCTCTGTACCACGATCTGACGGTAATCTCCACGTCGTAGGTGAGGAAGACGCAACCCTGCCATCGGGCAACAGTCACGGCGCGAATCACGCGCACGCCGGAGATGACAATCATGTCCCCGCGCCCGCCAGCGACAAGCCCGCCCCCGAAACATCGCACAAGAAGGAAAAGTCCGTTCTACAGGCTAAGCTCACCAAGTTGGCTATACAGGTCAGTGTTTAATCCTCTTCAAAAATCAAATTTGTTCATGTAGGTCACAAAGTAACACGTATGAACGTCAAAGTTACGCTTATTTATGTGAATTTCCATTTACCTGTTGCCATGTTGAGCAAAGCAAAGGGCGGAGAACGAATGAAAAGAGCTGGCAAGAAACTCACGGCCAATCTTTTCAATCGCCAAATTGACAGTACTGTACATTTTACATCATCTCAGCCGAAGAGAGAGGCGGCCTCTTCTCAGTGTGAGAAGGGTTAGACCGCAGTCCACCCCGTTGGCTGGGCAGGTTGATATATTTCATATATCTTCTTAGACATGCAGGTTTCCTCACGATGTTTTTCTTCACCATTACTTTTTAACAAAATGATTGCCATCTTACTATTGCAATTAAGATGGATGTCAACTTAGGATCTACTTCAAGGCTTTTGTAGTGTGTTACACGATAAAATCGTATATTTGCTGATACCGTGCTGCTACTATTTTATATAACAAAAACCCTTCGCCTTATAAGCGAATCCGGTAACTCTTTTTTGTACTACACGACCAACCAGAAAGAGTCCCTCCTACGAAGCATTGCTACCAAATCATACTAAAGTGATAGCTATGTTCAAACTAATCATATATTTTTCCGATCAGATCGGTTACGCCGGCTCGACGATCGCGGTGTTGACGGTGATCATCCTGGTGATCCAGTTCTGCGTGCACACGTTCGTATTCGAGGAAAAGCAGTGGAAGGCGACGTACATCAACAATCTGGTCAAGCATCTCATCATCGGTGTGACGGTACTCGTGGTCGCTGTGCCTGAAGGTCTACCGCTCGCTGTTACGCTCTCGCTCGCTTACTCTGTCAAGGTAAGATGTCTTCAGTACTTTAACAACTATCTGTATATCTATAGAATAGGCGGTTCTAATTTTTACTATACATACGTGTATACAATTATGGATATTCAAAAGTTTGGATCTTTCTTTCTTATTTTTGTCTTTCCGTGTCACTTCTCTTTTAGTTTAATGATTTCCTCTAGACATTACACAAATGGTTCCGATTTCATGCTCTTTGAAATATTTTTTATTTTACATGTTTCGCCAAACTTTATAAAGGTTCCTTCTTCCATATATTTTTATATTTTATTTGGTTTTTTTTGTTTTTTTTATTCTTTTAATATTTATGGAGGCTTTTTCTTTACAAAGGAATGTCAGCCTCATCGTGCCCTAATTAACATATAATTACAATAATTATAATTTATATACACTAAAGAAGAAGAGGTACTCATTGCAGCAGCAAGCATTTTATACAATAATTTAGCTTTGTGCGAGCCAGACTCTGCCAATATGGCTATGAAAGCTCCCACGTCACTAATATTGATGTTACATTCAGCAAGCAACGACTCCCTCTCCCTCCGGTTCTTTTCACATTCCATTAGTAAATGTTGAACATCATCAATTTTACCGCACATTACACAGTTTGGTGACTCCACTTTGTTCATAAGGTGTCCAAATTTCCTAGATGGAAAGTGACCAGACCGTAACCTATGAGCCATGACTACATTTGATCTGCTAATATATATTTGAGCAGACCAAGGAACCCGAGGAGGCTCACTCTGTAGAGTATTGTACCATATTCCTTTTTCAGTACTGCGTTGGTCAAAATATTCCTTAAACCTAAGAAAACAGGTATTTTTAAATAGTCCCATTATTTCGGTGTACTAGACATCTACATGGATTAAAGAGCCTTCCAAAATTGCCAACCGAGCTAATCTGTCAGCCTCCTCGTTTCCTCTTAATCCAATATGAGATAGAACCCATTGCAATCTCAAATTAATTCCAGATAAATTATAAATCTGCTTAATGATTACATAGGCTATCAGTGCACCTCTATAACCAGAGGCGCATCGAGCCAAATGCAACAAAGCACTTTTACTATCAGTGCAAATAACAACATTTTGATTAAAATTGCGACAGATATGTTCAAGAGCCTTTGAGATTGCAATTAGTTCCACGTTCATTATTGAAATATTTGAGTCTGGTTTATACATGGCTGATACTCCATCACTCATACTATAAAAAGCGCCCCCACAGCCATTGACATCTTTGAATCCATCGGTATAAATTGAATACCAACCAGCATACACATGTTTCAATTCATCAAGTACATTAAATTAATACATTAAATTGTTTACTTTTAGTTCCCTTCACACAATCTAAATTATATCGAAGTACTTCGTCTAAATTAAAGAAACTAATCCATATCCCGACACTCATCATATGTTGTTAAAAGTAGCGGTCGCTTTTTATTATACCAGTATCTAGAGTGCGAATAATTTATTAATTCTTCTAACAGACCTACTGTAACACTGTTTGACCACGAACTACTTTTTGTGTAAAATTTATAGACTAGATATATTTTTATTTGGTTGAAAAATTAAGAAAAGTAAAATATCATGTGATCAAACTTTCTCTTCTAATTTAGTTTTTCAATACTTTAACGATTGTCGTTACCATGTGATTGCGTTTATCTATACTAATTAAATGCTGAAATTAGTCAACACCAAACAAGTTAATTATTATATCCCAGCACTATAATATGTTTAAGTACGGTAAGTAAAAGATGAAATTTCCTAACCTGAATTGTCTATTCCAGAAAATGATGAAAGATAACAACTTGGTCCGTCACTTGGACGCGTGCGAGACGATGGGTAACGCGACCGCCATCTGTTCTGACAAGACCGGTACGCTCACCACCAACCGGATGACCGTCGTGCAGTCATACATATGCGAGAAGCTGTGCAAGGTCACGCCCAACTACCGAGACATACCGCCTGAAGTCGCCGAGATCATGATCGAAGGCATCGCCGTCAACAGCGCTTTCACTTCTAGGATTATGGTGAGTCTTCTTGTGAACTTACTAATAAAAGTATAGCATTCAGGCCCGGCTTCAAGACGGTTCTTGCAAAGGAAATGAGATTGTTTTGACTGCATAGAAGGAACTGGTGGTAAAGTTACCATTTTAGCAATGACTCAACAACAAGGTGGTGAAGTATGCATATATGATAAACAAAAAACACTTGTATGGAGACATAGTTCTCTTGGTATTATTATTATTACTAGCGGTCGCCTAGTGCTCGAAATTCGACCAAAGTTTGCCTGTAAGATGTTGCTGATATATGTATGTCATTATATATTGATATATGTAACCATAGTTACGCGCTTCGACTGCGTGTGTCAAATGCATGGTTGTGTGCGTGTAGTGTTTTTTCATTGATTTAATGTATTTCTAATGCATATTTTATATGAATATTAGGATTCGCCCCTCCTTCTCCATATAAACTTTTACTGTGCCAAATTTCATACTCCTCCGTCCGCGCAATTTTCGTAAAAAGGGATACAAAGTTTTTGCTTCACGTATTAATATATAGATAATCCCTTAATATTCCACATTTGGCTATGGTAAAATGATAATCCACTATTGGCGGCCAAGGATGAATTTCATCATCGAAGTGCACAGATGGTTTTATGGTTTCAGTATTCGCCTTACCACTATCACTGGTTCGATACCTATACAGGATAAAAATAGTGTGCTCCACATATAATTGTCTCGATTGTCTAGGTGTTCCTCGTGACCGTAACATCTTTGTAAAGTCCATTGCGACGCAGAAACAATTTAAAGTGCGGGTAATGTCATTCTAATAAAAAAGACATAGCGTCCAGACATATTGGCCTCATTTTGTCACAGTGATAAATCATCATCATCATCAGGCTATAATAGTTCACTGCTGGACATAGCCCAGTGATAAATGTCAATGCCTAACTTGTATATGTGTTCCCCAGCCGTCCCTAGACCCGACGGGCCCCCCGATGCAGGTGGGCAACAAGACGGAGTGCGCACTGCTGGGATTCGTGGTGGCGCTGGGCCAGAGCTACGAGCACGTGCGCGAGAAGCACACCGAGGAGTCGTTCACGCGCGTCTACACCTTCAACTCCGTGCGCAAGAGCATGTCCACCGTCATCCCCTACAAGGGCGGCTACCGACTCTACACCAAGGGCGCCTCCGAAATCGTTCTTAAGAAGTAAGACAAGCTACAATTTGCTTATATTATACTTAGTTAGTGGGACTTGTGTTATCCGCACAACGTACGTAAGTCACCGACGCAGAAAATTGTTCGGTTACTCATACCTCCTCAACTCCGTCCAGAAAGATAATAGAGGACCGGTGTTGCGCAGTACATCCTTCATCGTTTCTGGACTGTGTAGTAGTTTCGCCCGTTGCTTGCTCGCGCTTTTACAATGTAGGAGCACGTGAGCTCTCCATGCAGCCCCTACATAAGGGCCTGTTAGTGATGCCGATGTTGAAAAGGTGTTTGTTGAGTGAACAGTGACTTGTTATCATACATTATGTCTATTATTTATTATATATTATACTTAAGGTTTATATAAATTTACAGTGCACATTTAAGAACCCAAATCCGTAGATTTTTTTCGTAGTGTAGTTGTTTAAGTCCCACTGCATCAGGGTGTGGGTTGGATGCCTATACGGAACAAACATTTGTGTGAGGTCCATAAATAGTTGGTCCGAGCTTCAGTGTCCTTTGTGTCTGTTGTTAGAATATTTGTAAAACTCCCAGCGACATAGGAATTATTCCTAGTGCAGGATTTGAAAACTAATTTAATAAACAGTGGACATATTATTCCTAACCTCTAAGCTGTAGTAATGTAGCGACAATCTATTACCCTCGGAGTACGACGGCCCTAACTAACTATCCTATTAATACATGAAGGGATTAAATATAATGATCAACAAAAATACTAATTGCACAGCAAATATTGCACAGCATAACGAGCACCTGTACGCCTCAAATCACTGCATTCCGTCTCGGAAGGGTTAGGTTATGTTAGTTTCCTTCTTAAACCCATCCAAAAATAGGTGAGTAAAACTAAGTTTAGTTTGGTTTGATATCTTTAAACATATTTTGCTACGCAATTAGTATTTTTTTGCTGTGCAGTTAAATACTACCCATACATAAATAAGAATAATTTAAAAATAAGAATGGTCACAATGTTGACATGACACGATTACTTGACACTAGGTGCTCAATACCCGTTTCCTCCATAGATGCGCATTCATCTACGGACACGAGGGTCGGCTGGAGAAGTTCACGCGGGATATGCAGGAGCGCCTGGTGCGGCAGGTCATCGAGCCCATGGCCTGCGATGGACTCAGGACCATCTCCGTCGCCTACAGGGACTTCGTGCCTAACAAGGCTGAGATTAACCAGGTAACTAGGACCAGCTAGATAGATAGATCGTTTGAATTGATGATTTTCTTTGTATAGTATATATATTGAATGTTTTAGCCGTTATTTTAACCTTTGTTTTAGCCATTATGCAAAATACCCTCGTTATGGGTCATTACGGGGTTAATCTGCTAGCTTAAGTGCTCGGTGCGTTTATGCGCTGAATGTAGACGTGGCATACGGAATGCGTTTGTCACAGAAACGAACTGAAAGCTATAGTCAGTAATATGGCATTGACGACCTCGATGGCGTAGTGGTTAGTGTAACCGACTACCACGCCTGAAGTCGCAGGTTCGAATGTGGATGTTTGTCTTGATCTGAGTGTTACTATGTATAATATGTATGAATTTACAAAAAAAAGTATGTATGTATGTTTATCCATTGTCTAGTACCCATAGTACAAGCTCTGCATAGTTTGGGTTAGATGGTGTTGTGTGTATGTGATAGAATATTGTTGTTATTGTTTCATTCCTTTTCATTATTAAAATACTTTTATTGTTTTTGGAAATTATATGAAAAATAAATGGCAGATCAATAAAAGTCTTAAATCTACGTTACTTTTTTATATAATATAGCAAATAGATACTACTTATTGTTTAAGCTATATAAGAAACTAGATGTGCTCGCGATTTCACCGGCGTTAATGATTACTGCGCTGCTCCCATGGGTCGTAGCGTGATGTTATATAGCCTATAACCTTCCTCAATAAATGGGCTATCCAACACTGAAAGAATTTTCAATTCGAACTTGTAGTTCCTGAGATTAGCGCGTTTAAACAAACAAACAAACTCTTCAGCTTTATAATATTAGTATAGATTTAATCCATTTACTTAACTGTTATTTTTACTCAGGTGCATATAGACCAGGAACCGAACTGGGACGACGAGGACAATATCGTGAACAACTTGACCTGCCTGTGTGTTGTCGGCATTGAGGATCCTGTACGACCAGAGGTAACTAACATACTTATATATATTTCCAGTTTAGTGTGCCCTGTGGCGCAATTGTAGTATGCAACTGCTGTGTAACGGCACGGACTCTGCAACTGTGCTCGGAAAACGGAAGCCCATTGCCGGTCTCTATTACAAAAAAGGGGAATGCCTATTTTCCATAGTGTCTTAGGCCAAAGATGAACACTAAAAATTACTATAAAAATTGAGTGTTTTAAGATCTTAACAGTATTATATATCTAAAAATATATTCAAATTGACGCCACTATTTTATAAATACATATGAAAAAAGTATTGAGGTAATTTTTCTATACGAAAATGTGTCTGGCAGTGAGATGATGATAGGAGGTGTGTTTGTAATATATATTTATCCAATTATACATAGGGTATGAAAAAAAACACATGTTATTTTAAATGTCTATGTTCTCTTCATTGTCATATACTATTAACAAATTATTTAGAAAAGGCGCAAGAGGACTCATATCTTGCCCAATAGACTCACTCTTTTCAAATATATTTGAAAAGAGTGGCGTCAATTTGAATGAAAGTAAATACATATTTTTTTTACGACAAAATCAACTGGAAAGTATTTTTCTCTAGCCTCTTGTCCACTTGTGGCCTTATATGGGCGTTCCCCTTTAACCATAGCAAGCAAAATGGTGAAATATATATAACTACCAATCACTTTGTGACTATTGGTGTAAGTCGGTATGTTTGTAAATAGTTCTCCACTAATAAATTCAAAAATTATATTTTTGTTTGGTATTAATCTCACCACCGCTATGTATGATATAATCTCCGTCGCAGGACTCTGTATGATTACTGAAACAACGACTACAATAACTGTTGCTGGATCACAAGTTTTCTTCCACATGGGGATCGAACATACATTGCTCTACGTATTAAGTAGTGGCGAGATGAACACTCAATTCACAACATCATGTCACGTCTTCTTACAAATCTCCTATCTTATCTTATCTTATTCGGGGGCCAATCAGTGTAGACCGACGACACTTCGACCCAGTGGGATCTTTTGTGTCGACACTCTCCCAATAACGACTGCCATAGATGTTCATGGCAGCCGGGACCAACGGCTTAACGTGCTTTCCGAAGCACGGAGCAGGCGATAATTGTCAATCAATACGCACATGATTTCGAAAAGTCATATAACTTCCGAAAGTCAGAGGTGCGCGACGTGGGTTCAAATTCGAGACCCTCTGCATTGCAGTCTGTTGGTCTCCCCACTGAGCTATCGCTGCTCTTGAAACACAAATCTCCTATATCACACACAATAATTTTTTACTAATAGAAGGTCCGTAGCTACAACGTGGGCCAATGCTGATAGGAAACCGAACGTCTAATTCCTTGTCATCGAAATGTTGAAGCGTAAGCAATCATATAATGGTAAATATATGTTCGGTAGGTACCAGAAGCGATCAGGAAATGCCAGAAGGCCGGCATCACAGTGCGCATGGTGACGGGAGATAACGTGAACACGGCGCGCTCCATTGCAATTAAGTGCGGGATAATCAAGCCTACTGACGACTTCCTTATACTCGAGGGGAAGGAGTTCAACAGGCGGATCCGGGATGCTAACGGAGAGGTACGTGTTATATAACTTTATATACTAAACAATGCTTGGCAATTTTTTTTTTTTTTATTCTACTAAGGCGGCAAACAAGCTTACGGCCCACCTGATGGTAAGTGGTCACCGTAGCCTATAGACGCCTAGAACACCAGAGGCATCACTTGCGCGTTGCCGACCCTTTAGGAAAGGAAATGGGAAGGAGAAGGAGCGGTAAGGGGGAAAGAGGGTGATTGGGCCTCCGGCACTCTCGCTCACCGAACGAAACACAACAGTAAGAATACTGCTATTTCACGTCGATATTCTGTGAGAGGGTAGTCTTTCTCCGGTCGAGCCGGCCCATTCAAGCTGAAATCAGCGAGGCTCTACTAACAAAAAACAACCCAAAATGTTTTTTTGGTCAAATCAGATATCTGCCAGTGAAAGTCCCGTCAAAATCGGTCTAGCCGTTTCAGAGATTAACCGGAACAAATTACAAACAGACACTTTAATTTTATTTATTTGTATAGATGTATAGATAAAATTTGTGTGTGTGTGTGCAGGTGCAACAACACCTACTGGACAAGGTATGGCCGAAGCTGCGCGTGCTGGCCCGCTCGTCCCCCACGGACAAGTATACGCTGGTGAAGGGCATGATCGAGTCCAAGTCCTTCGACACGCGCGAGGTGGTAGCCGTCACTGGCGACGGCACCAACGACGGACCCGCACTCAAGAAGGCTGATGTTGGATTTGCTATGGTAACTACTGCTTTATTTATATATTTTTTTAATCTAGTAATGAGGATGTAGCAATTTTTAAAATTTTTAATACGCCAATTAAAAATTTAAAAAATTGCTGAAAATAATGTGGGGATGGATTCCACACGGAATAAAAATTATGTATTTCACGTATAGCTGTTTCGGGTCTGGGAGTTCTTTTTGCGTCGTTTGATTTTGTTAAGTCCTCTGCTCTGATAGGATTTATACCTAACGATTATGTATTTTTAAAATAAGAAAATAAGTTAAACGAAAACGGTTATATGGTGTACTAGTTTGCCTTAAATGCACATTATGTAATTATATATTAAAAAGTTATCAAATATCAATACAATGTAAAGCAAAGGCAAATTTCAATTGTCGTAAGACAGCGACTATTTCTTGATCCCAAGTCCCACGTTTAATACCTTATTCATTAGACAATACACTTAGTATATGAAATAATATTTACTCAAAGTGATTTGTTCGCAGTCGGGATCGCAGGTTCAAATCCTGTTTCATGTATAGTCTTTGTCTTCGGTTGTATAAAAAAAATTAGCATCCGTACGTTTGTGTCGTAACTGTTGGATTTACTAGAAGTTTTCTATATCAGAGTGTTCTAAATATTTGCGTCCTAAATTTTCCACAGGTCTGGGCAATTAAAAATATCACAGCGAAATGTGACCAGGTTTAGTTAGTTTATGCTAAAATTATTATTTGTATTCCAGGGTATCGCAGGCACAGACGTGGCTAAAGAAGCGTCGGACATCATCCTGACGGACGACAACTTCTCTTCGATAGTGAAGGCGGTGATGTGGGGACGTAACGTGTACGACTCCATCGCCAAGTTCTTGCAGTTCCAGCTCACTGTCAACGTGGTCGCCGTCATTGTGGCGTTCATCGGCGCTTGTGCGATACAGGACAGTCCTCTTAAGGTCCGTGATTAATAATAATAATGAGCTTCAGACACAATTTCAGTCACTATGGCTAATAGAGTGCGCTATATGCACTCTCTTAGTCCGCTGGGACGACAATCCGACATGATCTGAGAGAGATTATACTTTCGCTAGTTCAAGTGTAATCTCTCTCAGGTCATGTCGGATCAACGGTCAATCTCTAAACTGCTGACTGCTATTCTGAATAATCTTACAAAATAACCCAGTAATATTTGTTATCGAATTGGGAAGTGACCAAATAATTTGTAACGGCTGGCAGGCTATTCCAATCGTACAAAAACCGGTTGCGTTTGTGTATTATTGTTAGACATTAATACCATCTACTTTCTTCATATTATAATCTGATGCTAAAATCCGCTGTGGGTAGGCGCCCAAAAGCCTAGTCTTAAAACCCTTAATAATTTGGATATATAATATATAATAATTAAGCTTAGCTCAGCTTTTGAAATTGAAGAATAAAAAGAGAACAGATTTGACTCCGTTGTGTATTAAAAACACGTATACGTATAGAATCAGGCAAGCCCGTGTACGCATCCCGTATACGCTGCCATCATAAGGAAAAATATGTACCTGCCAGTATTTTTATATTTAATATGAAAACACTGACAGATGCGTCTTTTTTTACTAATTCCATTTACTTAAAACTCAATTTCGAAAAAATAATATATTTTTATTAAAACGTCAGTATCTTACTCCTAAAATGTATGTATACTTGTAACAGGCAGTACAAATGTTGTGGGTGAACCTGATCATGGACACACTGGCGTCGCTGGCGCTGGCCACGGAGATGCCCACGCCCGACCTGCTGCAGCGCAAGCCCTACGGCCGGACCAAGCCGCTCATCTCGCGCACCATGATGAAGAACATCCTCGGACAGGCCATCTATCAGCTTTTCATTATCTTCTCCTTGCTGTTTGTCGGTACGTCACAGCTTATCATTTAATATTACACAAGAGCGGCTGTCATTTATAAAATATGATATTTTGCCTGCGGATTCGCTCGCTAGCTGTAGCAGTAACAGTACACTATGTTTATGTGAAATTGACATGATGATCGGTCGATAAGTTAAACTTATCAGTGCCTGGGCACTGATAGGTACTGATAGAATGAGAACAAAAAATTGTTCGTGTGACCAGACCTCGCATCCGAGTCATGTCGATACGTAGCTGTTACTTACTCGTCGCCATGCCCAGCATCCGCATCCGAATCACTCATCAGACAACTCGGATGCGAATTTTAGGCACACGAACGATTTTTTATTTGACTCATAGGGTGCCCACTGCTGGGCACAGGCCTCTTCTCAGTTTAAAAAGGGTGAGGCCATAGTCAACCACGCTGGCCCAATGTGGGTTTAGCCTACTTCACATAACTTCGAGAACTATATGGAGAACTCTCAGACGTGCAGGTTTCCCCACGATGTTTTCCTTAACTGTTAAAACGAGCGATAGTTAATCATTTAATACACACTCAACTTCGAAAACTCAGAGATACATGCCTTGGGATCGAACTCGAGACCTCAAACTGCAACTGCACGAATGGCGTAGTGATTTAAGTGGTCGCCTCGCCACTGCCACCGCGCCAAGTGATGTGGGTTCGAATCCCACACGAGACAAAAAATTGTATGATCCACAAATGGTTGTTCCGAATCTCGGTATTCTTTGAGTCCCTTGTTTAAATGTTTGTAAAGTCTCCCACGATACAGTTATCATTCCTAGTGCAGGAGTAAAATTTGTATATCTTAGTCTCTTTGTTCGTATTAATGTTAAATTTCTTGGTACCCTAGGCGACAGGATCCTGAACATCCCATCCGGTCGCGGACAACAGTTGTCTTCGGAGCCCTCGCAACACTTCACAATCATCTTCAACACGTTTGTCATGATGACTTTGTTCAACGAAATTAACGCGCGCAAGATCCACGGCCAGAGAAATGTGTTCCAGGGACTGTTCACTAACCCTATATTCTATTCTATATGGATCGGGACTGCGGCTTCACAGGTAACACTCTTAAAGTATCATAAGGTCATTGATTATTATTTTTCAGGGAGGAAGCATCACACACAATAGCAATGATCAACACACAACCCTAGACTTTTAAATGTAGACCCACCAGAACATAGTCAAAAATAATTTGTCCGTTTAGGTCAAAAAGTAACACTTATGAATATCAAAATTTATAAGTTAACATTTACTAAAAGTTCAAGCAAAAGGTTGTATGAGCAGATACCTGCAGGAAACCACTTGAAGCCTCTTTACATATTAATATAAGGCAATGCGCAGTCGATGCTTTATTCATTATTTTTTTTTATATAGATATAATATATAGTGTAAACAAATATAAATTCAGTAAACTCATGACTTTACTGAAGTTACTAAATTTAGATTAATGTAGCTGCTAGGTCCAGGCAAATGCATTAGTCTTTTAAAACATACCTGCAAGGTACTCACAGGTCAAATGGCCAGTTATCTAAAACTTGCGATCTTTCCATATTCCAGGTTGTAATAATCCAGTTTGGCGGGATGGCGTTCAGCACGTCGGGACTTTCGATAGACCAGTGGCTTTGGTGCCTGTTCTTCGGCGCGGGGACCCTCGTATGGGGACAACTGGTCACCACCGTGCCCACTAGGAAAATACCCAAGAGACTGTCGTGAGTAACCACAACGCATCATCTAGAAAAGATGTAGATCGTGGCTTTGTTCTCGTTAAGTCAGTAACAATACTTTTTTCTGTATGAAAGGTATCCTTTTCTGTTCCCCTGACAACGTGTATGTGAAATTTCATGATGATCCATCAAGTATTAGGCATGAAAGCGTAGCGTATAATATTAGTTAGGATACGTAAGGCTACTAGGTACTGTTGAAGTGAAGATTATATAAATCTAAGACTACTATCCACTAGCACCTAGAGAGGAACTCAATCGCAAATCATTGTTCTAAACCTTATGTGAATTCAGCTATTTACAGGTAAATTGCAGGGGCATAGAAAAAAGTCCCATAATAATATACTTTCTTAATCATACACCATTGCTATAGAAGGTAATGTAAAATGTTTATTAATGGATTATTTCTATAATAAACTAATAAAGAATATCTTGGTACTAAATTGACAACAGAACATGTTACATACATTTCAAAAGTTATACAAAATTACATTAGACAAGGACAGCACTAGTACTACTCTGACGTCATTAGTTGCTATCGCTAACGGCATAGTTGTTGCATTCTATCGTTTACATTGGATAGATACTTGGACAGTAGACAGGACGTTTAATTTTTTTATTTCCATCTTATTGTAGTCGTAACGCATATTTTTACGTTGTAAGAATACGATGACCTGAATATCTATTAATGAGAAAACAAAGATTACAATATCTACAGTCGATAATTGAATAAGAGTTCAATTTATTAGTATAATCTGGTACCCTAACTCATTTGCCGACTGTACACAACATATTGTAGTCTATATATAAAACTAGATTAGAAATCAAAATAGTAATTGTATTCTTCAGAGGTAGAAAAAAAATCGAAGCCCAAAAAGACGACGTTAAAGCGACTCCGTTAGTTGAGAAACCCTTGAGAATACAATCGCTAACAAATGTCGATAAGGTCGCCAAACCATCGACGTAAGTTCCCCCAACATAAAGTACTTAGTTAGATACTTTCTAAAACCGACTTTAAGCAAAAATATAGAGCATTTATAACTGTTTTTAACTTGAAATGTATTACGTCAGAAGTAGTATTATAAGTCGCAATGTTGTTGTAAACGCCGTGGCATTATAATTTGACTAGTTGTCTCAGTTGAGGTTTAGCGTCGGTTCGGCAAAAAGTTCGAAGCAAATTTACTGTCCTTTCCCTAAAATGTTTGCTAGAACGCTCGCGAGAATGCTCGCTAAAACGCTACCGTATATTTTTCTGTAATGTAACATTCGCTAGAATGCTCATTGGAAGTGAATGCTCAAGTCTATCAGCACCGTAACGTGTCTAAATTAAAATCAAGCTGTGATATTATATTTAGACATTTTACATAAGTTTGTGCAGATATCTTGTCACTAGTGAAATTATATGTTTACGGATTGAATACATCTCTGTGATATTTATAGCAATCGGGTGTCAAGTGTTTATTCAGTAGTTCCGTATCACGCAACGGAGTCGTACACGAGTTGTGACTGTCGACACTTCGCTTTAGAAGTGTCTGCAATAAAATACTTAATAATTGAAACAATATCTAAGACTGTTAGCAGTTCCTTAAGATCGCGTAGTTTATCATGCCAAAAACCTTTGTTATTGAAATTAAACTACTTTACATGGTATTTATAGCGTTGTTTATTTTAAAACACTTTACAATAATTACGTAATTAACATTACATATTTATGAAACTATTAAACTATTTAAGAAATAGCTTAATAGTTTTAAAATTATGTAATGAAAGTGTTTTAAAATAAACAACGCAACAAAATCCGTATACCTATAGTAGTTTAATTTCAATGTAATAATATTCGCGTAAACGTAAGACAATATTACTTATCTATACAAATAAATAAAATTGAAGTGTCTGTTTGTAATTTCAAAATAATGCATATGAAAGTATATAAGGTACCTATATAAAAAAAACTATTTTTAAATTTTTTGTCTGTCTGTCTGTCTGTTTGTTCCGGCTAATCTCCGAAACGGCTGAACCAATTTTGACGGGACTTTCACTGGAAGATAGCTGATGTTATAAGGAGTAACTTAGGCTACATTGATTTTAGAAAAAAAAAAGGTTTCCGCGAAGACGAACACTTTTTATTTAAAATCTACGCGGACGAAGTCGCAGGTAACAGCTAGTTACTAATATATAATAAGTAATATTGTCTTACGTTCGTCTTTGTATTACTGAAGAGTGCATTTATTATTGTCAAGTTGAAATCATAGCTATAGTACCAAATACCAACGTGTGTACCAGATGGGGCCGAGGCCAACCCGACCCCGAGACTATTCAGCCGGGGCCGGACTACGACTCGGATGACAAGAAGCCGCGCGCCGGACAGATCCTCTGGATCCGCGGACTCACGCGCTTGCAGACGCAGGTACGCACGCACACACGCACACACGGGGACCGGGACGAGGAAGGGGAAGGGAACTGGTATATGGTGGGGTAATATGGATGAGTTGTGCTTTGTATCATAAAAGCTAAGACGTTCAAGTAGAAATTAATAAAATATCAACTTTATAAAAAATATTTGGCAAATCGATACAAAATGGGAAAAATAAAATTAATAGTTAACAATTTGAATCTAGAAATAGGAAGTAACAGTATTACAAAATTAACAATTAAAGGTTAATTGGTTACCTAGTTGTTTAATATTTGCCAAGAATAAATGTAGTACTTAACGAACACAACAACACAATTAATAATAAAAGGCAAAATTAATTAATCTGTGAAATTAAAAAGTATACCTCATCCATCATAAATTGTTGAACAATATGTACGAGGCTTTTGGGGCTTAACAATAATTTCATATAAAAATATAAAATCGATAGATATTTGACTATTTTTATATGACATTATTGCATGACTAGGAACACAACACAATAATGGGTATTTTTGGTTGAAATGTACCTACGTCTTCAATGGTTGAATAAAATTTGTTCAGATTCGAATTAAATTTCAAATCTGAATAAATTTTGCAACTGTATATAAGAGCCAATAACATTCACAATTACTGTGTATATGCATTATTACATTTTAGTGAATATTTGGCTCTTGTTTACAGTTAAGTATTTTACTGGTGGCTTTATAATCAAATATAATTTCTTATTAAAAAACAATTTAAAATATTCGCCATTGTAATTTTATTTGAATGAAGCTGCCAGTATCCATGGGTGACATCATGATAAATTCGGCTGTGATTTAAAGACTGATAAATTATAACAAAAAGACATGATGAAATTCCATGACCGTTTTATTAAAATAAAAAAGATATATATACTGCACGTGCTTACTAAAATATCGTTATATTAGTAAACACGGTCAGGTAAAAAAAAGCAAAAGTACCAAAAAATAAAAAGTAAAAATATATAATACATATCTAGGAGCGGCAGATTTACATGTTCGAGTATACAAAAGAGGGATAAGTTTTCAGTTTACAGCTATAATACAAACAAATATATATTATATTATATACAGCAAAGTCAACAGGTCAACACTGCGGATACCTTGGGCATCCTAACGCTAAGTCTACGATATTATTGTCCTTATTATATATACTTTTACTATTTTTGCATACAAACGAATATAACCACCATTTTTCAATTATATGCATCCATATAGAATATAATCGTCATAGAAACTATAGAGATTACGCTGATTCATTTTGTATTACACATTTTTGATTTGTTCGTACAGTACGCCGGATTATTCACAGTACGAGTCGAAACAAAAATAAAGATATATATCTATATATTTTTATCAAAATAAAAAATACACAAATAATTTTTCTTCGCAATAAATTCGATATTCAAAATAACTATACGTTATATATTATATTTTATTTCTTATATTTTTAGTTTATATTTTCTATTTTATTTTTCATTTATTACGTCTCGTATATTTCGTTTCATTCTCCTATATTTCTGTTCTTTTACGAAATATTTATTTTATACCTACACAGAGAAACACTTTACAAAGTAATAGAATGTAGTTTACGCTATTATTATTTTTGGCCCTTAATTAACGTAGATATATTAACACTTTGTTCGGTCGCTAGTTATAAATATATATTTAATATATTTTTACAAATAATAATTCAACAAATAATTAGCAACCGAACAACACTAATCTTTAGATTTTTATTTATCCAAAAATCTATTTTTGATTTGACTTTTCTAGTTCCTGGTTTCATGACATGTATTTACTTGGTTTACTTACTGAACTATATTTTGTGTATTTATTAAGTCTATGATCACGACCCTGGTCTGTCCGTTTCTCTAGTCCTTATTGTCATGAGACCGGGGCTGTCCCGTTCGAGCACTAGGTAGACTCGCGAGTTTCCGCCATGCATGTGTACCGCAGTCTGACGCTTCCCGTTTTATTTGACGACTACATTTAATACCTGAGTTGACTGTCAGCCCCTCCCACTACCCATTGGCATGCTCATTGTAGGCTGTAACAATGTTACTTATCCCTCGTATATATCTTCAAACAGTTACTATGACTACCCCAATACTATATAATTATATTTACTCAACATAAACCACATCGCGGTATGAATATGACTATCTCTATCTCTATCTATCTTTTATTTAACTCTGAGTCATACTGACTGTTTGATTTTTTTTACTATTTTTTGTTTTATTTTTGTCTGTTTTTTATTTTGTTATTTTTAAGAATAGTATTTTTGCTTGTGAAACGCCAACCCGATACATCCTCGCTACTGATCCAAAGCAACCCAGCTCTGTATATGAACGCCGTATAGAGAGAACCTGAGAGTGACAGGCCCGCACGGCGTACCGACTAACATGCGTTACCGATATCAGACTTGAGCAGTAACATGACTTGATTTATTAATAATTTGTCCACTTTCATATATTATTTTAATATTATTTTTGTACCAAGTTGTGTTCAGTTACTGCTGTTCAATGAACGTTAATTTATTTGAGTGTGGAGTGGATTTCTGTTGAGATATGAACTAGTATACACACGTAGCGAGAGCATGCCGAGTGAGCTCGCATACTAACACTAAAAGTTTAACGGTCGAACCTCTCTTTCCTTTGCCGTTGTGTTGTTGTCAGTGTTTTATGTTTTTGTTTTGTTTTACTTTTGTGTTTTTGTTTTGTTTTATATTTTTGTGAATGTTGTCCCCCTAGTGGCGTGTAATGTCGGGGTGTGTCAGTCAGGTGGGTACAAGCGTCACACTCGTGGGCAGCGAGCTCATCATCCGTAGTTGCATTGCCTTGCAGTTGGACAGTTGCCTTCATTGTGTTATTTTGCGTAAATCTTGTTAGGCTTGATGTAGTGTCCATATTATTGTAAATGTATATAGCGAAGCTCGTTAAACGCGGCGAACTCGGTAAGTATAGTATGTAGAGACGAATAACCAGTTTTGAAATTATGTTTGACAAATAACCACAGAAAAAAAAGAGAAGTGATTTTGTTCAGCTTTCTAACTTTGTCGACGATAGAAGATTGTGCAAATATCTAATTTGTTATCGTTGCTAACCAGAATCGGTCGTCATGGATGTATCAGATCGATATTTTCACAATACATGTCTGTCAATATGTACTAAAAAAATCACATAAGATGTTCCTCCTTGGCTCCTAAATAGATGTTTAACAAAATATTCACAATAACAATGGCATGACAGTAGAACTAGTGTAAGTACCTGTTGTGACTATTATATGCGGACTAGCGAGCCACCACCATACACGCATATGGAATTTGAAATAAATATATAAATAGAATCGAGCATAAACGTTTCAATTATGTTCTTCATAATAAAAAGAGTAACTAAAGCCGTCACTCGGCGACTGTAAGTAGGTGTAACGTGTGTAAGGTCTAGTGCACCCTTGGTCCTCCTCCAAGCATCGTAGGCGATGTCCCTGCGTTGTGTAGGCGTAGTGTAGTCGGCAGTCGAACTTCAGGGTAGCTAAGGCCTCGATTCGAACCCCAGTTTTTATTTTTTATTTCCATTATTTCAATTATTTTTCGTTTTGTTTCCTCCTCGTTTGGCACTCTTCCCGGTCATATTCGTATCACGTGACACTGGCCGCCAATGGCCCCTACACGCATCAGAATACACGATACACATTATTCCATTTCGTTTAATTTCCTGAATTTTATTTGTTTTAATAAAGGGTCTGTTTATCCGTGTTGGCCTGCTTGCGGCAAGGACAGATATGGAACTATGTAATAGTTACTTTAAATCAAATATTTTGTTTGACTTCATCATCTCACATACCCGTTTTGATTGAGTTCTGTGTTTTATAACAATCACATTACCGCAATATGTGTAGACAGAATGTTGCACTCGTTTTATGTTCTTTTAATAAATATTGTATTTAAAATAATATCTAATTACATTCCAAAAAGATATAAAACAAAACCTAGAACGTGATGTATAGACCTCCGATTGAAACTTAAAATGACTAATGGAAATTCCAGGCTAACACAATGTAATCCAATCCAGTGTTTTCTTGGTTTATTGAGAATTTTTGATTAAGATTATAAGAATAAGCACTCAACACTGTTGTTGAGCTGCGGCCCCGGTTGTCTTGGAGATGATGACGTCACGCGCGGTCCCACATCTGTCCGGCGGCATAGTACAGCTAGGGTTGCGTACGCACGTAGGACGGTGTCGAATGGGGCGTGGAGCCGCGCGTCGTTGAGAGATGTTGTTGGCAGCCCCGGCCCGTGCTCGAGACCGAGGTGTAGTGGCGGCCGCGGCGCCTCGCGCGGCGCGCCCAGCGACGGACGCTAACGGTACCGCACCCCCTAGCGCCTAGCGCCTAGCGCGTAGCGCGTAGTGCCACCTCACCCCTGCGACCCCGCGCCACACCCATGCCACACGCCACACGCCCCCCGCGCCCTACGCGGCCGGCGCGCGGCGACACTCCCGCACCGTCTTCGTACTAACGTATCTTGTCTCGTGCTCTCAATTCGATATCTTTACTCGAGTGTTTCTCGCAACCGATTACAGTTAACTTTTCGTGTTGTTTATAACATTTTGCGCAGTGATAGCGGAGTGTCGTCTCGCCGGCGGCGTTTCAATAGTTCTGTTTTCTCGTCTGTCATCTATCCACGTCTTTCTGGCTGTAGACCTCGTCCCGTTCCCGACAAAAGCAAACAAACATTGTTTGTTCGTGTCGCTCCTCCCGGCCGGGTCTCGTCGCCGAGCCGTCTCAGCACCCTGTCTCTATCGACGAGCTACCGACCACTACATGTTGTTGACACACCTCATTGTGGCCCCGACCGCGTCCTACGTCCCGCTTTGTGATGTCACTCTCTCGTCTCCAGAATGCGAGGCGGTCATCTAGTCCACGTGTTTGTGTAGCAGTTGATCGGCGCACCGTAGCTCTTTTGTTTTCTGTATTAGTTAGCATGGCGCCCACGCGTACCCAGCACAGTGACAGCGTATCACTCATCCGCGTCGCCGCCGCACGTCCGAGCATGTGGTAGACGCGCCGCGGACGCGCACGCGCACTCTGAATACAGACACTCGCGGCTCGCAGAAGTCCACACCACACTCTCTCGTATCGGTGGCGCAGCGGTCGGTGCGCGGTGGGTCGGCAGTAGCGCGGGTGGGGCTGGCGGCGGCACTGGACGTGTGCTTGTTGCAGCTGCGCGTGGTGCGCGCATTCAAGTCGACGCTGGAGGACCTGGAGGAGCGGCTGTCGGCGCACCGCGAGGCGGGGCTGCGCTCGCGCATGCGCGCGCCGCCCGCCGACATCGCGTACATCGACGCCGACGACGTGCCGGCCGCCTCGCGCACGGAGACCACCATATTCTAGCCGCCGCCACCCGTCCGCTGTCCGCTGCCGCCTGCCCGCCTGCCCGCCTGCCCGCACCTCACCGAACGTTTTGTTTATTGTATCCGATGTTTTGGTTTGTTGGCGGCCACCGCTCGTACTTAACGCCACAATCTCCCGCGTAATCTCATCGCTCGCCGCGCTCGAATCCCGTTTCTGTCTCGACCGTGTTTACGCTTTGTACGTTAATCGACTCTTAATTTTAGTGCGTTAAGAATTTTTATTAAGTGTTGAAACTTTTTAGTGCTAGGTAGTTGATAGAGCAATAAAACTACTAGAGGATGTTAGCGGCCCGAAGGTAGGCTCCTAGACCGAATTGTGCCTGTGACTGCGCCGGCGCACCGCGCCACGCGAACATTCAATTCATATTTGTAACCTGTTGATGTTTCGTATGTTAACGTTTCAATAGAGAATGTTTGGATATTTTAATAGTTGACGATTGAGCATATCTTAGTATCGGGACCCCTTTTTCATATATGTACGTAGGTTATACGAACTCTTTCTACCCAACATTGTAAATGAACGAACACTGCTATTTTAGAGATGAACATATTTGTACATAACTTAAAATATCTTCAAAAGTCTTTTTATGAATATCGGAGCAGTGATATTTTGTATAGGTAGCTATATAAAACAAAATGATGGAAAACTCCAATTTAAATTGTAAACTTTTTAATATCCTTAAACTTCGAAATTTTACGAAAAATAAAACTAAAGTATAAAAAAATTAAGAACTTTTTAAAGTTTTCAACTTGTCTCTTTTTAGCTTTCTGTGTAAGTAGTTTGTTACGAGAAAATATTATAATTGTGAGATATTGAGGGTACTTGGCAGCTTGTGTGTTTTGTTTCATAATAAATTTTGGGACCACTTTTGACCCTATTCCTATGTCTTTGAGATCTGTAACGAATCTGCCTTTATATTATATGTTTAACCAGACGGTCACATGTCTATAAATCGAATAGATTAACTAAAACCTTACGTATACGCCTAAAGTTTAATATGAATGAGACACTTCACGCTTAACAAAAAGAAAACATTATGTGCTCTAACATAAACAAAGTGTATCTTCAAAAAAATAATTAACTTGGTTTTTGCGAAATGTTACGAGATACTATTTACATTGAAAAATAAATTTTCAAGCAAATTCCATAGCATTTTCTTTCGCCATTAGTTATTATATGGTGGGGCCCGCCGATCTTTAGCCGAATCGCTCTATTTCAGATGTTGACGGTAAGTGTAGCTCTGACTCGGATAGGGAGAGTAACGTTGTAAGTATAGACAACGGATCTATTATGTAGGTACACGTTGAAACATTGATTAGAGCATGGAATACGTGGTGTCTGCACTTGGCTGCCCAGCGACTTCGGTTACTCCTAACGGCCTCATTGGACCATATCGGTTGCGCGAGCGAGTACCTCACCTGCTGGCCTTGCTTTACATCTAACTTGTAACATTGCTACTTATAGGCAACATAAGTATACTGTCGTAATTAAATCGTTATCCAAGTGTATGTTTTATTACACTTTCTTGCACGTACATTAAAATGCCATGCCAACAGTTGAATATTCCCTCGGTCACTTGTACTAATTATATGAACGACTGCATATAATTCAATGAGCCGAATTCACGTACACCAATGAAGGTGAGAAGGTGAGTGGCCATCTTGTGGTGTCGCATCGACAAAATGGCCGCTCCGACTAATTTGTAAGTACTGAGCATATAATGGAGTACATGTATATTTTTTTGGTACAAAATGTTGTTTCTTTGTTTTTAATTTTTAATTATTTTTGCTTCGCATTTACAGTGTGATCATGCTTATGTTACAGTGTTATGCATGTATACAGATGTCTGTGAGTATTGCACAATTGTATTTTTTTTCCGTTATTATTGTAAGTAGATGTTTGTACAGAGTCTCTGATAATATACTTTTTTATTGAAACTATATTCATTATATTATCAGATTCTCGAGAAAGGTTTTATATCCGAATTTTTCATTTTTATTACTGTAACAGTTCGGCATAGAACAAATAATGGTTTTTATATACAGCCACGATAACTTTACTTACAAAACTTTTAACACTAGAATTTAAGCTGATAAAATATTTATATGAAAAAATAAACTAAATAAACGCATAAATATATCTCCACTTATACACCAAAATTAGTAAACTAAGTAATAAAATAAAACAAAACGGCTCTTACATGATCCACTTAATATTTTTATTTAATTAACTCGGTTGTGTATGTACTTATGTAATAAGTTGATTTTCGTAATCTTTATTTATTTTTGAGTTATACTGTAACATTACGTTTAATTATTAAATAATACATACTTAACCGGCACTATAAACCACTATAGTAATAAAAAACTCATTATAATAATTAATAAAAGTATTTATTTGACAAAGTTGATATTTTATTTTGTACCTAAACACTGAATAGTGAGGATGAAGGCAACTATCACGAGTAGCTCACATACCGGATTGTTTCTTGAGTCTCTGAGTAGCTGTAGAGCCACACGGTATTTCATTATATTTTATTATTTACTTTGTTTATATATTTAGTATTTGCTACTGGATGCCCTCGACTCCCAGCTAGAGAATGCCCCTATCCTAGCTACAGTTAGGCACTAACGAAACTGCTTTCTAAATTTTTCATAGTACCTTCTATAGTTACAACTCTTCACTATCAGTAGTTTTGGTGTTCTAAACACAAATGTACAGCGAAGTTTGAATGTTCAATATCAAAGAGCGTCTGTGATCGTTTGATTTTGGAATGCCATAGGCGATGTTCCACGTAATGTTAGTTGTATTGGCGACAAAGCAGTTTGGTTATGCGGCTCGCGGTATCAGCTGGCAGTAAGCGCTAGGAGACGCGACGCTGGGGACGCGACACTGACACGCCCGTGATGTTGTTTTGCAGCAAAAGGCGGACATATTGGCCGGTCGCAGGATATTTGTCAATAATTATTTGGCGGAGCACCGAAGAATCAGCGTGCAATCTGGCGGCAGCTCACTGCCCGCCCTCAGCCCAGTCTCGCATCAGAGCGATGACTAATAGCCCCAAAACATACCTACTTGTAACTAAATATGAACTATCGACACCAAACTAAGACTACTGCCATTTAAACAATATAACGAATATAAAATCAAAACACATATTCTAAACTTTTTAACTACCGTCGAGTTTCGCTAAACATTTTGTCGGAACGAGAACGTGTTTTTGGAATCTCTTTAAAATGTAAATGCAGTAGATAGTTAAGGATTGTTTGTTTAATAAAAATATAAGTAATATATTAGTCTATTCGCAAATAAAAACTATATTGATTAGATTTATATGATAACTATGGTGCACCATTATTTAGATGGAGTATATTAGAGTTTGAGCAACATTATTTTATGACCGGTATTTGAGGATATTTAAAAAAAAATTAAGTATATAACATAATATCTATAGAGTTCCTTCAACTTTCTGTAAATATCTAAATCTTTGAACACTACTTTTTCTTGTAATTAATATGTCTAAAATTAACTGTTGTGTGTTAAAAATAAAAAGTATATAATACAAATAAAATACATGTGCCATTTTTTATATATAAATAAATTAACGAAATACACAATTTGTGCTACTCAAGTGCTTTTATAAACGTTTTTAATGATAAGATGATATTTAAATTTGCTTGTTATTATTTTATTTATGTTTTATTCTGTGTTTATATTGGAAGAATGCGATTAGATGTGGATTTGACTATGTTAGTGTTAGATATAAAGATGTGTCTTATGTACTAGAGCTCGTTGTGTTTTGTGCAGTAGTTGAGGGTTTGGTCCGTGCTGTGCGCGCGCGCAACTACAAAACACGACCGCTACGCTCATGTATTACCTATAGACAATACGTTATCGCAATACTGTAGAACTCTTTTCATATTATATTATATTATGTATGTATGGCACAATATAATAGTTTTCTTTTTAAATATGCATGACATTAAAATCTGATATTCAAATTCTATGTTTTCCTTTCGATTGTTATGCACCACGGTGATGACGTGCACGACGTGTGTACGTTTGTCGTGGTCGTCGTGACGTCACCGCCGCGGTGCGCCGTATCCTACACCACACTACTGTCCACCTACTCTTTCGTCTTCCATTCTCTCATTCTACCTTTTATTTTCTTTCTCTCCTCCAAGGTATCTCAAGCAAATTTAATTATCACTCGTATGTTTTGTAGTAAATAAAGTTTAGTATGGTTTATATGTTAAGTATATACTACTAAATATATAATAAATAACTTTTGTGTATTTGATTCTTAAAGTTGAAATGCACCACTATAGACTAAATGATTGCCTGCTACATCAGTGTTAAGACTAGATGACATAGTATAATAAAATATTAGTTATACTTAAAATATGGATGATTAATCGTGACTTGGTGTACACCAAAAGTTAGATGTAAAGAAATATTAAAATACGTTTTTCAAAAATTTACTATTTACGCTTGTAGTAGACGCGTACACGCCGAATAGTATTTAAATCACATTAAATGATATAAAGTTACCATAGAAAAGCATGAGTTGTCGCTATACGTACCTCAAGACGGTCGAACTAACTGGTACTGTTGTTAACCCGTTACATATAACGCTTGTTGTCTCTTTAAACTTTAGTAATAAAGTATCTATACTCCAAAGTAACTTTCATTTCACCCGCCACATTGTGGAGAGCTGCAATACTAAGGTAAACTTGCAGATAAGGGAACATGTTGATGTGTCGATGTTGGTCCATATGTTTGTTGTTGGCGGCCTGTGGCCAACATGGGCCCCTGTATGTCGTACGGTCTAGATCGATGTTAGAACGCTTGGCGCTTACACGCTGTTCCGTAGAACGATAGCTCACCGGTACGAAGCATGCTCGGTAGACGATAGCGTCACTGCGTATGTGGCCCACATACTGGCCATATCACAACTGCAAGCCGCTAGTAACTGACCAAGGTAAATGTTCCATCTTACATCGCACATTCGGCTTGCAGTATTTATCGACACCGTATGTACCATATATGCATTGACTGTATATATATATTATTATATCATAGAGACGCTCAGCTTCAAATTATTAAGCCACGCTCAATAAATTATATGTAAATAGTGACACATTAAAATTAAAAGTAATCACAAAAGCGACCAGTGTAGGCATCATGTTTAGTAAGCATTTCACGTCTGTCATATATGTTACATGCTTCTGTATATAGTTGTAATATAGCTTGGGCTAGTTGGATATAATGATAGGTTACATTATATATCTGGTATGTGAGCAACTACGTCGATACAACGATACTATGTGTGTGCTTCACTAGATATAGTTCGCATGATGACGACTCAACATACACACAGATGTCTACTCGACACACAAACTCGCTGACACGCACACACACACGCAACACATACGTACACGAATACCGAACATGTTTTTTTTTTAAATAAACGTCTTCGACAACCCGCTAATAAGGACCCAATAGGTTAAGTGTTGAATGTTAAATGTTGTTTTATTTTATGTTAATTAAGTTTATTTTATTATTTTTTATGACTTGCGTTTATCAAACGATCGATGTAACGGAGCCCTGGATGGAAAATGTAAAAAACAAGTGTAGTTATTAAGCGCACAACCCCATGAATGTGCTTCTTAAGGTACCTAATAGGATGTACCCTGCGTCTTACTTTAGCTCTGTTTACTGTGTATCTATTTATATATACTTCTTCTATAATGCTCATCGCTTCGCGAGGCACACTGCTTCGACTAGTCCCCTGATAAACTTCTACTTTCTGATAATACACTCTTAAAAAAGATCACTGCTAACGAGTCTGACGCGATTCTACTTCATTTTTATTTCATAGCTAACGCTTTAAAGGCTCTCAGAATTTGGTATGTTTAGTACAACTATAAACTACACGCTAGATTGAGTGCTAGTGGAGAGATGGTAGAATCGCGTGGGACCCCAGCACCGCCGTCTACATCATGTAAATGTAATCCTTCCCTGTTCGCGGCGCGCGCCTCTCTGTGTCGTTATACCTTTTTACTTCATGTTCTCGTTTTTATTTTCTTTTCCATGAATACCCAATTGCACACGGAAGGTGATAGGTGGCGAGTTACAAGAACGATTGATACCCGTCCCGTACAGCAAGACGTCTACTGATCAAGCTGTAAGATTCCATTTTATGAAGGGAGAGCCTGTTTCACTCACTTTATCTGTTTATTTGACTATTTTTATGTTAACATTTTTACGTTTTTTTATATGTTCAAAAAGTTTAATACTGTACTCTGTCTTCTATACCTACAACTTGTCCGTTCTGTATATGTATCCCACTTGTCATGTGTGTTGTCGTAGCGTTGACTGTGCACTTCGCCATCTACTTTATACAGAGAGTGTGTTATGGTCCCGCTTGTGACACTCCGACACTCCTGAGCGCTTCGATGCACTTTTAACGCTTTTACTTCGATCCTTTTCACATTTATGACACTGGACACTTATATATATTATATGTATATGGTATGTTTAGTGCGAAGTGCGACGGTCAGCGCCATCTGCATGATATCACGTCATCGCTGCATGTATCCTGACGCATGCGCTGTTTTATTCCATATTGTTATATCCTCCACGTTGGGTCTTTTTGTGCGTATGCGGCCTATCACCATTTTTTATATTTCCTTTTTTATTGTAACACCCAAATTGTCTGTGAAATATCGACTTCAAATATTTTGATTTGATTTTCGACTTCATATAATTTGAGGACTTTTGATGTTGCATAAATTTAAATATTTCAAATGATTGAACATTGAAATCGATTGTTTGTTGAGTGTAAATTTGACATTTGGTGTGGTATTAACTATTGATGTTTAACAATGCTTTCTATTGATAATACTAATATTAAGCTCAGTAAATAACCTAGATAACGATAGGATTACTTTAAAATAAAGATAGGGATATAATTCTGATAAGTAGAGGGTCCCCCTATAAGACAAGATAGTGTTTATTTTTATTATTTTGGCGAGCATACTTCATGGCATAGATATTTTGTTTTTATTGTTTTGCCATACATCTTGCACTCGTGCCTGTGTACACCCTGATGACTTGCGTCCATCCGTCACTGAAGGATAATCGTATTGAGACCTTTACGGCGGAATGGAGAAGCGAGTTCTCCCGGCGTGTACCAGACACTCGATCCGTCAATTCGTGGGGTCCTACAGACGTAGAACCGTAAAACGCCAGGGATTCGTCATAATAGCTTTAGAATCATTTCAAAACTAGAAGCATCTGACGTCATTTTTAATATAAATAGCTTTTAGAAATATCAAATTTTTCTATCTATCTATCTAATAGGCTAGTGGAACGCTTCAGTTAACGTACATGTGTTGGTAAAGGTACTCGATCGCGAGGTCGGGTTGAGGGTTTTGTCAGCTTGCTTCCAATAATTTCGGATATAGGACGTTGTTGGGTAAAGCGATGTGTTGCTTCGTATCATGTGCAGTGTAATGTGTACCTTAGGGCAAGGCATTAACAATAGAGCTTTGGCGCGTAGCTCACATAGAGATGTGTAAATGCAGTCACAGATACGTAACGTGTGTTGGCGTTGTGCATGTCGCACGGACGGTAGCCCCACTCGGCCGCGCCGGCACGCACCGGGCCGCACCGGACCACGCCGGTCCGACTCGACGATGTCTGTATTCAGAGGCGCTGAAGCGTCCCGACGCGCGACGTAAGCGCGGCGCTCACTGCATGGCATGCGGCGCCCGACACGACCCTCCAACTCTGTGACTGGAATTTTCAATTACCTAACGCTTTCTTGCCTCTTTTTTATGGTTCGGTGTGCTTATATTTATGTTAACATTGTACATTCATGGTCTGGTCCGTCCCTCCCGCGAGCCCCACGCCTGCCCCGTGTCCGCGCAGGGGCCCGCCGGAGGGACACATCGCCCGACTCTGGGACATTCGTGTCGCCCTGACAAAATATAATTTCAATTATATTGTATTTCCACTCACAATTTTGACACAATTGGTTTTTAAGTTCAGATCAACTATAAGAACGTCCAAAACTCAACCATAAAGCAATTTTGTAAGTGGAAATGTTCACACTGGTCTTTATGAACTCGATTTCGAAGATACGTTGTCAGTATTGGCAGTCGACACGGTTGTGTCGCGGCCGTAACGCGGGTGTGTCGCCCGCGTGTCAGCCGCGACAGCGCGTTCGCTGCGTCGCGCACGAGTTGATAAGCACCGGCGGAGTGTCAGGACGGCTCGCCCAGAGCGGGTACTGACGGCGGCGTGGTGCGCAGATCCGCGTGGTGAACGCGTTCCGGCAGGGGCTGGACTCGCGCGGCTCGCTGGCCGACGCGGCGCTGGCGGAGGCGCTGCGCAAGCAGACGGCGCTGTCGAAGCGCTTCTCGCACTCGTCCAGCATCGACTACGCCGAGACGGCGCGCGACGCGCTGGCGCCGCACGACCTCGACGTGGAGCGGCTCAGCTCGCACAGCCACACCGAGACCGCGGTGTAACCCCCCGGCGCCGCGCCCGCGCCCGCGCCCGAGTAGCCCATAGATATATAGTGTGCCCGCGCGCCGCAGCTCATCGATGCAATAATTTAGCGATTAATATCAGTATTATGGAGTACCGCCGCCCCGACCGCGCCCCGACCGCGCCCGTCCCGCGGACGCTACTCGAACCGTTACGCTGCCATCGCTCTTAAAATATATTATTATACATATATTATGTAACAATGATGCTGAAACGATTGTGTATAAAATGATATTTTTAAATGGTAACGAGGATGATCAAGTTGGTATTGATTTGTAGCACTCGTAGGCGCGTGGCCGCGTGGCCGCGCGGCCGCGTGCCCGCGTGCCCGCGTGCCGCAGTGCCGCGTGCCGTAGTGCCCTCAGTGACGCAGAAGCGCACTAGTCTCGCAGCCACCGGTACTTGAGCATAAGTTATATTGTTAACTAGTGTGTTTAATTATTCGATTGTTTTGAAAATATTTTATTATTATACGCGCGCGTCGCGTCGCGCGCGTCTGTTGAACAAATAAAAAAAAATATTGTCTAATTATTAATTTTAGATTTAAGCGCAAGGATGAGCGAATGGACGTGTGTTTTTTGAAAATAAAATAAAATTTTCGCATACCATCGTGTCATCTCTTACACGGAATGAAATGTTTTATATTGCTTTTGTCAAAGACATGTTGTGGGAGTGGCCTGGGGAGGGGGCGCGCACCGGGCTCGCGACTCATCCTTTTGTATAAAGTTGTTTCATTTGTAGCGCAGCATCATCGTTTGTACGTACGCCGAGTGATATTAGCGGCTCGTGCGCGCCGCCCCGCCCACGCGGACATATATATACACATACATATATATACATCATATATATTATATATATACTTAACTAAATTATTGAAGTATTAGTTAAGGTGTTTGTTATAAATTTCAATAACTTTTTTTTTTGTTTTTACGACCTTTTTCCCCTAAATCTAAGTATACATTTAAGTCATATCTCGAAGCGTAGACGCATTGAAGTGTAAAGTTTGTACACAAGAACCGTACGCACGCACGCACGAATGCGCGTGCGCGTAAGCACCATTCTTGTGTAGAAACCGACGTAGTCCACTTTGAACATCTTCAAAATGTTTAAAATAGAAATAAACATTAAAATTGTATAGCTGATGGTATTTATTTGTAATGCTAGTCTCTTATGAAACAAATACTAATTATTCAATTATTATAATGTACTTATTGATTATTGATAAATACTTCAAGTTTATTAAACAAGATATAGTCTACGGTGTAACGAATTGATTTCGGAATTTTTTCTCTATGAGCAATAGCGAGACGCTCAACTATAGGCGACGTAGACTCGCAGCAGTGGCATTTTCAACGTAACGTATAAACTAAGGATTGACACGCACTCGCGCGCGCGTGACGTCACCGAGGCGAGCGCCGCCCACAACTTTTAGTATAATATTACGTATAAATAATGAGACATCAAAACGATCTAGTGAATCGGCAATGTTCAATTTTGTATAGAACGTTTCATAGTAGCGGTATTTGAGAGTTGTTACGTTTTATTTGAGAGGTTCGTAGGCGCGTTCCGTTGAAGCCGCGCGCGGCCCCCGGCCCGCCGGCCCCACTCGCTCGACTCTCTCGGTCGGTCGGACACCCGCAGACGCAGACCAATGGACGGACGAGTGGCGCGACAACTATTAAAACTATTAAACAATCTTGTAAGTAATTAAGTATTAGCTTCGAATCAATAAAGCCTTTTTAAAAAAAATTAGTTAAAAAAATGAAACTATTGAAACTTCACGATGTTTAAATAAAATAATATTAGTTATGATTTCAGTGAATAGAGAGATCATGGTATCGTTTTGTGTATTATATGCTATTGTTTCGTTGATCTTCGTTACCACGAGTTCCCCAATGAAAGACATAAATAATTAGGAGTCTATACTGTAACGTAGAGGGCCGCGGCCCGCCGCGACGCCCGCTAACCTAACAATCAATTGTTTTGACACGACAGTCTGCCACTAACCATTTTAGGTGATAAGTCCCATTGTTGTATTTTTCGTCTCACAATAAATGAAAATCTATTTTATTGTTTTTAAACATGTGTTTTATTTTAATAACCCTGTTCGAAGAACTAAATTATCATGAAAAAAGTGATGTGTGAATAAGTAATAACTTAAAAACTGTTCACTATTATGCTGGGGCCACACTAACGGAAAATGCTGTTACTTATTGCGATGATATACGTTTAACGTAGGTGTAGCCATTTGACAACGGCATTCACATACATGTACCGTATGTGAATGCCGTTGTCAAATTATCAAAGAAATTAACGCGAAAATTAATTCGTTGAAGCGGCCACATTACGTATCAGTGTGTTCTTGTTTCTTAATTAATTCACCCTTAAAGAGATAAAAATTAAAGAAAGTTTACACATCAAATACAGAGTAACACCGTCAACGCCCATCTTGCTTGTTATTCAAGGAACATTAGTGCCAGTTTTATTGCCAATAATGGAACGTTCACGTTGAACGTCCAAGTGTAGCCACTAACTTTATCGCGTTAATAATTAACACAATATTTATCGCGATGATAGGCATTGACGTTTCCCGTTAGTGTGGCCCCAGCACTACTAGGTAGGCACTTCAAACTAATAAGTGGAGGGTACATTTATAAATGGATGATATTCGAAGCGATGAATCACACATGATGGCACTTGGAGGTATATTAGCTGTCTATGGGTCAAGGGTTCGAGTCCCAAACAGATTCTGCAATGTCCCTAACCTCCCTCACTTAGGTAAGATCCCTCTGATATAGTAGAGAAAATGATCAGTCTACGAGAATAAACCGCAATACATAGGTACCTATCCTATTCCCCGACATCGGGAGTGTTGCTCCGCTGTACCACGGGTATGTTCCATGGTTCCGCTTAGGGATACAATGGAGAAAATCTCTGTTACCCAACGTTCCCCCTTTAAGTTCCTTCCTTAAGGTGTGTATACATACATGGAGAATAAAACTAAACTGAATGTCCAAATGGATTAGAGTTTTGTGTGGTATGAGCCACGTACATACTATACAGTGTGACCCGCGTTAAAGTGCAACCCCGAAAATGGGTGAAATTAGATCGAAAACTATCGACGAAAATGGGTCTAAAAAACTTCTAAAAAAAAAACTAATTTTTTTATACGCCACTGAACATTTGTTTCCCGAATTTTGACCTCTATGTACAAATAAATTTATTCCTCCCAAACTAGCTGGCCGATTTTGATGAAATAAACGACAAATCAATGCCAAGTATTTAGCGATGAGAATAAAACAAAAAAAAACAACAAAAAATGGCTTTAAATACTTAATTTTTTTAAATACTTGTGAAAAAAGTCACTATTTTTTTCAATCAACTCAAATTTCTATGAAATAAACCCCTACATCTTGATTTGTTTTATAATTTATTATTATTCTTGACTGTATTAGCTTTCAAAAAAAAAATAATCAAACATTGTATCTCTAAAAATACAGGAGTTACGAATTTTTAAAGTTCACTACTCAGAATGGGCAAATCCAGGTAGAGACCCTTTTTTTATTCCTTTGTTATACCGGTGGCCAGCTGCTATTGTATTTAATGCTTGGGGTGTATAACAAAACGAAATAAGCTTCCAATGAGCTTATTCCGTTTTAGTTGACAGTTGAAATAAAACAAAAATTAATCAAAAACAATGATTTATTATTAATTATTGTTGACTTAGATTATAATGTATTAGGTTTTCGAAATGTGCTCCGCGTTGTTGCAAACACATTGCCACGCGTAATGATATGTGTTGTGTGGCCCTCCGTATAAGTTGCGGTTCATTTTTCAATTCTTCAGCGCACCTCATGATGCGGTCATGAAGCTCAGCCTCTGAATTCACAGGTGCACTGTACACCTTTTGCTTCATGTGGCCCCATAGAAAGTAGTCGAGCGGCGTCAGATCAGGAGAGCGGGCTGGCCAGCCCACTGGGCCTTCGCGCCCAATCCAGCGATTGGCATAATTATTATTTAAAAATTCACGGTCATTGCGCCCGTAGTGAGCAGGGCAGCCGTCCATTTGCAAGTTGTTACAGTACAATATCTTTGTGCTGTATCTACAATCTACATCGCAATCTTATGATCTTTATCGCACGTTCAATATCTATTAAATGTTTCTACTATCCGTGATCAACACGTAGTCGTTAGTATATAAGATGCACCTTTGGATAATTATAACTAGACTATACTACAACTTTGTCTCATTTATACCTAATCATATACTGCCAAGAAGTTTGGCAAATTGGTGACCCCGACGTGATAACTGCGAAGGTTTTTGTTCACCGAGTTCTGTCTCTGATATTAATTTTTGAAACTGTCGCTGTTCTGTTTCTTCGTAACAATCAATTAAACCTAATCATAATTTGCCAAACTTCTTGGCAGTATATGATTAGGTATAAATGAGACAAAGTTGTAGTATAGTCTAGTTATAATTATCCAAAGGTGCATCTTATATACTAACGACTACGTGTTGATCACGGATAGTAGAAACATTTAATAGATATTGAACGTGCGATAAAGATCATAAGATTGCGATGTAGATTGTAGATACAGCACAAAGATATTGTACTGTAACACAAGTACATGCCCTGTCTTGATGCCAGCGGCACATCCTCTAACAGACGGGGAAGCTCATCCCTTAATAAAGTTAGGAATCGTTCCGAATTTAATGTCGCTGGTAAAATTACTGGTCCTATCAACATGTCGTCGAGTAGACCTGCCCAAACATTTATTGAAAATTGCACCTGGAATGACGAGGCCCTCTTCAGATGTGGATTATCATGTGTCCACTCGTGCAAATTCCTAGCGTTCGTGATGCCATTCCTGGTGAACTTCGACTCATCCATCCATAAAATCTTTTTTAAAAATTGTGGATTGCGACGAATTTGTCGTTGTAGCCAGATCGACATAACGCACCTTGATTGGAAATCCATATCCCCGTGCAAATCGTGGACTCTTTGATAATGATATGGATGTAGACCTTCTTTCTTCAAGATTCTCCACGCTGAGGCTTGTGATATGCCGTGGAGTAAAGCTAAACGCCTCGTACTAATAGTAGGAGTGGCAAAAATGGTACTTAAAACCGCTTCTTCTATCGCTGTGTCGATTACAATGGATTCTTGTTCACGTCTTGTGTGTTGTAAAATCCAAGTCCGATGTCGTAGAGCTTCCGATGAACTTCCTGGAAGTTCCTTGCCGACGGTGCAAGTCTGTTCGGAAATGCATTTACGTATGCCGATCGAGCGACTGTTGTGCGTCCACCATACATTCCATAATAATAATGGATGTCAGCGATTTCTCGCGGGGAGAATGCATTTAATCGCGGCATCTCAACCCAGCACAACCACGAAAACAGTCGAGTAACGTAACAAACAGTCAATAACAAAAACGTAACAAGTAGTCAATAACGAAAACTCAACGAAAAACTGTAACTTTAATGCGAGAACAACAGCTGACGTACAGCAGCAGCGATGTGATCGGAGCGGACTAGCGCGGGCGACTGCCGGACTGTACCAATACCCCTTCCCTTTTCCCCAAGCATTGAACACAATAGCAGCCGACCACTGGTATAACAAAGGAATAAAAAAAGGGTCTCTACCTGGATTTGCCCATTCTGAGTAGTGAACTTTAAAAATTCGTAACTCCTGTATTTTTAGAGATACAATGTTTGATTTTTTTTTTTTTGAAAGCTAATACAGTCAAGAATAATAATAAATTATAAAACAAATCAAGATGTAGGGGTTTATTTCATAGAAATTTGAGTTGATTGAAAAAAACAGTGAAAAATAGTGACTTTTTTCACAAGTATTTAAAAAAATGAAGTATTTAAAGCCATTTTTTGTTGTTTTTTTTTTGTTTTATTCTCATCGCTAAATACTTGGCATTGATTTGTCGTTTATTTCATCAAAATCGGCCAGCTAGTTTGGGAGGAATAAATTTATTTGTACATAGAGGTCAAAATTCGGGAAACAAATGTTCAGTGGCGTATAAAAAAATTAGTTTTTTTTTTAGAAGTTTTTTAGACCCATTTTCGTCGATAGTTTTCGATCTAATTTCACCCATTTTCGGGGTTGCACTTTAACGCGGGTCACACTGTATAATATGCATATATCTATTTACAGTCCACTGTGTCGAATGATTTAGCAGTTGCAAATAAACCTTCGTAATAACTACACGATTTTTACTCAAAAAATCACCCGGCAATCTAAAACACTCCTTATAGATAAAACACTGAATGTTTTAAGTTTTACTTTTTATAGACAGACGGGTAATAATAGGTAACATTGAATTACATTGTTATGTGTAGTACCCCTAAGGGGAACCAACCCACCGTTCTACCCGTGGCACAAACCGGGGGTACAGGAGCAACCCCCGATATCAGCATATTAGTTGGATAATTTTAATCTATAAATATTTTAATTTTAGTCTATAAATAACAATATTTAAAAGATGTAAGTTATCAAAGAAATTAGGCGTTTTGCGAAATCTAAACTTTTTATATTGCTGCACCACGGTAAGTATAGCCCCATCGACTGTAAAAAGTTACTAATAACCTACATAGAAAATGTATTGCCTCGATGATGCATGAGGTGTCGGGTTCGATTCCCGGTTCAAGCAGTGTTAATAAATTTTTCTGTCAAGGAATTCTAGCATGGAATCTATAATGTGTCTGATTACTTATGTGGGACCAAAAACGTAGGTGTAATACACCTCTACAAACAAATACAATATGAGCAAACCTACCTACACAAACTCTTAAAGCGCCTAGTGGGGCAGAATCCACCAACTGCCCCACTAAGATCTATTTAGTACCTATTTAATTTTGTTATTAGTGAACAAATTAATATTCACGATGTACTAATTATTATTTATTATACTCTCACTTCTCTAAAGCACAACATTTGGCTGCGGTAACGCACACAGATTCCACTGCGAACTTTCATTTCACTTTGCCCACCACTGAGCGGGTTGGTGGGGCAAAGGGGAATAATTATAAATTATGACGGGTTCTGAAAATAGTTATCAGATCCCGTCATCGGTGTTAATATTTATTTAAATTATGTAAGATATTATGTATGTAATCTTTATAAGAGCTAAAGAAGCCAAAATATATTTAGTATTTTGTCTATCTGTATGTGTGTAAGCGTAACACAAAAAATACTGCACAAAATGTAATGCGGTTTTCACAGTTGGTTTGCCGTAGCAAACCAACTGAATAACTCTAGCTCTGACTTAAAATCTATAACATGTTTCATCTTGATACACCGCCTAGAAGTCGAATATTGTGTGTAGATCAGGTTCTTCTATTGATATTTTCTTTCTTTGTAGGTATGTAACAAAGAATGAAAAATATCGATAGGTAAGGCAAAATGTAGTTACAAATAAAACGAAAATTTAATATAAAAAGTACCTATATATTTACAGTATTTTACAACCTTATGACTACAACAGTTTAGTTAATACTATATGTGATCACTGGAACGTGATGAGACCAGGCGGCGGCTCCGGCGGCATGAAGTTCGGTAACGATGCACTCGGGTCTGCGGACAAACGAATTTTATTTTGTTAATAAATATAAATACTTGTAGTTGTTAAATTTTGCCTTATATACATACAGGTAGATCTTTTATGTGTTGCCTGACCTGATCATGCAAAAAATAAATTACAGACTCCTTCAAACAAGGAGTTCAGAGGAATGCAAGAGATTCTCTTAGTAGAGATGCACTTGTATTTAAACGAAATTCGAATATAGTGGGTACGAAGGGATACCTTCATCGCTGTTACTTTTTTAAAAATGCACCTGTCGCTCTAGTTGTAACTCCTGCGTCGCGGGACTTAACCGAAATTCAAACATCGGATACAAATAGCACTGAGACTCTAAACAACTATATAGGGAGCCCTACACGGTACATCAATTTGACTGCATGGATGTCGTCATCCATGTAGTCAAATTGATGTACCCAGATCCCACGACGAGGTTGGCCATCGTCAGACGAGTTTGGTATTATCAACCATTTTTTGTTGCAATAGTTGGGTGAGCAATCAGATGGTGCGTGGTGGCATTCTCAACAATGGGAAGCTAGGTACTACATAATGCGTAAATCAATTTAATCTAATTCTTACCCATTTTCTGCCCCATCGCAAAAGGCGGTGCTTGCAACATTGCTGGGTTTAGGCCTTGTTGTTGCAACATTTGCTGTTGTTGCATCAGTTGCTGTTGCTGGATCATTGGCGGCGGTTGTTGCTGCATCATTGGCGGCGGTTGTTGCTGCATCATTGGCGGCGGTTGTTGCAGCATTATCGATTGTGGCAGCATGTTGGGTGGTTGTTGGCCAAGAGGCGGAGGTGGTGAGCCTGGCGGAGGTGGAGGGGGCGGCAAGGCGTCCCAGAGAGGTACATGGTCCGGATGGGTGGCAGGACAGGGCCACGCGCAGCCGAAACGTCGAGATTTCTTTTTCTGAAAGTGATAATTGTAGATCAATTTAAATGTTACTATCGGTACAATGAGAATAAGTTGAAAAGTGATTTATAAAATTTAATATAAATGGGGTAAAATGTTTTACTTACTGGTACTTGTTTCAAGTATTTTATTTTATTTTTGTTACGGTAAGGTTTAAATTCTAATCAGATATATCATCATAATATCAGACTGCACGCGAATGTTAGAATATTTGATGGCAATGATTTACTATTTAAGTTTATGACAGTCTAGTATCCAGACCAACAGCTTTACATGTTGTCTAGTTATACATAGGATATTCTGTTTGTAAAATGGACATTTATTTCGGGTTATTTTTACATAGAGATAGATATGTGCGGTAGCCGTATATACCTATTTAAAATGATCAAATTATGATAGTCAAGTCAAAGTCACAAGTTATTGGTGTGCAAGTATGATGGATATTACTTTAATCAATTTATTTGGTAAACTTGCAAAGATATTTATTATTTATCTTCCTGTTAATAAATATCTAACTATTAGTTAAACTAAAATTATATACAGTACCCTTTTAGGCGGTTCTTCTACATCGGAGTCTTGCCCCGGCTTGTATCCGTCTGCGAAGCTCACACGTTTACCGCTACGAGGCTCCGACTTACTGAAAACAATTTATTTCTTTGATATACTAGACAAACCGACACACATTCATACAAACGACTTAAAGATAAACAAAAACTAGATGTTCTCGTGGTTTCACCCGCGTTTATCGTTACTGCGCCGACCCGTGGGTCGTAGCGTGATATTAGCTTGGCCTATAGCCTTCCTCGATAAATAGGCTATCCAACACTAAAAGAATTTTTCAAATCGAACCAGTAGTTCCTGAGATTAGGGCGTTCAAACAAACAAACTCTTCAGCTTTCAAGTAATTGAAACTCAATTAACACTTACTACTCCGCAAACTGAAGAGTCGTTATATTAAATTAAACAACCGTTCAATCAATAACTAAAAATAAGTAAACTCTAGTTTAAAAAATAAAACACTAAAAATAATAACTAAAGACAAATATCAGACATCTACTATTATAGAACTTAAACTAAATTTCTGTCTCTATTAGATCAAACTAAAAAAATACGATTTTAATTCTGATTTATAACTCTACTGTTACAGTAATAACCAGCGCCGGCCATCAGCTCTAGGCGTCAGATGGCAGGGAACTTTCCAGCGTAAATTTGGTCGTTTTTTTTTATACCGCTTAGGTGGCTAACAAGCATCCGGCCCCCCTGATGGTAAGTGGTCACCGTAGCCTATAGACGCCTGCAACACTAGAGGCATCACTTGCGCGTTGCCGACCCTTTAGGAAAGAAAGTGGGAAGGGGGAAAGGGGTGATTGGGCCTCCGGCACTCTCACTCACCGAACGAAACACAACAGTAGGACTACTGCTATTCCACGTCGATATTCTGTGAGAGGGTAGTCCTTCCCCGGTCGAGCCGGCCCATTCATGCCTTAACTATCTGACCGATTATCATGAAATTGTCGCATATACGTTGTTAGGGCACACTGGGTGCCTTTCATCCATAAAAAGTACTATGCCCTTCCTTCTCCCTAGCCTTTATTATTCCCAAGGCACTTGGGGTCGGCTTTCTAGTCTAACCGGATTTGACTGGATATCAGTTTTTACACGGAGCGACTGCCATCTGACCTCCGCAACCCGAAGGCTAACAATACCCAAAGGCTAGACCAGTGTCAGGATATTAGAGGGCACTGACTTCCGAATAACGACTGCCATAGATGTTCATGGCAGCCGGGATCGACGCTCTCCGAGGCACGGAGCAGGCGATAATTGTCAATCAATACGCACATCATTTCGAAAAGTCTTATAACTTTCGAAAGTCAGGTGTGCGACGTGGTTTCGAACCCGAGACCCTCTGCATTGCTGTCTGTTGGTCTCCCCACTGAGCTATCGCTCGTAAAGTACTGTGCCCGATTAATAAAAATATATTGTCATAACCTACATTAAAGCGAGAGAAAGCGCGGGCAAATTTGGTAATATATACATACGTCATTAGAATTCCTTTTTCGGGGCCATCTTTATCAGCGTCCGGTTCTTCCGTCGATTTATTTATCTCGCTGAGAACTGAAAAAAAGCATATACAATAAAGTGAAAAGAGAAAAACTGTTTATTGGTGAGATTTTCAGAAGAAATTAGCCACTAATTTACCGATTATTAGTTAAATTCAAACAACGAACGAACAACGAAGGAAAACATCGTAAAGAATACTGCATGTCTGAGAGTTCTCCATTATGTTCTCGAATATATTTGAAGTCTGCCAATCCGCACTGGACTAGCGTGGTGGACTATGGCCTAAGCCCTCTCATACTGAGAAAAGGCACGTGTCCAGCACTACCAATACTACCCCGCACTTACGCAATAGGTGGGATAACCGTGTTGGGGTATAATTTCGCATATAATCGGGTGTTGAAACCTAAAGAAAATATTTATTTAGCTAAATATGTTTCATTAAATCATAGATTATACCAATAGAAAATCGCCACCTGAAGTTATAAAATCTAAGAAACTAGTTTGACGCCTCAATGTTTTGTCTCCCGCAAAATTGCCTCATTTCCTAAACAATAGTGTGGTGGCAGTAATTCTATAATCGATAATCGAGATTTGTGTGACGCTCAAACAACAGGTTCTCCCGGGTTCGCGCAACTCGAGGTATTATTGTACTTAAACAGGTAGGCGTGTCACGTTTAGGTTTAAGCAATTCCGGTTTTCTCTACTTTTAATGAAGATAATACCAACCGGTAGTCCTCAAGGCCTTGTTGATCCTGTCGTCCAGTGAGCTGGAGGTGGCCAGCTGCTTCTTGGGCTCGGCGGGGGGCAGCGGGATGTTCACCTCGGTCACGTCGGGGGCGAAGCAGTCCCCGTACTGCAGGCGGTCCGACGCGCCGTACATGTCCTCGTACGCTTCATCGTAACTTCTGTCAAGTTATAAAGAGCATATTAAATACTAGTTTCTGTCGGGAGGTTTACCCACGTGAATGCTCTTCCCCAGGATACAATCTATTTGCATGTCAAATTTTATCAAAATGGGTTTGAACCCATTTTGATAAAATTCATGGCTAAACCATTGATGGTTTAGCCATGAAAGTGTAACAAACAGACTGACAGACAGTCAAGAACTGGGCAACGAAACCACTAAAACCACACAGTGCAATATTATGGGTTTGAAAGCTCCCAAGTAATATTAAACGACGCGCTGTAACTCACCCAGTGCTGCTATTGTCCGCTCTGTTATTTGCTATGCTCTGTATCTGGTACACAGGCTCCACCACGTCGTGGATGGAGTATTGCTCGCTGTTGCCACCGGTCAGTACTATGTTCACCTCGCCTGGCTTTAAACCTACAAAAATTAGTAATAAATATAAAGCTCTACAATTGATAGGGTATATGAATTGTGTTTGTTTTGAAGTGTTAAATGGAATTATTGTACACGAAATATTTACTAAAATTATAAAAGCGAATGTGAGTTTGTTTGTTACGCTTTGACGCCTTAACTACTCGACTGATCAACATGAAGTTTTGCATACACGTTTTGGGGGTACAGAATAGGACATAGTGTACCTTTTATCCATAAAAAAATATTGTTACTAAGTATTGTTACGTGAGCGAAGACGCTGACAAAATCTAGTATTGTATATTTTTGTCTTTGTGCGCGCAAAAGCATTTAATCTGATATCGACAAACCGTAGTTCTGTGTTGCATATAAGGCGATGCTAAATTATATCTATACACCATCTTATCTTATCTTATTCGGGGGCTATACTTCGGCACAGTGGGGTCTATTGTGTCAACACTCTCCCAATAACGACTGCCATAGATGTTCATGGCAGCCGGGACCAACGGCTTAACGTGCTTTCTGAGGCACGGAGCAGGCGATAATTGTCAATCAATACGCACATAATTTCGAAAAGTCATAACTTCCGAAAGTCAGCGGTGCGCGACGTGGGTTCGACCCCGAGTCCCTTTGCATTGCAGTCTGTTGGTCTCCCCACTGAACTATCACTGCTCTGTCTATACACCATAGTTATAGGCCTATGCGATCAGCAAATACTGCTATACCTATATCGAGTTAATGCTAAAACAATTGCTGTTAAAGCTAAATGCGACCTAATATGCTTGTGGATGTCATGCATCATGATTTGTGTCAATAATTTCACATATGCGACCATGTTTGCCTAGGGGTCAAAATACGATATCATAATATCCTTAGTACACGTACCCCAGCGCGAGGGTCTGTGGTGCGCGGGCGCGGGTTGCGGCGCCGTGCTCGCGTCGGCGGCGCGCCAGTCGCACTTGATCTCGCCGCGCGCGCGCGTGCGCACCACCGTCTCGATGCGCTGCGAGACCCACCCGCCCCACTCCGCGCCCGCCCCGCCTGCCCCACCGGCCCCGCTCGACTGGAACGTGCCCTGTCAAATACAGACCATCAATAAATAAATATTTTTTTGTTTTAAATAAACAATAGGAATCATTCCTGTGTCGCGGGGGACTTTACAAACATTCTAACAACGGACACAAAGAACACCCAAACTCGGAGCAACCATTTGTAGATCACACAAAGTTTTGTCTCGTGTGGGATTCGAACCCACAACACTCGGCACAGTAGCAGCAGCGAGGCGACCACTTAAACTACGCCATCCGTCAGTGCATTTCCGTGCATTTAACTAGCAACCTGCCCCGGCTTCGCACGGGTAGTAAAAAAACCTTAACAAATTATACACCCAAACCTCCCTATTGGTGAAAACCGCATGAAAATTCGTTCAATAGTTTTTGAGTTTACCGCGAACAGACGCGGCGGGATACTTTGTTTTATAATATGTAGTAAAATTATACATAACAACACTACTCTTTTACCGTCCAATAACTAAAATGATGATAAGTGATATGGAACGCATTTATACCTTGTAATTTAATTTACTGTTTTCCCGAAGCATATGTAGTCAGTCAATGATACAGAATATTTCTGCACCGTTAATTATAAAAAACACTTAATGAAAATTAATCAAGAATAAACACTATCATTTTTTGAAATTAAACTACTATATACGGATTTTATGGCGTTCTTTATAATTTTTTTCTTTTTTTATTGTTCGTCAAAATGACCACACTCTACCTGATGGTAAGCAGTCGTGTGGTCTAAGAGCAGTGGCCTCCGCACCGCCCCCACAGTAACCACAGTGGCCCCCACAACAACGCTATAAAATCCGTATATAGTAGTTTAATTTCAATGAATAACATTCGCGCAAACAGAAGACAATATTACTATCATTTTTGTCGAAAATAAATATTTTTATTTTAAACATGACTGCAACAGTAATGCGACCGGCGCAAACGCATGGAGCTCGTACCCCCTCTCCCCGCTCCCCGCATCCCTTTTGTTTGCCCAAATTTCGTCTATGTAAGTAGATCAGTGTGCCATTTCTTGCTAAACGGGATAGATGTTGACCGAAGAAGAAGATACCTCGCGTCGTAGCGCAGTGAAATACTGATTTTGGTGAAAAGAACGGATATAAAAAAAAATGAAGAATATGCAATGTAATGGAAAGCTTCTATATCATGGACTGAGTACATACTTTTCGGAAAAACAGTGAATTAGATTCCATGGTGTAGAGTAACGTCTTTTTAATTACGCGGCAGCTTTGGAAAAGCTACTTTAGTTCTACAAACAATATTGAAATTCAATAAGAAATTAAGCAGTTTCAACCGAGCTAATAATTACATATAATAGGACACTTTTATATAATCGCCTTGTTTCTGAGGCATACCCTGCTTTTTGAATAAGATCCGATAAATGATTTTAACAATAAATTAAGTGAAATCTATCTTATTCTCTATTTATTATGTAGTTTCATATGTATATCGTAAGTTATTTTACCAAACCATACAATGCAAAAATGCTGAATGCAATACATAAATGCTGAAGGCTTACACACACTACATTCAATATAACAAAAATAATCGAAATTCTGGATCTTTTTGAAATTAAGCTGAGTTATGGACTTAAATAAAAATACTGGCACTACTTGTTGAATAAGTACAAGCATTATACGTAATAGTGAAATCCTCAGTTCAGTTCTGAATCAAACATAAATAAATTGAATTTAATATAATTTTCTTATTAGGGAAACTCAGTAACAATGTTTTATTGAAAGAAACAAGGGGAATCGAACTCATCAGCCAAAACTTGAACCATGCAACCTGAAATTCTGTAGTCGCAAAGGCACACACACCGGTGGCCAGAGGCAATAAGTTTTTAATTATGTCTGGTAATCTAAGACTTGCAGGTTTATTAAGGTTGCGCCACCATATTATGATCTAAATACAAAAAAATCGAATCTACTATCCATATCAAGCTTATAACTGACCTGTTTAGCGACATCACTCTGATAAGCCATGGCGAGTTGTTCATACATCTCATAGTTCCCTTGCTCATAGCCCTCCTGTTCAAACTTATCTTCTTCCTCTTTCTGGTAATTCTGGCTAGCACTGATGACGTCATTGAAGCTGTAGTTTGAGTTCTGCGACGAGGGTCGAAGGTGACTGTCATCTTTCTCGTAAGGGTCCTTGCTGGTGGTGGACTCTTGGGATGAGCATTGGGAGAGGTTAGACTCCTCCGGTTGGGTGACCTCTGGTCGATCTTGAGGTATTAAGCGGCTAACTTCGAAAGGTTCCTGGGGATAGGCAATTTTATTAAATTAAACTTTGAAAGTTTACAGTTGATTGATTTTATTTATTATTAGCTTACAATATATTTTATGAAAGTTTACAATTGATATTGAAACTTTGAAAATTAACAATTAAACCTCATCAATTATTCATTTTCATTAACAATTTTTGTTAATTTTTGATCAGACAATAACCTGAGTATCTAGGACTTTAACTCATATACAACATAAAGAAAATGTTATGTAAATTATTTTAATGGATACGTCTTCAAAAATATGACTACTACGTTAATTGTATTTTTTTTTTACACAATAATGGAAAACATTGCAATGAATAATATTATCCATTAATGCATGGTTTCCCAACCTAGAGTTATGCAAGACTACTATCATTTAAGACTAGCTGTTCTGTTCCCTACATTTTTGTGTACTGCTCCGATCACGTGGCTTAATTAAAGATAAAGTAGCTACCTAACAGCGAAAGAATGATTAAAATCGGTTCAGTAGTTTCAGAGTTCATCCATTACAAACAAAAACAAACAAATCTTTTCTCGTTAGAATAGAATAGAATATTTTTATTTGCATAAAATGTAGGTACATAAGTTGGAATATATATAATATTTCAACTTATTTAACAGTTTGACAAAATGTATATAATGTTGGTAACATTATATACATTTTGTCAAGCTGTGACATGCAAATCTTAATTAAAATCAAAAACACATTAACATCATAAATTATTCTGTAAATTATTGCTAGACTAATAATTGTTATATACACATGCACATATATTACGCTTTTACTACAATTTACATTCATTTTTGACAACCATCAAAGTAATCTTTTATTGAGTAAAAGGATTTATCAATTAGCCAGTCTTTGAATTTCTTGCAAAATCTGTGAGTAGGCATTTGTTTGTAACTACTAGGTAACGCATTAAAAATGCGTCCACACATTACTGAACTACTTTTTAAGTACATAGCCGTTCTAGGTACTTTTTGCAATACAATTCTGTCAGGATGCCTGGTGTTACTAGGGTTATACTATTAGCTTAGATACAGGTACGGTTGGAGTATGCTACAATACTAAAGTATCCTGGGATTATGAATGTATGTGAGTTATTGTGTTTTAGCTTTAATTTCGGAATAATAGGTAAAAATTCTAACTTATATTATAAACTAGCTGTTATCTGCGACTTCGTCCGCGTAGATTTTAACTAAAAAGTGTTTGTCTCCGCAGAACCCAATTTTTTTTCTAAAATCAAAGTAGCCTAAGTTAGTCCTTATAACATCAGCTATCTGCCAGTGAAAGTCCCGTCAAAATCGGTTCAGCCGTTTCGGAGATTACCCGGAACAGACAGACAGACAGACAGACAAAAATTTTAAAAATAAATGTTTTCGTATACGTATCTTATATACTTTCATATGCATTAGACAAAAAGCTGTTATTTTGACATTACAAACAGACAATTTTATTTATTTGTATAGATGTGAATCTGAGTTTGTTTGTTACGCTTTCACGCCTTAGCGACTCGGGCGATCATCATGAAATTTCGCATGTATACGTTGTTTGGGGATTAGAAGACATAGGATGGCTTTCATCCAGTAAAAAATACTGTTTCTAATCTAACCTAACCTACATTTAAGCGAACAAAAAGCCGCGGACCGAATTTGGTATGTCATAAATTAGACACCTATAAAAAGTTGAATTAGGAAAGTGGTAAATCTAATTTGTAAAATGCTTATCGGTTTTAAAATCGCTTTAAAGCTATATGAGTATATATGTTATAATAGTTACCTTGAATTCTGTGTCATCCTTGGGTACAGGAATATTTTCGAGAAGTGTTACTGGAACGCTATCGACAACACTTTCTATGACCTTTTCCACGGATCTTTCGAGAATGGTTTCTGCGACAATTTCGGGAACGCTTTCCAGTTTACTTTCGGGAATGCTTTCCACTTTACTTTCGGGAATGTTTTCCACTTTACTTTCGGGAATGTTTTCCGCTTTACTTTCGGGAATGTTTTCCACTTTACTTTCGAAAATGTTTTCCACTTTACTTTCGGGAATGTTTTCCACTTTACTTTCGGGAACGCTTTCGACGACACTCTCTGTAACGCTTTCAGGGATACTCCGAGAAACAATCTCAGAAACGCTTTCAATTTCAGGCGCTCTTTCAGTAGCAAACTCTTTCTCTTCTCTTTGTATCTTCTGTTCTACCTCACTTAACTTCTCTTTTTCAACAGTCACATTATCTTCTACTTCTTTCTTTATCTGCACACTACCTACGAAGTCGTTCTGCAATTCTTTGACATTGATAATTTCTCTAGGTTTCTGTCTTCTAGGCGAAAAGTCTAACTTCTTTTCGTCATCAGTAAGTCTTTCTGTTTTGATATTATTTAAAACGTTGACGTCAAATAGATCTTCGCTTAGCGTTGTATCAGAAGAAGACTGTTTTCTTTTCTTCTTTTTGACGTCAGATTTCTTCTTCTTTTTCTTTCTACTGACTGTTTCCGAATCGGAACTGGATTCCGAACTAGACGATGATGATGACGAACTGCTAGAAGATTTAACTCTGACCTTCTTCTTTTTCTGAGCTTTTTTTTTCTTTAGTAATTTCTTCTTTCTTAGTTTCTTTTCTTTCTTTTTGTTTTCTGTGAAAGACACGAATATATTATGCATTCAAAAAATCTATGTTGCAATGGCATACACCAATCAGTAGTTATTCATCCAAAGTCTCCTTTGATTATCCAATTTAAGGCAATAACTCAATAGTTAGTTTAGGTTACAACACAAAGACCGTGGATTCGATATCCACCTATTGAACTATCGCCGTAAACACATTCCTAACGCAAGCAATTAGCCCCATCGGAGAGGGTAACAGAAGTACTAGTAAACGTAATCCAATTTACTAGTAATCTTGTCCAAATAAAATAACGATGACAACTCAAATACTTTTGCATTAGATAGTAGAAATAGTAAAAAAACTCAAACAACATGCGATATAGGCAGGTTAATAAAAAGAGATATAAAAACACAAAGGGTAAGTGAAACAAACGGTTCATAGGAGGTAACACATATTGTCAGCCGGCCATCGCCTGATCACCCCTCGCAAGAGAATACCAGAATAAAGTGTACTTGCCCTTATTCGTAAGCTCGGCCAACAACTTCGAAATCGATTCGTAATGCTCAAAAAAATAAAGAGACAAGAAATCTGTAAACAATTTTTCTAGTTACATTAAACCCAGCTTAATGGAAATTTACAATTAATGTAAGAGAAGACCACAAAACGAAAAATTAACAAGGCGTAATAAAATGAAGACATGATTGAATCAACGAAAATAAACAACGATGAAGGAAAATCAATGAATGTAATAATGACAAATAAAGGGTAACAACGACAAATTAATATAAACCACGGTTTCGTTCGATGCAATGTGTGATAGAATGATATATGGCCATATTTAAGAGCCGTAAGTTAAGTATATACAGTGTGTCCGGTCAAGGACTAGCGATATTCTAAATACTTATATAACAACATTTTAATACACAAATACACTCTTCATTTGAGTCCAATCCACTTCCTCGCTATGTGGCAGACATTTTATTTTTTTGTTAAAAAATTCTCTATTTGTGTACAAAATAAATCATATCTCCCAAAGTTTTGATCATATTGAGATAAAAATTGGCTAATTCAGAGGGCAACAATACTGTCTACCGTCTACAATACAAAACAATGTGTTCACATGTCCATAATTTTTGAAAAACATATGAATCTCAATATATACCATCAGAAAATTATGTAAATTAACAAATTATTATAAATTGCTGCAAAAACATAAGCCTCTTCATTTTTGTACTAATGCGACAGATGTTGAGCTAAGCTACATTACAACATTAAATTTACAACAGTGTGTCTATTACTTTAAAAGTTATTTTCGTTTGAACATAGCGTATGCGCAAGCACAAAAGGTCTTTGTCGGAACTCTAAACAGAAAAACATAAAAAACACTTAACATTCATATTAGATTTTATTTAATGGGTTTGCCATATTTAATAGCTAGCTGCAGAAGTTGCTCAAAGTCACCAGCTCAAGCTTGTAGACACGCTACGATACTCTGTGCCACCTTTTTTTTTACGTGGTTGAATGCATTGACGCATACCAATATTTAATAATATGTTTATACATAAACTAGCGCATAATAGGGATATGTGGAAAAGTGGGAGGTCTTTGCCCAGCAGTGGGACTATACAGGCTGAAAATAAAAATAATACATAAAGCTTGGATTCCACTCAGTGGTTATTGGGTATGCTTATTCTTACTAATCAGTAAGTTGTGTTGCCCAACACATATTTACCCCAACTGCCAAAATTAGCGAGTTTGTGCTATACCTCACTTATATATATAAATAGGGAAAATAACATGCATGGCATGCGACTGTATGGGGTCCAACCCAGACCTCTATTTAACAATATGCTCACCTCTTTCAGCGTCTTCCTCCTCTGAGACATGCTTCTTCTTTTTCTTCTGCTTCTCTTTTAACTTCTTTAAGTACTTCTTGCTTAGCCGGCGACGCTTCGTTAGTTTCAATTTTGTCTTTTTGTTTGTCTGCCAAGCAAATAAGAAATAATACGCATGCGTCTTAAACACCATAAAACGCATAAACTAACTTAATTGCTTAAACGTTTTATCCTTGATAATGCTTATCTTTGAAATTAAACGGATAAAGTATAAAATAATTTAATATTAACGTATAACATTCACGTAAATGTATCAAAATATTAAATTCTTATTCTTTTAAGCAGAAGAGACCAGATTAATAGGCGCAAGAACAGCGTTTACTGGTGGCATATCGATAAGTTCTGAAAAATCGATGTAATATTCGATTCGAATTGCCGGCAAAAGAATCGATTTCCATTTAAATCGAATAAATAATAATAATAATAACTTGTATGCCTATCGTGGCTATTCAGGGGGCCCATCTAGTGAGTTGGCGAGTCACCGTCTGTCCATTCGATTGATGCTATTAGAGTATCCAGGGCAGACGCCGTTTTATCATCCATAGTTACCAATATACAGATCGCGCAATCTACGATGGCCGGTCTGAACATAGCGTCTCCGAATTTTTGCGCAGGTACAGTCACTAAGAGGTGTCCCGCCCCCGCCCCCTGCCACCAAAGAGACCTAAAACTTGCAACTGCGACGCCACTCGCGCAATGTTCAGACCGGTCATCATACAGTGCGCGATCTGTACCAGTCTATCAAACACCCATACCCATAGCCCATATATTAGAATCCATACGTAGCAATAGTCCTACGCCTGCTGCAGCTAGTGCCGCTGTAGTTATTCCATCCCACCTTTGATTAAAACTCTCGAAGGGCCTCTTCACGTTGGACCCATGTCTCCGTGTAAGCCTCCCAAAGGGCCGGGTATTTTCCTAACGTATTAGGAATATACCCCGTGAAAGAGAAATATGTAATAATAATAATATATCTTTATTTCGGACCTATGAATCCATAGACTGTTAGTAATACAATTTAACTTATTTCCTAGTGTTAGTATAAATTAATAAAGGAATGTAAATCTTTGATTAATAGTTTTTAATCGAGATCGATACAAGAGACAAGAAAATCGGTTATCTGATGTATTTTAATTAGTTAATTCTATCATCTTCAAAGAAAGAAACAGGTAATCGATTAATAGATAAGAGCAACACTAGTAAATAAGATAGAAGTAATAGTATATGATATAGTACACACCTTCTTCTTGTTCAGTTTACGTCTCTTCTTACTATCGTTGTCACTGTCTGACACGGACGAGGACGAATGTTTGCGCTTGCGCATTTTCGCCTTTTCCGCCTTCTGCATTTTTTCCAACTTCTTACTGCAATATCAACAAAAATAATTTAATTAATTACCATCAGGCAACATTTTCTTAACTTCTATTAAAACATAAAATAAGTATATAAATACATTTAGATGTTAAGACGGGGCTAACCTAAGCGGACATGGCGAGTTGAATTGGACGTCTTCGAAAGGGACTGGCATGGAATATCTTTGAACAGGGTGCTTTGGCAGTCCAAGGGAGAGAGGCTTTTGTCCAGCAGTAACAACAAAAGGCGAAGAAAAAATATTTTGATATATTTGACGTATTGTCGCAAAGGCACATCGGTGACTAGACAAAATAGATTTATTATGTCTGGTATTCTAAGACTTGAAAGATTAAATTTCATACTAACGCTTTCTCCTCTTCCTCATCAATATCCGACTCCTGGCTCCACCCCTCGCTGCTGAGCTTTAACTTCTTGGGTTTCTTCTTGTCTTCTTGTGTATCTTCTGCTTTCTTCTTACGAACTTCTTCTTTGACCGGCGTTGTGCTACGGGGAGTGCCCGCCTTCGTCTCCGACACTTCAGGCCATACAGCTTCCATAAACCTTAAAAACCATAAAAGGATTATCGCATTAACGGAGATTTTGTCAAGAAATTTGAATCCCTCTGGATGAAAGGTACCCTATGTTCTTTGACAGCAAAGAGGTACAGACCCCTGACAACGTGTATGCGAAATTTCATGATGATAAGTCGAGTAGTTAAGGCGGAAAAGCGTAACAAACAAACAAACTCACATTCGCATTTATCGATCATCATATCATATCATTTATATTAACCCGAGATCTCATGTACTGCGAAATGTCTCATGTACTAATGTTGCGCCACCGAGGCTCTTATATACTGTTATAAAGAGAGCCTCAGAATGCTTTTTCTATCAAACTAGGTGTTCCCGCGGTTCAATCCGCGTTTATCGTTACTGCGCCGACCCCGTGGGTCGTAGCGTGATATTATATAGCCTATAGCCTTCCTCGATAAATAGGCTATCCAACACTAAAAGAATTTTTCAAATCGAACCAGTAGTTCCCGAGATTAGCGCGTTCAAACAAACAAACAAACAAACTCTTCAGCTTTATAATTTTAGTATAGATAAAACTAGCACTATTAATAATTCCTGTACCGCAGTGGACTTCACAAATATTCAAACAACGAACGCACAGAACACCGAGGCTCGAAACATTTGTTTCACTTTTTTTTTGTGTCGTGTAGGATTCGAACCCACAGCAATCAGTGCAGCGGCAGTGGTAAGGCGATCACTGAATCCACTACGCCATTCGTGCAGTCCAACAGACGATCAAACGTATAGAAGTGGTTTAGTGACCGCCTCGCCGCTGCCAATACGCCGTGACACTGAGTGTCGTTAGCTTCGAACCTCACACGGGACAAAAATTAATGTGACCCACAAACAATAGTGTCGAGTTTTCTTTGTGTACGTCGCTTAAATATTTGTAGTCTCCTCCCATTTTGTTAGTCAGGTTTTTGGTCAAGGTACGTCTAGAGATCAATCCTGTCTATACTCCTTATCAGTTCCCTTGGGCAGTTAACAGGAATCAAAGTTTGGGTCTGTCTCCCTCTAATCCACAAAGGGATAGGGATTATCTTTCACGTAAAAACAGAATGGCAATATTGACTTTATAGTTTATACGGATTTTATTGCATTGTTTTGATTATATATGTTTTATTACAAAATGGTACTCACCTCTGATACTCTCTATCGAGATATATCTCCTCGTTTCTAAGCGGCGTAGTGGACCTTACAGTCTTGTAAGCGGTTCCTTTTTCCTTAGACAATGGCGCCTCATTCTGGCTATCGTCCGCCTCCCACTCGCTAGAGGTCGCTACTGTCTGCAGCGTGCTTTCCGTCAAGCAATTGGCAAAGCGTGGGTACCAAGCACGTGCTTTTGGGAACTCCGATTCTTGGATCCTGATGAAAAAAGGTATATTATCGTAGGTGGATAGGTTAAGAATGGGTTTAGTATATAAAAACATGTCGTTTTAGTTATGGATATATACATTTTGACAGATTTTTTGTACAGTATGTGTGAAATAGTAACTGTCCGTTGGTAAGACGAGTTGGTAAAGCGATTCGTTTTTGAGGGTATTGAAAATGGCCTTAAATGCATTGCATGCTCTACTGTTGTTTTCCAGAATTCTCAAATTGTTAGAATTCTTCAGGAAAAATCAGCTTTATTTTTCTGCAGTTTACTTTTTGTGACTACTGCTTGCTAATACTACTGCTTTGTAGTATTTTACTATTTCAACTTCTAGTAAGACGAGCAATGTAATAGTTTTCCAAAAGTATTGTCAATCTTAGCACACACTTCCTGGTACGAACAAGCAGAAACATGGATAAACAGCCAAAGAAAATATTTCAATATTACTTTTTTTTTAATGTATATATCAACATACGATCGCCGGGGTCAAGTAACAATGCCTTTATCATGATGTCGGGATGGTTCAGCTGAAAGGTTAAAGAAGCTACTTACTGATCACAGCCATAGACTCGGTCTACAAGGCTCATCTTGCAAGTCTCCAGCTCTTCGTAAACCACAGCGCGATCCTTCACACACGAGCACAGCTTCGGGTTCTCCGTGTACCAGATCTTGGGCAGAGTGCGAGACTCCCTGGAATAAAACCATACAATATATTAAATCGAATTAGGCGTAACTTGCCAGCAATCCATTGTAATAAAATAATTGGGAAGAGAGGACCCGCCATGCACCCTCAGACTACACTTTTTATAACTTGGGGGAATGCTCCTGATCCATACCTCCTCGCCTCAAGGAAAGGCGAGAAGGTTATGTCGGGCTCTCCCGAGACTTCGGGCCTACAGACTCGAACCACCACGGTGTACCAACACACTGCTTTGTATAGTGGGTGGCTGGAACTGGAACTACATCAGCGACTAGCGACCCTCGGACTACCGACCCCAACCATTGCATAGAAAAGTTGACAATACCGAATTTCTCTGGATAGGCCATCGACACGTGTTTTTCAACTCAGCGCGAGGCATCTTTAAATTTTGCCTTTTTCGATGCCAAACTGTTTTGAATACGGTCCTCTCTTCCCAATTATTTTATTAATATCATACACGTCTAAGAACCGATCCTTTTATTACGATCGAATAAAGTTAATTAGCTCTGCGTTTTGAGAGCCTGTCTAGGCCGGCCGTCAGGGCGCGCTCTTGTTGGTCCCCCAGATATCGCAGGAATGGTACTGTGGAAGTAAATCTATTAAAGCTTCAGGCCAACAACTGGCGGAAACCGATCAGAGACCGAAGAAACTGGCTATCTCTCGAATCGACGGCCAAGACACACTTCAGGTCTCTAAGCCAACAGAATAGTAATAGTAATTGATGCGTATAATTGTATTCGAATGTACCGATAAGTATTTTGCATGATCGCAGAGCACGTAGAGCACGCACTCATGTAGGTATAGTGTTATTGTATGAAATGTCTAGAAGGCATCCAGCTTTTACTGTTCTGTGAGATTACCAATGAAGAAGTTCTTAATAGCCACCTCTGAAACTACTAATAGTGATCCCATTTCATGTCCGTCCAAATTCTGGCGGAATGTGGCATCACCCTGCAAGGAAATAAAGTGTGATATTTTGTATATTTACCTATAACATTTATTCCTATCATGTCTAAACAGCAACGGCTGGCAGATCTTGAGAACAAAACTCCACGTCTCCAAAGAATCGACCGTAGACTTCGTCATTTTATCTTTCACATCTTTATCTACAGATACTCTGTAGCTTTCAGACCTATTATCAGATCTATAGGAGGTATTAGACTTATATCCACTTTCAGTAGACTTGTAGCCGCTCTCTATAGACCTATATCCATCAGAATAGTCGCTTCTACTGGATTGTAAGTCTCTCATTCTGTCGTCCAATTCTGGAGTAACTGATCCGATTCTTGGTTCTTTGGGACTCGAACTTTCTCTGGACGGGGAGTCGTATTCTACAAGTCCTTTGTCCTGACTAGCATCTTCATCAATCATACCTTCTTGTTTTATCTCGTTTATAACAGATTCCAGGAATGTGTCTTCGGTTAAAGCATCGTTAGAAGCGTCTTTACTCGATTGGTCAAAGTCAAAAATCTTCTCAAAACCCGAATCATAGTCATCTTTCTTTTGTGTAACTTTTGCATATTTCTCTAAGTCTGAATTCTCGTCAAATATATCTAAAATTTCGTCTTCGTTTGGATCTATTTCGTATTTGAAAGAGTCCATCACTGGCTGTAGCTTTTCTAATTTCTTAATAGGTGTAGTTTTAGGACTTTCTGTAGGTATTTCTTTGATTTTATTTATTAGCTTAGGTTCTATTTCTTTTAGTTTTTCTTTAGGCGCTGCTTTTTTATCGTCCGATTGTGCCGCTTCGTGACGTTTAGGACTAGAACTGTTCGTTTTGTCCTCATTATCTAATGACCAGCTATCACAAACCAGATAATCACTTAAATTGACGTCCGTTTCTTTTTCAACGAATTTCTTAGTTTCTTTTTTAGCGTGTTCCTTTTTATCTTCTTTTTCTTTTGTCTTGTCACTATGTTTATCTCTGTCGTCTTTCTTTTTGTCTCTGTCATCTTTCCTATGGGATGAGTGACGTCTAGAATCCCGATCATATTTGTCACTTTTTCTTTTATCTTTATCAGTTTTTTTGTAATAGTCCGATTCAAGTTTCTTCGAGCCTTCAAATTCGTCTTTTTTGCGTTGAAATGGGTTGTCGTAATCAGGTAAAAGCTTTTGGTAGTCAAATTTAAACTCTCTGCCTTCGGCTTTAGCCTTTTTAGCTTCGGTTATAATTTCATCTAGTTTAGCCGGGTCTGAAAATATTTGATTAATAAGTTAATATTTTGTATTTATATGATTTATAAACTTTAGTACTATACGTAGGTAATAACTATTCTTATGACTAATTTCTTACATGTTAATTTATACTAGAAATACCTGTCAGACTATCTTTTTGAACATAATTATCTTAAATAATACAGACTACAAAATATCATATATGATCTTTATATATATAATTCTTCTGTACGTGTGTTGACAGTGAACTCCTCCTAAACGGCTGGACCGAATTGAATTAAACTTTTTGTGTGTGTTCAAGTGGATTCGAGGATGGTTTAGATAGGATTATTTTTTTTTTTTCTCTTTTGTACAGGATAACACAACACAATTTATTCATTACAACTATACTACATATAAAATCACATCTACCGTTCAAAACTAAAGTATCAGCTAGCCAATATTTTATGTAATATATAAACATAAAATACATAGATACTTTATTTACAGTGCTACCTACTCCATGCTATAAATGACGAGATACAAACAGTTATCATTGTGACACACGGTGCAAACACACATGCGCGGCTGTTGCGTGCGCACGTCCATCAGGCCCCGCCCATTCCCGCAGACGCACTTTCCAGGCGCTTCATGCGCGTGTATAATGCATACAAGCAAAGCAAATGGCGTAAAAAAATATAAATTAGTGAACAGGCAAATAATAAAGAATAGTTAAGCTTTTTTTAGTAAAACTGAACAATGTTCTAAGATACAAATATTATTTAAATTATATTGTACAACAGGAAATATTAAAAGAAAACAGTAAAAATTTTAAAAACGTTATATTTCCTTATATTTAACGCCAAAATCCTTTGCAAAATGTCATTTACAAAAAGAGGCTTGCATGATTTTAATAAATGGGTAATGGTTCCCATTACAAATTGTGTACTGAAGTTTACATTGTCCTAAAACTTATGAACAATGTTGATCAACAGTAGGAGATTTAAGAAACTATTTTCAGTATGAAAGTAATCAAATGTAAAATATTATATTAGAATCTCTCTTTCTAAAGTAATACTGTAGGTACTATCGGCTCCAGCGACGGATGACCATTTCAGAAAAATTTTCACTTGCACATGTTGACCAGTTGAGTTTGTATCGGCTTAGAATCAGTAAACAAATGTAAAGTGTAAAAAAACTCAAACAAAGAAAGGGGCGTGTCACGGGTACGGGTGCTAAGTGTTGGCCTGCTATGCGATTTTAACCTTAGGAGTGGTCATCCGTCGCTGGAGTCGATAGTACATGGGATTATTTTTCATTTTACCTCGCATCGCACACTATTATACCCATTCACACAAGGCATGTTTCTTAAGAAACGTATCATGGTATCTTAATATAACTTGGTAAACAAAAGGAATAATAACACTTGCTTTCAAGAAACTTGCCTCTGATAAATTGGACCTTAAATTGCCGCAAACATTCGAACATGCCTCGTAGCGGTGATCAGGCAAGATACTATCAGGTTAAGGTCAACACTAAGGTCAACTAAAGAGTAACCCTTCCCCAATATTTATGCGGCAGTTACTAATACACACACACAGGCAGGAAATGGTGTTACCTAAGGCTTTTAACAAATATTTATTTAATGTGCGTTAGCAACTGTACGTGGCAGATATTGCCCTTTTGATCATGCCTGCTAAAAGAATGCATAGAAGAAAATGTATACAAATACTTATAGTGCCAATAGTAGAGGAAAATTGTGTAATTCTAATTCAGAATATTCGCAACGTAATACAATGCTATAAAATAAATTCTTCATAATGAAGTAGTTATGTTTTGTTTGTTTAACAGATGTGCTCATGACTTAGAACCTCCAGCACAATAGTATAATCCTTTCTAAGTACTCGCTTATGTTGTATGGAGAGCCTATGCAAAATTTCAAGTTCAACCCTGGTTCTAGAGACTAGAAATTTTGCATAGGCGAATTGATATATCAGCCCAAACCCCTGGGTTTGGGCTGATATATCAATCTGTTTATTATATTATATATTTAGTTAACGGATTAGATGCATTATTCTAATCCAGCTATTATATGCAGACACATAGCAAGTGCAAAGGGAAAAAAATAGCATTAATATAGCAGCACACACATACCATAAAAAATACCAGACAAGCAGTCATACACATGCCATTACTTACCCAAAAACGATTTGATGGGAGGCATAGCCTTGGTAGGCATAGCCTTCTCATTAGTAGATGTTGGACAGATGAGGCCCAAAGGTATTCCTAGCTCTACAAGTTCCATCTTACGCTTCATATCCTCAATCTCGGATAGTGTACGTTTTTGTAGTTCTGTGTAGGAATCTGTAGAACAAAAAAAGGTGTTTAGATTTGAATACTGCATATGATTATATGATTTATTGCCAGAGATATTTGAAATAAACATTTTTTTGTTTGTTTTAAGGCAAAAATATCCATATTTATTGAATGTCCATATCAAATCATTTCAATATTCATATCAAATGGTAATTATTCATATCAAAGCATTTAAATTTCTAAACAAAATGTACAAAGTAAATTTGAGCATCAATGAGCTCGGATCCTCTGCAAATCCCACAGCTGATATCGATTTCCTAGCAGTCGTTATCGAAAGTGTTCGAGTTACTGCTCCAAATAACACCACCAATCTATGGATATACAATTAGTTAGTTAGCCTAGCCAACCAATAATAGTAATATTAGCTGATTATTTATACTTCTATTGAATTCATATTCAAAGGAAGTAAGTGTGGTCGATTTGTGTACTATAACTATCATTAATTATAGTTATGCAATTTGAACAATATAGTATGCTATTCAACTTCGTCACAGTCACTCATAGACGGTTGACCATAATTGACCATTTACAGAAAGTAAAAAGCTGCCCATATATATAGGGGAAATAAAATCTTGCTTGCTATGAACATTTAGACAGTCTATGGCAGAAATATTTCCCCAAATATTTTGTTATCTGGTCAAATCGTAGAATAGCAATATTTGTGTTACGAAGGTATGATGGTAGTAGCCCATGGCAAAACTATATAAAGTACTTGTCTACCAACAGACTTAGACAATTGGGTACTCATGCCATCTAATGTCCTTCTATGTTTCAGTTAGCTACTAATATCAGTTATTTGACATTTATTTGAAGGATAGGTACAGAAAGGTTGGTTTATTTAACGCATTAATTAGCTGGAAACAAGACGTAAAGAAGAAATATTGTCTCTGGATCCCAGGGCTTAAGCTTTAGACAAGTGATTATTATTATTATTCAATATAATAATAGCAATTTGATTTTAAAATTACCAGGTTTCTTTTTAACTACTCCAGCTAAGCTAAAATAAATGTATGATAGGAGTGGGTTTGCGTCGGTAGTGCAATGTGTCAGATTCAAACCTATGACTATTCCATCGCAAATCCGATGCCTTGTCCATTGGGATAAGGCATCGGATTTGCGATGGAATAGTCATAGGTTTGAAGTAGCCCAATGGGCTACTACAACAACAAGCAAGTTTTTTAATTGCCTCCTCCACCGTAAAAACAAAAGGCAAGAGCCCCTCGGTAGCAAGAGCCTTGTTACTCTTTACCTTGCATGCTTTTCTTGTTTTGGCCCGGCTTGGGTGGTTTCGGAGGTAGCTTTTTTGCTTCTACATCTTCAACTTTTGGAATGACCTTCGCCCCACTGAGCTTGCCGATGAACACAGTAGTATCTAAAATAAAATAATTTAGGTTTATGAAAAGATCAGATGTAATTATTAATATGCATTGCACATAATGTTATAAACTTGCATATAATATGCATCCTCATCCATTATATCCTTATTCAGAATATATCATACTAGACTTCGCCATAGATTATCCTTGTGTGTAAAATAGGTATACAAATGTGTAAGTGGGTTACAGAATACAGCTACAATTAAGAACTGTCTATGAAATAGTAATTTGTTCAATAGGGACCAGCAATTATAGTACACCATTAGTAGGTGGTTAAATTACTGTGGTACTTCAAACTTGCCAGCGAAGCATGGAACGAAGCATGGTGGGGAAAAGAAAATAGATAAAATCAACCACAGGAAAATTAGGAAAGCTACAAAGACTCAAGATGTAGTGTTGAAATTAAGAACACTAAAGTGGAAATGGGCTGGCCATGTAATTAGAGGAGAAGAGAAATGGAACAAAGTAGTATCATTGTGGTACCCAAGAAATGAAAAGAGAAAAAAGGGGAAACCATTCAGACGACGGGAAGGTGATGTGGTTAAAACGGCTGGAAAAACCTGGACTAGACTGGCGCGGGAGAGAGAAGATTGGAAACTGTTGGAGGAGGCCTTTGCCAAAGGGCACACAGAATAAAAGCAAACCGATATATAAAAGTAAATATATGTAGAATTATGTCTGAAAAAGGCTATAAATAAATAAATAAATAAAATTACTGTGGAATCCAAGTGGAATCCACGTTTACTAACTATTGATTAAGTAATCAATAGTTAGTTAATGTCTGTTGAAAACAAGTACATTGATTCATATCCCCAAAGGCAAGGCAATGTAGTGTGTGGTGGAAGGTCTCTGCCCTTACCAACAACTAATGAAATGTGGATGTTGAACAGGTACAATTAGGAAGTTGTTTTAGGTGCCCCTGTTATTGCCGGGGCGTCGCAGAGGTTCTGTAGACTGCTGGGTGGGTCGCTGAGGTAGTAACTTTTGCCAGCGGCCCATCCAGTACAAGGCAGCGAGCGTGCACACCGTGGGGTTTTGGTCCGTAGGCCCGAAATACGGGAGAGCCGGACATAACCCTCTGACCTCCCCTTGTGGCGAGAGGGTATGCATCAGGCGCATTTCCCCACGTAAAAAAAAAATAAAAAGGTGCCCCTGTTATATAACCTAAATAGCTTCAAGCCAGGCATACAATTAGGATCTCATCATCAGTTGGAAATAAGGTACTTACGCCATAAGTCCAATGAGACACTAGATAACAATTGAAATGACCTGTGAAGTCTTGGAATGCCAGATATAATTAAAAACCTTTTGTGTCTGGCTGTCTACGTCCTGCTGCGACGCAATAGGTTAAAAGCAACATACTTACTACCAGTAGCTGCTACTGCAGATTTTGTTACAGTAACAGGAGTGATTGGGGTCTTCTTTTGAATTGAGAATGCTCTCAATCTCTTCTTAGCATTTTCCACTCCTTTTGATGAAGGCTTCAATTTAAACCCTATAGGAGTTGCCGGAGAACTTGGATTTGATGGTAGAGGTATTGGAATGTTTGTTAACTGAAAAATATAATATATATTTTAGAAATTGTGTTTTCATAATGTCTCTTTTCAATTGTTGGAATGCCAGATATAACTGAAAACCTATTGTGTATGGCTCCCAGTGTGCTGCTACTACTCAATAGGTTATAGTAAGTAGTATTGTTGGTGTATTTTAGTAGTTATGTAGGCTTCAAAACATAATGGCAATAGGTAATTTGTCTTAAAACTGTACTGTGATGAAATTTAAATCCAAACCATTGGGTCTATTTATTATGATCTGAAATGATTTTATCATTTAGCATACATGGACTGGTACAAAGGGTACCAGTGATACATAACTGAACTTGTAAGAACAAGTTTAAAAATATTTATATATTTTCTTCAAAATATGTGTTTGCTTTCAATAAAATTGTAGCTGAATTTAATATGTAAAATGATTTTTATTTTCATTTGCTTTACACATCTGACAGACAAAGACATCAAAATTGTTACAAATAACAGACTGAATAAAGTTTAACAAAATTGGGGTGCATCTCAATATTGTTAGTTTTGATATTTATTGTAACAGTATAAGCTTAGCAATATTTAAACCAAAACTCTTATATGCCATTAGTAACTACAGTATCAAATTAAATTATTGATAATAATATAAATTACTCATAGGTATTGCTAAGCTTATACTGTTACAATAAATATTTAGTCAAATAAACATATATAATAGTTTAATGTTTGCATGACACATCTCCCTGAGAAACAGCAATAACCTAGAGGGAAATCACTATTAAAAGATTTTTACTTGTAAGGATAGCAAATATATTGTTTTCTATAATTGATGAAGCACAAGCAGTAAAAACAATTGTACTTATTTAATATGTAAGGTTTATTCTTTGTTGAAGATTTTAAGAAGATTACAAAACTAAGTAACTGGCTTTATTTCATTGCTGCTCTTATTATTTGTACACCAGTTGAATCCCTTCATTGGTCATCCTTACTAATATTATAAATGTGAATGTGAATTTGTTTGGTTGCTTGTTAAGCATTTATGCCTTAACTACTCGACCAATAAACATAATATTTTGCATACACATTGTCAGGGTACAGAAGAGCGTACCTTTCATACAGAAAAAAGTACAGTTACAAACCTAACCTAACCTTTATTTATGCGAGTGAAGCCACAGGCCAAATCTAGTAAAAATATATTTTAATCTTTAATCATTGATACCTTCCTATCTAAAAGCTTACACCATACTGTAGCTTTGTAATTAGTATGATTTACCATGTCATAGCTAAAATGTGTTTAATTATTTTAATACATGCTTCTGCTATTTAAACTAGACTATTACATTTGAGTTATATAGTTAGCAAGTGCAAGCAAATACAAGAAAAAACGCATAGCAAATTACATACAGAGCCAAGAACAAGCCCATATATATATAATTGAAGTAGGTATATAAATTTTAAACAATATATGAAAGACACAAGTGGCATGTAATCATTTTGTTCTGTATATTATAATAGTTAGTGGAGAAAGAGCTAGCTATAAATGAGGAGTGGTTTCAAAACCTGCTAAAACAATATCAGAACAAAAATAATGTTCTGATTGAATATGAAGCTCCTTCGTTGCTTCTATCAAATAGCACTGATAGTTTTCAACAAAACCCACTCATATTCTAATAATTATTATTTATTTTGTAAACATGTTCAAAATATTTTCTGAATCTAGATGCCAAAGCTGCATATAGACAAAACATTTACCTCATCATCACAGCAATCAACTGTGGATCATTTTTGGCTGATTTTTAAACACAATATAAATATATTCACTAAGTTTCAAAACATCAATTATTCTACAATGCAAACTGCAATTGATTAAGTGTCATTATGAATAGTTTATTCAGCCACTCTATGCTTCCTATACATTGAGCTATTTTTAAACCTAAATCAATAACAGTTCAGTCAGTGAAACATATCTATCATATCTAGATGTAAATGTCTATAATTATTTAGTGTTTTGTATCTCCGATTTTGACAAACTGCATTATATGCTGGTGAAACTTACCTTTTCTGTGTCTGATTTCGAAGTTCCCGGGGGCCCGTATTCACAGGAGTCCTGGGACTCCGAGCCCGGCTTAGATAGACCTTCAGTATCCATTTATATACTATTCTGTACTTGCTCAATTGCTTATAGAAATCTGCTCTCTTACTTTATACCATGATTGGTACGATGTTTCGGCCTATGCACTCTTCACAAATATCATAAAATGTAAATTCGATACGCCAGTAATATATGTTAAGTCAATGATTCGAACAGCTATACAAGTGTTCGTAAGTCGTAACCTAGAATTTGACAATTACATTATCACACACAACTTTTAAAAGATATTGAATGTTGAAAATAATGGGAATTTATTTAAATGCATTAGATTATTGTTAAAATGAGATGAACTATAAGTTGTGACCAAACCCAGTAGATAATAAGACGCATTTTGTCTTATGTATGAAAGAGGCAGTGTATTTGACTTTTGCTCTGAATGCTTAATTGCTCGCATAATTTATTATTGTTATATGGAACGTGGGTGCCAAAGAGTATAACTATACAGACTATACTACGGAAAGTAGGTGCTGAGATTATTTCCACAGATAAAAAATGAATGAACTTATTTTCTTACCGTATTTATTTTCTTAGTATAATAACGATTGAAACGTAGTCGTACTAAAGCGTACTAGAGTCTGTCAAGCGAGTCGTGTCCCTTGAAAAAGGCGGCAAATTTAAAAAATCGTGGTGTGGTATCCCTGATAGTACTGTAATAAACCGTCTTGATACTACTAATATTTATATATATATACTAGATGTGCCCGCGGTTTCACCCGCGTTTATCGTTACTGCGCCGCCCCCATGGGTCGTAGCGTGATGTTATATAGCCTATAGCCTTCCTCGATAAATAGGCTACCCAACACTAAAAGAATTTTCAAATCGAACCAGTAGTAATCACGCAGAATAAACCAGGAGAAACATCGTTTGTACTATGTCTGTAATGGGTAATTATTTTGCTGCAATGTTATTTTAAAACTGCGATATCTCCTAAGATATTCATTAAAATTGAATGATGTAAAGGGCAGTTTTAAATTAAATACTTGTGATGAATAACGTATTTATTTGGATAAGGATTAATATCATGTTTATAATAATACCTTCGCAAATAATGCATTATTTTAGAACAAATTTGGTTAGCATAAAAATGGTTATAGTGAGCCAACCTTAAAAGATAGACATATGCTGTCGCGGACTTTTTTTTAGAACTTTTAAAGGGGAACAATTCTCTCATACATGATTTTTGCAAAACTTTAACTGTTTACACAGCGCACGCAGCGGAAGCTCTCAAAAGGAAAAAATACCCTCCGATTTTGAAACATTCTTCATTGGTGCTCAGCTCCTATTGATATTAGCGTGATGATATATAGCCTATAGCCTTCCTCGATAAATGGGCTATCTAACACTGAAAGAATTTTTCAAATCGGACCAGTAGTTCCTGAGATTAGCGCTTTCAAGCAAACAAACAAACAAACAAACATACAAACAAACAAACAAACTCTTCAGCTTTATAATATTAGTATAGATTTGTGAATTTAGTTCGTGTGAAATCTAGTATCAAGACGATTTTTTTACAGTACTATCAGGGATACCATACCATGATTTTTTTAAATTTGCCGCCTTTTTCAAGGGTCACGACTCGCTTGACAGACTCTATATCCTACTATATTTCACTTTTGTATAGGACTCCGGCTATAACTTGTACAGCCTCAGGAAACCTGGGAAATGTGTCCCTAAATACATTTAGTTAAGCAATTATTATTTAATTTCTATAGTATTTTCCTTGCGCAAAATAAAATATAAAATGTTTGACGTTTGTCGTGAGGACTATCTATGACCAGATAAGTTGGTAGATGACATTTATACATAACCTAGAATGCTAGAATTGTAAGAAGTAAAAGAACTCTTGCTGGAATAATATTCACCAAAGAATTGATAATTCTTGTAAAAATAAAAGGAAAACGTATGAATTCAGGAAAGTGTAATAAGAAAGACCAATTCAGCATTGGAATATTTATTATCAGTCAATATGACATTGACAGTTAATGTCAAACAAAATGATTCGTCCCGGAATGCATCCTGCAAAATCAGTATTATATTACATATATGAATATATTTTTTATCTTGATTGTTTGTTGAAAAGATGTGTATGATAGTTGAAATGAATAAATGATACAGTAAAACATATTTATTGTTGACATATATATTTATATATTATTTACATTATTATATTGTACTTTCGAACAGTTTTCGATATAATTTATGAACGCATACAAAATTATATGACCGAGAACCACCGCCATAGTGAATATAATGGCAATAATATAAAAACTATTATTTTTAAGTGCAAACGTAATTCGACTTAAATCCAGAAAATAATATTTTTTCCCGATTCCTGGTATTTTTGCAATTTTTGGCTGATAGTACATTTCATAGCCGAAAATGAAACATCTCCTTTGATGCGTTCAGTTTAAGATCACGCCATGTGTTTTTTAACTGAATAGAGGCTAGTGGTCCTGCTATTTTGATATCAAAATAGCAGGACTACCTTCTTTGTAGAACATTTTGACAATTTACGAGTAGAATTTTCTATGAAAGTATGAAATGGTAGAAATATTGTATTAAATTCTATTCACATGATATTTAAAAATCTGGCGAGGTCCCGTTATCTTGACGTTCATACAGCAATACATATTATTATTTAATTTTTAAAGCTTCCATTTTGTTTCAGCTGTCCCGGTGTTTGTAGTGATGAGCACAACTGTATTTGAATTCTATTCAAATACCTATATAGACTGCACTATATTTAAGTACAGGTGGTCCGTGCTTAACCATCATTGACTGCACGAATGGCGTAGCGGTTTAAGTGGTCGCCTCGCCATTGCCACTGCGCCGAGTAATGTGGGTTCGAATCCCACAGGAAAAAAATTGTGTGGTCCACAAATGAACAACCATTTGTGGACCACACAATTTTTCACAGAGTCTAGGTGTTATTTGTGTCCGTAGTTTGAATGTTTGTAAAGTCCCCTGTGCCACAGGAATTATTCTTAAATAAAAAATAAAAACAAATTTTGCATACTTTTTTAATCTATCGTAGCGGCACACCAGCGACCAGACAGGCAGTTTAAGTCGAATATACATTACAATAAAAAAAAACAATATTGGCTTGACTCGCAGCTTTGCTTCCAAAGTTTTAAAGATCTATCCTACAAATATATCTTTCTGCTTTTCTAATACTAAGACTTACCTCCATCATGCTTTCCTGTTTAGCACTTAAATTCAACTATAATCTTTAGTATAAAAACTTTAGTGGATTCGCTGCAGGGTTCGTCGATATTATTAAATAAAACTTCTGCTCAGGTCAACTACTATAATACAATGCATACACAGAGTTTTTTAGATATGTAGGTAAACAATAATAATTATTAATCAGATTATCGATGCACCGACAATCTGAGACTGGCCACAGCGGCGCGGTCGATTAGCGAGCCGAGCCGATGGTGCCCGAGTTCGCAACGAACCTCGGCCGGCCGGCGCGCGACGCGTGCGACTGCCGCATACTACGGGTATCGCGCGGCGATGCTTGTGTGAATTAATATTTATTTTATTGTGTAGGCTGTTTGTGTTGCATGTATGAGTGCTTGATGCGTGTGAGTAATATGTGCTTTAATATGAAATATTACGTAAATAAATATGAAATAAAATTATTATGACTTGTATGCAGAGTATAAATATATAAATACAATATACTATTATTAAGTAGTTTTTTAATATTGGGTTACCTACAAAAACACTTGTCCATTCAGGTGTTTTTTGGCGATTTACCTTATGTAATTGGCCACTACGAAAACGGCGCTCAATTTATTGCGATAAAATATAGTCTATGTTTATCCTGAAGAATTTAGAATGGATGTTCTAAATATCAGTCAAAGAATAATTTAAATCAGATGATTAGTTCCAGAAATTAAATCCTGCATACAAACATTACCTCTTCAATGAATGAATGTATTTATATAATAATTATTAATTTTCATACTTGAAGACTGCCTGAAAATATCAGTTACGGTAAAAAAAGGCTTTAGTAGTAGCAGTAGTAGTAAACCACAATTATAAGAAACCAGGGACATAAGATTATAATAAAATAGACGTTACCTATAAAAAAAATTGTATTTGACAGTTATAATTAACTAGCTTTTGCCCGTGGCTCAAAGAGTAAAGTAATACATAGGGAAAAGAGAGCCCTCTTATGGCCAATTTCAGCCAACCCTATTTGAAACAGCGACATCTGAACTTTTGGCCCCGAACTAATCCTTCTATACATAGCTATAGCTATTCCGTATTCTGTGCCTATAGCTATTTATATTATGTATTTTATAATCCAGAATTCGTATTTAAATTGTTTTGTATCAATCGTATTTTTGTAACATAAAAATTGCAAATAGAACAAGTAGAATGTTACAAAAATAGATCCAAACAAAACAATTTAAATACAATAAGTATAAGGTGCATATCGTAGTATAAGAATAAAACAACAACAAATAACATTTTATTATGTTTATGTTTATTAAAATATAACTATGCAGCGGACTCTAGGTTCACAGTGAAATGCGCAGCGTCTCGGCATTTTTGTAGTTGGAAAAACCGCACCACACTAAACACCAGGGGTTGGACAGATCGAACAGTGACAGACACGAAAGCGATTCTTTAGAATTGCGCCATCTATGATCACCATCCAAGAACAATTAGTTAGTTTATGCCACGGTAGATGGCAATTATAGCGTTAAAATATATTATTGTTACAAAAAATATGAATTATTCATTTATTTATTGCTAAATTGTTGTTTATAATTTATTAAACATATTATAAGGAAAATTAGCGCATTACCTATTTGTGAAATTTTTAGTTTCTGCTGTGGTACCTGTGGTTAAAAAATAAAAACACTTCACAAAATGGCGACAGATACCGGCGTACACGGATGTTATTTTCGTATCATTTTGTGCTTTTCCTTTTGAAATTTAATCGCGTTGAGTTGAGTTTTCCAGGTTCCATCAAGTTTTGAAATAGTATGTTACATTCTTAATAATTTACTTGTTTTTATTTAATATAATTTTACCATAGATAAATAGACACAAGAAAATAATACTAACACTTTATTAATATAAAACAAGTAAATTAGTGAGAAAGTAACATATTATTTCAACTATTAAGTACGGTATACAATAATATGGGTGCTTATATATAGATATACATACGTGTATCTATATTGATAAAATGTTAGCGGATGTCGTTAATAGATGGCGCTATCAATTGACATATGAGGTCTGCAACGAAATCCACGTGTGGGCTCTCTATTCCCAATGTATTACTTTACTCTATGCTAAACACTAAAAGCGTCACTATCGCACACTGATAACAACAGTTTTCGATGGGAAGATTAATTGACACAAGATGGAGGAACACAGAGCTCGACTCGGCGCACTTACACAAGACCTTCACAGCCGAAAAATATACAATATAGGACGAAAAACTACAAACGTGCGCACGGGCAAGATGCAGGCGCCATATTGTGACTCCAATGTTTGAATCATAGTTTTTATCCGACATATTTACTCATTTGTATTTTATGATAAAACAATTAAAATGAGAATAAAATATGATTCTAGATAAATTAAAAATATTAAAGTATAGGTAGGTAAGAACTGACACTAAATAATAAATTAAAATTTGTTTAAACGCCATCTTCTGCGATTGATTTACAACACAAGTACGGGGCCAAAAACACAGATCTTTGGATATAGGAAAGGTATTGGGCAGTGTCCCCCCCCCCTGCCGTGGCTTCACTTGCGTTAATTTAAAATTTGATAATCAATTCGGGGTGTACTCTGCTTGTAATAATATAATTCAATCATGATTCGAAAGACACGTGGCGCCATCTATTATCATAAGAACGTTATTGGTGTTTTCCTCGGGAACAGTAATTTTTTCAGGATGGAAGGCAGCCTATGTCCGTTTCTGAACACTTGACAACGTATATGCAAAATTTCAGAAATATCGATTCAGTGGTTTAAGCGTTAAAAGGTAACAAACAAACTAACAAACTCATTTTCGCTTTTATAATATTAGTTAGGATTAGGATTATTCAAATATTAATATTTAGGTACTCATTTATTGTTATTTCTTCATATCTTTTTCCCTGAACTTTCGGAGGCAATGGCGACCAAAGCATCTTCCAATATTTAACCTTCCAGTCATATGAAATCAAAGACAAGAGACTTATACAATAATTATTTTTATATAAATAATTAATATATAGGTACGTGTGTACATCGCTAAACCCCTACTAAACGGCTAAATCAAACTTTTGGTTTGTGTTCAAACACACACAAAAAAATTAGATCCTTGAATGGTTTAGATTTACCGTTCAATCGGTTAGGTGGCATTGCAATCGAGTTGCAAATAAAAAAAGTTGCAAAAAGCAATATGAGTTGAGATAAAAATATGCAAATATGAGCTGCTGTGATTATTACTTTATTTGTTATTAATATACTTAATATATCTTAGATTCACCAAAAGTTTACTTTTAAAATCTCATTGGGATAAACTATTGTTAGAACTACACACAGCAGCTCATACAGAAAAAAAAATTGTATTGTTAATAAATATTTGGCAATTGAAGAGTGGTCATGAGTATTTGCCTGTGTCTTCTCATGAAAGCTCTACTCCTCGAACAGGCTTTTTTCAATGCTACATTTTTATTTCCTTTTTATTAATATATTTTATATAGTTAATTGACGTGTCCAAGAATTGTTTGCACTTCTTTATGGAAATAAAGATCTTTGACTTTGAATAATAACATATTTTTTGCATAGTAGAGCCTTGCTTCTTTTAGCTGTATACGATAATGAATGGGCTGATTCGACCCGAAATTTCCTATAATCTCACAGAATTTCGACGTACAGTAGCAGTATACTGTTCCGTTCTGTTCAGTCACCGATACCGCCGAAAGCATAGCAACGCCTGGTCACTTTCTATTCTTTTCATTCCATCTGTTCTTTGTGCAGTACAGTACCATGAGTAACCGCTTATAATCAGGTAGACCGTAAGCTAGTTCGATACCTATGTGGTTCAAGATTGGCAGCCAGCAACTTGATTGTTTTCTAAAAATTGCATCTGTGATATCATAAAACCATGTCCATGAGAGGCGTTTACGCTTATCATCAGGTAGGTAGACCGTCTGCCACCAACAGGAGCATTAAAAAAAAAAGGCTATGCTAACGAAGTCAGTATGAAGTCTGCATCAGTTAGGTTTAGATCTGTCATTGGCTGATCTACATCAGTAACTGAAAAAAGATACATTTTATTATAAAATATTGGTTAAATAGTAAAAGAGAATTCCAAGTCACTCATGGCTATACCAATTGTGACTCATAAATATTATCTCATCCATGTAATGTCTCTGCTGACGATTCCTGAAAATTTCCAATGCAATAGAGGATTGTAGCAAAGTAATTGTACATTCAACAACAATAACATACACAAACATGTGTTACTTAATATATTGTGATGAGGAGGTATAAGCATAGTAGTCTTATACAACAGTAGACTGGGGTCATCCATACAAACAAAAGTGGCAAGACCATGGTTGTGGTTCAAGTCGCCAATGGTTGCAGCAGTTTCCTATGGCGTTTATATGAAGTATGTATGAACCAGCTTGTTTGACGAGGTATCCCTCTATTACAGAAAACTGGAGCTAGAATAATAACACTGTTACTGCATTTTGCTCCGTCAGTAACACAAATATCTGTTTTTTATTTATTTCCTTTTATTCCTCTACCTCCTTTGCAGATGCAGTGAATGAATTGCAAGTTATCCTAGGCTATAGCAACCACTTACCATAAGGTAGACCATGAGTTTGTCTACCATCTTAGTTGTACACAAAATACTATTAAATAATTGTATAATATACCAACCTTCTAATGTTGGCGTAAGATTACTGCTAGGTATTTCATGCTTGATATCCAAAATCTGTCCAACTCTAACATCATTAACATCAGCAAAGGCAACTTCAGGTGCTAAAGCTTCTAAATCTTCTGTGACACTACCTTTATCTTCTGTAACTAATTTCCGCTTTTTATTCGTTTCTTTTTTCTTCGACTCCTTTTTCCTTTTTAATTTCTTTGCTTCACGAGTTTTCATTTGTAACACTCTAGTGACTTCATTGCGAATTTTGGTTTTTATATCTTCCGGTAGATCTATTCCACTGTCACAATGTTTGACGTATTCTGTTATAGGCATGTCATCTTCATCACTACTGGCACCGGACTTTGTTGAATCAACCGTTACATGTTCTATGTTGACAAATCGTTGCCATTTCTTTATTAAATTGTCTGCTACTTTCTGTAATCAGCAAACAAAATAGTATTATAAGCTTTTTGCCATACAATATAATTTACTTAACATTGTTTTTATAAATGAAAAAAATGAATAACTCAGGCTATAATGAATAGAGATCTGATCTGAACTACAGAGGCAAGATTCTGATATTTATTCTGATGGTAAAAGTATCTATTGATTATGTTTACCCTGCATAACCATGGGCGCTTCAAGCACCAAGGTCTCTTACCACAAAAAAATAATGCACTGGTAATCTAAGGCCTATGTGACTATTGCAGGGACTCTTGTGTATTTACCCACTGCAGGATTACACACAATAAAAACTTTCTTGTATAATTAAAATGTAAAAAAAGAGATATGATAATTTTTCCTTGCCACTCAACTGATGTTGGCTTTATGATAAATTATAAATCAGTTTATAATACTTACAAAATTGACAGGCTTTGGTATCCTCAGCAGATAATGCTCAGAATGTGCTTCAAACATTTCACACTTTGAGCAAAGATCATAATCGGGACATGTGATGCATTTATATCGGAAACCAAGTATTGGTTTCTTGCAGCTGTTGCAAATAATCTCACTGTGCACTGTCTGTTTCTCTGGTTCTTCTTCTGAAATTAAAATGTTTGTTTATTTTTATTGAGTTATATTTTAAATAAAAGGGAAAACTTGGAATTGTGTCAGTTTTAAATTTTTTAACCCGTCAACTGTCGAGCATGCATACCCTGAGTTTTTTGAAAAATCATACTATACATACAACAGCCAGGTGTTGGCCACTGGCTTTGTATCTTGGTTTACATTTTGGTTGTAGACTGCATTAACATATCAAGTTTGGAATGGCAAACATAATTAAAACCATATTGCTTTTGGCCACCGGTGTGACTCAAAAGGATAATGAGTTTAGCGAGTTTATGATATAGCAACAAATTTTAATATACATTATCATATCTAGGGTTATTTTCTAGCATGGCCCCTAAATACAGCTATGGCCTACATATAACTCTACAATATTGCATCAAAACCTGCTTGGCTCTTCCTTTAAATACACCAATGCTTAAAGAACTGGTTCAAAAAGTTTAGTTAGGTACAATATAACTGACTATTACAATATACCAGACCTTCCAAATCATCACTAGGCAGGCATAGCGTGGGCACAGCATCGGGACACAAGTGCTTATTTTTGAGGCTTGATGGAGTAAAATGACGGGAGCATACGCGATAAGACAGCCTTTTCAAATTCTTTCCGAGCAGATCTTCTCTGTTAATTACTTTTAACCATTGTTCTAACCTGAAATAAATAACAATTCACTACATAAACATTATTTTGCTGAAGTGCTATAAAATTATAAAATAATTTTCTTCAAACACTTTTATTGGCATATTTTATTGTTTAAAATTATAGTATTATGAACGTAAGAGAATATACTTATATTTTTATTTGATTTAAACATGATGGCATGACAACTAATGGCCAGAACTTCAACTCTAACCGGCCCCGACGCCTTTTGCGACGAGTAGGGATTAGCTTAGTACTGTTCTTTACCCGACACTATAAGATTAAAATTCTATTTATCCTATATTTTCCATAACGTGACCATTGGGCACTTTGCTTATAATTTTTGTACTACCACGTACCCTAGTTTCTTGACAAAAGCCTACAAAAAATAAAAAGAACCAACTAAACTTACCGGGGATTATCTTTTGGCAAACCATAATAAAATAAATGTTTACTGGTTTTACTATTCCTACCACATCCATGTACGCAACAATAGTTGACCATTTTATAATTAGAAAATGCACAATTATTGTTGTATATACAAAGATAAATACCAAAACAAATCAATGTATTTATTCAACAAATTGTTTACGATACTTATTTATGACAAGATTGACAAGATGAACACTTGAACAGACAATTAAATGTAATGTTGTGTACATTACAGTAGGTATGGAGAAAGAAAAGTCCGAGTCAAAAATATGTTGTTAGAAAGAGTAAAAACGATATCAAGAGTAATGACATGACGTGGGTGAGGTGCATGGAACACGATAAGTGACGTTTTTTTGACAACAAACAACAGTTTTTTATGAAACGAAACGTTTCGGTATTTTTTTGGCTATTTGACTCTATATCAGCAGACCGCTTAGATCAAGGCTCTCATTCCTATCACTTTAGAAATGTATTGTAAAACAAGTTTTTAAAGTTTATCTATTATTTTAGATACCTATTTAAGTTTATGTTTCTGTTCTGTTTAAAATAGATTTTGATTTTAGGATTATAAAAATATAGTGATTTATGATTTGCATTATGTAAAGTACTGTGTTCTTGATAAGTGTTCCTATTTACTAAAAGTGTAAATGTATAAAAAATTGCATGCTATTTAAATATAGCGAAATGTGCTCAACGCCTATAATTATGTACTTACCACCTACTTTTGTAACTACCACATTTTACGCAAATAAATTATAAATTATTATTATCATTTTTGAAATATTTTGCCTCTATGGCTAGTACAAACCATGAGATGGATTTAGTTATCTATTTTACATCTAAAGTATTTTCACTCGGTTTTACTCGCGTTTATGGTAACTGCGCTGCCCTCGTGGGTCGTCGTAGCGTGACTGCGTGATTTTATACATATAGCCTATATCCTTCCTCGATAAATGGGTTTACCAACACTAAACTAATTTTTCAATTCGAACCACTAGTTCCTGAGATTAGCGCGTTCAACCAAACAAACAAACGAACTCTTCAGATTTATAATATTAATATAGATAATAATGTGGCAGGTTTCTTCAAAACATAAAAGTAAATCTTTTGGTTAAATTATATTTTTGGAATGTGTTTATGGCATGGTATTTAATTATTTATTTTTTTATAGGCAATACCCAGAACTTTACAAACATTCAAACAACAGAAACAAAGAACATCCAGACACGGAAGAACTATTTATGCATCAAACAAATTTTTGTCACGCGTGGTGATAGGACCCACAATACTCGACTCAGCGGCAATGGCGAGACGATCACTTACCCAGTACCTACGCCATCTGTGCAGTATATTATGTAAATCTCTTGTTTAAATTATATTTTTGAAATGTGTCCATGATATGGTATTTAATATAATAATATCAGCCCTGTATCAAACTGTCCTCTTGGCACGAGCCCGGGCACGGGCCTCTTCTCACTATGGGAAGGGTTAATATATCATGTTTTAATTAAAAATCTTCAAGAAAGTCATTAGGTAGCGGTAATACTGTACAATATAGTCTCATGCATTGATGTATAATAAACAAAATTTTAACAAAAAAGAAAACCGACTTCAGAAAAGAATATTCTAAAACTTAAAATGCACTAAAAAGTTAATAAATAATTGCATATTCTTGTGAATAATTAAATTATTGTTATTTTTGGAGTCGGTGTCAACCGCCCGCGCCGCGTGCTGCGTCTATGTGTGTAATTGTGCATGCCAATGTTATGTTATGATTATAGTAAGACATCTCATGTTTAATTAGTTACAAACCTACCTTGGCTGACACCGACTCCAATAATAACAATAATTTAATTATTCACAAGAATATGCAATTATTTATTAACTTTTTAGTGCATTTTAAGTTTTAGAATATTCTTTTCTGAAGTCGGTTTTCTTTTTTGTTAAAATTTTGTTTATTTCTCGGTTTTTAGTGAACCTTGCCAAATATGAGAACATCATCAATGTAGCCAAATACGCATTATTAAGTATAACTCGAAAACGAATAGTTAAATCTTGATCAAAATTAAATGGGACCACACGGGAAGCACCAGCTTCCAAATAAAAAAAAAAACATTAAAATCGGTTCACCCAGTCAAAAGTAAAGAGGTAACAAACATAAAAAAAATTAAAAAAATACAGACGATTTGAGTACCTCCTCCTTTTTTTAAAGTCGGTAAAAAAACCTAGATACACAATCAGCGTCAAAAAACGTCCTCACCAAATGAGCACCCACCTGAACATTTTGTTTTGGATTTTTATATACATTATCAATGGTCTCACGCCTATATTCCTGTAGAGACCAGCTATGTTTTCAGGTCCCACGTAATAGGGGGCGCGCGGACCTATTGCCGTTTACTGGGCTTAGTTCCAGAGATCGTGCTGCTTCTGAGATATTTTTACAGAAAAACCAGGCATCGATCCCGGAGACTTCACGCAGTATTCCGCCACCGAGACATTATATAATTATTTCAAAGCTAACTAAAAATATATAGATAATATGTAGTTACCATATTTGAGTTAGTTTGTTTGTTACGCTGTCACGCCTTAACTACTCGACCGATCATTATGAAATTTCACATACACGTTGTCAGGGGTACAGAAAGAGACACGTGGTATTTTTTATCCGAAAAAAGCACAGTTCCCGAGGGACAGAAACCTATTAACAAAATCTACATTATCGTGAGCAAAGGCACGGTCAAAAGCTAGTTATATTATACTTTACAATAGATATATTTTATTCAGATACGTGTATACAAGCCAAGTCAGAGTAGGTAGGTATATCTGAGTTACTAGTATAGTATTACATATACCTACCTAAGTATTATCTGTGTCTGAGGTTATTTTAATTCTTAAAATAAAAGCTGTCCAAAATACAGTTTAGATTAATGTCACTATCATAAATATATACCTACTACTACCTAGTTTTTACCCGCGACTTTGTTTTTATGTAAACAAAAGCTAATCTATAGATATAATACACTCTGAGAGAGAATATACCTAGAGCACTCTAACACTTGTTACAAAAATTTTTTGACACCCGGAATGTAATATTAATACATATTTATATTTACCTATGTAAAATGTAATGTCATAGTTCCTACATAGAGGTTGTTTTTGTTTTTATTTTTTTATCTTATTTCCTTTTTGTTATGTTAGTCTAAGATCCTGTTAACTTTGTAGTACTATATAATTTATTTAAGTATAGTTAGCATAGATATAAGTGATTTGGTGTACCTATACTGTAAGCTTATATTTTTATGAATAAATATGAATATGAATAAAAAAAATATTAGGTACTTCAGATATCTTTTTTAGCTCATACCTATAGCACATACCTATCCTAATCCTAACTAATATTATAAAAGCGAAAATGAGTTTGTTTGTTTGTTACCTTTTCACGCCTAAACCACTGAACCGATCATTCTGAAATTTTGCATATACGTTGACAGGTGTACAGAAACGGACATAGGCTACCTTTCACCCCGAAAAAAATTACTGTTCCCGAGGAAAACAATAATAACGTTCTTACGATAATAGTTGGCGCCACGTGTCTTTCGAATTATGATTGAATTAAGTATATTATTACAAGCAGAGTACCTACTACTCGAATTGATTGTCAAATTGTAAATTAACGCGAGCGAAGCCGCGGGCAAAAACTAGTAGCTTAATAACTCAACGTTATAAACATATTTTACAAGATTATTTGCCCAGGGCTTCGCACGCTTTATCATAGGTTATATCAATAAATTAATTTAAACAGTACTTGTTTTCTGGATGAAATCTACTTCCCTATGTCCTTCTCTGTACCTACCCCTGATAATTACTGACGATCAATCGAGTACTTACCTAGTTACGCGCGCGGGCGTGAAAGCGTAAATTCACATTCGCATTTATAATATTAGATAAGATAACAAGAATTGGCCAATCTGTACGAGTATTTAATAGGTTAATGGAGCAGCGATAGCTCAGTGGGGAGACCAACAGACTGCAATGCAGAGGGTCTCGGGTTCGAACCCACGTCGCGCACCTCTGACTTTCGGAAGTTATATGACTTTTCGAAATTATGTGCGTATTGATCGACAATTATCGCCTGCTCCATGCCTCGGAAAGCACGTTAAGCCGTTGGTCCCGGCTGCCATGAACATCTATGGCAGTCGTTATGGGAGAGTGTCGACACAAAAGATCCCACTGGGTCGAAGTGTCGCCAGTCTGCACTGACTGGCCCCCACATAAGATAAGATAATAGGTTAATGCAAGTATTTAAAGGATGTAACTTACTACATTTCTATTACTAGCAAACAGATACATACAGCTATAAGTACCTAGTTAGCTACAGTTGCTTGGCAACAGGTCGCTGGGGGAGTGCATTGACCTGTCGCGTGATTAAACCTGAAGAATAATGCACCGCTCCCCCTGTAATACGAACGAACTAAGCATTCATCCTTCATGACTAAATATTGGTTATCGTTCTTACGAATTACGATTACGATTGGGCATTATTTATTGCGTTTAGGAAAATGTTAATGGGACTATGGGAACGGATACTGTTTTTAGTCAGGTAAGGCATTTAAAAAGGTTTATATAACTACTAGATGTGCCCGCGGTTTCACCCGCGTTTATCGTTACTGCGACGCCCCCGTGGGTCGTAGCGTGATGTTATATAGCCTTCCTCGATAAATAGGCTATCCAACACTAAAAGAATTTTTCAAATTGAACCAGTAGTAATCACGCAGAATAAACCAGGAGAAACATCGTTTGTACTATGTCTGTAATGGGTAATTATTTTGCTGCTATGTTATTTTAAAACTGCGATATCTCCTAAGATATTCATTGAAATCGAATGATGTAAAGGACAATTTTGTTTTAAATTTTTTACTTGTGATGAATAACGTATTTATTTGGATAAGGATTAATATCATGTTTATAAAAATACCCTCGCAAATAATGCATTATTTTAGAACAAATTTCGTTAGCATAAAAATGGTTATAGTGAGCCAACCTTAAAAGATAGACATATGCTGTCGCGGACTTTTTTTTAGAACTTTTAAAGGGGAACAATTCTGTCATACATGATTTTTGCGAAACTTTAACTGTTTACGCAGCGCACGCAGCGGAAGCTCTCGAAAGGAAAAAATAACCTCCGATTTTGAAACATTCTTTATTGGTGCTCCGCTTCTATTGATCTTAGCGTGATGATATATAGCCTATAGCCTTCCTCGATAAATGGGCTATCTAACACTGAAAGAATTTTTCAAATCGGACCAGTAGTTCCTGAGATTAGCGCGTTCAAGTAAACAAACAAACAAACAAACAAACTCTTCAGCTTTATAATATTAGTATAGATAGACACATATTAATAATTTAATATGCATAGACTGATACTTGACTCTCTTGGACCTTAACCCAGAAGTTAATATTTTTGCGGATGAATGGAAAGTATTATTATTAGAATGTACGAGGTACTGTGAGCAGAATGCATGAATGCTAAATTTTAAATTTATATATAAATAGTGTAATTGGCGCAAGTCGTTCTATTTGATGTAAATAAATAATAAATAATTGATCATGATATTGATCAGCGCGTTCAAACAAACAATCCTTTTGGCTGTTTGAATTGTTTTTATCAATCGTTAGTGTACGTACATATTATATTAACGATTATTGCAGCAATTCAAAACAAACATACAAGCAACGAAACCCACTGCACAATCAAAAAACGTCTAGATGTCTGCCTGTGTTTGCTTAGGACTAGGTTTGAGTAAACGAATAACTGTACCTCAAGCCAGGAGTACATTCTGTCCACATAACCTTGTTTAATGAAATGTGGATGATTTTTATCTTTAGTGCAATATATCCTATTATTACGCATGGAAAGAATCAGCTGGACAGAAAAGATAAATAGATTATAAGACATCACGACTTCATAAAAACATCATAGAAGGAAAAGTGGAAGGAAAGAAAGGAATGGACAGGACCAGAAGGGCATTCACAAATCAAATAAAGCAAAAGGCGAAAATCGTATCTTACAAGGTCATGAAAATCGAGAAAGATGGTGTAGGCATACTCCATCGACAAAAGCAAACTCTTAAGTATAAAGGTTTATTTATTTATTTTACATCAAATAGTGCCAATTACACTATTAATTCACAATAATATAACATAGGTAAATTAAAGATGTCCTATTAAAATTATAAATATGAATGTTTAAGGTGTTAGAACGTTTCTTACTCAATCCTAGTTAATTGATTGGAGTCTCATAAAAATATGTAAAGAATGTGCTAGAATAGGTAATAACTAATAACACATGGAGAATATTTTTATCTCGGTATGCGTTCCCGTGGGAGTCTCGCCCGCCGCGCCGCGCCACTCGCGGGCGATGCCGCTTGCGAAAGCTGGAAAGTTATAAAACTAAGAATAGGTACCTATTAATTACAAGTAACAGTTAGTAATAATTTAATTTATAGCCACAAAACAATACAGTATATAACAGTAAAAGGTGAAATTACTGCAAAAGGAAAATTTACCTTTGTTTAGTTCTGCTGGCACATTAGAAATCTTGTGCTATAAGTTATAAGCTGTAACAACACAAATACACACTTGCTAGTATCACATGAAATAAACGAATCTTATGCAGGCAACTACCACCTACTTTAAAATCTACTTAAAATAATAAATGTTTAAATTAAATATGAAGTTGCCGCTTTATATAAAAATAATCGGTAATATTGAGGTTTTCATACTGACTATTTCATCAATATTTTTTATTATTAATAATACAAATAATCTTAGTATTATTAATACATTTTATAGTAATCATTTAATTTTGTACAGAATCCACGAAATTAGTTGTCGGACATAAACGGCAATTTCATAGTTAAAGACCTAATATTAATTACAACAACACCTTTGGTATAGTAACAAATAAGTAAAATATATATTGTTTAAGTAGGGTTGAATATAATAATTATTAGTAATCACAAGACAGCATTTTCAAAGATAAGGATTGATTGCAAGTTATTACAGCACAATGGATTAATTCTGTCGTGGCAGACTTTAGAAATATTTAAAAACGAATCAGTTGTTTAAAGAACGCGCATAGTCGACAAATTGTTGTCCAGTGTAAGCATCGAATTTACACCTTTCAACGTTGCTGCAGAAGCGAGGCGACGACTACGCGACTACTAGCTGTGCAGGCGCAGTATGAAATAACAATAGGCCTAGCTATATACTTATACTATTCTATGAGGCCTAGGATGGATCTAATAGTAGATATTTGCGGTCTATTGTCATGGATACTGCGATTGTGAGATACAGTACGCGACCGCAAAACTAGTAACGATTGCAATATGTGGCGCCGGCGCCGGCTGTAATAGAAACTTCGTCAGCTTCAGTCATTTGATAGAACAGTAAATAAGTCAAATGTATATTTATATTATAAAGCGATGTATGATGCTTTATATAACTGAAAATCGATATTAACGTAATTATCATCGGTATTTATATACCTTTTCGGCCAGGTTACTAGTAGACTATAATGTTGCTTGTTTGTAGATGATAATCTCTCGATAATAACTGATTCATAAGATTTATTTATTAAAAGAAAGCTACACTTTATACTAAAATTATAAAGAGGAATGATTTGAATTTTTGTCTGTTTGTAAGAATTTAACTCAAAACTACTCAATCGATTTAAAAAAATCTTTCTCCATTAGAAAGCTCTGTTATCATTATCAACTTATCACCGAGTAACATAGCGTCGTTCTAGATGTGACTCCTCGTATATGCAAACTAAGCAACTTTCCAGAAAAGACAAAAAACTGCTTTGTTAACAAAGTATATTAGATATCTTTTATTTTTTACATATTTAAACTGAAAACATAATATAGTATCATTGTTTTGCTATATTTAAGTATAGTACAATATATTTATAATCTGTTTCTAACTGTATAATATGCATGCCGTGGCAACCTTTAAGTAAGGTAGCACTAAACACTAGCTATAAGTACCAGCCATAAGAACATGTAACAGTGTATACCTTGTTGGTTGTCCAAATTAAATAAATAAATAAATAAAATAAAATGAATTATAATGCAGGACGCATTTACAAGGTAACACCAGAAATACTTTTCGGATCTTTCTGCATATATATCTCATTTTACCAAAAAGTTTAGTACGTTACGTTACATACATTACAAAATACTTTTACTAACATTTTTTAACGTGGAGGAATGCATTGACGCATACTTCTCCGCAGAAAAGGGAAGCGGGGAGATTATGTCGCGCTCACTCGGAAAAAGATGGAACGTCCCGGTACTACCGACTAAACCTATCACGGTGTGCCAACTGCTCAGATCGCTGGAACTAGAACTACATCAGCAACCCACTCATTCATTCGTTATGGCTATTAAAATAAAGCCTAAAAATAACCTTACACAACAGTTGATAATAATACAATTAAAATAGATTCAACAGCCGAGAACGAACTCTCATATGGGGCTCTACTGGTTCCAGGGAGGGTTTCCCATAAGCTTTAACATCGGATGCAAAGAATTCCGAGACTCCATAATATAAGCTTAAGTTACACAGAGCTACTAATTTTATGAAAATGTATGACCTCTGCGAGGATTGATCCAACACTCATCGGTATTGATGATTTTCATGCTTTTTCAGTTAGGTTGTAGCCTGGAGATCGACTTAATCATTTCCAATCCAAATTCGATGCAATTCCGTATTGCAAAATCTGGATTATGTAACACTCGGTTTCTGTAAGGCTAATCAGAGACGTGGTCAAATCAAACACATGTGAAGTGAATTGATTAGCTTTTGCTAACGCAGTCAGCCAATTACAGCACTTGACATGCGTTTGACTGCCTGTTAACCAATTGATGTGTTCGGCGAATTGTTTTTTGGAAACCGGGGGTGTTTATTTGCCTAATGACATTTTGGGTAAGCTGTATATTGCCGCATTCGTGGCCGTAATTCTGTAGATTGAATTATTTTATATAAGTCATTAACTATTAAGAGATAAGTGAATCATCATCGACCAAACTATTCAACATAGACATGCTACAAGTCAACCCCTAATATGTATGTTTAGTTTTAGGTTCCATTATACTCCATGTTTTCGGCAAACTGACTTACTTTCTTCCCAAATCAGTCAATAAGCCTTTAACATAATTGCTATAAATTATACTTTTCTAAAATAGATGGAGATCACTATCATGGCCACCATGTTGTTAAAAGTTGGATGGTGTTTGTAAAAGCAATTTCCATTATATGCTGTAGGATAGATACCAATCTATGTTCGTTTTCTCTGGCAATAAGCCAGAATTTAAAGTATTCGTGATTCACGTGTTTGTTGTCAAAAATTATCCAATTTACACTTAAGTTTAACTATTTGACAATATTCGTATTAAATTAGGTATTTATTTAGGTACCTAATACTTAATAAAAATATAATATTGATTCTGTTTTCCGATTTAAATTTTGTGTATCTATTTGGATATACACACACTTATTGCAGAAGGTAGGTACTGTCCTATATTTTATTATGTTTTATTCAATATAATCACATTATTCAATAAATAGCTTAGGTACAACAAAGTGTAGGTATTGTAGAAAAATGCGGCTATGTCGGTAAAGTTACTTCACAAAATGGGATCCTGGACATTGTTATCGCTGCATATTGTTACGATAAAAATACACTTATAAAGAGATGCGAGAGTGACATTGCAATACATACAATTGTGTACACAAAAGTCAATCACCTCGGTGTTTTCAAGGGCAAAGGGTCTAGAATGCACTGGAACACGTCTGGCGCGCATCCGATCAATACTGCAACCCTACGCACACAAGCACACGGTACATAACTACATACACAGTTTCAAGTATTCACAAGCCCCAGAGGCCGCCCGTACGCTCGGTGCTTGGTATATAAACTCGCCGGCCGGCGAAACAGCAAGTTATTTCAAACATAACTGCAAAGCAAAAACAAGTTCTGTGAAAACTACATCCATATAAATATTCAACAATGTCTCTGTTACCTTTTGTTCTTGGACATACCCCCCAACGCCTTCTGGACCAAGAATTCGGCTTAGCGCTCACTCCTGATGACCTTCTCTCTGCTGTGGTATCACCAATGCTGTCCAGGGAGTACTACAGGCCCTGGAGACAGATGGCTATGGCATCCAGAGACGTAGGATCAACCATCACATCTAACAAGGACAAATTCCAAGTTAACCTGGATGTGCAGCACTTTGCGCCGGAAGAAATCACCGTGAAGACAGCCGATGGTTACGTCATCATCGAAGGAAAACACGAAGAGAAAAAAGACGAGCATGGCTTCATTTCCCGTCAGTTCAAGCGTCGTTATGCGTTGCCAGAAAACTGCGATCCGGCCACGGTGGAATCTAAGCTGTCATCCGATGGTGTGCTGTCTGTTATTGCTCCGAAAACAGCTCCCGAGTCGAAGAATGAAAGAAACGTGCCTATTTCTCAGACGGGACCGGTTAGGAAGGAAGTCAAGGATGGAACCAACCAGCAGACCAGCCAGACTGACGCCAACGGCACAGAGAAGTGAACATCATGTGACCGGTGCGAGAAATCAAAAGTGCAGTGTTTTTGCCAGGCTTCCCTTCGCATTCCTATTTATAACCTAATTAATATGATACAAAATTGACTGATTAATCACGTACTTAGCATTAGTAATTTTAATTTTATAATAAATTTGCCTTGTGTCTATTCAGTATTTTCATTATCCTGTCTTTACTTCATAATATACATACGACATGTAAACTTATATACGTAAGTGCACTTATTCTTATTTGTGAGCGCTCTTCACATAGTTCTAAATGAAAATGTTTATGTGATGCTCTTAGAAACAGTAATTTGGCGCTGTATTTACTATTCGTTGAAACAAGTATGGCAAAGTTTTATATTTATAACGTCATTTTGATGTATTCAGTAATGCGATCGAATGTTTTGTGATCAAAATCTTTCACTTTAAATTTTTATATATTGCCATTCTGCTTTTATGATATACAATTACAATGTTATTCAAAGTTATTTAAACTGACAACAACAGTATCACTGTACTTATCATTCAATCTATATTTTCTTTGCTCTTGTATAAGATTAATATTTAATAGTTAATTAGCACACATGATAGCTGGGTGCTTTCAAATTAGTTTCACAATGCTAACGTCTAGCGAAATGAAAATACAAATTCATATATATAATAATATATATATTGTATGTACCTACTTGGTATATTTGATCGAAGGTACTGGTACAAAAAACTAGTTAGCTGATTTTAAATTCGCAGATAAGTATAATTAATTAAAAACACAAAAAGATTTTCTTTGCTTTTTAATTTTAATTGACTTGCATGCTTGAGTTGGCATAAGTATGCAGCTATTGTAAAATATCAACTGGTCCTATTATTTCCGTGGCAAATGATTAACAAAATACGTAATTTAGAGACATACTTGTGATCGACTGTAGGTCCCAGCTTGAGATTCTTTTGGAAAATTTGCCGTAAAGACTACGCCGCTTACTAAGTGCGTGGGATGTATGTTAAATCAAGTGAACTGTAAACCGAGACACCTCTTTTATTTTCCGCCATAACATTAGCATTTTGTATAAAGAAAATTGTTTCTTTTTACATTTAAATTTCATCAATATTTACCTGATGCAGATAACATGTCGGCTAAGTATAATGTTTTGCATAAATAGGTACTTACTTGGCTTTAGGCCAAGTTGTATGATATACCTACAAATCACCCTTCTTGCCACCCTTCGGGTACGAAACCCTAAAAACGTCTGATTCGATACAAACGACTTAGGTTGCGTTGCGAGTAGGTTTTCACACACGCTTTCTATTACAACAAGCCAAAGTATATATAGTCCTAAACTCCTAATTGCGTTTTAGGTACATGTAAAAGCTTACACACACGTCGATAAGGAGAGCAGCGTATACAATATTATTTCAAAGCATTGATGTATAAGGCTTTTATATATCAATGTTTCAAAGGAATTATAGAGACGCAATTGTTATGTAATGTTATATTAAAATATTTCCAACTATGCTAATGTGGTATATCCGTTTTAAAACCTATTATCTATTCCAATCTACAAAGTTTAGATTGGAATAGGTTTTACGTACAAACGTTTCTAAACACTTTGTTTGTAGGTACCTATAGTTATAAATGGTATTAAATTATATATATATATATATATATATATATATATATATATATATATCCGCGACAACATATGTCTATCTTTTAAGGTTGGCTCACTATAACCTTTTTTATGCTAACCAAATTTGTTCTAAAATAATGCATTATTTGCGAAAGTATTATTATAAACATGATATTAATCCTTATCCAAATAAATACGTTATTCATCACAAGTATTTAATTTAAAACAAAATTGCCCTTTACATCATTCGATTTCAATGAATATCTTAGGAGATATCGCAGTTTTAAAATAACATCGCAGCAAAATAGTTACCCATTACAGACATACAAACGATGTTTCTCCTGGTTTATTCTGCGTGATTTTAAATTAGCACTGTAGGTATATTTATAAAATGTTGTTGAACGGTTCTTATGTGGTTCGTGGATTTAACAAAGAAAGTTTCAGCTCTCTTAAAATTGTATTATAGGTGCCTACGACCCACTCTCTCTCTTATGTGACGCAGACGAAGTTGTGCGGGTCAGTTTATTTATTTATTTATTTATAAGGATCGCCAACAAATGATACACAACTCTTACACAATAAAAGATGTTACAATAATACATGCCCTGTGCTCATTCTGTTATAGGCAACCACAACTAACACAGGAAGTACCAGTACAATAAACTATAATATAAAATGATAAAAATATGAAAATGAGAAAAACGATAAAAAGTGTTTAAAAATGGTTTATCCAAGTGCGTACTAAATGTTAATTTATTGTCTATTAAAACGCCTAAATCACGCACACCTTCAACTTGTTCAAGAGGTTGGCTGTGTATATTGTATGATGTTTGAAATTTAGTTTATTTTCTGCTAAAGGATATGTAATTACATTTATCTACATTTAAAATAATTTTATTTTGATCACACCATTGAACCAAACGGTTTATGTCATCTTGAACAAGAAGAACATCATCTGCGCTTTTGATAGGCTTTAAAATTTTGAGGTCATCAGCAAACAGGTAAGCAGTTGTATGGTGAAAACATTTTGAAATAGAATTGATAAGAATTAGGAACAGAAGAGGCCCCAGATGTGATCCCTGTGGGACGCCAGAAGTAACAGCAAATTCATGGGATTGAGCGCCATTCACTACTACGTAAAATTTGCGATTGGAAAGATACGATTCAAACCAGCTCAAAATAGGTCCGCCCACTCCGGCCTCAGCAAGCCTCGACAATAGCGTTACGTGGTCCACTTTGTCAAAAGCTTTGCTGAAGTCCGTGTATATAGCATCCACCTGAGTGCCCTGGTCTAGATAACAAGATGAAGTGTCTATAAAAGCTACGAGATTGGTGGTTGTAGATCTTTTTTGAATAAAGCCATGTTGTTGTTCAATAAGCTGACTTTTCGTCAAACTGCTTAGATGGGGATAAACTAAAGATTCAAATGTTTTCGGTAATATAGATAAAATAGATATAGGTCTATAGTTTTTAACAGTATTTTTGGGCCATCTTTGTAAATAGAGAATATTTGGGCAGTTTTCCAATAGTTAAGAAATTGACCTGAGTATAGGGATTTGTTAAATATTAAAGATAATGGTTTGGATAGTTGTCTAGCGCATCTAGATAGAAATACGGGTGGCAGACCATCAGGACCGGGCCCCTTATTTAAGTCCAGCCTTTTGAGTTTGTTATAAATATCTGATTCAGGTAGGGTTATGGTGTTCAAGACAAGGCAACTATTATCAGAATTATGCTTTGGAGTAGGAGATGTAGTTTGAGAGTACGTGCATTTATTGTAAACTGATGAGAAATGCTTAGCAAATAAGTCACTTATATTACTCACCTCAGTCGCTTTTTCATTATCTAAATGCATTTCAGAAGGTATACTACTTCTAGTTAGTTCAGTTATCTATACTAATATTATAAAGCTGAAGAGTTTGTTTGTTGGAGTAATTCGTCAACTCGTCCTACATGCCTACGGCCCAATTAGGACGACTTGCAGAAAATCAAAATAAATTATATTTTCATTCTGCAACTCGTCCCACGTTTCGTTTTGTGTGGAACTTTAAACTTTATCAACGTTTGGTACAGTTAGTAAGACAAGACATAACAATATCTTTTTAAGAATTTTTAGTTTTTACTTTCGTTTTGTTCATAGATTATTTAATATTAAAAAAGTTAGTACCTACTAAATATTTTTTTCTAGGACAACTGTTTATTGTTTCATTTTACAAGCAAACGCATAAGTTCAAAATATGTTATCCGAAATTAATACGAATGGTAGACATTTATGGCTTTCGGTTATGATCAGGTAAGTAAACAACACTTACGGTTGTTCTCTGAGGTAGGGACAGACCTATGAAAGGAGACCTAGGAATACACAAATTGAAGCTCGTAAAAAAACATGTTCGAAAATGTGCTGCTTTAGCACATTTACCAAGTTATGCAGTGGACGATGGTTTCCTACATATTATGTCCCGTAGCGAAAATAACGAAAAAATCACAAAATTTAATGATTATTTTGTTGAGACGTGACTTATAGAAACAGCATTTTTTCGAGACAAATGGTGTTGCTATGATCAGAAACATCGTACCACAAACATGGTAGAAAATTGGCACGCACTGTTAATAAGAAAACAATTTAAAAAACCACAAAGCATAGCAAATTTTTTGACTATTCTTGAAAGAGAAGAACTGAAGAGAAAGAAGAAAGAGAAGACTATTCTTAAAAAAGATCAAATATATTTCAAAAGAAAAAAGAGACTCAAGAAATTGATGATTATATTGAGAAAGTATTAAAAGATTTCGTGGATTCTGAGATTTCCGTAGAAATGTGATGTGATAATAATATTAATAATATAAGTCTGTCATATAAACATTGCTTAGTTATTATTTATAGTTTATTTTATTTATTATTACAATAGTTAACCCTATACTTGACAAAGATTTTTTTTCTCGATTTATATTATTTTTTAGTTATATTTAGTTAATATATAAGTAATAAGCATGAGGAAAAAGAAATAAAAAAATATTGCAAATATAGTTTTTGATTTATAGCGTGTGCATTATAATGCACATTGCCGAACAGACTGGTGACGAACATACTAAAAGATGTTTACTAAAATACTTAGTTATAAAAAATAAATTTATTATCATCATTTGTAAACATATAAAAACATAATCAGTCATAATCTAGGGTATTAAAATATAAGATAAAAATCTCTCTCTACTACAATACATTTCTCACATTGTTTGTAAAGGGCACGTAACCCCAAAAAAAAAAAGATGTCGCGTCTTTGCCTTCAAAAAGCTCCTCTACGGCAGCCTTCAATTATTGTTCTTCATCCTCAAATCTTCACCCCGAAGGACTTCCTTCAAATTTTTAAATAGGAAATAGTTGCTGGGCGCCAAGTCTGGACTGTAGGGTGGATGGTTTATTCCATCAAGCCAGTTTCACGCTGTGCTTGCTTCTTGGAATTGTTGAACCCCGTAGTATCTTAGATGGAGATTCACTGAGTCTTGGACATGAGCTGGCCCATTGATCAGTCTGCTTTTGACCAGAAATATTGGTAGTTTCTACAGATGGTGGATTTGACACCATTGGTTCTAACCAAAACTTCCGCATATTCATTGTCAGTGTCTAATAACAAGTTGAGATTTTCTAACGAACATGGTAAAGATGGTGATGAAGAACATGATCGATCTGGACTTTGATTCAATTGCGAAGTCATCACTTCGCGATTGAAATTATTTAGTTCATCCTTAGAGGATTCACTCTTTTCGATGTCTGAATTTACTCCTGGCTTGGACACATTGGTGTTCACAGTTCATCGAATTTTGGCATTGGCCATGGCCGATGAACTATGAACTCTCATTTGCTAAAATGAACAAAAAATTAAAAAAATATTATAATTATGAGTACCCCTCTATATAGTATAGCCATGTATAAGTGCACATCAACAAAGTTGGCAATGTGCATTCAAATGCACACTGCAAATGGCAGGTATGTAAATAGATAAATTGGCTATGTGCATTTAAATGCACATGAAGAAAGATGTCATTATTACAGTGCCAAATTGTTGAAAATGATACAAAATATTATTTGTAAGTGAAAATAATACTAATTGCGCACATAGAAACACAGTCAAATGATTGAATTTCTTACATAAAAGTAGTATTCAAATCGATCTTTACCTTGACGGACGCAGGCGCACGCGCACGCTCAGCCATCTTGTAATCCACTGCTTACATATGTTGCCAGATATTAATGGTATTATTTTTGGTAGAAAGTTAAATGTATGTGGAATACAAATATATTAAAAACATATTTCATATTCTCACTGAATTTTTGTATTTTACGTGTGCATTTAAATGCACATCGTCAAGTATAGGGTTAATGATAAATCCTTACTTTCAGTTATAATAATTATGATTGTTAAATCTTTTACAATTGTTGATTACTTTGATTACTATCTTTAATATTATTGATTATTAACTTTATATTAGTATTTATTACTATTGATTATTTAAGAACTTAGGGTTTATGTGTAAAACTCATTTGAAGTGAAACTTCTTTATCGACGTATGGGAGAAATTTTGTAGCAGTGTAAAAAAAAATCGTCATGTTTTTCGGTTACGCGCCATGTTGCTTTTTTTATCAAAGTTTAGTATAGTGACGTAAAGAATATAATGTAATATATTTATAATAATAACAACAATATATTAGTTTTGAAGTTTGGTTTGAAATAAGAATAACAATATATTAATTTGAAAGTGATAAAATAAAAAGACTTATTCAAATTTAAGTGAATTTACAAGAAAAGTGAGAGTGATTATATATTTCGTTTTATAAATTCAACACGTATGAGCATGATTTTAATATTTATTTGAGGTTAACCTCACTTTTTGATTGTAAGTATCAGTGAATGTATATAAATCTGTTAAAATTAGCAAGTATTAATAAATATGACTGTAAATCTAGTGAACATTATTAATTCTAAAAACAATAAAAAATATAAATTAAATAATAATTTAAAAATAAAACAAAACACGATTAGAAAATAAAAATATGTATACGTACATCTTTTTTAATTATTCGTTTTTAATGATTTATTTATTCATTTTTAATTTTATAAAATCGTTGCATTTCTACAAGATTAACTGTCTGTCTGTATAATTGTATTACTTTGAAAAGATAATTCCAATTATTTATTCATAACTTGTGTAATTGATTAAGTCATTAAATATCTGCTTTGAATTATTTTTATGAAGTTATGAAATAAATATTAATATTAAAGTTAGTTAAATAATTTTCGTTAACTAATTAACTAATTAATGTCGTAAAGAAGTTTCACTTCTTACCTGTGTACTCTGGTACACACACACATTTTTTTTTAATTCGTATGGTACTTAATTATTAATTATAAGACTGTCATAGAAACTCCTAGGAATTGTTTGTAGTTTTAAGTTACAAGTTAATAATAAGCCTCACTTTCAGTCATAATATTATCATCGTTAAATCTTTTAAAATTGTTGATTATTTTATTTATAATTATTGATTATTACCTTTGTAATTGTTTATTATTATCTTTATAACTGTTGATTATTGTCTTTATGACGATTGCTTATTATTTTATAATTTTAGATTTATTATTATTAAACCTACATGTATGAATGTTCATTATTACCTCGTGTGTTAAGTGGTGTCAAATTTCTGATGATTTAATCTTTTCTGTTTATATGTGACAATGTTGTGATGATTAAATATTTTATAACAAATTCTTTTATTTTTATTTCCAAACTAACACTTTTGCTACCGATTATACCTTTTCTCATTTTAATAATAACGTGGGACGAGCTGCAGAATTAAAATATAATTTATTTTGATTTTCTACAAGTCGTCCCAAATGGGCCGTAGGCATGTAGGACGAGTTGACGAATTACTCGTTTGTTGGTTTGAACGCACTAAACTCATAATAGCCTATTTATCGAGGAAGGCTATATAACATCACGCTACGACCCACGGGGGAGGCGCAGTAACGATAAACGCGGGTGAAACCGCGGGAACATCTAGTTAATTATTTATATATATATATTTATTTTATAATACCATTTATAACTATATCTAAATACAAAATGTTTTTTGGGTTGGATCCTTTTTGAATAGCTACGTCCAATTAAGAATCGTCCGTTAATTCGGGTTGCTGATCATTCAATTTTACAAGGGGGACAGCGCGTACGCAGTCCCCACTACCAAAAATAACGCATCCGAGTTATCCACATTAGGGATAATCGCAGGGGTCAACCCAACCGCAGTGCAATGGAGGGGCCTCACCCTGGGGGAACCGCCTTCTTGATCACGGTGTCCCCTATGCCAGGTAAGTATGCTTGAACGCGGTCGACGCAGACCTAGTCATTCAGCGGCGGAGAATCTTAACACCGACTTCTAATTTTTCCTGTGGTGACATCTAGTTATTTGAGGGTTAAACATAGTAGTGACGTCAGTTATCACGGTTGTGTTAAATATTAGCAAGTGTCAAAATCAACCACGTGTACTAGTTAGAGGTAAAATAATAATAGGGATACAATACGAAGCACCGTGCAGTCTTAGGTAAATTAGCTAATTAACAAAATAAACTCTTATTAAAATTATAACCATGATAGAGCACACAAAATACCACGCTATAACTAACACAGAGATAGTTTATGTCTTGAGTTATTGATTTTAGTATAATTATTATCATACCATTGGAATACTCAATTCGGTGTTCTACTTACGCAGTAGATATATTTAATAAAAATATATCGGGTGCGTAAATCGAGCACCTATAAAGGGAAATAAGGTATACACCCAATATTTTTCCCTGAGTACCGACTTCGAAGTGGGCGCTTAATGTCGCCTATTGATTATAGTAAGTACCTATATAATATATTGTAATTTTAGCGTAAAAGTTTATGCTTATAGAATTACGTTACTCAGGCATTTGCTGTACCTACATACGACTTCGATTAACTATGTATTCCTGAGGGGACATATCATTAATTGGGAAACACTGGCCTAATCACAGCTTGGTAAAGCCATATAATAATTAATACTATCACTTGTTGTCACCGACCGTATACTATCAATGGCAACTAAGTACTACTTGCTATTTCATTTATTTCTCCTTTACTCATAAATTAAGAATATTTGTGTTAAGAGCGTTCTCGGTAAACGCGCCGCCCGTGATTTAGGTATTGACTAGCTCCCGATGCGGCTGTATGCTATAGCAAGGTACACGCGCGCGTGCTGTACGTTTAAAAAACGACTAATGTGTTTTGATCCTTTTGATCATGTTTTATGACTTCTTAAAGACTTTGTGTTATATTACTTTACAATTAGGGCTGATTTTCAATCGTCAGATAACTTTTATCTGACGTATAAATATAGCAGTTTAACAATATGATTCTATAGAAAAGCTATCAAAACATAAAAATAATTCTCAGATGATTGAAAATCGGCCTATAATCACAGACTGATGATGTTCTCTACATTTAATACCTAGGCCTGTGCCTAGGCTAAAATGTATACACATGAAAAATCATTTAAAACAAAAGTTAGGTACTATAAGTATGATTATAAAATCGCATATAAGAAAATGATATTAAACAATTTATCTTTAATTTAGTTTTAAATTTAACTGTAAACTGTACATCGCGCTAATAATTAGTAGATTTCAGAGATGAGATAATAATCTTAATTGAAATAGAAATACTAATAAGTATTTCTATTTTAACGCGAATTTTAATAATCATAAGAGTAGATATATCGCACGCTTAATAATAAACCGGAATATGTCAAAAATTAAGGATTCTTACTTTTGTTAATAAAACGAACTAACTCCGATTGAAGAATCTATAGGTACAATCCCGTCATACAAAATAAGCCAAAATGGCTGATTGTTAGGTCACCCCTCTCTTTTCTATAAAAGCGCGCGACAATGCATTTCATGCAATAGAGAATCATTCAGTGATGCGGCGACCGTGATGTGAGATAGGTGTCGTTGTTTTGTGACTACAGTGGAGTAAGGTGAAATAATACGGTTTATATTCAAACGCAGGTGAGACAATACTACTTCATCTTTTTTCTAAACTATCATGTTTTCTTTTTACTTCACTTTAGTTGAAAACAGTGTTATAATACAGCATGTACTAGTTAGAATTGTTGCAGTTTATCATTAAATTATAATTGTATAGGTAAGAAAGATTGTGTATTAGTGCGTTTTAGTATAAAATTATTACTTTTATTCGAGAAACAATTTATTTTATATCACTTTATTACCAAAACTATCGGTAGACTTAAATAATACTTGTGTTTATTTCGGTTTACGTTTTAAACGATCTTAGAGTCTAAAAGTGCTATAGCAATTGCTGCAGTTTATTACAAAATGTCCTCTCAATTTATTTTAAATACCCATTAATAAAAAGTACAAAATTTCTAGTTCCATAGTTTAATCCTGAAGATGACGTCTGCAAATAGGAAGCAGCGGTGGCTAAAACTTCTTATGATGAGTAATAATGCTGGATGTACTGATACGGATCTTATGATGAGTAATAATTCTGGATGTACTGATACGGATAATTGTAAGCCAGCAGAAAAAAGTAAGTAAATAACGTCGTGTTTACGTACTTACAAGTGCAGTACCTGTAAACATAACTATCGCGTTTGCGTTAAGGTTTTTATTCCCACCCTTATATTCTCAGCTTTATGATCTATCAGTCAAATTTTAACGCAAACGAAATAGTTAGGTACGTTTACTGTCTTGCAAACTTACACTCGGGGTACAGTATCCATAATACATTTTCACGTAATATTCTCTGAATTAATTCAGGGTTTTACCTTTTTATTTAATATTGTGTATTATTTATTTTAGTTTGTTCAATGAAACAGACGATAAAGTCCAGCACAGCATTCAAAAAGTCTAGGTCGCCATGCAGCGCCACCATGCAGGAAGTCCAGATCATCGTCAAGCAGTTCTTCAAGTTCATCTTCAGACTCGTCTTCCTCGGACTCATCTTCCTCAGGCTCATCTTCCCTAAGCTCTGATGATAACTCAAGTATACCCGAAAAACCGTCTCCGATACTGAGTAATCATGACGAACGTGACAGTAATGAAATCATTGAAGATACTCCTCCACGCCTTATTAAAAAAATACCAACGTAATTAGTAACGTGTTATCGTTACAATAAACTGTTTTATTATTAGAAGTACAATCATTTATTATAATTCACTTGTTTACCTATAATTTCGGAATGAAGAAAAACTATCACACACGCCTGCAAATACTATTACCATGAACTTGCTAGTTTCATATTCTGATTGTTCTTCTCAAGATTCTGACGAGTGCGACCAACAGCTAGCTAATCAGAAACCTGTAGATGTTCCTAATAAAGAGGCCAATGACATTGAGAGAATTGTGAATCCGGAACAACAACACATGGAAATTACAGTACATATGTATTCGATAACATATTATTATAATAAATAATATAATAAGAAGAGGAGGGACTAATAAAATTAATATATATAATATTTTCTTATTATCAAATATACATACGTACATAATCTATACTAATATTATAAAGCTGAAGAGTTTGTTTGTTTGTTTGTTTGTTTACTTGAACGCGCTAATCTCAGGAACTACTGGCCCGATTTAAAAAATTCTTTCAGTGTTACATAGCCCATTTATCGAGGAAGGCTATAGGCTATATATCATCACGCTAAAATCAATAGGAGCGGAGCACCAATGAAGAATGTTTCAAAATCGGAGAGTATTCTTTCCTTTTGAGAGCTTCCGCTGCGTGCGCTGCGTAAACAGTTAAAGTTTCGCAAAAATCATGTATGACAGAATTGTTCCCCTTTAAAAGTTCTAAAAAAAAGTCCGCGACAGCATATGTCTATCTTTTAAGGTTGGCTCACTATAACCATTTTTATGCTAACGAAATTTGTTCTAAAATAATGCATTATTTGCGAAGGTATTTTTATAAACATGATATTAATCCTTATCTAAATAAATACGTTATTCATCACAAGTATTTAATTTAAAACAAAATTGCCCTTTACATCATTCGATTTCAATGAATATCTTAGGAGATATAGCAGTTTTAAAATAACATCGCAGCAAAATAATTACCCATTACAGACATAGTACAAACGATGTTTCTCCTGGTTTATTCTGCGTGATTACTACTGGTTCGATTTGAAAAATTCTTTTAGTGTTGGATAGCCTATTTGTCGAGGAAGGCTATAGGCTATATAACATCACGCTACGACCCACGGGGGCGGCGCAGTAACGATAAACGCGGGTGAAACCGCGGGAACATCTAGTATATCAATAAATAAGTACTATACATAATGTTAAATAAAATATATACATGTATTTTAAAATAATTTGGTAAATAAATATAAATTAACGTAATGTAAATTCAGCATTAAAGCAGTATTATTTATATTATTATGTTTTACTGTTTTTAGGACCCAACTAGCTCTGGAGAAAATCTAAATTCCAAACCAAATTATGCGATTTCTCCGTTATATTCTGATGAGAGTAATGTAGCTCTGAGTGACGATGATCCTAGTTATTATGTGTACACGACTGACAATAGAAACAAAAATAAACCAAGAAACTTCTTTATTCCGCCCTCTGGATCGTCATTAAGTGCCTGTGACTCTGATGGTTCACATACTGAGGTAAAAAGAGACCGAAAACGAGTAAGGGATACTTCAAAGTGGAAACAAAACAGAACCAAAAGTTTATGTAAAGCGGTCAGTCATACACGTCTGTATCAAAAAAAGGGGAAAAATATCCAAGTCGCTGTCTTCAACTACCGTGTACGGACAAATGTAAACTTAAACGGGCAAATCAAATTGGTAATACGAGCTGTTCAAATTTTATTGGGGATTACGGGGCTTGAAACAACAAAAAACATGTTAAATCATTTATGGTAGATATTAAGCCAAACGAGGGCTTAAAGAAAAATATGACCAACATCATGAGGAAAAAATACTGAGTAGAGATGAAAAAAAAGCTAGACCTTTTACAATGCCCACATGGTGACTCGTCAGCGTTCTACTATACGTAAGTCCAAACTCAGTAGTTACAACTTGTCAATAACTGAGTTGTCAGTAAAAGAGTAGCGATAGCTCAGTGGGGAGACCAACAGACTGCAATGCAGAGGGTCTCGGGTTCGAACACATGACGCGCACCTCTGACTTTCGGAAGTTATATAACTTTTCGAAATGATGTGCGTATTGATTGACAATTATCGTCTGCTCCGTGCCTCGGAGCTGTTGCTGTTGGTCCCGGCTGCCATGAACATCTATGGCAGTCGTTATCGGGAGAGTGTCGACACAAAAGATCCCGCTGGGTCGAAGTGTCGCCGGTCTGCACTAACTGGCCCCCACATAAGATAAGATAAGATAACTAAGCTGTCTCAAACATATAAAAAAGGCGCTTTTGAATCTGTATATAGCTATTTTTGGACGGAATCGGATGCGAAGCGTAGCGCGATCGAAATAGGTACATGCGTTTGGAAATACTTGGAGGACATTGGTAAGGACGTACAGTAACCATTGAACATTATTTTTTATTCTGATAATTGTGCGGGTTAGAATAAAAATAAGTTTATAAAGACGATGTATATGTATGCAGTTTATCTTTTTAATATCCAAAGCATCACTCATAAATTCATGATCCGAGGGCATACGCAGAATGAAGCAGACAACATACCTACAGTTTGATAGAAAAAGAAGTTAAAAAAGTCTTAAGTCCGGCCCAATCTATACCCCAGTTCAATATATAACACTAATTAAAAACGCAAAAAAATTTAACCCCCGATCAACATCCATTATTGATTATAATTAATGTTGGTAGATGTACAAGTACAAGTAGGTATATAAGAAGGTTTTATTCTTTTGTATTACAATGTTTATTGTTCTTATAGTAGCATAATTAGTTACGTAAAGCTAGATCTCTTAAGCATTTTGGGATGACTATGAAACTTTAATTACTATTTTGTGATTGTATTGCAAATTTTAATGATTATGAGTTCCTATTACGACTGATTATTATAACTACTGTTGTTATTAGGTTAAGAAAGCAGTTACAATAAAACTAAAAATATAAACTGTTATTTTACATCAACAAATATAAAGGTGTTTTGTGAAATATTTATGTATTTTTATTTCAGTTTTACTTTTAAAGTGTAATAAGTATTATACATTTAAATAGATTATATTATTTATTAATACTAAACTGAATTATTAAATATTATTTTGCTAACATTTTGAAAATTGTTCATTAATTTTTATACTAAACTGACATAAGTCGAAACTTTAGAAAATAAACTTAATGTAATTAAACTATTATGTCAGTTATATTCGCTATACATCTCTCTACAATTTTAGACCAAGAAAATAAAAATAAAACCATAAACACGTGAAAACCATTAAAATGTTTTCAATAAGGTGGAGACTCAATTCTTTGACCGCGATTTCCCAAAAAGTGAAATTTTGTCTTATCCCGGTTTAATAAGCGTACACTATATTTATACAAGGGGGACAGCGCGTACGCAGTCCCCACTACCAAAAATAACGCATCCGAGTTATCCACATTAGGGATAATCGCAGGGGTCAACCCAACCGCAGTGCAATGGAGGGGCCTCACCCTGGGGGAACCGCCTTCTTGATCACGGTGTCCCCTATGCCAGGTAAGTATGCTTGAACGCGGTCGACGCAGACCTAGTCATTCAGCGGCGGAGAATCTTAACACCGACTTCTAATTTTTCCTGTGGTGACATCTAGTTATTTGAGGGTTAAACATAGTAGTGACGTCAGTTATCACGGTTGTGTTAAATATTAGCAAGTGTCAAAATCAACCACGTGTACTAGTTAGAGGTAAAATAATAATAGGGATACAATACGAAGCACCGTGCAGTCTTAGGTAAATTAGCTAATTAACAAAATAAACTCTTATTAAAATTATAACCATGATAGAGCACACAAAATACCACGCTATAACTAACACAGAGATAGTTTATGTCTTGAGTTATTGATTTTAGTATAATTATTATCATACCATTGGAATACTCAATTCGGTGTTCTACTTACGCAGTAGATATATTTAATAAAAATATATCGGGTGCGTAAATCGAGCACCTATAAAGGGAAATAAGGTATACACCCAATATTTTTCCCTGAGTACCGACTTCGAAGTGGGCGCTTAATGTCGCCTATTGATTATAGTAAGTACCTATATAATATATTGTAATTTTAGCGTAAAAGTTTATGCTTATAGAATTACGTTACTCAGGCATTTGCTGTACCTACATACGACTTCGATTAACTATGTATTCCTGAGGGGACATATCATTAATTGGGAAACACTGGCCTAATCACAGCTTGGTAAAGCCATATAATAATTAATACTATCACTTGTTGTCACCGACCGTATACTATCAATGGCAACTAAGTACTACTTGCTATTTCATTTATTTCTCCTTTACTCATAAATTAAGAATATTTGTGTTAACCTAAATTAAGTTTTATGACTTCTTAAAGACTTTGTGTTATATTACTTTACAATTAGGGCTGATTTTCAATCGTCAGATAACTTTTATCTGACGTATAAATATAGCAGTTTAACAATATGATTCTATAGAAAAGCTATCAAAACATAAAAATAATTCTCAGATGATTGAAAATCGGCCTATAATCACAGACTGATGATGTTCTCTACATTTAATACCTAGGCCTGTGCCTAGGCTAAAATGTATACACATGAAAAATCATTTAAAACAAAAGTTAGGTACTATAAGTATGATTATAAAATCGCATATAAGAAAATGATATTAAACAATTTATAACTTTAATTTAGTTTTAGTCATAGAGGACTATTAGTGCCCACACTTATGTATGGAAGTGAAAGTTGGGTATGGCAAAAGAAGCATGAGAGCAGAATAAATGCTGTAGAAATGAGAGCGTTGAGAAGCATATGTGGTGTGACTCTGAAAGATAGAATAAGAAATAGTGTGATTAGAGAGTGATGCGGCATGAAAGTGGATATAGTTACAAGAATAGAAAAGGGTATGTTAAGCTGGTTTGGACATGTAGAAAGAATGGACGAGGAAAGACTGACTAAGAAAGTTTATAAGGCTAGTGTGAATGGAACAGTCGCAAGAGGAAAACCTAGGCGAACGTTTCTCGACCAGATCGGAGGCGTTCTGGACAAAGGCCAGGTTAAGAGCTCCTTGAACCGACGGGCGTGTATGAGGAATGTGATGAAAGACAATGAAGCCAGAGAAGTGTGTCAGGATCGTAGCAAATGGAAATCCGTAGTCTCTGCCTACCCCTCTGGGAAACAGGCGTGAATCTATGTATGTATGTATGTAATTTAGTTTTAAATTTAACTGTAAACTATACATCGCGCTAATAATTAGTAGATTTCAGAGATGAGATTATTAGTATTTCTATTTTAACGCGAATTTTAATAATCATAAGAGAAGATATATATTTATACAAGGGGGACAGCGCGTACGCAGTCCCCACTACCAAAAATAACGCATCCGAGTTATCCACATTAGGGATAATCGCAGGGGTCAACCCAACCGCAGTGCAATGGAGGGGTCTCGCCCTGGGGGAACCGCCTTCTTGATCACGGTGTCCCCTATGCCAGGTAAGTATGCTTGAACGCGGTCGACGCGGGCCTAGTCATTCAGCGGCGGAGAATCTTAACACCGACTTCTAATGTTTTCTGTGGTGACATCTAGCGGTATGTTACTGCACTATTTAGCTTGTTATCTACGTAACTGTGTACACACACAGAACGCTGCCAGTATGACTGACGTCACTATTATGTTTAACCTTCAACTTGCTAGATGTCACTACAGGAAAAATTACTCAAAACTATAAACTATTTTTATTTATTGGACTTAATGTATAAATCATTTGTTTACTACAATCGTGAAACTATTATTTAATATAGTATATAGTGTTCTTTTTTGTGTAACTTTTTTTATTGGTACACTTGATTTTTATGAGTATTATCTATAAGAAAAATAAGTAACTCTAGCAAGCTAATTGTAATAATAAATGTATGTTCTTTAAAGAGATTTTTAAGATATCTAATAAGCTCAATAAAAGAGCTTTTTTATCGATTTCTCAATATCATCACATTCTAGTCTACTATGAAACGTAAACTATGAAACGTTTGGCTGTTCATAGAGGACTATTAGTGCCCACACTTATGTATGGAAGTGAAAGAAGCATGAGAGCAGAATAAATGCTGTAGAAATGAGAGCGTTGAGAAGCATATGTGGTGTGACTCTGAAAGATAGAATAAGAAATAGTGTGATTAGAGAGAGATGCGGCATGAAAGTGGATATAGTTACAAGATTAGAAAAGGGTATGTTAAGCTGGTTTGGACATGTAGAAAGAATAGACGAGGAAAGACTGACTAAGAAAGTTTATAAGGCTAGTGTGAATGGAACAGTCGCAAGAGGAAACCTAGGCGAACGTTTCTCGATCAGATCGGAGGCGTTCTGGACAAAGGCCAGGTTAAGAGCTCCTTGAACCGACGGGCGTGTATGAGGAATGTGATGAAAGAGAATGAAACCAGAGAAGTGTGTCAGGATCGTAGCAAATGGAAATCCGTAGTCTCTGCCTACCCCTCTGGGAAACAGGCGTGAATCTATGTATGTATGTATATATGTATGAAACGTAAATGCCGAAGATTCGAGTCGATTGTTAATATCGTGAAACACATTTATTTCGAAATTTGTCCAGAATTTTGGTACGTAACTTCTTGTTTGTCCTAAACTCTTTAATGAAGCAGTCCGAATAATGCAGTAATCACATTTTGAAATGAAGATATCCGAAGAAACTACTTAATAATTGTAAATTCTTTTCTGTTCCGCCCGAAGTTTCGGATAGACATTTTCATGATAGGCATAATTTGGATAGCGACGTTTTGCGTTTCAATGTTAAAATAATAAATAAATAAATTGTCATTAAATTTAAAATAATTTGTTTTGGTCCGGGTATAGGGCACATAGGTTATTTTTAGATATAGGTACATTACGGTCCTAAAATATGTCCACACCTTTCTGTTACACGATTTAATATTTAATTTTATTATATTTAAAAATATATAAGTAGGTAAAATATTTGTATGATATTATTGGACATAATATCCAATATCATTGTGACACTTAGGCGGCAGTACTGACAAGCACATAGCGAATAGCACAAGAGAACCTATTTTAATGAACACTGTGTTCATAATTAATTAATTATAAATCGAATTGTGGTTCTAATAAATGTTTATTATTATTAATTGGAGAATACATTCAAATTACATTTTGCGACTTGTATTCATTTTGCTAAGTGGACATGCAGCGACTGAGCGATTTCTTTTGTCCACAGCTTTATTTGTAACTAGGCGGATATAGACACTGCTCAATTACAGTTATGTATATCTTGCTAAATGTATATTATTAACAAAAATTAATCTGTTATTAAAGAAATGTAAGCGTTACATATTTACTATTTCACACACACTTTATCTCTGCTCATCCGTTTGACATTTACAACACAATTTACGAATCTATGTGGGCGTAAATTGGTACATATACATATTTATGCCTGTTTTTTATGATAAAAAAATATCTATATATTAATACGTGAAGCAAAAACTTTGTACCCCTTTTTACGAAAATTGTGCAGACGGAGGAGTATGAAATTTGGTACAGTTAAAGTTTATATGGAGGAGTGGCGAATCCTAATATTTTTATAAGATATGCATTAGAAATACATTAAATTAATGAAAAAACACTACACGCACACAACCATACATTTGACACAAGCAGTCGAATCGCGTTCGTAGTATTTCGGCATTGTTCGACTGATGTCGTAGAATTCTTCGTAACTATGGTTACATATGTAGGTATGTGGAGTAGGTGACTAAATGAAAAATGATTATAAGGGTATAGTTATAGATAATAAAACCTTAATAACGATCAAACTTAAAATTTAAATCAATTATGGTCGAATTTCGACTACTTGGCGACCGCTAGTTATAACTAGCGGCAATTTCAATTATAAGTTTTATAGTTTCATTATAATGAAACTATAAAACTTATAATTGAAATTGCTTGAGGTGCCATCTTTAGATAAACCGTAACATCACCAGGCTACCCCTTTTTCTTCATATGTTGAATTTAGCAAACTCTCTGACGTCTCAATCTAGTTGTTGGCACCGGGTCAACTCTCATTATTACTGTTATATCTGTGACTACTTAGATGTCACCACCGGAAAAGTTAGAAGTCGGTGTTAAGATTCTCCGCCGCTGAATAACTAGGTCTGCGTCGACCGCGTTCAAGCATACTTACCTGGCATAGGGGACACCGTGATCAAGAAGGCGGTTCCCCCAGAGCGAGACCCCTCCATTGCACTGCGGTTGGGTTGACCCCTGCGATTATCCCTAATGTGGATAACTCGGATGCGTTATTTTTGGTAGTGGGGACTGCGTACGCGCTGTCCCCCTGTAGAATCTATAAATACTCAATACATTTATAGCACTCCACATGTTGAATAGATGTTACAATGGTATTATATAAGAAACATGTGTGGGCCACAGAAATAACTACTATTTATTTCTGTGGTGTGGGCCTTGTCGGCAGTGCAAGATCTAGGAGAGAGGAGGAAGTTTTACATATTTTATTATTTACATATTTTACTTAAGATTGATATTTATAATTTATTGACTATGATAATAAATAGGTAAATTTATTAAGGTGCGCTTACTATAGTTAGATAGATATTTTCTATAATTATTTTTATTATATGGTATTCTATTATATAATTATTATTATATTATTTTATTTATATGATTTAATATTTTTATTAATTATATATTATTGTAGATTATCATTATTATCAAAGTTTGTAAAAAGAAAAGGAATTAAATGTCCCAGATATTATTATTATGAATGTATGTACTTAAATCGCTGTAAAATGCATTGGCAGTTACTGAAAACTGTACAAGCATGTATTCATGTAATAAAATTAGATCAGGAATATCAGGATGACCTCTAGTTTCCAACTTTCCATATTATACTGAATTATGAAAGGAGATGAGTGGGAACAGACATTACTTAGGGATTACTGGCTGATGTTGTGTCTCCACTTTTGTAGAAACCGAGACTTACTAAAACCACGGAGACATTGTTACTTAATGCTCGCATTAATATAACCATTTCATCAATTAAGTAAAATACTGTTATGCAGTGCCCTCAATCGCAGAATGTCCACTTCGGCAATATCTAAAGCTCGCAAAACGACCATTCCTCTTTTCAGAGGAATGGTCGTTTTGCGAGAGAGACGAGTCTCTCTCGCAAAATGTGTCTTTTTTCAAAATGCTTGGTATCAGTAAAACAGAGAGGGTTCCAAAGTAATATTTATTGAGATAGTTATAATCATAACGACAATAAAGGACACACATTAATTATACTGGCATTTATTGAATACTCAACAAAATGATACAAAAATATTTGTTATGTAGGTATAAGATTTAATTTATAAATCATTTAATTGACTAAATCGTATAACTATTGTAATAAATCTTTCTATTATAATTCTATAATGGTATAATTTATTGTTATCTTTTATTGATACATTTGATTTTTATGAATATAAATAACTGCCAAAATAAATAAATCCAGCAAGCTATCTAATGTTTGACCTTAATTGTCGATTTTGTAATACCTTTCTAAATAATATAGTTATTACTATGGAACCCTCTGTACGCAAATTTGATCCGTACTTGACTGGTTTTTTACTGATACCAAGGCACTGGCAAATGGACTTTCTGTGAAATGGACGTTTTGCGACTTGTGTTCAATTTGCGAAGTGGACATTCTGCGGCTTAGCGCGTATACCCTCTGTACGCGCTAATCCGCAGAATGTCCATAGTAATATATGTATTATGCAAATGGGTATCACAAAAAACTAAAATTCTATCTATGGAACCCGCTGTATGGGAATCTGATTTGTTCAAAGGTTGCAAAAGTCCAAACTATTCAAAAATTAACTGAGTATAGTGCCATCTCGGGATTTTGTGTTGAATCTATTGAGTTTTCAATTCAGTAACAAATATAGCAAAAATCTACAAAAACCTGTTTAAAAATTTGCATTGGGATCAAAGGCTGCAAAAGACTACCATGTTAAAAATCAGAAACGACAAAGTGACAAACCAACCAATCACAGCGCTTGAATTTGAAAAAGCAAGATGGCAATTTCTATGAAATCACCTTATCAAAAACTGCAATGCGTTCGCTTACAGTGAGGGTCAAAACCTCCAAAACGCAGATGTTGATATCAAAGGCTGCAACGTAGACAGAGAAACTAATGCAATGTGATTTTGTTTTTTTCCATTTTTCAACCTAATGTTGCAGTAGATTGGCGAAATTTATTAAAAAACAAAAATATATCAATCATTCTCCATGCTAAATTCAAAACATATAGAACCTCTTTGCTATGAGGCCAATAGGACGTTTCTTGTAACTCCTTAAAATTTTACCTCGTGGCACTTTACTTACTGCCTTTGAATCAATACTTACACTACGCCTCATTGTCAAATGTACCAAAAAAAAAGTTACAAAAGAATATAATTGAAATATTTAAATAATAGTTTTACGATTGTAGTAAACAAAAATGATTTATACATTAAGTCCATAAAAATAGTTTATATTTTTGAATAATTTTTCCTGTAGTGACATCTAGCTAGTTGAAGGTTAAACATAATAATAGTGACGTCAGTCATACCGCCAGCGCTCTGTGTGTGTACACAGTTACAGAGATAACAAGCTAAAGAGTGCAGTAACATACCGCTAGATGTCACCACAGGAAAATTTAGAAGTCGGTGTTAAGATTCTCCGCCGCTGAATGACTAGGTCTGCGCCGACCGCGTTCAAGCATACTTACCTGGCATAGGGGACACCGTGATCAAGAAGGCGGTTCCCCCAGGGCGAGACCCCTCCATTGCACTGCGGTTGGGTTGACCCCTGCGATTATCCCTAATGTGGATAACTCGGATGCGTTATTTTTGGTAGTGGGGACTGCGTACGCGCTGTCCCCCTTGTAAACCTGTATATAATAATTAAGTCTAAAGCATAACTCAAATGTCACACTGTGACACGCACGACGCCGACGTCCCCAACTTAAAATTTTAGTCAGTGGATAAGGTTAATCATGAAGCGGAGAGACACCATAGATAACCCCCACTACACATATAACGGAAGGATATACAGCAGTGGGATATCTGGCGATATCTAGACACGCGGCAGCATGTCAAGGCAAGTTCAAGCAAAGGAACTGGCTAGCCAGCGCCGAGTGTAATATTACACGAACCACTTAGTGCCACTTTTGACCCTTCTATTTATTGTTACAGTAATCATGACTGTATGCGTCCCTAGTTCCCTACAAACCCTTTGAAATTGTAAGCTCTGTAGGTCCTTAATAACGTGTGTGTGAGCTTTTAATGTACCCTCAGGATTACCATAACATACTCCTTTTTGCGCACCGACGCGCGACAGATGGTTTGAGAATCCGATATTCTGCATATTACATACTTGAGACCCACCCCGGCTTCGCACGGGTAGTACAAAACCTTAACAAGTTATACACCTAAACCTTCCTCATGAATCACTCTGTTTATAGGAGAAAACCGCATAAAAATCCGTTTAGTAGTTTTTGAGTTTATCGCGAACAGACGCCGCGGGGTCTTTGTTTTTAATATGTAGTGATTATTATTAAGAGACGTCTTTATATTAGATCTTCGCTGTGCTAAATACAATGATAACTTTGAAAATAATTTTGGTTACAGGTAAATAATGTACTTGTGTATTCATCTTTCTTATTCGCGTGTGTAGGTAGACCAATGAACTCATAAACGGCTAGACCGATTATGATTTGATTTTGTATAAAAGTGGGTTGTTGGGAGATGGTTTAGAATCACAATCAGTTACTAGAAAATTTATTTACTTTTATGTTTATTAATAAAATGCACTATAATGACTAAGAGAGATCGCGGAGTATTATGAAAATGAAATATATTGTAAAAGGGCGGGCACGGATACATTATATTCACATTTTGCTAAATATGAAATTTCGAACACGTTCTAGATTCTATGCTGCTGACAATTTGTATGCTGAAAACCCAAAACACTTTTTCCAACTCAAGGCACCTATTGTGCACTGCAATCGTATTTAGTGTTTTTACTACCGTTGCCACATCGAGGCAGCGAATCATTTTTTTTGGTAATGTAGTAACAACTTAGGCATATTAATCTAATGATCTAAATATATGTTAGAAATATTTTAGTAATTTAATTGGTCAGCGGGGCATATAAAATATTATTACAAGCACTCAATTACCTTTAAGTAAATTACATGAATTAAAAGGAAGCGCATTGAGTTTTATTTAAGACTTAATTCATGTGTTTACCTAACTAGGTAAATCAGTGAAATTACGAAAAGCTAAGGTGAAGTAAAAGAAAGTAAGTACTTAATTATTTTTAAAATTTATTTATACAAAAAAATCAGTCTTCTAAATAAATCCAAATATAATTTTACTTACGACTGGACTAATCAACAATATTTGAGACAGGAACTATAACATGAAATAAATTACTTTTTGGTACACTTATCAACCTGACATGTTCCCTGCACATCTTCTTTCTGTTCCTTAGACTCCTGTGACTCCCTCTTTATTGGACCCGTTTGTGTGATCGGCACCATCCGTTCCCCTTTGCCAGGCACTACTTTTCGAGGAGCAGAAATTATTAAGATACCGTCACTGGAAAGCTGCGAAACGACATCTTCTGATTCAGTGCCTTCTGGCAATGAATACCTTCTCACAAATTGCCTGGACACGTAGCCGTGTTCATCCTGTTTTTCTTCATGCTTAGCTTCTACCACGATGTAACCGTCGGCAGTCTTCACAGTAATCTCATCCGGAGCAAAATGCTGCACATCAAGGTTTACTTGAAACTGATCTTTGTCCATCTTGATCGTAGATCCCAGGTCTTTTGTCAGCGATGCGAAACGTCTCCAGGGTCTGAAGTAGTCATGGAATGTCCAGGGTGACATAATGGACGTCAAAAAATCGTCGTTTGTAAGTCCTAAACCGAATGCTTGGTCAAAAAGTCTGTTGCCTCGATGACGGTCGGGGCAATTTTCGTCTGCCAAAGCGAATTTTCTTGTTCCGATGCCGAAGAATATGATTCCCAGTGCTAGGAAATACATAAATCCACTGAATGTCTTCATTTTAATGTATTTGTTGAGGGTACTTGACTAAAACACGAAATTCTCTTAATTCGCTTGTTCAATCCGAGCGCTGCTTTCAAATTCACTGAAATGACGCGCGCAGCCGGTGTTTATATACTGGTTCCGACATCTAGTGGAGAGTAGATGCTTCTGGAAAAATCCACTCAGTTCGGCCCTCGTCGACGCTACGTGTTCTTACTGCAAGCGACTACGTTTGCTTGTTTTGGATCTTATCTACAAACATTTACATTGAACGCATCGATTGTGCATATCTGTAACAATTATTGATTTGTTATTGTTGTGAAATAAGTAAATAACATTACCTACATATTTTATCGTTCTATTTTTACACTAATAAGGTAAATATGATAATTTTAAAAGTGTCATTGATAGACATTGCGGCGCATGTCGTTTAGAATAAGAATATAGTTTTAAATTTAAGAGACTAAGCTTTTCATATTTTCTCATAAAAGTTTTTAGTTTCATTCATTAGGTATATAATATAATTATATTATTATCATTTATTTTTAAGAGACATCTAGCGGCGAGTGGCTGCAACACTAAAGTATCGCAGACTTGTAGTGTTGTCGAATGTTCCTATAGGGTGCGTGTTATCCAGAATATTCTTGAAGCATCCGCAATGCATTGACCCTCTTTGATAAAAACGACTATTGTTATTATTAACAATACTCGTCCAAAAGAATGAAAAGGAAATGATATTTTTTTATAAGTACTCTCTAAGTTACAACATATTAGTTATTACCAACAGATTAATACTAAAATAATATTTCTTTAGATCTGATATCTGGATACCTTAGCCTAGCTAGGTTTGGATTTAGTTATTATTAATGTCTATTTCGTTGAGAAAAGTGCCTACGCAATCTTGTACCTATCTGATTTACTTAATTCTGTTATAATGTTTATGTAGGTCACCTACATAAACATAACAGAATTAAGTAAACTTTGTCTTTATTAGGGATATATCGCTAAGATAACAATAAAAGGTAGGTGCTAGAAACAGCAACCTTTTAGAGGCATATCTACCTTTTGCATAGGTAAGCATATCTCAGCCGGACATTTCGGGTTGGCAAGTACTACTAAGTCCATAGATATTGTTCCAAGACTGAGACTTTACAATTTTGCGTGAAGTAATGTGCCTAATTGGTATTAGTCCAGCGTTTCCATTATTCGCCAACTCAACGTCGATGTTTAAGAATAACGCGCGAAGCGTCGATGATTATGAATGCTCGAAGGTTCTCGCAACCGCATTATGCAGCTGTAAATGTTGTTATATACGTTCCATTTTTCAGATTTTTCTTTATTCAAAGATACAAATAAAATGGATAAAATGTTTAGTACCGTAGTTTGAATTTATGATTTAAGACACAATCTTTTCCTGCGGATTCCTTCGATGTCGCCAGTGACAGCCACGCGAATTTTCGAGAATTCTTTGGAACACGCTTTACTTATAAATTTCACTCGCATGTAACTTGCACATTACTTACTTAATGGAAATATTATGCAAAATTTCGGTCGAAAAATATGCTAGGGTTTAATATCTTTCTATCCCTAAATGTATTAGAAAACTACTTATCTGTTTCATTTTTATTATAGGTTACTGGACTTACAAGACACATAAGTATATGCAAAGAATAAAACAAATATTTCTAAATATTGGTATATTTTCAAAAATATTGTATTACATGACTTGCTTATCTATTTACAAAAATAAAAACAAAGTTAAAATAATTATACTCAGTTATACAACCGCCAATGCTTACGTCTCTACAATTAAATAAAACCACTAAGTATGATTCAAAACTGGTACAGAGGGCATTTGCACTTAACCATTATATTTACAAACAAAATAAACACTCGGAGATTAGCCTCGGAGATAGCCCATATGCATGCAAATTTGGTATTTACTCAAAAATAATTTCGATTATTTTTTCATATATATTTATGTTGTAATATGCATAACGTTAGGTATATTTTTTAAGAAAATATTATTTGTTATAGAATTTCAGTTAACTAAATATTTGAAGTACTATAACTACATTATACATATTACAATTGTAACAGAATATTGTCCTAATTATAAAATTGTGACAAGAGGCATCTGTTCTAAGTATCAAAGTAGGAAATATTATATGTAAATATATTTACTCCATAGTAACACTTCAATATTATTTTCGAAACGTTTTCAATTACAAAAAGTCAGTTTTAGGACTAGATTGCACATCAAATCTACACCATCTGTCGAAACACCTAGGTAATGTTGCTATCACCTATCGTTCATATGTCAATTATTTTTTCATTGCATCATTCCATTTATTTGTTAAAGATTACAATGTGATTGCATCACACAAAAACAGTATAGTTTCAGTTATAAATAATATAACTTCGTCATAACTTAGGTATAAAGTGTGGCCGCCATCCTTTCATAATAAATTTTTAGGTTCTGATTTACATAGTAATAAAGTTCTATATATTATTATTATAATAAATATATATATATTATAATACATACATATACATATATATATATATATATATATATATATATATATATATATGTATAGGAAGGGCTGCATGTATGTACTAAGTATGTGCTGTGATATAAAACAGAATGCCTCTTGTTCCATATGTAAGCCCCATTTAATATAAAAGCACATGATTACACTATTAGAAGCGGTCTGAGATGGTATTTGATATATAATAATAAATTTTGCATCTCAAAGTGAGAGTTTGCCCATGAGGCAACTAAACTGAACCGTTTTACAGTAAACACTTAATTTTTTTTACAATTAGGAAACAATTATTGACGGATGTAATGCTACTTTTTTGTATACTTTTAAATTATATTTTATTTATAGTGCATGTTTTATTACTTAAGGTGCTGATTTTAATCACAACACTTATAGTATTTCACAATATTTTATTTGTCTTTCAGTTTAGTCGCCACATCACGCCTGATTATCGTCTAGCCTATCTTACTACCTATGTTTGTTGATAAAAAAAATCAATAACATTCCTACGGATTTTATTTTTCAAATTGTTTATAAAAAAGCTAAAAAACACACCGTTTCAGTCGCACCCGGGGCTTGCTCATACTCCAATAATACAAACTTAATAATATTGAACACATATTTAGAGAGATCACTTTGCGACAAGGGGGTACACGTGAATGATTTAATGAAATTAGTGTGCATATTCAGAACTGCTGGAACTATATTTATAATACTTCACAATCAGACTTTAGGATATAGTTTTTGTTAAGGTTAAGGCAGTGGAGGAATACTCTTATATGATCGTAGTTTTGGGAAGAATACTGGACTATAATAATACTTTAAATATACGATAGGATATCATTTTAAGTTCTACAAAGTGGGATTAGGAAGGCACAATATTGAAATAAGCGAGGAAACCTTCACTACAGACTAGCTCATAAGAATGCAAGATAAAAGTCAACAATCAATGATTTAGAAGGAGATAAAAAGTTCAGAAGGAAGAGGTTTTTGTCTCTATCTAGTTACTGGTATACAAAACGTATATTTAAAAACATGTATAAAAATGTTAATATAAGGATTGTCATTCACGCATTTCGACGAGTTTATCATAGCCTTTATAGTAGGAAACAAAATCAAATTGAGATTAATATGTGACTTGTAATACTAACAATATGATGACGTAATAAAATCTATAGATAGCATTACAAAACTTGGAATATTTCGCAAGCCCCCTTAAATACAATTCTATAATTTAGAGATAGGTCAGTACGCACAAGTGGTTCTTTCGCTATAGTAATACCTGTATTGCAGGTATATTTTAAAGGTATATTAATAAATATGGGATGAACCACTTTGAGCATAATGTGCGATCTCTGTACGTCTCAGTCATCCGAGTTATGATCGGCCCAGCATCCTTCATCTCGTACTATTGATATCAGTGGACGATAGACTCCGCTGTGGTGTTCATACTACTTGGGTTAAATTGATTACTCGCAGTGGGATAAAAGTATAATTTAGTTACTTAATTAAAAAGAATTAACATTTCAAGATTAAGGTTAATACTTAGACTTGGATTAGACATAAAAAGCTTACCATTTGTTGTTTTGACAGGGAAAAAGATGACACAGATAAAAGATAGCATTGATGACATAGTATAAACAAATTACTTTTTAAAAACAAGTGTATAATTGCAAACCTGCAAGAACCTTCTAAGTCTTTTTAATAACCACAGGCTCAACTCTGTTGGACAACGGGTTTAAGGAAGCTATTCCACAACTTATTAGACTGGTGGTGTCCTTAAGAGAATATTTACGAAATTTGTTTGTCGTGTTTGCCTTGAACATGCTCTCATATGTTGGAAACATGATAGGAACTCGACCAAATCTAGCAAAACAGGTGGAGTCATCCAGGTCACTAACTTTTTAAGAATATACTCCAGATTGCAAGGTACTCAACACAAGCATTTAAGAGAGATAATAATTTACATAATGTGTAGTTAAAAAGAAAGTATAAATATTAGTAAATATAAACGAACTTGATCAGGTCTGATCAGGGACATTCTGGACAAGGGCAAGATTAAGAAGAACTTCAACCTTATGCGAGAAGAATATAATGAGAGCAAATGATCATAGTGCAAGTGAAAAGCTATAGTCTTTGCCTAAGTTCAGGGTTTAGTCTATGTTTATAATAACTCTGTTTCCATTAAAATAAACAATAATGTCATTAATGTCTGCGTTATTACGAACAAAAAATAAAACACGAATCCAAATGGTAATGAACATCACAGCTGAATTCCCAATATAATACAATCACACTTAACATCAACATTTTGTATATTTCGTTTAGCTCATACAAAATCTAATTATACACCTTATGCTAGTTACGATAAGTTCGACAGTCGAACGTCGCCGAACTAAGGCGTTCACGACTCGTACAAAAATTAAAAACAAATTAATATATTTTTTTTATAGTAAATACATCGAAAATGTTGCTGGGAGATGTGCAGTGACCCTGGGCTGCGCTTCTACTATAAGTTTAAATAGCTCTCGACACATCTCGGCATTACAGGCGTTTTAGAAGATGTATAGACAGATGCTGTGAAGATAAAACGCTCCGAGTTGCATAGAGAACTATGAAAATTCGTGGCAGACATTCTGTTGCGTTGACGTAAACATATCTATCCGTTTCTACAAACACTTCTCGGATCTCTCTTTTCTTCTTAGGAGACTCTGTCACACATATATTTTCGTGGCGAGTCTAGTTTTTAATGTAAAAAGGATTTCATTTGTTAAAATAATTTTACTGTCATTTATCATACATAGTCTTGCAGTTTAACATATCTAATCACAGGATGATTGCATGCATGCAAAGCCTGGAAATTTTTAAGACGCAATACACAGCTAAACATCGATGGAAAAACCGGATAGTAATGATATAGTTAACGTAAACGCAACACGACCCATCTAAATAAACACACCGTTTCTCTATAAACATACAAAAGAGTATTTACACGCTTATCCTTACGTCACTTTAATATGCACTCACTCTAATTTTATTAAAAATTTGTGCTAACTTGGGGTATTCTCATAACATTTTTGGCCTTAACAGATTTTTTTGTCAGGTTTTCACAAAACCTTTATATTTTTTTGTTACACCGAAATATTATTTGCATTGATATACATAAATAACTTAAAACCGTTAAAAATGCAGTAAAATATGGCCTCTTTATTTATCAAAATAAATACGTACAATTTACTTTTACTCCATGATATTTTTTTATCTCCTATACACTCTTCTCTCTTTGGACACGATTTCAATTTGGTATGTTTTTATACCAAAAATAATTATATTATTATAATTAAAAATAATATATGTCAATACAAAGACAGATCTATCACTAAGGGCTGTGTAAAACTTTAATGGCGAATCTAAGTTTTCTGATATATTTTTTGTTCTACTTCACAATACTTTATAGTAAAAGAAAGCTTGGTGTATATCTATGGTATTTATACTAGTGTACTTTTAAAACGGCAAAGCATCTACTAACATTGAGGCTTATCATCAAGTTTATTGAGAAAAGTTTACAATAAACTCGAGTACATAAAAATAAATACAAGGTAGAAATATTTCAGAAAACTTACCAAGCACAAGGAATACTTACAACGTTTCGTCGACATGTCAACAACTCAATACAAAATTGCATTTCTTGCTTACCTTCGGCGGAAATTAGTCAAGCAGAAGCTAATAATATAATAGTCCTATCTACTAAGTATGTCTATAAAATAATATTGAGATACAAAGATAATCATTTGTACATACATTATAAAATTAACATATAGGATACTTTTTCCCTTGAACAAAAACAATAATTGTTTTATAGCATAGAAGTTAAAAGTATACAAATAACTGAAAGTCGTAGTTTTTGCTTTGTTAACTTGAAATGTAGGTAAAACAATTCCAATGTTACTATATTCTATAATGAATTAATGAGTAATTATAAAATAATGTAAATTTGTCACTTTTATATGTCTTCTGAATATAGTCAAAATTATTGAAGGAAGTATTTTGAAAGAACATTACAACTAACAAAAAACGAAATTAAACTGGCATTGAACTTAACAATATGGTGACCGAAGACCAAAAATGCATTGTAAAATAGAAACTCAATATGAAACCTTTCGTTGCAAGCATTGAGACAATGTGACCAACGACGGAATCATGTTATGACACTTTTAAATGTTAAATATAAGGGTTTTACTGCTTGTTGTTGAGAATAGTATTTATTGCCTGATAGATATATTATTTGCATGCTGTTTGATCACCTAAGTTCTATCATTGAAGATCAAATGAGAACGGACATGTACTTGGCGATTTCTATCGAGCTCACTGTTCCATATATCACACAATAATGTAATTTTCAAAAAACGTTTTATTACAAATCAGTTTCGCACAGGATTTCAACGACTTTTATAATTACTGATCCGTTCCCGTGGCTCGTAGCGTGATGTTATATATAACATATAATTTGCCTCAAGAATTTGGCTATCAAATGCAAAAATATTTTTTAGATCTGACTGGTAGTTCTAGAAATTAGCGCGTTCAAACAATGGAACAAAAGGTCTCTTCAGCTGTACTATATCAGTAAACATTGTGTTAAACTACAAAACTTTCAAGAATAATTTAATAAACACACCTTTTATTATAACTTCTATGCATATAAAACGAATAAATTAAATATATAAATTCGTAAGCAAGATATAAACTTGTCCAAAATGTATAAAAGCACCTACACTGAGCAGTAGGAATAGTTTCAAACTATGTCTAAACAAATGTCACGATTGTCAATATTGACATTGATTGATCAATAACTAACTATCGGCTATTCCAATAATCCACAGTGTTGAACAGAGAACTATATAAATTTATTACACCGAATATACAAAACGTATACTTAAAATTACACTTATGTGTATATTAGAATACGTGTATCGTACTCTTCAGGGGATAATCGTCCCTAAGTTTTGGGTAAGTAGGCCTTTTACTCCATGGCATTGTGTGAAATAACAAACACTGGGTAAGAGAGAGACATACATACATTACAACTGAGGATTGGTTTACACAATAATTAACACAATTCGAATATATAAGTAATGCGTATAATTTAATTCGAATGAATTTCGAATACGTGATAATACTTTTCATGGTCAAGAACGTAGCGCACGTACATATGTACCTATGTATCGTGTTGTCAATACACGGTATACACCGATAAACAGTCGGCAGTCAAAGAAGTCCCAATCTGTCTGGAAATGTCTATAATAATTTAAATAAATAAAAAATATATTTTTTTAGAAATCGTCAGTTAATTTTATACTCGTAATTATGGAATATTAGCGACTGGTATTGTGTAAACCAATGGTACTATTCCAAATGCTTTCGTGCAATGGGCAATCGAATACCTATAGAGAAAATCAAGATAACACATTGTGGTTCTCAATAGGATATAAAACTGTAACTTTCAGCCGCTAGAGGCGCTACTAACGTGAAGTGTATGTGTCAGTGACAAAATTTTTACAATATTTGCAAGATTTAAAATTGCTCTATCATTCATAATAAATATAATTTCAAAAGCAGTATTAAATGATACTTTATTATTTTATAATATCACAATTTATAACTATCGAATAATAAATACAAGAAATTAAATCACTTCCTCACGGTCTCAATCACTCTCCAGTGTAGATATGTTTGACTGTCTGTAAACTAATTTTTATGTTGATTTACCTTTCAGTAATTAGATGTTAAGTATCAAAAAAATTTGTTCAATGTTTACCAACTTAATTTGCTGACCGTACTAATATTACATTCAGGCTTAAGTTTTATATTCCATTAGACAATATTTGAGCATAGAGATCTGTTACCTCGAATCTCTCCGTATCTCTCTCTGACCAGTACAATAAAAGATTGAGTTAAATAAATTATTGCAGATATTTAAAGTAATTTCACAGAAGAGCCCTTTTATAGTACAAAATGGAGTACATACAAAGATATCTAGGAATGCTTCATCTCGGAGCTCCTCCATCGATGTCGTCTACGAACTAGGGGTGACGTGATGTATACTTCACTTGGAATATTCACAGGACCTTTTGAAGGCGCGCTAGTGTTGTTCAAACAGTCAGGTGTGGGTTTAACTGTCTTCTAGTAAATTGTGTAGCTCCGCGTAGTTCAAGATGGCACGGTACAGGAACTCGTACTGTAACTGTGGACGAAAGATATGTTTGTTTTGAGAAATTTAGGATAGATTAAAATGATTTGTTTACTAATAATTAGTCGGGTCATTCGTTAAATGATGTAGTTTTTATGAATTGCGTAGACTGTAAAATCTTAAAAAGATGGAGCTTCCCGGGTACTACCGACTAAACCTACCACGGCGTGCCAACTGGTTGTCTTGAATGGTGGATGGGTCGCTGCAACTGAAACTACATCAGCGACGCAACCAGCAGAGCCCAACGCAAGCAATAAATGCCTGCGGACGACGACTCCTGGGCGACGCCCCGGCACGACATTACAGACGTCATTCCGACTCATTGGCTGGCAGATCCCCGTCCTCCCGCCTGCGGCCTTCACTATGGCGGCATCAGGCGTGCATAGCCACGCCTGCGCCTCCCGGTCCGCCGGCAGCGGCTCGGATCCGCAAGGATACTTTCCTCACGGATCCGCACCGCCGCCTCCTTCCGCGATATAACGTCCTCGCAGAAGGATGCGACCGCTATCCAGTTCCTCTTGCTGTCAACCATGGCTTTGATCACGGCCGGGAGTGAGAGGTCGTCATCTACCCACAACGTCTATGAGTTCACGGCGCTGCACCACTTAGGCAGGATATACCTCGAGCATGTGCTGAGCCGTGTCCTCAACAAACTCGCAGTGGTGGCAGATGGGACTCGGATCCCTCCTTCCAATTGTATGCAGATACTTGCCAAAGCAACCGTGCCCTAACAACACCTGATGATTTAAACTACTACGCTCACCGTGTAGTCATACGCTCAGGCTAAGTTCAAATCGGTTGGCGGATCAGTCTGCACAGCGCCACGAACAGCGGCGACCACTCCGTGCCGAATATAACGGTGGGCGGTACTCACGAATGTGTCGATGGTGCGCGCGCGCTGGTGGCGCACGGCGCGCGCCACGCCGCTCACGTCCACGCGCCGCTCCACGCGCAGCTGGCGGATCAGCGTGCACAGCGCTACGAACAGTGGTGACCGCTCCGTGCCGAACCTGCAAGAGAAACAATTTTAATTTACTACAGTATGTCACTTCACCAATGCAGAAAACAACTATAAATAATCGTCAGCCAGGCCCAGTGTCAAGATCCGGTCCGTTATTTATCTTACTGGGTGTTTCTGTTAGAGAATTATCGCACAGGGCATGAACATTTGACCGGTAGACGAGAATAATTTATATAATAGCGGGTAAAATAGATCACGAAATAAAAGTACACTTAATTTCTGCTTCCTCCTTTAGGATAGCCATATGTAAATAAAATTTGTAATGTATATGCATTATGGCAAAGAAAAAAAGTTTAGTTCAATGTTGTAGAGGGCCCAATACCGAGCCTTGAGGTACACCACAGTATAAAGAAATAAAATAGTTCAAGACATCTATTGTAATTTTCTTGTCAGTTTGGAAATAATATGCTGAAACATACCAATGATAGGCTTATATCTACATATATAATATCTAAGTTTATAATTTCATTAAGTTGCGTTTTCCATGTCGTCGTAACCCTTTCAAACCTAACTTCAACAAGCGTGCGCATGCGCAAAAAAAAATATTTTAGGTGCTAAACTTCTGTTTTGCGAGACGAGACCTATATCGAACGCTCGTGCGGGCTGTGTGCGTTGTAATAAAAAATGTGTAGGCATCTTACGATCAGTCAGTCGCGCCGGTGGTGACGGGAAAGATGGCTGCGTTTTTTGGCGGTCGCGACGCGACAGGTACGTAATGGTAAACATTGTTTATTTATTATTATTGTTGTTTTATCACTAATATTAAAAAGTTTATATTATAATTGAAGTGATTACGTAGAAAGTATTTGATTCAAGAATGGTATTTACTTGATTTTGAGGAGTTAAAAACAATACGCACGATCGTAGCAGTTCGGTTTTGAGGCATGTTGTAATACACAAAAATGCACGCTTGTGCATGTTATTATGTTACTTACTTTTAATGATAATTTAGTACTTAAGTACAATACAATATCGTTATTTTTACATTACAGGAGTACATCTACCGAATGACTTTATACTATCCATATTAGGAGATGGGAACAACTCTGACATTGAGGATATTATCGACGAACATGTTATTGAAGACGATTTAATTGAAGGTTTGGATAGAGACGAGTTAGGCGACCATCACCAGCTTAGTGAACCTGAACCAGGGCCAAGTGTCACTAGTAAAGTGCGCCACTTATTACACCAAGTCGAAGAGGCCAAAACAGAGGCAGAATCTGGAGACAAACAGCATATCCTGACAAAGCACATGACTTCCCATCCCTATCACTTCACAATGTTAGGACACCAATGGAATACTTTGAAGACTACTACAATACTGCTTTTTATCAGCTCGGTGCGGACTGTACTAACAACTATCATATGAGAAAAACGGGGCATGTGTTGAATGCTACTGCAGATGAAATAAACTATTTGGCATACATATTTACATGGGAGTTTTCGGTTTTCCTCGAATGTATCTGTACTGGCGACTAAGCACAAGGTTGGCGGTTATAGCTGACATCATGACACGTGATCGTTTTACAACTTTAAGAAGCTCTGTACATTTTATACCTGAAGATCAACCCAGTTCTGCTGAGGGTAGACTTAATCCACTATGGAAAGTGCAGCCTGTTATAAATCGAGTCAAAGAATCCTGCTCTCTCTTGGTAACTCTTGGCAACTTTATCTCATTTATTTTTATAGGCAGAAACTCTTGGCGACTTTATCGTAATCATTGTATAGCAAATAATGTAACCCAAAATAAAATCATTGACTTATTGCATTTTGGTTTAGAAGTAGCTGGTGGTTTAACTCAAACTCCTACTAAAAGAAACTTAGAGACTGAAGATTGTAATCCAGGGGATGAAATGTCGTCACCACCACCACCCAAAAAGTTTAAGCAATCTACTCCCTCAACATCTAAACGCAATGATGGTTACAATCACTTTCCTGTTTTTGATAACGACATTACATCTCCAAGAATATGTAAACTGAAGACCTGCTCTAGTAGATCGAAAATAAAGTGCACCAAGTGCAACGTATACTTATGCCTTTCCAGAGGCAAAAACTATTTTGCTCATTATCACAGTGTGAGTCAAAAGTGGTAATTGTTTCTAATAAGTTATACCTAAGATTGATAATTTGGTTAAAAGCAGAAGCAAATTGATCTCATTTAAGTTATAAGTACTAATTAATAAAAATTGTGATGAAGAGGCTAAGACTGATAGTTTTTTATGTTTATGTGATTAAAGTTTATGAGAAAATATGTATTTTACTTTCAATTTTGTCCTGTTTTTTTCAGGATGCACGAGCGTGCGTATTGAGTACTTATGCCGAGAGCGCACGGTCGTGCGGGTACATTTGCGAAAAACCTAGAATACCTAGATTTTTTATTTTATTTTTCGTTGGTCTTCTAGCGTCTATTTAGTCGACTGAAACCGGAAAACACATAAAAAAGCAAAAAAATAATCTTCGGTCTGAAAGGGATAAGAATAGTCTACATCTAGTCTCTGTGTCAAAAGCCAAACTATGATTGATGCATAAAATTTGTTAATTTTAGCTATATACCCAGTTTCACTGCCTGTGCTTCGCTGGCTATATTTTCGGACCCACGTAATAGTGATCAAGTTTATTGCCGTCTACTGGGCATATTTCTAGGAGCCCAAGTTAATACATTTTTTGGTAAAATAAATTTAATCACACTTTGCTCAACTCGATATCCCATATAGTTTTACAAGCATAATATGCTCAACACATGCTATATGACTACAGATGTAACCATTTCCCAAACTGACGTTCAAATGAACCTCAATCGTAGGGTGATAGACCACATTTTTGGCAGGTCGGTATGTAGCTATGAGTAAGAACTGGTAGTAGTAGAGTAGGTATACTGACTGGCAGTGCACGAGCATGGTGCCCTGGTGCATCTCGTGGTGCGCGCCCGCCGCGTCCGCCAGCTCGGCCAGCCCGCGCGTGACCTCGGGCACGTGCCCGCGCGCCGTTGGCCAGCCCTGGTACTGTAGCTGGCGCACGCACGACACCTCGCCGCTCTGCAACACACACCACACATTATAACACTCACCTTAGAGAAACGCTGAACATATAAGCACGTGGACTACACAGCTTAAAGGTGACGGGTTGCTCTGAGTGGACTATAGTAACAGCAACTGGGCTACGTGCGTAGGCAAAATACCAGCTTTTGGAAAATCAATAATATGCTACAAGTTTAATGTTGGGTCTGACTGACCCCTGAGGGACTCTAGCATTAATAACCAGCTGGTCGGACAGACAATCGTCAATGACAGTTTGGTTAAAATAATGTTTTTAAAATCTTTTATATTTAGTAATTACACAACGCAGGCAGTCTGAAGGGAGTTTGTTACAAAAGCCATCGTGTACACCACCAAAGGCTTTAGAAATGTCAGGCTTTAAAAACATAACATAGGGAAACGATTGCAGGTCCCTGTTTCTTGATATCTTCGTAAGTAGTAGAGTACTATCAAACAATTGTCTTGTCGGTTATTCAGGAGATCAAGATTCAGATATGCCTCTTCCTCGTATTAGGTGATCTGTTTCATGCTCGACCAATTAGAGTATAGACATTAAAATAAATTTACTACAACTATTAGCTTATATCGTGACTTCATAAGCCGCTTAAGAAAGGCGAAATGTCAAAAGACCGTAAAAAGAAAAAGAAGAGAAATATGTTATTAATATACCTTGTTGTTAGTAACTCTGAATTGTCGTCTCGTATAATAGGGACAGGACTCGCTCTCTTCGTACTGAACCGAGATGTGTTCGTACGTCGCGATGTCGTCGTCCCAGTATCGTGGACATTTGCCATCACCGAGCTGTAAACACATCAACTATGTTAATTTCTGGCATAGTATATAGCATATCAGTTTACCACTAAACACACAATAAACACAAACAGCGTGAATTAAAACAGTGTCTATCATAATTTATCATAATTGGCCATATTTAGCTATTAATGTTTTAACTGTGTTCACTACCTGTAAGTTTTCCAAAAATGATAAAATAAAATAAAATAATTCACGTTGAATGAAGCCAGAGAAGTGTGTCAGGATCGTAGCAAATGGAAATCCGTAGTCTCTGCCTACCCCTCTGGGAAGCAGGCGTGAATCTATGTATGTATCACGGTTTTATAGTAACTAAGTAAGTCTTGACTTTAACAAATGTTTGGGCGATATTGTACTGCGACATTATAACATCAACAATCAACAAAAATTAATTAGGGTTTCTATCGTGAAATTTTTAATAGCAGCTCGGAGCACACCCAGGAAAACATGCAAGGCCGTTGGTCTTACGACTCATGTCTCTCCGGTCCTGTCCGATTGCCGTCTCACCAGGCTATAACAGTGAATAGAGAGTATACTTGTGTTTGTGCAATCACTTGTGCACTATGTCTTGGGCAAATTGCCATTCACCGGTAAAAACGGCCGTCGTGACCAATATTCGTAATGAGGGCCGTTATTTTAAAACTCACTCACCTCACTTAGCATCACGATCGTGGTGACGTTATGTTCTGACACCATCCGCCAGAAATCCATTATAGTGCCCGGCAGAGGATCTTGTGTTATTATGAAGCTTTCCGAGTTGTCGTACGCTGCAAATATACAAGAATTTGTAAACTATTATCAGAGTTAAGTTAGGCTAAAGCGCTTTTCATACTGAACCGGCACAGCACGGCGCGTGGTGATCTCATGGTCCGCTTTCAATTGCCAATGTTGTTAAGCTCGCGACTAAACCGCCAGTATGTCTGATTTCGTATCTAAACACTTAAATATAAACTATACAGTCTAAGATCGACACTAAAAGCAAATAGTGACGAGAATGAGTTAATGGGTCTCTAAGCGGGCATTATTTTTACTGCAATGTGTAGCTGCAATACCTCGGCCAGCAACAATAGCCATATAATACATACATACATAGATTCACGCATGTTTCCCAGACAGGTAGGCAGAGGCTACGGATTTCCATTTGCTACGATCCTGACACACTTCTCTGGCTTCATTCATTTTCATCACATTCCTCATACACGCCCGTCGGTTCAAGGAGCTCTTAACCTGGCCTTTATTTTAGAATACACATCAATATTTTCCATACAAAGAATTAGGTTTGAAATGGCCATTTCAATATGGTTAACCTGGCCAGCCTATAATTAAAAAACAAGCCACATATTGCAGTAAAATATTGCTCGTCTAAAATGGCTTGTAAAAATAACTCACCTTCAATAAACGACGCATTGATGTACGTGGAGTAATCTCTGCCGGGCAGCGGTGTCAATATAACGCGGTTTCTGTCGTACGGCAGGAAGTCCGCGTTACGATTCCGTGCGCGTAATTCTTCACCCGCACCGGCACCCATGGATTTCAGTGGTTCGGCCACTGGACTGTTCATGATTTTCTATAAATAAATGATGTACCTAGTTTTATAAAAGTTTGTGGACATTCTAACGCTAATATAATAAAGTACTCGTAAAAAGGGTTTAATGTCGCTTTTTTATAGTTTTAGAAAGACGACTCCAATACTAGGAATAATTCCTGTGTCGCAGGGTACTTTACAAACATTCAAACCACGGACATGAAGAACACCGAGACTCGGCACAACTATTTCTGGATCACATACATTTTTGTCTCGTGGGGATTGAATCCACAACACTCGGGACGGCAGCAGTGGTGAGGCGGTCACTTAAGGCACTACGCCATTCATACAGTCTATTCTATTGGCAAGGTTAAAGTGACAATAGAAAAAGTTACAGAATATTAAAAAAAAAATACTAATGACGCAGTGAACGATAAGGTCAGATTAAATCGATCACCTTGCCACTGTCAGTACGCCGAGTGTTGGCTTGATTACATACATGGTAAAATAAACACTTGTTCCACAAACAAATTTCAAATCTTGGTGCTTTAGTTTGAACAATAGTAAGGTCAGACACAAAGTTTTTTTTTTATACAACTAAGGTGGCAAACAAGCATACGGGCCCACCTGATGGTAAGTGGTCACCTTAGCTTATAGACGCCTGCAACACCAGAGGCATCACTTGCGCGTTGCCAACCTTTTTGGAAAGGAAGTGGGGAGGAGAAGGAGCGGGAAGGGGAAGGAGGGTGACTGGGCCTCCGGCACTCTCACTCACCGAACGAAACACAACAGTAGGAATACTGCTATTTCACGTCGATATTCTGTGAGAGGGTAGTCCTTCCCCGGCCCATTCAAGCTGAAATCAGCGAGGCTCTACTACCTAATCTGGGTATTTGGGACGCTAATTAATAACTGTACGGACGGCGTACTGGCCACCTTCCACGCACCAAGTGCCATGGGTTCGAACCACACTTGGGACAAAAAATTATGTTGTCTACAAATGGTTGTATCAAGTCTTAGACGATCTTTGGGTACTTTGTGCGATTGTTCATAAACTCCTCGCGACACAAGATTTAAATTATACAGGGAGGGGTATTTAAAAAGCAAACGATATTTTTCTTTTTTTATACCTCAAACTCGTACTCCATGAGACATTTGTCGGCTCCCTCTGGCGTGTTCCGCAGCCTGTCAATGGCGGGCTTGAGTTGTGAAGCGTTAATCTCCGTATCGCCGTAGTGAGCGTACTCCACCAACGCACGGTATACGAATACGTATTGTTTCTGTGAACATATAGATCGAATACTTTTGTTATTGTCTTTACTAATTAACGAGCCAACTAATAATAAGTGGTAACCGCTGCCAGACATATGACACCGTTTAATTTCATAAAGAACTACCAAATCGAATTGGCAAAATAATTACCGAGAAAAACGATTAAGAAAACAAATGTAAAAATAAAATATTTACTACTAGCGATAATCAGTACAATGTTACGGTGACTGCAGCACTTTGTTTAACATATTTTTATTGCTGCTAATGGTTGCTAAAGTACCAAACTTGCTGATACTATTTGTTCTATTTGTGGTCGACTTAGACGTTGGAGTTAAAATGAAACACAACTTGTCGCCTGATCTAATGTAATAGAATTGTTCACATTTGCAAAGTTCACTGGTCCTTATATACTAGTCGTGTGCAAACAACGATAGCGACTTCTAATTCGGCGTTTATGCCAACTATCGAGCCTATGTTCAAATCTTTGCACATATTGCTTTGAACATACTTAATTCTAATTCGACGCTTACACCATCTATCGAGCCTATGTTCGACCTTTTAGACATATTGCTTTGAACAATGGTAGATGTTCCAGCGGACTTTGCCAATGTTAGGAGCCTACACAGTCAAGTAACTTCCTAGCGTGCTAGTAGAGTACTAGTAGCACAAAGAAACGAAGCTTTTTAAATCTGGTTGGATAAAGGTTAATAGATTTAATGCCATGCCGGTCATATATGACCGCGAACAATACATTTTCTATTGTGTCTGCTAAATGGCAGTCAATGTGTTAAGCAATAGTGCTTGGAAAACACGATAACAGGACATTATATGAGAATTCTCTGGCAAAAACTTACTTGTTTGTAAACATGTTTAGTGTGACATCCATGTTTTCACATTGGAGTCCAGTTCAAAATCAGCACCATCAAATGCTGAACTAGACACCTTTTGCAACGACCCCGAGACACGTGGCTGTCCTTATTTTGTATTTTAAATCCATTTATTTAATTTTGATTTATAATTTTTATTTTGTCTGTTCTATTGTGTCTCATGACTGTCCTTACTAAAATTGATTTATTTTTCTTTAACACTCTTCTTAATCGAACTCATGATAACTTATTATATCTATGAGGCGGCAGGACTCACCAGCGACTGCACAAGGAAGTTCCTCTGCCTCCTGAGGTCTGCGACGGTGTTGAACACGGAGACCTGGTCGGTGGTGCGCAGCTGTTCTAGCAGACAGTCCACCGCCACCAGTGTGCCCGTGCGACCCACGCCCGCCGAGCAGTGCACCACCACTGGCCGTCCTACCATGTTGGACCACGCTTCATTCACCCTCTGCAGAAGTAAATAAAATGTCTAACTTGTTTGCATCGACTTATCTGGGGATATGTTTTGTGGATTTATTATTCTAAACTCAATTGCGTAACTAAAAAAATAATTCTAAGATTTCTTAATGTATGGATGATATAATAAATAATAGAGGCACTCTCGTACCTCTGGTATTCAGTTTTCTTTGAATACGGACGAAAAAAAACATCGTAGCAATCGTCGAAAATGTCATAAACAATTTGAAAATTCGAATTCGAATTTTTTATTAATTTGATATCAGTAAAAAAGGCGCATCTGCCAGTATTTCTTTTTCCCTTATGACGGCAGTAAAGTTTTCAAGTGTCATACTGAAGAGTCTTTTGTGTGACAGTTGCTGCCGTGGGAGGAGCTAAGTTGTGTTTGTTTAATTTTACCCTTAAAAATGTTTCAGCGTTAGGTGGCACTCCATATAACGAATGTTATAATGAAAATTAAAATGAAAATAAATCTCCTGGCAAGTTAGGTAATCCCGGTACCAAACTACAAACCTCGAATTTGAATTTTTCTTTTTAGAATATTATTCATTCTAAAATTTTTATGGATACTTGAAAATGTACTCACCTTGATGAACTTAAGTATGGAGTGTGGATGTTCAGGCGCGGCGAAGTCCTTCCACATGAGGAAATGGAATTGTCGCACCACGCGCGTCTCGCCGCACTCCTTCACCTCGCGAGGAGATGTCGGTGCGCTTGACTCTGATCCGTCCTTCACATCTGAAATAGTCCATGATAATTATTATTGTACACTAGATTTTACCCGTGGCTTCGTTCACGTAAATGTAGTTTAGGTTAGCTTAGTAAGCCTGCAGAATGAATGCGCGAGCGATCGCTGCGTCCCGGCCATAGATCATGTGAAGGAACACCATCGTAGGTTTAGTTTGAAGGACCCGAGACTTTCTATCTTTCTCCGGGTGAGCCCGACACAACCCCTCCGCCCGTCCTCGTGGTGGGGTATGCGTTACTGCAATCCTCGACGAAAATAATGGTGACCGACAGTTTTTTTTCTGGATGAAAGGTACCCTGTCTTTTTCTGTTCCCCTGACTACATGTATACGCAATTACATGATGATCGGTTAAGTAAAATCCACAACATTCAATACAGGTAACTATCTAAACCAGTATGTCATCTGTCAAGTGTCAAGTCTTTGATAGGAACGTACCTCCGTTTCTCTTGGCAATGCCGTTCTCCACAATGGGTTGTCCATCAGCGTTAGTTGGCAGTTTCGTTATCTTCAACTCACGGACTATGTAATCCGAATATCTGTAACAGTTAAATGTTAACATTTAGTTCTATGCTTTTGAAGCAAATAAATTACATATAAAAATAATAAAGACCGTAGCAAACATAAGGTTTAAATAGAAAATCTATTATAAGTAGATTTTTAAAATATGGACACTATATTTTTATTGTATTTTTTTATTTTATATAATTGTTTTAATGGGGCAGACCTAAACGGCAATTGCGGAATGACTTGGACCTTTTATTAAGGGACTGGCAGGGGATATTTTGGAACAGAGTGATTTGGAATTCCAAGTGAGAGGAATGTACAGCAAAAGGACATAACAAAAAAAAATAACTAGGAGAAAATCTTGTATCGAATCTTTATGAACATTCAAACAACGAACAAAAAAAACATCCAGACCCGTTACAACTATTTGTGGATCACACCATTTTTTGTCTCATGTGGGTATCGAACCCCCAAATACTCAACGCAGTGGCAGTAGTGACGCAACCACTTAAACCATTACGGCATCCGTAAGCCGTGCAGGAAATTATGAATAATATGATGTTACAATTCTAGAAGGCAGCAACTACTCACCGTTTCTCCGCTACATGATGCACAGTAATATTTCCGAAGGCCCTAGACGCACGCTCCTCCGGCCAGTACTTGGAACATTTCACCTTGGAGTACTCTTCAAGGTTCGTCAGCATCACAATGACCTCCAGTCCAAGTTCCCATATCATGCGCCAGAAGTCGTTGACCGTGACATCAGTGGGGCCTTGCGCACAGATGAATTGTTTGCGCTCCTGGGATCGACAATCAGGGGGATTATGAACAATTATGTTGCTTGTTGGCTCTATTAATATGCCTGTGGATGCTAAAGTACTGCCGTTATTATCTGGTCATACATCTTGTTATATATCTGTCTCACACTTATTGTACTTAGGGAGAGCTACAGCGATGTGCGTAATTGTAAATAGTGGATATCAAATCAATATATTTTAAGTCACGAGAAATTCATGTAGCAAAAATCGAAAAAACATCGGTAGTATAAATTTTGAAATCATGAGATAAAATTTAACTTTGAAATTAATTTAGAATTTTGGCAGTAACATGCTCTCAAATTGAGTAATATTATCTGCTGGTTGATTTTGAGCAACTATTAAGTAATATAAATGGAGAGGGCAAAATTATGCGAAAAGATGTGACAATGAAGCTATGGATATGAAAGAAGAACATATTTTAATGATGCTGGCTGAGATGGCCATTTTACTTGGCCAATGGCTTTTGTATAGAAGTTCGTTTGCGCCATCGAAATTTGGAAGTAGGTACCTACTTATATTTTCTTTTTTACTTACATGAAGCATACCTATCGATTGATATATTTATTAATAAATAGGTTTTGCACAACCTAAACCAATACTTTCTCGGCGGTTTATCAAGATAAAACATGCATCCGATTTTAAGATGGACCTCTGAATACAACTGAGAACACCGCATCCAAATCCATGCATTAGTGTTCGTGTGATGGACGTACAAACATACAAACAGACAGACGGACAGATAATTTTGTTTTGGCTTCTTTAGCTCTTACAAAGACTCTTCACATTATATTTTCTAGTATCGACAGACATCGACCAGTTACAATTTTATTAAGATAAGCAAGGAAACAAGATAAAAATTGACAAAACATACTTATGTAAACTATAACCAAAATGAAAGTATTAGAAAGCTATCGACAATAGACGATTCCACATTTTAAAATACTTATTACACTTATAAGTTATAAAATAAATTCTTCTTTCGTACGACGAACAGGCCTTAGAGTTTTTAAGTAAATTCCTATTTCACTGTTATAAATTGCCCGAGTAATGTTCTTCCTATCAAATGAGAGACCACTTGAATATATTTTACAATAATTCACGTTATTTCTATTTTTGTTATTATTTTGCCTTATTAAAAATCGGATGGGCAATTTAAAATTTTGTCATAAAAATGTAGTACAAATAATAATATTATAGTCTAAAAAGTGGCTGATTATTTATTTATTTTATATTTCATGATGGGCGTCCAATAGCTCTACTATAAGATGTTTCAGAAATATCCATTCTTTACGGGACATCACGTATGTATGATGATGTACATACGATCGCACTTTAAGAGCGCGAGCGGTCACAAGTTATATCGACACGTAATTTATTTTGAGGGAGCTAAGGTATGGTCTGTAGGTGATAGGAACTTGAAGAATTTTGTTTTTAACCGACTTGGAGAAGGTTCTGAGGTTAACCAAGTAGGTTGTCTATTTGGTTGTATTTCTTTTTTATGTTTCTTACCTCATAACTTCACTTTAATTTATCATTACACCTAATATAATCCAATTTACTTGACAACAACCATATTGGTTAGGTAAAGCCTAAAGGAAAATAATTATTTCTTTCCTTTTAGCGATTTTGAAGTCAGTTTATATATTTTATTGAAAAAGTTAAATAAATCGAGTACGTTGTGGAATCGACTATTACATTATTGATCATGCTTGCAGTACCTGGTTAGGCTCCAAGGGGTCCTTAGTAAGCGGAGGACAGAAGACGAACACAGTTAGACAGTTTTACACTACACACAGTAGGGTGATACAGAAAGTACTAGCTAACAGAGGTTGAAGGGTAAGACAGACTACAGCAATCTACACAAATACACTCAGATAATATACGAATGTATTGACAACACTATACACAAGTATAATCGGCCAAAAATGTGGTCTACCACCCTACAGTTGAGGTTCATTTGAACATCATGAAACAACAAGGTCGATTTCCCTTTGCAATAATATTATGACCATTGCTCTTTTTATCATGTATTATATTTAAGTCATGGCATGTGTCAAGTTAGAAAAGTCAACCTTAGCGGTAATCAGGTCCCACAGACACTTTTGTCAAAGCTGGTAGACCACTTTGGCACTCTGCGTCCTTGACCATACGAAGTAGGTATCGCGTTGGACACAATTGTATTCGAATATTATCCGAATGCTATTTATCTCTACGACTAACTATTACCCGCCAATTTATCAGGAATAGTTGCAATGTCCTCTTCCATGTTATAAGCTGTGTCCATACCAAATATAAATCAGTTAGCGATACAAGTAAGAAATATTTAGTATCGCCTGATCTTCTATATATGCCAGCCAATTCAGCCAACCCGCAATGGATCAGCGTGGTGGACAATAGCCTAACCTTTCTCACACTGAGAAGAGGCCCGTATCCGTCCATAGGACAGTTCATATATTGGGCTGATATATGCTATGATATGGCTGATATTGGGCTTGAGCCCTCACGAAGAAAACTGTAATACATAATACGTCTACAAATGTTAAGCCACTATAAGAGTGAGTTTGTAACAAGTACACTAATATTAAACCAGCGAAAGATAAAACTAGAAAATACATATTTCAACGAAATGTTATGTTATATTACTACTAAGATGGCGAGTTTATTATAGTCTACCAGGGGAAGATAGACATTTATATTTTGACTACATGGTTGACCTAGTAGTTTAAGTGGTCGCCTCATAAAACATAAGCTTCTTTTTGTTCGAGACACTCCACGTTCCAATACCAATATTTGAAAAAGCCTATATATAATTGTTTATATGCGTATAAATATTTGCTGCGAAAGAAACGACTGCCAAAGTTTCACAATGAATAAACGTTATATTGACAGCATTTTGACCAAATAATAGTGGACCTTTTTTGACAGGTTGTAAATATAATATTCTGTTTTAGTATTTATTATATTTTTGACTCTGTGGTATTAGTACGCACTGACTTGAGTCCTGGGTCGGATAATGCGTCATTGTAGTTTTTTCATTTTAGATATTTAAAGACTTCTGCACTGCAAATCAACAGCAATGCAAGCAGTAATCTTAGCGAACATTCAAATAACGGACACAAAGAACATTAGACTGGGAACAACCATTTGAATTACAAAATTATTTGTCCCGTTTGGATTTCGAACCCACAACAGTCGACGAAGGGGCATGACAGGGGGCGTGACAACCACCTAAGGAAACTGTCAGCTGCTTCAAGGATTTTGTAAATATATCTGGTAGACATCAATAAATAGCAAAAGCTCGCCCATCATTACTTAAGATTTTGGTGAAAACTATGCGTTTCAGATATAGTTATAAGGTAGTATAGATAGAGTTTTAGTTATATACCTCTACTGCTGTGATTAACCCATTCACAGTCCCGTGATAGACACAATAGAAAATCAATTGTTATGTACCATATGTGGTTCATCGGACAGGGAACGTGTTAAACATGTATGTATGTAAGAAATAAATAATATAGATATATCGTTTATCTTCCGCTGGTTAAACAACTATAGTAACAAGAAAAAACCACCAACAAGTCCAGCACGTCTTTGGCCCTAGTATAAGTATCGATAGTTATCTATCTTTCTTGAACACAGGGTTAAAATAATCGTTTTTGCCCTATTTTAATAATGTTTGGGTAAAAGAGGCTGTAAAGAAATATATAACAAGTAGGTATATAAACCATTATTGTTTTATTGTCGGTAATATATATTTTTTGTATTTATGTTAGTATTATTTTAATATCATGACTGTTGTGACGTTCTTCTGTGGCTGTTTCTTGTGGTAAATTTAAAATCTACAATTAATATATGCTTGCAAAGCTAATAACCTCAAACCCCAGGCAATGTTTAATACAAGAAAAAATATTTTCAGTGCATAAACACAATACTTTTTAAAGACTGACTTTGACCTTCAAGCTACGTTAACCTTGACCTTTTATGAGACCTCTTTTTTAAAGAGACTTACCTATTATGCACTTTTACCTTGACCTTATGTCGAGGGCAAAGCTGGTCAATATATAATTTGTAAGGTCAAGGTCAAGGGTGATTTCTCAAAGAAAGGAAACGTAGTACTAACCTGGTATCCCATGACGTAGTTAGCGTTGATATAATCCGATCCGGTAATACCGTCTATCTGTGGTAGTTTGACCCTTGTCTGGTCGTAAGCTTTGATGTCGGGGTATCTGTTCTTGGGCTGGTTTTCCCTGGCCTCCGAAGCATGGGTGGTGCGGTCAGAGAAGCACTCCGGCAGTATCTGTAACAACTTTGATTTCGGTGGTTAGTTTGACATTTATCAAGTAAAACTCGATGGCGATGGCGTAGTGGTTAGTGTAACCGATTGCCACGCCTAAAGCGCCTACCGCGGGTTCGATTCCCGCACAAGTCAAACATTTGTGTGCATGAACATGGATGTTTGTTTTAGTCTGGGTTTTTCTATGTATAATATGTACGTATTTACAAAAAAAAGTATGTAATTATGTATGTTTATCCATTGTCTAGTATCCATAGTACAAGCTCTGCTTAGTTTGGGCTAGATGGTGTTGTGTGTATGTGATAGAATAGAATATTATTATATAATTATTAAATCGTAAAAATGAAATGTATCTAATAAATTCCTTTTTTCTAATGGAAGAAAACACTGATGCAATTTATTTGTGGCTGATTGTTTTCTTTTCATCTCATGTCTAATATCTTTTCTCTGAAATCATTTAGTTAGGCTTAAGATGTCATTTATCAACTTACTTCGAACTCCTTCTGGAAGCCGTAGTCGGAGTCGACCTGTCGCTGCGTATAGGCTTGAACGAGCGCGTCCCGGGGTATCGGCGGTATGTCGGGAGGCGGCTGAATGCCTAGCGCTCTTTGAGTGCGGATATTATCCAAGTATCTGCCGAAATCGGTTTTTTAAATACTCTCTACAAGGTACAACAAATATTTGTGGTCAAGTTAAAGCACACAATCTAGATAATATATTGTCTTACGATAAAATTGGCCAATTGTTGTCTGCCGGCAAATTGCTGCTTAATTTTGCCTCGATCCGGGCATCGAACCCCAATGCGACCGAAGATGTAGTAGATGAAGGCATCATGCACGAGCCACACATCTGCAGCACGCAGAACGCGATCATCAGCACCAGGACTAAGTAATGATGATTACCTGATGGCGGCGGTAATAGGGTTGCGCAGCTCGATGTGCGCGTGCGGCGGCATCTTGCGCGAGCGACGCGTCTGCAGCACGCAGAACGCGATCATCAACACCAGGATTATGCCCGCCACGCCACATGTGACCTGCAACAACATTTTAATGTTAGACCATAAAGTGACGGCGGAAAAGTTAATGGCCAACAGCATCGAGATTCTAATGCGCACGCGCTTATATTAAACACTCAACATTTTTATGAGTACCCGTGTGATCACTCGACTTCCAAGACGTTACCTATAATTCGAATATAACTCTGGTCTGACCTAATATGAAGATAGGTATTAAGCCCACCATACACAGATAGCGGCGGCGGAGCGATAGCAGTAGCGGTATTTTTGTATTTATCGAATGAATGAAACATTACACACAAGATCCGGAGCGGAGGCGAGGCGGCGCGGTGGCAGCGCGAAAAGAGCCGGCATTACAGACGGGCGTGCCGGCGCCGTGCATAAAAGAGACGGTCGTTACAGACGGTGGTTGGTACAGACCAACCAGTGCCCGAAAGCACCAAGACTTGCTTATACCAGTTATAGGCAAGTCTTGGATGTTTCAGAGATGTTGCAGATGTTTAAGCTGCTCACCCACTAACTTAAACATCTGCTAACAAAAATCTCGCTGAAGCTCACGGAGAAGCCGCCTTCCGTATCTCCGGTATGGTACCGGAGCTGTAAGGCGCGGTCATTTTCAACGTACTTCTATATGTCTATCCAAAATACTTAAAACCTCAGAGACAGGCTTTTTTTCCATCGATTTTTACACGATCAGTCGAATAGTTAAGCCGGGAAAGCGTAATAAACAAACAAACAAACTAACATCCGCATTTATAATATTAGTTAGGAGTATATCTTCTAAGCAGCTAGTCTCTATTGAGATTAGCCGCCATGACCAACAGTCGACACTCAGTCAAAAATAATTGTATTTACCTGTAAAACAATTTCCACAGCGCTGGATGGAACAGCCACGGGAGGACTGGGAGCTGGCATCAGCACGGTCGTGTAGTCACTATATATCGACTCCTGATCTTCAATCTCAGCTGTTGTGAGAAAACGATTGTTATAGTGCAGCTTTGGTTGTTTTACAGAGCAGACTGCATTCAATATGCAACACGTAACAACGACATGGTCATGGTTTTAAGGATTACTATCTGTATATAGCAAGTCTAGCGGCCATGTTAAAATTGTCAACATACAAGTAAACCGATATGCGGGTAGACCGAGCGTAAGTTCATATTCACATTCTATTCTACCGCCGGACTATACCGACTTTACCATATTTGAAGTTGTTTATCAAATTCCTAATTATTATTTACTAGTTTTCACCCGCGGCTTCGCTCGCGTAAATGTAGGTTAGTTTAGGTTAGGTTTGCAACAGTTCTTTATTCTGGATGAAAGGTACCCTATGTCCTATTCTGTACCCCTGACAACGTGTATGCAAAATTTCATGTTGATCGGTTGAGTAGGTAAGGCGTGAAAGCGTAACAAACAAACAAACAAACAAACTCATTTTCGCATTTATAATAATATTCAATAATAATATTCTATCACATACACACTACACCATCTAGCCCAAACTAAGCAGAGCTTGTACTATGGGTACTAGACAATGGATAAACATACCTACATATATACTTTTTTTTGTAAATACATACATATTATACATAGAAACACCCAGACCAAGACAAACATTCATGTTCATGCACACAAATGTTTGACTTGTGCGGGAATCGAACCCGCGACCTCAGGCGTGGCAGTCGGTTACACTAACCACTACGCCATAGAGGCCGACATTATTAGTAAGGATTGATTGTCAAAGCATTCTAAAGAAAATAAGTAAAATAATACTGTTGCAACATTAAATTAAATGGAATAAGGAAAAGATGGAGATAAAATTGCTACATAAAGTATTACTTACTAATCAGCTCTACGAAGAGCGTATAGTTTGCGCTAGAGTCCAGTTGTCCGTCGTTCACGTCGACGAAATCCTTGATGTCACTACAAAAGAAAAATATTATGTAAGTGTTTTATACCTGTGTCAACGGCTTTAGGGGTTCAATTCACTGGAGGTAAGAAGAGGCCTTGATCAGTTTTTGATTGGCTGTAAAATCCTTCGAAGAAGAATAGACTGTCCCGATCTCCATAACCTATTCAGTCGTTTATTTGTGCCCAACAACTATACTGCACATTGCCGGAGCCGTCGGCACAGGTTGTTTGCGCAGCCGGTGTGTCACACAGTCGCCAGAGCCGAGTCTCCAGTGTGTCGCACTTTAGGAGTGCTCAACGCCCTCCTGGTTGACAAGCCTGAGTGTGATATTTTTGCTGACAGGTGGAATGAAATTATGAGAGTACGCCTGGTGTCCTGCGAGAAAAAGTATGCGAGAGATTCTACGGTGCCGTATTAGTTCTTAATTGTTTGTATAAATTATTATTATCTATGTTAAGTAATTGGTTTATTTAACCGTTGTAATTAACAATAAATAAATAAATAAATATTAGCATAAGCGTATGTAAGTTAAATAATTGAATACAAATAGACATAGGTCTCGTTTACGTTTAATGTCGTCGTCTCGAACAACGGTTTGCTATATATTTATAGGCCATTTTTAGAGTTCGAAAAAACTTATACATCAGCTTTGTCCGTCTGTTATACAACTTTCAACTCAAGAACCGTAAGAGCTAGAGACTCGCGGTCAGCGCCATTCGACTCAGCATAGTCGATATACACCGAAACGACTATGACCTTGACCTCCACAAGGTCACGTGATACCATTTTTTGGAACCCTTAAGATTTACGGCAATTCATTGCTGTTTCTTACTTGTTCTTACAAGTTTTATTTAGTAAACGTGAATAGCGTACTGGTAACTGGGGATAATACATCGTGACCTATATCTATGTACTGTCTTTATTTTTTGCCATTTATGTTTATTAAAGAACAAATATAGTCAGAAAGCAGCAACTCTATGATTTTTTATAATTAGTACAAACTAATTATTTAGCAAATTAGACGATAATCATGTATTTATCAAATCCTAACTAATATTATAAAAGCGAAAATGAGTTTGTTTGTTTGTAACCTTTTCACGCCTAAACCACTGAACCGATTATTCTGAAATTTTGCATATACGTTGTCAGGTGTACAGAAACGGATATAGGCTACCTTTCATCCCGAAAAACATTACTGTTCCCAAGAAAAACAATAACGTTCTTATGATAATAGATGGCGTCACATGTCTTTCAAATCACGATTGAATTATATTATTACAAGCAGAGTACAACCCGAATTGATTGTCAAATTCTAAATTAACGCGAGCAAAGCCGCGGGCAAAAGCTAGTATGTCAATAAGACGAGAAGTTAAAAAATGTGCTTATAATAATGCCGATGACAGTTCATACTCGAAAATCATTCCACGCTTTTTCACACGATCAAGGTAAGAGGCCATTATCATTCATCTCTGCACCAATCATAACTACTCTGATATTTAACATATTTTTGATTACATGTAATATTTCAAATCACCTCTAACATTATCGTCATCTTTTTTATAGTTGTAATTCTACGGAATTTTTATATAGTCATTGTTAACCAATTAGTTTGCCGAATTTTACTGAAAACCCGATCTTGTTCTATTACAAACATTCAATTACAAAAATAAACTAGATTTTAATAGTCAGCAATAAATGGCATAATGGCTGCAACATTTTACAAAGTGTAGTTATAAAATACTTAAATTATAATTAAATGGCGATTTAAGTGTTGCCGTGAGTTTGTTTGACAATAACCCTTTGCCTAACCCTAAACGTAACTTCACTAAACTCACTAATTCATAAATTTTGACGATCATAAATGGTACTTAACCTAAATAATGTCAGTTTTGACTTTAACTAACCTCTCAAAACTAGATCTTCGTCTTCTTGAGTTCAGGTCCCCCATAAGCACATCGTCATTAGGCGTGGAGCTAACTGTAGTGGTGACAGGCGGCAGGGTGGTCGGCTCCTCGTGGTTTTTCCGCGGCATCTGCAGACAACGCCGGCATACAGGACTGTCTATGAACCTTGGATCCGATATTTTCAATAAGGACTGACGGTCGCCCAATACTATTTCTGACTCGGCAGGGAACTCAATACTGAAAACAAAAAGTTATAATAATTATATTACAGTTTTTTTTTAATAGTCGTCTCCCCGCACTAATTAATACTAACTGTATCGCGGGGCATTTTACAAACATTTAAACAACGGACACAAAAAACATCCAAACTCGGAAGAACCATTTGTGGATCACACAAATTTTTGTCCCGTATGGGATTCGAACCTACAAACACTCGGTGCAGTGGCAGTAGCGAGGCTACCACTTAAACTACTACACCATCCGTGCAGTCATAGTTATGTTGGTAGGAAAGTATTATTTTTAATACGTACTGGGATGCGTGTCGGAGAACTCGGAGCCTTATAAACAAAGAACACTTATGACTGCGCCGAGCGAAATGTGCCAAAACAGGCGGTCACAGTTAAGTGAATAAAATTAACACTTTTTGTTTAATACAAATATGAAATATACATTTACCATAACAATGAATGTGTTTAAAACTACTCCGTGTAAAAAACTTAAAATCCTTACTAATATTATAAATTCGAAAGTAACTCTGTCTATCTGTTTGTTACCTTTTCACGGCTATGCCACTCAACCAATTTAGATGAAATTTGGTACAGATATAGTTTAAAACCTGGGGAAGGACATAGGCTACTTTTTTATTGATGTAGGTACTACGCGGGCGGAGCCGCGCACAAAACCTAGTAATTAATATTTTCACCTACAAAATTACGTAAATTTGCACGAAAAATGCAAAAACGTAAGTTCGTGTTACGTGATTTTTAGATTATAACAGTAGAAATCTATCCTATTTTATAGCTTAAACGAAATATAAAGTTACTAGATGTTCCCGCGGTTTCACCCACGTTTATAGTTACTGTGCCGCCCCCGTGGGTCGTAGCGTGATGTTATATAGCCTATAGCCTTCCTCGATAAATAGGATATCCAACACTAAAAGAATTTTTCAAATCGAACCAGTAGTATTCACGCAGAATAAACCAGGAGAAACATCGTTTGTACTATGTCTGTAATGGGTAATTATTTTGCTGCAATGTTATTTTAAAACTGCGATATCTCCTAAGATATTCATTGAAATCGAATGATGTAAAGGGCAATTTTGTTTTAAATTAAATACTTGTGATGAATAACGTATTTATTTGGATAAGGATTAATATCATGTTTATAATAATACCTTCGCAAATAATGCATTATTTTAGAACAAATTTGGTTAGCATAAAAATGGTTATAGTGAGCCAACCTTAAAAGATAGACATATGCTGTCGCGGACTTTTTTTTAGGACTTCTAAAGGGGAACAATTCTGTCATACATGATTTTTGCGAAACTTTAACTGTTTATGCAGCGCACGCAGCGGAAGCTCTCAAAAGGAAAAAATACCCTCCGGTTTTGAAACATTCTTCATTGGTGCTCAGCTCCTATTGATCTTAGCGTGATGATATATAGCATATAGCCTTCCTCGATAAATGGGCTATCTAACACTGAAAGAATTTTTCAAATCGGACCAGTAGTTCCTGAGATTAGCGCGTTCAAACAAACAAACAAACTCTTCAGCTTTATTATTTATCCATCCCAAATATTTAAGTTATTGGTTGACAATAAAGATACATATTTATCAAAAAAGCACTTCAAATACTTCATACAATTTTACTAAGGCGGCCGCGCGCCTATTTAAATAAGCGCCGCACGAGCTCTGTCATTATCTGTCTTACGCTCGGCGCAGTCTTAAGTTTTTACAATTATAAGACTCATAACTACTTAACATTTTAAACCTAAGCTGTAACATTTTGTTTTTATTATTGTCTATTGAATGTGTATCGCAGTAGTGTTAAGTAGCAGCCTCGCTACTATTCAATGTGGGTGTGAGATCGACGAAATATTTGTTCTTATAATCAACTAGCGATCAACCCCGGCTTATAAACCTTAACAAATTATACACCTAAACCTTCCTCATGAATCACTCTCTACCTATTGATGAAAATCGCATGCAATTCCGTTCAATAATTTTTGAGTTTATCGCGTAGAGCGCGGCGGGAGACTTTGTTTTATAATATGTAGTGATATTTATAAAGCTTACAGTACATACAGTGATCATTCCTAGACTAAAGAGATAGAGAAAGACTTACTTGGAGAAAACGTCAGTGATGTAAGCGCCTAAAAAACTTGGATTTTCGTGTACTTGTTTGTAGTTAGATACGGTGATATCTTTTGGTGTCTGAAACCTCGAGAAAGTCCAGTCCATGTGGGGCGGTAAACGAACCATGTATACACTGAAACAGATCAAGTAACAATCATTCTTTTTGATAAATCAATATAAGGACTCATTGGTGTAACCGAGGTGTGGCCAGGTTAAGAGCTCCTTGAACCGACGGGCGTGTATGAGGAATGTGATGAAAGTGAATGAAGCCAGAGAAGTGTGTCAGGATCGTAGCAAATGGAAATCCGTAGTCTCTGCCTACCCCTCTGGGAAAAGGGCGTGAATCTATGTATGTATGTATGTATGGTGTAACCGAACAGGGGTAGGGGTAGCATTTTCCCTCTTAGAATACTTGGTGGCTTTCCTTCGGAACATTCTGTATATGTACTTACCTTTTCTATAACATTACATTTCTTGTTTTACTTGTTTATTGCTGTAAAGATGAAAGAGACTCACCTCCACGACACAGGGAATCCTAGTGTGGAGGTTAGTGTTCTAAAAATGACTGTAACTGTTTTGTATTGGAACAATAAAGCATTATTAGGTCTGCATCTTATCTGGCAAAATGGAAGTACTATAGCTCCATTTCGCCAGTTATGATTAGGTAAGTCAACTATTTACAACTTTCTCAATTCTTTTCAGAATAGAATAGAATTCTGATCGAAATGTTTTTTTTTATATTCCTTATTTGGTTGTGCTTGCCCAAATTGCCCCGCCCCCCCCACTCAAAATTTTTTGCTATACTGCTTACGTAACATGACCCACGTATATGGTATTGAAAGGGTAAGTATTAAATGGACATTATGCCAGATTATACCATCAAACGATCGTAGTACAGCCTTCTACATATTACTGTACTTCTAGAGAATTTCTATAATGACAATTTTATTAACACTACTCTGATAAACATATTATTATTACAATTTAATAAAAACACATTTGGAGACCTTATAAATCTATTAAGAATGGCGTAAGAATATAATACTCGGGCATTCAATCCCTGCTGGTCTGCAACTGTCTAAGCAGTGACAAACGAGAGAGTATAGAATTACTTGTCAAAATAAACATACCGGTAGCAGCATAGAGGGCCATTCCTCTCCGAAATCCTTGGCAAGTACATCTTGAACATATATGTCCCGTTCTCTAGTATCTGAAAATAAGAGACGTAACTATAAGCCACAGTATTTATTCAAAACGATAATTATTGATATCAGTATCTCCAATCGAACAACCGAACAAAAGTTCACCCTCATATAAAGTTATCTCAATTTTTTAATAGTTAGGGCGAGAAGCTATATCTGATCCATCCTTACTTGAACGCGACTACTATGGATATTCCTGGCAAGTTTCCGTAGCTGTTACAAACAAGGGAGGCCGTATTCTTGGCTTGTATGCCACCGCATGTATATATATGCATGTATCACTAAGATACAAAAATAAAACAACATTGGCAACAGTGTCTCGTTATCCTAACTAATATTATAAAAACGAAAACGAGTTTGTTTGTTTGTTACCTTTTCACGTCTAAACCACTGAATCGATCATCCTGAAATTTTGCATATACGTTTTCAGGTGTACAGAAACGGACATAGGCTACCTTTCATCCCGAAAAAATTACTGTTCCCGAGGAAAACAACAAAAACGTTCTTATGATAATAGATGGCGCCACGTTTCTTTCGAATCATGATTGAATTATATTATTACAAGCAGAGTACAACCCAAATTGATTGTCAAATTCTAAATTAACGCGAGCGAAGCCGCGAGCAAAAAGCTAGTTATACAATAAAATTGCGAATTTCTCTATTGATACAAAATGTCAATTGACCTGTATAATAAATAATAATATTTAGTCATTAAATAAACAGACACCTATTCTTCCAACGGATAATTGTCTATCAGAAAAACTCAATAGCACTTTGGCCGACCTGGAGGAAATCGAGCCCGTCAAAATTAGTCGTAACCGTAAGCGTAAACCGGACCAACTACCAATATTTCATCAAAATCATCAAATGATCGTCATTACATTTTTGGTACTGGTATTGATGATGATTGATGGCCTCGAAACCGTGTCTTAGCCGCGGACTTCCGACTAATAAAGCAGTTAGTAAAGGATGAAGAAGAGAATTATAGTTACCTTCCTCCATCGCGGTCTGAGTGGGGCATCCGGTATATCAGGTAGTGTCTTACAGGTGCCTTCGGCTTCCTCACCCCGGCGACGAGTGCGTGTCATCGCGCTCACACGGACTGTGTATACCGTGTTCGGTGCCAGTTCGGACACTCTGAACATAAAACATTGATATATAATAATAATAATGGAGAAGGAAGCAAGTGCAATTAAAGAATAAGGAGAGAATCAGTTGGAAATTACTTCATTTAACATCGTGAGGAAACCTGCATGTCTGAGAGTTCTCCATAATGTTCTCGAAGATACGTGAAGTCTGCCAACCCGCACTGGGCCAGCGTGGTGGACTATGGCCAAACCTTTTCACACTGAGAAGAGGCCCGTGCCCAGCAGTGGGTATTATTATAATAATGGTGGAATGGCCCATGCCCCACATTAAAGCAAATGAAGGCACATTAAAAAAAAAAAGTGTTTTTGTAAAGAAATATTTTAATAGAAAGTTACTTGCTGTCAATGTTACTATAGCGACTCGGCTTAGTTATTGAAGCCCCGTCCATTTTGTATAGATTTCGTAGTGGCATTTTTTGATGTGAAGCCTTGCACGTTTTTACGCACGCCTTGCAAGTTTAAGCCACTGAATAGTTAGTAGATACAACAATATTTACCTTTCGCTAGTAGACACATTAGTGGTGAACTTGGACAAAGGTCCCCAAGTCACTTCCTTAACCTTCCCATTGCGGTCTCTGAACGACGCCTTCCCAGTTATCTCCAGCTGAAAAAAATGAACTTTAAGTTTTCTTATGCACTGTAGCGATTTAAAACAGTGTCCGTGAGTTTCTTGCAGGTATCATCTCATAGGCTTCGTATACTCGTATACGTATAATCGTATCGTATCGTAATCGTATAATCGTAGGCAGGCTCAACCTATTGCCTGAACCTAGCAACTAAAATAAATGTAAATTTAGTAAACTCATTATTATTATTATTATTATCTTAGAGCCCAATGAACAGTGCAAATTGAATTTTAATTTCCTGAGAATCTACGATGTAGCAGAGAAGCTGCAGGAATAGGAAGAGATGGCATGGACAAGTCAAAAGAAGACCACTCGATTATGTTGGCAACCAGGTACTGGCACTGTCCGTATGGAACAAGGTCTTGTGGTAGATTCAAGATTGCGTGAATATATGTGTTGAAGAAGAATTCAAGGACAGAGCGAAGTTGGCTAACTAGAAAACGAGTGCTGGTCCCACCATCGTGTGGCTTTAATAGGCGGGAAGAGAGAGGGGAAGGAGCGAGAAAGAGAGAATAAGAGAGAGTGGGTGAAAGGGAGTGAGAGAGAATGAGAGGAAGAGTAAGGCGGAGATAGAGTAGGGAGGACGAGAGAGGGAAGAGAGGTAGAGAAGAGAAAGAAAAAACAAAGGAAGATTGTTTATGATTAAGATGATCTTGTAATGTTTAAAGGTACATTCAATTTGTACTCACAGAGTATCCTTTGATTTCTGCATTGGGATTTTCAGGTCGACTCCAATTTACGTTCAGATAGTCTTTACCGCAAATGGGTGGGAGTAAATTCGGCTTGCCCGGGATACCATCCAGGGTTGCTGCTGCCATCTCTGCAGATACAGGGCCACAGGTCTTTGTATAATCCGAGCATGCTTGCACCTGGACAAGATTGAAATAAAATAATAATGAACACAAGTAATAAATAAAAATTACTAATCGTTAACGTAGGACAATGTTATACTAATTGTTAAATAGAGAGTTAGTGAAATTTTTTCCTAAAACTACAGAAACAAACACATGTGGTAAGTTAGTTCATAATAACCAATGATTACAGTCTTCCTAAAGTAGCAATGTAATAACCGTACCTGAAACACATAAGTGCTGTGCGGTTTCAAATTGCCGAACATATACGGGAGATTTCTGCTGTCCCTTGAATGACAGGTCTTGAATATATTCGCATCTCCCTCCTTCCTGGCTGTGAGCTCGTAATAATGTATCAAATTCGCTATTTCATCGGGTGGAGGCGCCCAACCAATAGTCACTGATGTAGCTGAGAAACCATTTATAGAAATGTTCGGTATGAATATGGGTTCTTTTGCTAGCGTCGTTACAGTACCAGAAGTTGATGGTGAGCTTTGGCTATACTTTGTAGTCACTTCCATCTTCAGCTGATAGGTCGTATTCGGCTCAAGCCCACTAAGAACGAAAGATGTATTCTCTGAAGGGATTTTAGGCTGACACAGTATCCAACTTGAAGTATTCCCGGATAATTTACGTTGCATTAGATTGTAACTTGTTATATCCGAGTTGAATTGTTTCACTGTCCAATTTAGGTATACTTGAGTTGTATTGATGGCTATTACTTTGTCTATAGTCACTATAGGCTTAGCCAGTATCTTTAAATATATTTCTCCGGATTCATTTTTGCCTTGAACTGAGTCTTCTATTTCACAGACATATGTCCCGTTGTCTTGAGTATTTTTTATAGGAAGGACGAATATGCTTTGAATCTGCTTAGCGTTTATCCGCGTCGCGTTTAAATCTGTTTTCAGTAGTTCGTTTTCGTCAGCCGTTTTGCCTTTTTTCCACCAGTTCACTTCACCAGGCCTGTACACTGAAAATATCAAAGTATTTTAAATATTGTTTATTATGTTTGTATACGTCATATATGAGTGTGAATGAGTGTATGACTGATCTATGTATGCTTCAAGGGTAGGCAAGGCACATGTGAAATGAGATTATTGCCTGATACGGAACACATTGCCAGACTGTAATGCTATTAAGAAGCTGCTCTTTTCTGCCCTACTGGCAACACCAACGTTTTTTTACTATCTCCACCCCTCCAGCTGAGCCTATATTTGGAGTGGTGTCACGTCGGTAGGGCAATGTGTGAGATTCGAATTAACGACATCTTATTCGTCCGATGCTTTCGCCAATAATACAAAAAACAAACACTAACCTTCAAAAATGCACATCATGGTGATGTTACGATAATCTGTCATATTTTCTTCGATGGGACTTTTAGTGATGTTAGTGAGCCGAGCCGGAAAACTCATATTCAGTAACTTGGTTCTATTTTCGATATTCTCGCCATACTTGGCCAAGCAAGTATAGTTTCCTGAATCGTCTGCAGTAACGTTGAGTATGGTGACCGTGGATACGTTAGATGTTTTGTTGTTACCATCATCGTCGCGCAGTTTGAGATTTTTCGTCTCGTTCGTTATTAGTATCCTGGTAAAGAAATAATTGATTAGAAATTTCATAAATACTATGGAGCCACGACTGCGTGTCTCCCAGACTAGGACGACGAATTTAACAGATTAACAGGTACCTACTTGTTTATTGCCATGAACGTAGATTATGAATTTAAAAAGCAATTTGCAATCATATATTTTAGCAAAAAGACCCGAAATAAACTTATTTATTTTAGTTAGAACCACGTTATCATAAACGGTTCTGATTGGCTAAATTTCACAACACACAATCTCTTCTATCATTGCTTTCTGTCCAATGTTTATTTACAAACGTGTTACGTCACGACTCGAAGACATATTGCGGAACAAGCATTTTGACAGTTCAAATAATTATGTATTACATTTTCTTTTGTATGAATTACTTAAAATTGATCATTAGAGTACATAGACATCTCTAAATAATTCGAAATGTTTTTAGAAACTAATCAAAAAGCCTATAGACCAATAACGTGAACAATCCTAAGAAAGTTTAAACTAACTAATAAGTGGATATATGACAACTGGGCAGCTTCCGCTTCTTCCAGTCTTCTTTCCTTTTTTCTAGTTTATTGTACTAACCGTTCATTCGCTTCGAGCGGTGCCCCCTCGAACAACCAGTCAACAGTGGCATTCTCTGGCACTACTTCGCAGGAAACATTCGCGGTCTCGCCCAAATCGCCTTTAGCTATCGTAACGTTGGTGATGATGTTGTGCGGGTCTTCAGCTGTAACAAATATGGTAGTTTATTAGTTATTTAGTTTAATTTGGACATTAGTAAAAGGCTCAGTTGCAAAGGCCGGTAGTTGGACATGATTTATTCCCAGTTAGCCTCATAATTGGACCATTGGACCAATGCGAAGGGTGTTCAGTTACTCGTACCATCTTAGTTCCGTCCAGAAAGAGCAGAGTATAGGTTCGCCCCCTATTACGTGCGATATAAAACCATAGCTGGCGTAATGTAAATGTAAAAACTCTGCCAATCCTTTCGGGGATATAGACATAAGACTATTTATGTAGACAATAATGTGCCTAGTAACAAATATTACTAATTATAAATAAACTACGACTTCCTACTAGAATATATGGATCTCAAAATTGATCTTTGAGAAAACAGCAACAGTTTACACTCAAGGTTTTGTTGGAGAGTTATGGAGAACACAACAATCTGTACACACATCATTGATGTCACTTGAAACACTGCCATGCGTAGATGGAACTGAATTAAATCTATCTGTGGTATGTCAAATGGCCCAAACTTACAACCTAATAGATCAAATCAAAATGGCAAGCTACATTGCAGTAGACAGAGACAGAGATGGCGAGATGAGCTGGACTCCTTTGGTTAATATTGGTCTTTAGTGGCTTACATAGAGAGTGATGGGAGTAGTGTGGATCTTTACTCTTGCAATGTAACATTACTGGCTTATAAAGCCAATGTCAAAGTCAAAAATCATTTATTCATTTAGGTAGGTCCCAAAATAACACTTATTAACATCTAAATAGTTAGTAGAGTTAGTGAATTTACTAAGTTACAGAGGTTAGAGAGATTAGTGAGTTTACTAAGTAACTGAAACTACATTTAGGTTAGTTGCTAGTTTCAGGCAATGGGTTGAGCCTATAAAAAGAACCCTGCAAGAAAGTCAAGGCCACTCTTGTAATTCGCCAATTAAATATAACTTCAGTATTTTACAACTCTTATCAACAAGCTGTTGCAGCCCTTATATTACTAATTATAAAAAAATAAAAATAATAACAATAATAACTTAATAATATTAAGGAGATGAAATAATTAGGATTTAGTAGAATTATTTTATATCAATCAATAATAGACAGTAGAATGGTATGGGAGCGCATACACTTACACTTTGTGAAAGTGCTAGCTCATGTGACTAAATGTGGTTGTGCAATCATTTTTCGTTTTTTTTTATCACTTCTACATTACTAAATTATCTTATAAGTAATACAGAACTTTTAATCCTGTATGAAATATGTAATTAGTTCCATGAGTATTAACCCTTCCAACTTTAAATCGCGCCTTCAGGATAACACTTGGACCTAAATTGTAAATGATACGTACTGCACGCTATTGGAGAATAAAATATTGTCTTAATGTCAGCTACCTTGCCCCACAATATTATAATATACTGGAGGACATGACAGTGTGGAAATAACTAAAATATACGAGTCTCGCAGTATTTACATCAGTAAGCCGTCTTACTTGCCCAATTGGGTATGCAGCTGAATTAAGTTGCCCTGGAAGGCACGACATTTAAGCGCCCCACTGAACTTTAAGATTTAAAGTGAATCCTAGTAAATACTGTAGATTATACCAAAGTAATAATTACATTATTTAAATAATAATACCTGCATAATAGATATAAGTAGGTACTTATATATGTGATATCGAAATAAAACATTTTTAATTTAATTTTTAATAAATTTATATTTAAGTTAAGACTCTTTAGATTTGATAATGTAAACATGATATTTCTGGTTTTTTAGAGATCAGTAGTAAATTATTCGCCGTAAACCAGTCCAGGACTTGCGCAAGTGAAGATCCAACAATTAAGCCCTGTGGCACGCCCATTGTGACTCGTAATTCAGAAGATCTACTTCCATTGATATCTACGTATATAATAATATATACTTTAAGGATACACTGATTCCCGCAACACAGTTTTAACTAGCCCTGTAGTTAGGGATTTCTTATAGTAATAATTAATTGTTATACTTTGTCATTAAATAATATTCAATAGAGATACATTTTACAGTATAATGTGCACCATAAATGGTAGTCCATGATATAAAATGGTCTCCACCACATTATACTGTATTACTATACAATGCTAAAATAATTGACGGCCCCGATGGCGTAGTGGTTAGTGTAACCGACTGCCACTCTTGAGGTCGCGGGTTCGATTCCCGTACAAGTCAAACAATTGTGTGCATGAACATGGATGTCTGTCTTGGTCTGGGTGTTTCTATGTATAATATGTATGTATTTACAAAAAAGAAAAAAAAAAGGTATATAATTATGTATGTTTATCCATTGTCTAGTACCCATATTACAAGCTCTGCTTAGTTTGGGCTAGATGGTGTTGTGTGTATGTGGTAGAATATTATATTAATTATTATTTTCTAATATTTATCCTTTTATATGAGGGAAAATAACACAATTTAGTATAAATTATTAGATAGATATGCATGTAATAATTTAATACCTTTAGGACTAACAATCTAGTTACAGTTGCCCTAATAAGGTAGTTTTCTCATTTTGACCTGGAGGTGGTGGGCTTTGTGGGCCTGTCCGCCATCCGATCAGCACCAGGTCCGAGAGGCGGCGTGCGTGTTCCCACGTGCGCCTCTTTGTCGTGTCCGTCTCCCCTCTAGGGGGGGACAGTAGGAATTTTAAAAGTAGTGGTGACCAAAGGGTAGTTCTTACCGTGTAGTGGCCTGCCGTTTCATACGGCAGGCCGAAACCTTGTCGAGGTCGCGACTGCATGTGAAAATGATTCGCGCGGCCCCGCCGATTGCGGTTTTGTCGAGGAACACCGTGGTAGGTATAGTCGGTATTACCGGGAGGCCCATTCTTATCATCATTACCATCTCTTTTACCCCGGTGAGCCCGACATAGCCCCTCTGGCGCCCCCGCGGAGGGGTAAGCGTCAATGCACTCCCCCAAGTAAAAAAGAAAAGTATGTATTAGCAAAAGTTGTTAGGTACCAATATAAATAAAACAAAAATATCTATTTAGCAGAAATCATAATTTTTATTTTAAACCAATACTATATGGAGCATTTCAACATAAAAAATACACTTACAAATAATTTATAATTTTAGTACCCTTATCTGGTATTCAAACAATACAATATTCAACTGCATGCATTGCATTAACTAATTTAGCATTATTAATAATGGACAATGGCAAACTCATTTGGTATTTAAATATCAACTTGCTATAAAACTTAGATAAAACATTTTTTTATTTATGGAATAAGATATTAACTTGTTGCCAATTATTCTAAAAAAGACAACTCCCTCACTAGGCATAATTCTTGTGTAACCAGATACTTTACAAACACCCGAAACACGCACGCCGCCTCTCGGACCTGGTGCTGATCGGATGGCGTGCAGATCCACGAAGCCCGCCACCCCAAGGTCAAACCTCAGGGTGGCTGGAGGTCATCTCGCGCCCTCCGGCGCCCGGTTCTGCGGTTGGGGAGAGGGTTTAAGCGCTCCCTCTCCCGCTCCTCCTTGAGGAAAAGTACTTCCTCACAGAAAGAGGCGACGGTGTTCCACGATCTCTCACTCCGGACCATGGACTGAACCACGGCCGGGAGCGAAAGGGCAACCATACCGACTGCCGCGATCAACTTACGGCGCTGCGATGCCCAGGCGGTGCAGCCCGCCAAAGTGTGCAGCGCCGAGTCCTCAACAACGTCGCGGCAGTCGCCGCAGTGGTGACAACCGGGCGTCTCTTGGCGGCCTATGCGACATAGGAACTGACCAAAGCAACCGTGGCCAGTCATTACCTGTGTCAGCCGGAAGGTGAGGACGCCATGCCGTCTCTCCAGCCACTTCTCAAAAACAGGTCTTACCAGACTTTTGCTAATCCTGGAATCAAAGTCCCTTAGTAAATTTATCTTAAAAGTTAAAATCAAAGTATGTTTACAATATATTACTTACTGTTTTATCTATACATATTTATCTGATATGGTATTGTGTTTTACAATAACAACAGGAGATAATTCATAATCCTTTCCATCAATATCAGGCAGTTGTAACATTGGCATTCAGATAAAGTTTCTATAGATTTTTATAAATAAAATCAGTTTTATCTTCATAATAATAACATACACCTGGTATCTAAAAGGTCAATTAACCATCAAATCAAAGCTGTATATATCAATGTACGCACGCACGCATATAAGACACGGCGTTCACAAGCAAGAATTATCCTTCCACAATCCATGCAATATATACATACATATACTATCATTATCTTAGTGCTAAAACAACCGCGTACAAAATCAAGAAATGTATCTCGGGATGGAGACCTGGTATCCTATAACACAGGTTTTGGCCTAGCTTAGGGTCAAGTCCATGTAATTATGTGTGCTCCTTAGTTGTTCCAAGTAATCTTTGCTATTCAGCTGTTTGTAATTTTTATATCAGAACACTAAAAATAATGCACCATACAACTATATTTCAAATTATTTCTTTAGCAGTGTATTACTTAACATTATGTGACGTATTAGCTAAATTCAGTTAGGAACGCAAAAATAGAACAGGCTTAGCCTGGTGTGGGAGGTTTTTGGAAACATATAAGCAAGTTCTAGTATTGTATAGTATTATTTAATCCAAATTATGTTATTGTGTTATGAACTGTAATCTGTTATTGATAAATAAATAAATAGAATCTATAAATCTATAGATGTTTGGTTTGCATACCAGTATTGTTTTCAACTAAATCGGAAAACAAGCATAGGCCATATTAATGGTAGTGACATTGGCAACACCAAGGGCAACGGCTGCAGCTACTGGCAAACAGACACAATTGTTTTTCAATATCAATTTGCAATAGTATAAAAATAATTATTATTTTCAATAACATCTCAGATGATCATGTAGGGTTTTAATTGGCTGCATTTAGTTAGACGTCATATATTTGTAAGGGTCTTCTGTCAACGCTTGCTATCCGATGTTTATTTACAAATGTGTTACATCAATTGATGACTCAACACCATATTGCCAGAGCAAGCATTTCAAGTTTAATAATCAGTGTATTTTGTAATGAAATTATTTTATGGAATACTTAAATAGTTAATTAAAATAAACATTATTTAAAGTATGCATAAAAGAGCAGCGATAGCTCAGTGGGGAGACTAACAGACTGCAATGCAGAGGGTCTCGGGTTCGAACCTACGTCGCGTACCTCTGACTTTCGGAAGTTATATGACTTTTCGAAATTATGTGCGTATTAATCGACAATTATCGCCTGCTCTGTGCCTCGGAATGCACGTTAAGCCGTTGGTCCCGGCTGCCATGAACATCTATGGCAGTCGTTATGGGAGAGTGTCGACACAAAAGATCTCACTGACACAAGATAAGATAAAGTATGCATAAACACCATAGACACCACTGTTGCTGACTATACTGCTAATGGCTTAAGGAACTGTAACATATGCTACTTATATTCTTGTAGGAAACCATGGCAAGCTTTTAATACCAAATGGTATTATGTATATTATGTAAGGTTGATTGTAATATAACTTCATTAAAATTAAATAATTTAACCACATACATATGAGGACATTACTATTGTCTGTACAAGGAAAAAGATAATGTAATAGGGTGTATCATCAAGTTATTGTATGGATGATAGTCTATAAATAATTTTAATATAATAACTTTTTCCTTGATTTACTCCAATTACTCATTTAAAGCAAAAATTGTCGTAATGTACCATATTTGGTTTAATGTAAGCTTCAACTATAACAATTTCTTTGTGATACATATTGATTTTGGTTAAAATATTACCTATATTAAATCAAGGGTTACATTAGCCATATGTTTTGTTTCATATGAGACTTTTTAGTTATTTCGATAAATTATTTATTCCAAATGGAGATCAAATACAAAACACTTGGCTTACTGACAACTACAAATTGACTATCTAAATCATTCTGCTACTCTGGTTTTAAAATCATCTCCTACACTAGGTATCAAACCCTGTATTTTGAGGCAATCTACAATCATACAATTACCAGACACAGAGTATACCCAGACTGAAAACAATAATTTTGTGGTATATACACAATTGTCTCATATAGAATTTAAACTCATAAAACTCAGCACAGCAGCAACAATCAGGCAACCACTTGCTCACTGCATTGTCCAAGTAACAGATAGCTTTGCTCTATTACATGATACAAAAATAAACAATTCTAAGGATAAATAAGCCTTTAATGTAATACAACCTATTTTTATAATATTCTCTTATGTTTACGCGAATGTTATACATTGAAATTAAACACTTTATATGGATTTTGTCGTGTTGTTTATTTAAAACACTTTTATTAGATAATTTTGAAAAACTAACACTACTAATAATTAACTTTACTACTATTTAAACTATTTAATTTAATTTAAAATATTTAAATTTAAGTTTAAAATTTGCCCCAACGTTTCAGTTGCTTTACAGCAGTCATGTTCACAAGGAGACTAAGATGGTAGTTGTCTCAATTGGTGTTTCTATTTATGCAGAATGAGCTCAAAGTATCATGAAATCTAGCTGTTTTTTGCTTCTTTTTGAGTGTGACTATTTGAATTACTGGATCTCAAGCTGGTGGTACATTCCAACCATTTTCTCTATTGAAATTAGGATGTTTTTTAATTTCAATAGCCTCACAAAGCATCCTTGGTAGGAATCGGTGTTCTTTTGCGAGTATCTGTGGTTTGTCAAATCATAGGTAGTGGTTCACACACAGCAACTTCAACAAGTATTGGTGTTTTGCATCAGCTAATGTTCTTTTATGCAGGTGCCTATGCTTCTCTTGGTTTGACCAATGTATGAGAGTCCACAGTCACAATAAATTTTATAGGCCCCTGCATCTTGTAAAGGTGATTGGCACTTGACGGATGGTAAAAATTACCTAAAATAAATGCAATTAAACTACTTTATATAGAGTTTAATGCATTGTTTATTTTGAAAGCAATATCATTTCATAATTTCGAAGCTGTTAAACTACTACTGTTAAGACTAGATACTTACTTCACCTTACTTCCATTTAAGATATTTAACTTATTAAAACTATCTGTTTGGTTGCATTTCAGCAGCCATATTCACAGCGAGTCTAACTAAAAACAGTGTTTAACAGTTTCAAAATTATGTAATAATAAAAATGTGTTCTAAAATAAACAATGCACTAAAATCTATATAAATGTGAATAGAGTTCAATAAATAACCATAATATACTCAGTATCCATGTTTAATCAAGTGCTGTCCAGTGATATAATAGAAAATCGATTGTTATATTTCATTTTCTTTTTTTATGGTTTAGTGGCCAAACGAGCAGACGGATCGCCTGATGATAAGCTATCACCGCCACCCATAGACACCTGGAACACCAGATGTGTGATTCATCAGACAGAGCACCACAAATCATATTAAGATACTTATTTGTATGTAACAAGTAATCTATGAAACTTCTGAGTAATATAGGCTTTATATTAATGGCATACCATGTTGCATTAGTATATCTTTACATAACCCTATTAATGAATTACAAGCATTTGCAATGGCAAATGCTTGTAAACATAAATGATAATGTCAGTCTATGTTAAAATAACCATCCTCATTTTGAGGACACCATTCCCCAAACAACAGTAATATACATATAAAAGAATAATAAACATGTATGACAGGAAAAGAGAAGATGATTTTTGATGTTGCATAAAAATGTAACAAATCTTCAACCTGTTGACAATGGTTTCAAATATCACATTTATCTGTGTACTACAGATTGAAATTTAATATAAGCTAAGTGCTAACATTAACTCAACACTAATTGTGTATGAATTCCTGTCACTAATAAGGAAAACCATCAATAGTTTGTTTAAGGGATACGACAATAAGAATCTTTAACAATTTCTATGTATGTATTTTAAGACATGATAAACATTTTAGTTCTTCTTTTATTAAGATGATGTTTTAACTTATAAATAATTAAACAATTTAGATAAATCTTTGTTTTGAGTACCTATGGATTACGAATGCAAGTAGATATTTGAAGCCTATGGTCATTTGTGTGAAAACAAAGCAATCTCTATCATTACTATTGAAGATAAGCTATATAAACAATAGTAATGACTAATAATATTTATGAAATCAAAACTAGTACAAATATAATGTAAATACTTACATAGCTAAATCTAGTATGTGAGTTTGATTATAAATTACCATA